>OX421908.1:17347090-17984732 GCA_949128165.1 Lathronympha strigana
GCATGTTTTTTTTTGTAAGTAGTCGCACTTCTAGTATATACTCGTACAGTATATATATAGTAAATTATAAATTGAAAGAGATCGTATCATATTATAATATTTACAATACAAAATGTACATGCTAAAATGGCTAAAATTCTATGAAAATAAAAGTCGTTTTTTGATCAAAGAAATTCAATTACAATTTCAGCCCCCGGTCACAATTTCAATCTACGTAAATCATTAAAGCTATTTTGCTTCACAAAAATGTAATATTATAGACTTTAAAACATTGTCATTTATTTTATTATGTGGTCGTACTTGACTTTAACCCCGTTGTGTTAGTCGAATAGTTATGAAAATTAAAATATCCTGCAAACATATTTAATTGTCATGCAATTTGTTAATTTTATTGCTTCGTTGTTGGTAGGGAAAATAAGTGATAACGATGAAAATAAACTTTACTAGTAAAGTCGTTTTTTTATCTATTTGTTGGTATACATATTGCACGTACTGTTTTTCTACAATGTAAAACTTATAGACATTCTGGCACTCATCTTTTTCACTTCTTAGCACGAGGGAATGCACAACAAATCGTGTACATTTATTTCGAAAACATTCGTTTTCAGTTGTTTACCTACAGTTATGATACCAAAATACAAGTTACAAGTTATGGAACCAGCTTAAATTACAACCTTAGAGTTGTCGTCTAGAGCTCGAAAAATATGCTGCTATATATTAATGTGAAAATAGGCGAAGCGGCGTAAAAAGTACTTCGACGAGTGATGACCATCTCTTAGTCGTAGCAATATGAGGCAAGTAATTTGAGCGTTTTCGAAACGCGTAATTTAAAATCAATTTCCAGTAAAAACTTGTTCTTGAATCTCGTGTGTAACGTGAGTTGTCTGAGTTTATAATTTTAAATTAATTACGGTTACGATACGATCGATCATGGTCCGATTGGAGCTTAGCACCTACATCTCGTTTAACGGCTTCCTAGCCTAGTTGGTAGTGACCCTGCCTACGAAGCAGGAGGTCCCGGGTTCGAATCGTGGTCAGGGCATTTATTTGTGTGTTTATCACGAATATTCGTTCCTAAGTTATGGATGTTTTCTATGTATTTAAGTATTTATATGTATCTGTCTATTATATATATCGTCGCCTAGTACCCACAACACAAGCCTTATTGAGCTTACCGTGGGACTAGGTCGATTTGTGTAAGATTGTCCCATAATATTTATTTATTTATTTATTTTATTATCTCGTTATTTGTCATCTCATTCACCTTTAATGGCGCACGCTAGATGCAAATCAAGCTGTGTAAAGTTATTTAATATATATAGTTAAATCAGTTAAAATTATAAACTTCAAGTTGACGTTTATAACTCAAATAATAGTCAACGTTCATAGTAAGCGCGAAAATAGGCAGGGCAGTATAAAAAGTCTCTCGTTGCAACGGCGATAAAGTGCCCGTAAAATTATAGCCGCCTGGTGATAACCGCCGCTAGAACAGGGGTTTACGTTTAGCCGAATAGGTACTGGATTCTTGCGATTGGGCGTCCCCAGCACTGATTACAATTTTATAAGCTTTCTTGTTAATTTAATCCTAACATTAGTAAAAAGGAGTAAATTTTTAAAGAGGTGTTTTTTTTTTACTAGTATTGATTTAAAAAAAATTATCAAGACATTTCTTTATTATGCATCACCCTCGCTCTTTTTGGCGCAAGCGAGATGACAAGACGTGTAAATACATATCACAACGAAAACAAATCACTTCAAATTATAATCTTAAAATTGGCATCCCAAACTGGAGTAATAGTCCGCGTTCCCTGTAAATGTGAAAATAGGCGAACCATTGTAAAAGTGTCTCGTTGCAGTGGCGATAAAGTGCCCGTAAAATTATTGCCCGGTGATAACCGCCGTTGGAACAGGGGTTTATGTTTAGCGGAATACTGGATTCTTGTGATCGGGCGTTAGGTTTACGTAGGCACTCAGGTTGGCGACAGCCCAGTATCAACACGGCAAGTTTGTATTTTATTTAACTTTTAGTATCGTAGTAGCAATATAAAGGGCGCTAATGTACTCTTGATTAGTTTGATTAGTTGAATCTTAGGATTCGTTTTAATATTTCCTTTTAAATCCAATTGAACAAACATATCATGTCCTGTCCCTTGATGATCACGATAAAAGCTCGCATCTCAAGATATTGTTAAAGCGTTTAGATTATTATTATTATGTCTGTACTGAAAGAAAATACTACTTTTATTTTTTTCAACTAACGCGCTTATTGCTGTCTTCGCTTCAATTGTCTTGGCCATAGTTATAACTATGATACAATAAAAAATTTAAGTCAAGGAAAACTAAACAAAATACGGCTATTAAAAAAAGGAAAATTGATATCACACTAAAATCTTTAATACCATTCGACTTGTCCTTCAAGTATAGCCCGCCAGTAACGCAATTAGTTACTAGCTTAATCTTTTAGATATTTTAAGCAAGATAGCAGCTTAATATATCTTAAAGAATAATGAATAATGACCAGTCACTTGGTATAGTTGGGTTTTAAAACTTGGAAGCTCGCGGACTGGGGCAAACCGCGTAAATAATTTAGCACCATTCTTTAACTGCACTCTAAATTCAACGGAATTACCATTTGGGGTACAACTCTTTTACTAAATTAGTTTTGCAAATACTCCAATTTTCAATAAAAATGTGTAGAGTTTCCCCTCTTAATTCATTAAACATAGTTTATTTTATGTGGATACCGATTTAAACGCTTAGCGATATAAGCGATTTAATTGATATAAATATCAGAACATTAACACCATAGAAATCAAATTACTAGTGAATTAATTCAGTTAACTAGTTTTCAATCATACAATGTCGTAAAACTTTCAACCTTTGTCCTTAAAGGGGTGTAAAATTGTTATGTATTTAGGTATGTTTGTTTCTTATTCACCTTTTCTTACCCCAGCACTTTTATCTGTCAATTAGATAACTGACAGCGATATTAAAAAGTACACATTATAAACGTTGTCTATGGTATTCCATAAGAACACTGCTAGACGATGCTCCTATTTATTTTTATAAAATATATGAGCACTGTTGATTTTTTTTTATTTCTAAAGTGGGAAAACGACATCTTCCACATTTTGCCACCTTTCGAGATATTGCTTTTTTCGCTATTTTAGCCATCGTAGAAAAACTAGCATATGCAACAGCTCATAATTGGTTCTTAAAACTCTCGGGTCTATTATGATGAGGTGACCCTCATTAAGAACCCTTATTATATCATTGTTGCCTAAACTACTATAATCGCTGCGCGTCGTTTTTTGAGACCCTATACCAGTGAACGGAAATAAACATGGAAGAGTACCTTCAAACAAATCGTCTATATAAAGCCAGGCAAAAACTCTATAATATGCGCATGTACGCTACGCTGCCAATCAAATTCGTCAAAATATCAGTCGGTTTTCTATTATAAAATTGTCTAAAACATAATTGGTTAGCGTCAATAGTGTTAGCTTTCATTGGGAGTGTATAGATCTTTTTCCTAAAATCGTTAATTCCGCGTAGCAAAGTTTTCATTCGCATTTTTTCCCATTTTTTTATTTTCCTATGCGATTGTGTTACTATTCGTATATGTTTTCTGACTCAATAATGTCTACGCGTTTTTGTTGCCAGACGTATTTTTATCTTTACATAATAGCTCCTAATCCGCATTATCCCCGTGCAATTATTTAAGAACATTTCTTTTAATGATTTAATAACTAAATTTTCAATACAGTTGCTCAAAAAGCGCCCTTTTTTTGGCTGTTTTGCGTGCGCAAAGTTTGTTTTTGCGAACTAGTGCTTTTTACTTTTCCAATCTTTTTAAATTTAGTTGTGTTCCAATTCATGACTGCTTACCAGAGAGTATTATTGTTCGTTAACTTTACCGAACCGTAATAAAACTAAATACCTACTATTAACGCAATAATATTAAAGATATTGATATTTCATATTTCAATAATTACTTCTTCATCATACTAATTCATTAAAAATATTAATATTGAAAACATTTCTTATAAATCTGTGTGTATGAAACGGAACAGAGCCTACGAAACATCAGTCAAAGTAGAGGCGTTTTTCAATCAGGTAAACATGTTCGAAGTGCCTCTTTTAAGACATGACGATACGATTTGTCACATGCGATTTATTATTTTGTTTATGAGAAATAATTATTATGAGATTGAAAATGAGAAAGTAAAGAAGATAAGATCAAAGGACGAGAGCGGTTCGCATTTGCACTGACGTTAGGTATGTACTTAGCAACTCAGGGGTAAGCAACATTTTTTTTACATTATATTTTTTTATGGCCTTGAAAATAAAAAAGGAAGTGTTTTTCGTAATCACAATTTGATACCGGATATGCCCTTAAACGGATCACCTACATTTTCGTTACACCCTGTATATCACCTGTATTACAACCGTGTCGAGGAAATAATAAAAAAGCTTTCAATTCGTTCTTATGTATTTAAATTTTTTTCGCATCTGTATTGAAAAACGTCGTTCGATTCACGTGCGGATATGTCATTTTTCACTTGTCCCGAGTATTGCCACTCGCCTACGGCTCGTGGCAAGATACCTCGGGACTCGTGGAGTAATGACATACTTTCCGCACTAGCATCGAAATGTACTATTACTTGGCTAGAACAATAAGGTCTTATACTCGTAAGTACTAAAATTGTAAACAACAAATTGTCTTCAAAAACAGATGGCGATGGCATACGGTCTGCATGTTAACGTAACTATAATAAAAACGCACAAGTAAGTATTGGATATATTTTATTAGATGGGCATATTTTTATTTTGTTGTCTATTTTTTTTTCGCGTCAGTTTGTATGAAATTTGGTGGGTAGGTAGAGTTTCTTAGGGTTCGGTAGGGCTCATATATCATGGAGGACTATCCTCAAAAAGTCCTCGAGATTCGCAAGTCGCTGAAGCCACAACTAAAAGAAGAAGCAGATAAGGGCAACAAAGCAATAATAAAGTATGACAAGTTAGTAATTTTAGGAAAGAAAACCGATCGAAACCAAATAGAACAAAACCATGTGGCACTAAACTCCAACAATAAAAAGAGAACGCTAGATAACTCACCGCCCAAATCAAACGATGACAGCGAAAAACCAGATACGTCAACGAACACCTCGAACCAGTCTACCCAACCCGCAAAAAAGAATAAGACATCGACAAATAGTCCCCCCAAGCAAAGAAACCTGACGCAATATTTAAAAGTAAAGCATACTCCTATAAAAACAAACAAAACTATAAAAACGACACCACAGGGACCCACGGATGAAACAATAAATAAAGATAAGTAGCAACTACAGTACGACAAACCAACTGTCCACATAGGAACTCTTAATGTAAGGACGCTCCGAAAAGAATCGAGATTAGCGGAACTTGAACTGGCACTTAACAAAATAAATTGGCATGTCCTTGGATTAAGTGAAGTACGTAGAGAAACAGAGCAATTAGTCCAGTTGAAAAGTGGGAACATCTTTTATCACTATGGAAAAACGAAGGGTCTCTATGGCGTTGGGTTTATCGTGAACAGCAGCATAAAAAAATGTATCGAAAGTTTTAATAGTGTTTCGGAAAGAATCGCAATATTAGATATGAAAATAGACAAGAAAGAAATAAAAATTATCCAAGTCTACGCTCCAACAAGCACAGCATCGGAAAATGATATAAATTTATTTTATACCGATTTGAATAAGGCTATACAAAATAAGAGTAAACACCAAGAGTTAATAATAATGGGAGACTTCAATAGCCAAATAGGGCAAGGAATAGCATGTGAATCACCCTGGTTAGGAAAGTATTCTTATGGTAATAGAAATGAAAGAGGAGAACGTCTGATAGAATTTTGCCAAAAAGAGCAATTAGTTGTCCTGAACACGCAATTTAAAAATAGGAATGGCCTACGTTGGACCTGGCTCTCTCCTAATCAGGAATTTAAATCCCAAATAGACTTCATACTAACGAAAAACAAATCCAATTTTAAAAACTGTAAAGTAATTAATAACTTCAGTTTCATATCAGACCATAGACTGCTGATGGCAGAAATGTACGTCAAAACTAAAAGAAAAGCCTATAATTGCAACACTAAAACGGAGGTAAATTACAAGTATAGCAAAAACGTAGCTGACAAACTCGAAACAAATTTTACAAACATTTTATTAGAACAAAGTCCTCAAAATATATACAACAAGATAGAACACGAAATAAAGCAGGCTATGTGTAATTTAAAAACGAAGACGGTTAGAAACCCTGTAAAAATTAGCAACTCTACATTACAATTAATAAAAGAACGAGATAAGCTTAACCCTATGGATACATGCACATCAAACGCCGATAAAAATTACATAGGATTGATAAATAATAAGATTAAAATACAAATAAATAATGACATAGAAAATTACTATAACCTAAAAATAGAAGAAATATTGGTATCGACAGGGTCAACTAAAGCTATTAATGATCTACGACAACTAGGGAAAGCTCTTATCCCGTCATTAGAAGATAAAAGAAAATACAAATCCCAAAACCGAAGTAAAATTCTTGAAATCGCTACCAGCTTCTATGCAGATATTTACAAAGACAAAGACAGACGTGTCGTGAAACAAGAACTAAACAACTACTCAGAAAGGGCCCCTCGTTTTATCGAAAGTGAAGTGGACTTCGTCATAAAACTTTTAAAAAACAAAAAGGCACCCGGAAATGACAAAATAACAAACGAAATGATAAAAACATACGGAGATAAACTAAAAACACCCCTACTTCACCTGTTTAATGCAGTACTAGATACAAAGTTAATACCAGAACAATGGTTTCATTCAACAATTATATTACTACACAAAAAGGGACCTCAGGCAGACGTGAACAATTACCGTCCAATAAGTTTGTCACCTGTCGTATATAAAATGTTTATGACACTCCTAAAGAACAGGATGTATAGTATACTGAATGAACAACAATCTAGAGACCAGGCAGGATTTAGGAAAGGATATTCTACAATCGACCACTTGCACACTTTGAATATGGTAATTGAAAAATATACAGAGTACAATAAACCACTCTTTATGTGCTTTGTAGACTTTACAAAAGCCTTCGACAGCATAAAACACGACTACATGCTTAATGCTCTTCAAAGCCAAGGCGTAAATGCTGACTACATCAAACTAATTAGTCTGATATATGAAAAAAGTACAGCTAGCGTGAGGATGGAGGAGGAGGGTAAACAATTTAACATCCAAAGAGGGGTAAAGCAAGGGGACCCATTATCACCACTTTTATTTTTATGCGTTTTGGAGCAAATCTTCAGATCTGTAGACATATCCAAGTATGGAATAAAGATCGATGGCGAAAAACTGAGCGCATTGAGATTTGCCGATGATATTATCTTTCTGGCGGAAACAGTTTCGGATTTGCAAATTATGCTACAAGTCTTTCAAGACCATTTAAACGAAACCGGGCTGGAAATTAATAGCAACAAAACAAAAGTAATGGCGAACAAACCTCATGCGCCAGTAATAATAAACGAAGTAAAACTTGGAACGGTGGATGAATATATCTATCTTGGACAACTCTTTTCATTTAGTGACAGAATGAAAAGAGAAGTTGAAAGAAGAATAGCCCTCGGCTGGAAAAGATATTGGAGCCTGAAACACATATTCAAAGGAGACCTCGCTATTACCTTAAAGCGCAATGTTTTTAACATGGTCATAATACCAACACTTACCTACGGCTCTCAGACATGGACACTCACTGAGACACTAAAAAGAAAGCTTCAAACTTGTGAACGCAACATGGAAAGAAGCATGCTCAACTTGAAGCTAAAAGATAAAATTAGATGCTCAGAAATACGTAAACAAACTGGCGTAATAGACATTCTCCAGGCTGTAAATAAAACCAAATGGCAGTGGGCAGGACATGTTATGCGTCTAAAGGATAATAGATGGACGCTGAGGACAACAGAGTGGAGACCGCGGGACGGAGCGCGCGGGCCAGGCCGCCCGCGCGCGCGCTGGGAGGACGAGCTGCGCGCGCGCCTGCCGCTCTGGAGAGGCATGGCCCGAGACAGAGATGCCTGGAGCGACTACTGCAGTACACTTTTTAAAGACACATGTACCGAAATACAATAAGAAATAATAATAATAAAAAGGCTAATATATATATATATATAATTAAATAATATAATAGAGTAAAATGTATGAATATTGTAAGTAGTCATTAAATATTCTCCTTGCAGGGCTGGTAACCCATGGAGTCTTATTACCACCCCTCCTTCGTTCAGAAGGAGAGGCCATTTTAAAATATGGAATTAATAATAATTAAATAAAACTATGTAAAATAACTAAATTATTTGATGAACTTGTATATTTGTGTAAACATAATTATGTAAATAAATGGCTATTCTGATTCTGATTCTGATTCTGAGAGTTTCTTATTACCCGGCCAAGTGCGTGTCGGTCCACGCATGATTGAGGGTTCCGTACCGTCTGATGTATGTACGTATGCCATCGCCCGCCCTCTGTTTTTCAAGACAATTTTTTGTTATATACAATTTTCATATATACAAGTATAAGACCTTATTATTCTGGCCTAGCCCATAAAAGTAAATTTAGTTATTAAATCATTAAAAGAAATGTTCTTAAAAATTTGCACGGGGATAATGCGGATTAGGAGCTATAATGTAAAGATAAAAATACGTCTGGCGACAAAAACGAGTAGACATTGTTGAGTCAGAAAACATATACGAATAGTAACACAATCGCAGAGGAAAATAAAAAAATGGGAAAAAATGCGAATGAAAATTTTGCTACGCGGAATTAACGATTTTGGGAAAAAGATCTATACACTCTTCATTGGCCCCAGCGCTCACACTTGAAAATTACCTACAAGAAAATAGTGTCATTGGAAAGGCATGTCAGTATGCGGTTCGATACAATAAAGAACAATTTTCACATGAATGGTGGATTGTAAATGGCTTACGCCCAGCGCTTATTACAGTTATTACTTAACCCCAATCGACCATATGGTCGATTGGGGTAATGGTAAATAAGATACTTAGGACATCCTAAGTATCTTATTTACCATATAATTTGATCTCACTGTTAGTCTTGATAGTACGTTCAATAAAAAAGGTTTATTTGGTTTACTGAAGTAAACTACAAATCGGTATAGCAGTTTTATTAAGCTGCGTGAATTCATTTTTGAATAAATATACATTTTCATCTTTGAAGTGTATGGCACAGAGTATTAATGTCTCCTTAGGCTTCCAACCTGTTTCGTTTTGTGCCTCTCCAATTTTACAGCTTATTTCTCTTGCTTGCTTCGATCTCGTGGGAATCTGAATGGAAAGGAAAACATACAAAATAAAATTAATGTTATAATTATGATTATGAAATTTAAATAATTATCTGCCTGTCCGCGTTAGAAAAAAGTGAAGTCATCCCTTTAGATAAAATGTCAGCATATTCTTTTAGATTTCACTGAGGTTGTCTGTTTACTTATCTGTGAAAAGTGGTTCCACTGTCCTTGGAATAATTGTCTGAATGGTTTCTGCACCACTTCACCACACATTTTTCAGTTTTCATTGCGAAATACGTTGTTCTGGTAAATAGTTTTAAACATCCGTCACTCACTGACATCGCGGTCAAACTGAAATCGCGCGCGGCATCGTTTATAATATAAGGACCGCTTACCGCGGCAGCGTTTTCGTTGCGCCATAAGAGGCCATCAATACGATTTGTACGGAAAAGCAACAAAAGCTGATTTTTGACGTTGTACTACGAAGAAACGGTGAACTGTATGTGAAAGTTGCTAACTATGTTTGATAGCTCATTTCCTAGTATTAAAAATTTCAGCTTCTAATGTAAGTAAAACTCAGTGTTTTAACTTTTACTATACAATTACTGGCAGTTGTTTTCAGAAAAGCGCGCGGAGACAAAAGTTTGACTTCAATCTCTTTTAACACGATACATGAAAACACATGTTTTTTCGGGTTGATATAATATTGTAACATGGTTTTATTTAAACTTTCGGTCCCATATTTCCAATTATTTACACAGATACCCAACTACTTCGATTTTGAATATGCACATTTTTCGATAAAAATACACTGCAAACACAGGGATTCTCGCAGTAATTTTGACAAAATATTGGGATGATTTGTATACAACATTAAAGTTTATTCTTTTAAGCTCATGTTGAAGTCGAAAAATACATATTTTTTTGAATTTCCGTATTATTTTTTTAAATATTCAAATGGTGTATAAATTCCGATGCGCGCGGGCTGAGTCCTCAGTACCGCGCGTGCGCTCGTAGAGGTAGGACCTGTGCTGTTCTCTGTGGACTGTACAATATGTTTGTTTTGTTGCGCTAGGAAGTGCTGGAAGCGTTTGGGAAAGTAAATAGACCGCGACCAACCACTGACGAAAGTATTTTACAGTTTTGATTATATTATAGACCTGTATGAAATAAAAAAATCTAATAATTTTATCGAATGTCATTGTACCGCAACCAACCCTTCTTGATACTTTAACCATCCTTCGTAACCCACGCCCACGAATTACCGGGCTGTCATATACTTTGATGATCTTTGATCCCCAATAAGTACCTCCTTCCAGCCCTTCCTACATTAGAGCCCGCGAATTATGGGGCGTGGGAACAAAGTGTTTCAATTTTTCAACTGACGAGTGAGTAGCAAGAGTTAAGAGGGACAGTATGGAGAAATGTTATTAGGGTGACGGTACCCATTATGAACACTTTAAGCTGACAGACACGAGTTATGGACACTTCATTCTTAATTCAAATATCATCATATGCTTGTCAATTGGTTGACACAAAATAAATGTATGAACCTTATTTCCTCATAATAAAAGTGATTGTTCGTTACTGGTTTCTTGACCATTACTGGTGCCACCACCCTAGTCAGGGATAACCATATTGCTATATGAGCAAAATTCGGAAATAAACCCGCCAAGTGCGTGTCGGACCACGCATAATTGAAGGTTGTGTACCGTTATACGATGAAAATATTGTGCAAGAATAAAGGCATAAGTGCCTTCACATATCAAGGCACTTAACTGTATTTTTGTAATTTTAGTTTTTGGCAAAAAAGGCTTAACCAAATTTGTTCAAAATAAAATAATTTTCCTAACTTCCTGAAGTTTTCACATTTTTAGGGTTCGGTACATCAAAGAGAAAAAACGGAACCCTTATAGGATTACTTTGTTGTCCGTCCGCCCGTCTGTCTGTCCAGTCCAGACCGTTTATCTCGGGAACGAGTAAAGGTTGCAAGTTAAAATTAATACCACATACACAGGTCTGCAGTCTCTTGAAGCTGCAAAAAAACTAAACCTTTACATCAACGCAATCAAAAGATACGGTCATTCCCATACATTTGCAGTGGGAATCAAAATGTATAGGGTACTTCCCGTTAACATAGAATCACGAAATTTGACAACAAGCAAGAACTTCTAGCAAAAATACAGGAAAAAATCCGAAAACCGTATAACTGCCGCACACACGCAAGTCCGACTCGCACTTGGCCGGTTTTTTAGACCTCCCGATACTCGATTAACCAAATTTTTGTTCAAGAAGCCTTTAAGTTATTTCTAAGGACCTATCAGATGATGTGCCAGAAGTAGATATTTGACATAAAAAAACTGGAACTCAAAAAAATATAGTGCTTTTAAAAATAAAGTTGATTAAAGTGAGTCAGAAGCATTTTTTACTTATTACCATTTGTTTCTAGCGAAATAACACATCTATCACCCACGCCGTACATTTTGTAAGTATTACCGTTTTACGTCTATAAGTTTTCTTCGGTTTTGCTTTTAACACATAGAAGACAAATATGTCGTCATGTTCACAAACAAGAAAAGTATTTACTACCGTAAATTTCAAAAATCGACTTAGTTAAGTTTTATTTTTTACTTTCTACCTACTTCCGGAAGAAAAGTTTTTAGGACTTTTGCATATATTATCTATAAATATCACATTCGAACGTAATTTGAAAATATTAGGCTATTATAATTTAATGTCTGTGAAAACCGTATCTTTCCTGGGTTAGTTTTCAAGATTCGTCGATCGAGTTCTTACGCCCTTGACAGATAGCAACAAGCAATGCCAAGTTTGTTTCCTTTTATTCGAATAAACAGTACAATATTTGTATATTTCGGGTTTTTTTATGTACTTACTCTAACATCCGCATCCGCATCCCTATCCGTGAATGTGTGCCTTTTGATATCCGCATCCGCGGATGTCACAAATCCAGTATCCGTAACATCCCTGTCTAAAATATATCCAAATCACCATCACCCACCAAAATCAATCACCAATACCTATTAGTAAATAGGTATGCTTAGAAATGTACCACTAACAAATTCCTATTCCAAAATAACATCGGATACTATTTAGAGACATTTGACGTTCGAATAAAAATATTTTTAATCTTATGAAGTTATGATGATACAAATTAAATTTTTTAACACTACACCACGTACGCGAAGTAATAGTTGATGTTCGGACGCAAGTATCAATAATGTTTGGTCCGCGCGTCAAGCTAAAGGCCTTGCGAGTTGCGACGGTGCTACATACTATGAAATCTATGAATGAATGCTCGCTCCCGTTCGCACTAACCGCACCTGCTATGCTGTTCGAATAGGATGGCGATAATAAGTTTGTATTCCTGATTGTAGTGTGTGTCCGCACACAGATGCGTGTCGGCCGGCGCGCAACTGGCGGTAATAATATTGAAATGCGAGCGAGCGGATTTTGTTATAGGACTCATAATGTAGCGGAATTACCTGCGTTCACTGCTCCATACATACCTACATATATAATGCGATTGTTGCGTATATTTAGAAGCGTAAGTTAAAAGTAAAAGAATGTATAAAGAGGCAACGCGAGCCGTTTAAAAAAAAAACCTAAAATATGACTCAGACAAGAATGGGATGAGACGGGGCGAGAGGGAGGATCTGTCAATTTCTGAAGAATTAATCACGTGATAGCTCGGAGCCCTCGGAGGTTACGTGATGTTTTCTATAGAAACTGACAGATCGGCCCCGCCCCGTCACGTCCGCGTCCCGGAGTCATTTTGTAATTTAAATGTAAAAATATATTATAGTAGTTGCGTAAATATATTTATATATATATTTATTTATATATTTTAGTCAAATATAAATATATTTATATATATATATTTATTTATATATTTTAGTCCATTAAAACATTTTTCTTTGACTAAGCAGTGTAAACAGCGTCGAAAGTTTAAAGCAATTCCAACGCGAATAAATGCTAAATCATCATCATTTCAGCCGAAAGACGTCCACTGCTGGACATAGGCCTCCCCCAAAGATTTCCACAATGACCGGTCCCGCGCCACCCACATCCAGCGGACTCCTGCGACCTTCACCAGGTCATCAGTCCACCTTGCGGGGGGCCTACCCACGCTGCGCCTTCCGGTACGCGGTCGCCACTCGAGAAACTTTCTGATACGATCTCGCAGAGAGCTAAATATATTCATATATATATTTATTTATATATTTTAGTCCATTAAAACATTTTTCTTTGACCAAGCAGTGTAAACAGCGTCGAAAGTTTAAAGCAATTCGAACGCGAATAAATGCTCTAGCAGATGCCAGTATACTAACATAAGTATGTAACACCATTGGTTTGTAGTGTTAGCGAAACTATAAAGACTAATTACTTCTAACATATTCTCTTTATGCATAAAAGCATTCCAAAGCTGGCGAAGCTCTGTTAACACGATTGCAATTTAAACTTCGAATTTTCCAAAACTAGTTAATGTTCCAAAACACTGTTATGGAAATGTTATTTTCGCTCTCGTGTAAGCCGTGTTAACGCAATTTAACATTACGAATTATACATAATAACTAATGTCTTTATCAACGCAATTATAAATTAAAAAATATTTTACAGTACATACGGTGCTACATTACCGTACTAGTGCGATAATGAGCACTTTATGTGCCCATGTAAAAAAATTAAACGGCCATATGTACTGTAAAACGTTGTACGATACACATGCTGACTCGTGTTGATTTAAAATACTCCCTTCGGTCGTGTTTTACTCATTACGAATTTCCTCTTTTTCGTACTTGTATTTACGTAACGTAGACAGTAATTCTTCTTATAATTTAACTGTACCTACAATATATATGTCGGCACACCGGCCGAACTAGTCAAGATCATTTTCGCATATTGCTAAGTTTGGTACACGACGCTCTGTGTACTCCTTGTCGAAGTACAAGCCCAAATGGGCGACTCGGTTGTGACTAGTCTGAAGGCCTACCATGAACCACGAACGAAGTTTCACCTCTCTGTCGCACTTGAGTGAGAAATCGAAATCTCAAGTGCGAAAGGGAGGCATACTGTCGTTCGCGGTTCGTGGTAGGCGCTCTGTACATCAAAATAACTCGAAGTGTGCAAGATTTCTCTGTACCGTTTTCTGTGTTAGTATCGTCATTACAGATTAGTCTTTGTTCGTAATGTGTGAGAAGCGCGTGTGCAAAAAATGACAGAGTAATTTGTACGGTAAGATGTCGATTTAACCGATTAACGTCTCTCTTCTAATGCGTTGCTCGAAGATGTTGTCATTCAATTTAAGTCTGCTCATCTACCGGACTACAAGTTAAGATAATTTTCTGCATGTTGCTGTGGTGCGTTACAGCGTTGCGTTCGGTGTACGGAATGCAAAGCAGTAAAAAATTGTATAGAAATTACCGGTTAGCCGGTAAATTACCGGTAATTTTCATACAAAATATTTACCGGTTGCATTTCCTAGTTCGGTGTCACTCAATTTCACAATTAAATAGACTGGTACCACTGTGTCATTGATGCGTCAGAGAACATAAGCAAGGCATACAAACTTCCATACCTTCCAAATATAAACAAGAATATTTTGAGAAAAATAAAGTAAAGTTTATCTGTTCCATTCCAATTGATTTTGTTTTCATACAAGTTGATTCTTTTGAATACCTATCTATATGTGCGCTCGTCGATTACGCTTATTCGTTCACAGAGAAGTAGCCTGGACTTGACTGAGTCGGGAACAGTTAGTTTACTATGTTAGTGGAGCGCATCTGCGGGTATCGCTATAACGCGCTGTAACCTGCCTTGCCCGGTGATTGCCGTTAGACCCGGGGCTCTGCTTATTGCGGTTGTCAGATTTGACACTTTATAAACTATAATTAGTAACAAAACCAGCTAGATTGGTTCAGGTTATTAACATTACATAATACGTAATAGGTACTTATAGTGAAACTTATATGATAACAAATAGGTGTAAGTATGCATACATCAGAGACATCAGATATATTGAAACGGCCAAGGTGCAAATATATAACGACAAATGTCTGAGCACGCTTCTATTGTCAAGGCGTTAGCGTCAAATGAGATATTTTAAACACCATGGCTTCTCTTATATGGCGACTGTACTAGGTGTTTTATTATTGTCAATTTTGTCAGAAACTTAATAATATGTAGCCCGAATACAAGTATTTTAGTAAATGTCAATGTTTTTCAATACAAAAAAGATCTCTTTAATGCTTTATGCACCCATACTAACTCCACAAATAGAATATTAAGTATTGGTTATTGAATCAAATGTGTTGTACTCTTTGCTTTACATAAATGCTTTGTACTTTATGTAGCTTAAATAGTACACTTATAAAATATTTAAACTTTTCTCAATTGTTGAGGTATTAAATACATGAACAGCAATAAGGATCGAACTGTAGGGACTGTTCAATTTAGCAGATGGGCCGGACAATAGTCGCTAACTGTTTCATCATAGCGCCGGCGTGTTCGGCACCCGAATACCGTCCACCTGCTACTGTAGTCATTTGATAGCTGGCTTACAGACTGGGTTCTCTAGTCAAAATAAAAATACGAAACCCCTACAGTTTTATTTCGTGTCACCACCTGCTGCCGCACATTTGATGGCTGTTGAGTTTCTTATACAAAGTGTCCCAAAACTCAACGATAAAACGGCACCACAGGATGGAGCTGCTTAAGATTAGTCGAGAAAAAAAGGACAAAAAAGATATCTCAACTATTTTAGAAATAACAGAAAAAAAAAGAAATTTATCGAAAATCGACATTCCTAATGATATTTTTAACAAACATGCCTACAAATATTTCTGTTTTTTGTTTTTGTTTTTGGAAACTTAAGTAGCCCTGCTATCTAACACAGCCCTTAAAAATACCATAATACATGTAGTTTTTACGCAAGGACGTAAATTTTCGATGAATTTCATTTTTTCTCTGTAATTTCTAAAATAATTGAGATATATTTTTTTTTCTGATTTTTCTCGACTAATTATAAGCAGCGCTATCCTGTGGAACCGGCTTATCGTTGAGTTTTGGGACACGTTGTATTTCTGTAGCTAACATGGTGGTTCAACAAATTTAAAGATGACTTACGCTAGAACTTTCTTCTCGTACGGTCGCACGCTCGGTCACGTAAATACTCGTAGGAGTGGCCAAGATGCTCAAAAATATAAGAACAAGCACTCTAATGCCTTAACAATAGAGGCGTGCTCAGATATTTGTGAGCCCTCGGCCACTCCGATTTATCTGGTGGCGACTGTACGTGAGACATTCTTTATGTGGGAAACAGGAAATGACACCCACCAATTTGCTGGATAAATTGGGATACTGTCATGATAAATTGGGATGGGGTCATTTTGTGGTCACCAGTGGCGGAGCATCAAAATGTTCTTTGGGCAAGCCGGAGCTGATTTAGCCTGCTGTTTTTTTTAATCGATAAGAAGAAATGTACTAAATCTGCTCACGCAAGGGAAGCCAGTAGGAATCGAGTTCTATGGATGAACTGATGGTCACTTATTCCTAATTAGAACGCATAACTAAGGAGTACATTCGATAAAAAAGAGAATTTTTGAAAGGGAATTTCAGGGAATAATATTAACAAACTTCCTCCCTTCGAATATACATTTCTGTTGTTAAAATTGAGTCAAAACGTATTATAAGTGACCATGGAATGGCCTATTGGGACGACCAGTAATCAGGCACTCGCTACAGCATGTCTACTACGAACATCGAAAATTGGCATTGACGGAAAAACCTCTTTGTCACTCTAATAAGTATGCAAGTGTAACACAGATGGATATACAAATCTACAATCGTTCGATCTTCGTGGTACTAGCCTAGCTTACCTATAGCATCAGCAGTATTCCAGCAGCGGTAATGTAGCAACGTGGCTGTAAATTTATTTGTTAAGTCGTGTTACTGTTACTGCCATGCTGCATTGCTATTACTATGGGAACACTCAACATTGTCACTGATTTCATTACATAGGTGAACAACACCACACACATACACATACATACACACATACATAGGTGACATAGGAGATAGGGATACATAGGGGACATAGGTGAGAATGCTGTGTCGTGATGATAATGCATCGGCACTTGCCAGGAAGTTTAAATACAATACTCTTAATACTCTTAATTACACACCTCAATAGAAATCAGAATAGAAAATACAGTAAACAAAGAGAGGTTACTTTTATCGCTATTATTTTTATTTCTATATAATTTATTCTATTTTAGTTTTGTGTATTTGCTTTTATCGATCCAAGTTACCCTACTAATATTATATGGACGGACGGACGGACAGACATAGCAAAACTATAAGGTTTCCTAGTTGACTACGAAACCCTAAAAAGGCGGCAAAATAAACTACATTTTCCTAATAAACTATTATTTACCTTTTTTTTGATAGCCTAATTTAGTGTCCCACTGCTGGGCAAAGGCCTATTTTAATTTTAATATTTTCTCATTTCCTTTGTTTGATAAAAGCACTATACAATCCTCGGCCGGAACAGGAATTGCAGGACTCGTTTTATCCGGCCTCGTCTACACCGAGCTCATCCAGCGATCTCTTACTTTACGGCCTCTGCAGTAATTAACTATTAAATGAATGCCAGTTTAAATTTTAAATCCACTGCTCACTTAGTGACTGCGTACAAAATAAACAAGCTTAAATAATATAACCTAACGGCAGGCGTTACATCGTATTAAAAAAAAAACTATTTATTATATTAACATTAGTTTACCAAAATGTGTCTAAACGTGACGAGTCTATAATATATGTTGCTGTAAATTAAAAATATTAGTTCATTCAATTAACCGATTAACAAAATTACATCTCGCTTTGATATTAACGTCAAATACTGGGATAATTATGAGAATATTTTAAATTAAATTTTCTCAAAGTGAATGATAATGCTGTATCAAAGCAAACATAACGCAGCATAATATGGTTAGTGCAAGACGTTTGGTAACCTCGTTTATTAGCTCTGCTGGATCAGAGACGCCGTCTCCGGAGAATTATTCAATATTCAACAATCCACATTGCAATGACTTTGACTAGAGTCCTTATTTGGGAGTTCTGCGTTCCCAGGGAGAAACATAATGTTGTATTTTTAATCATATTGTTTTTTAAGAATGCTAGTATGTGGCGGTAAAGGCTGGGAAGATGCGTCAATTTCTATAGAAAGTTACACAAAGTTCCTACTGCTTCTTCCGATCTTCATCATCAGATCAGTTCGATGATACCATAAGATTCGGTTGTCACTTAACTTACATTAGCACAAAGGATGACTCGGCCGGGACGTGACCCGTTCCACGTGAAAACGTCACTTGACCTCCGAGGGCTCCAAGCTATCAAGTGATTATTTCTGAAGTGAAGTTTCAGCTCAATCGGGTAAAGGGAGACTCACCTGGTCTAATTCAGCTTGCTTGATTTAACCCAAACTAACAATCTAACTTTATGTAAGTTAGATTGTTAGTTTGGGTTAAATCTTTACAAATTAAATAAAGATTTAATTTTTTTCTCCGTTACCTCTTTTAAAAAATTCCCAGACTTCAGTTTTTAATTAAAAATGAATATAAGCTCCAGTATTTAACGGATTGGTATACAAGCGTGTGATATACCAATTAGAGTCGAAACTCTAGGTCCATGGGGTCCCAGCGCACGCAATTTTTTTGCAGAAGAAGTAACTACTGACCGAAGAGGTGGTAACTTCCTTTCTTTTTTTAGGGGGGAAATGCTTTACGCATACCACTCGGGTGCGAGGGGTGACCCGAGCGGTTATGTGGGACTCCCGTATTGGCTAATGAGGCCCACGGTATACCCACTAAAAACGGGAACGCTTGCGTACACATCTGCAACCCCGCCGGCGGCAGCCGCCTCTAAGCGGTTCCTCCGCGGACGCCCGAGGGCCCTCCACGATAGGCGCGTCAGGTGCTAGGGCGCGCCTTCCTCCTCGGCCTCCGACCGGTACTGTTACGGACCCCCTCGTGTCCACCACAAGGACACCAGAGGGCGCACCTTTGTTGGCAGTGCGCTATAATGGTTTGGTAGGCATAAGCTGGAGGAGAAGGAGCTAAAGGACGGCGAATTAGGGATGCCCTGAGGTTCTGTAAGGCGACAGGGAGGCTAGAAGGGAGTAAGGGGGGAAAGCCGCCGGGACAATAACTTGCAGCTCCAGCAACGGTGAAATGAGGTGAATGAGCACATCAGGTGTCCTCCCCATAACATAACATAACACTTAATGTATAGCCGTATGTTAATTGCCTTAGGAAATCGTATTCCTGAAACATATAAATTACTTCAATAGACTAGCTTTATGTATCTATCAAGTTAGAAAACCGGTAGTAAATAGTTTAAAATTGTAAAAATATTAATCAAAAATGGTGAAAAAGGGTACATCTCAAATTTTGTCTTAGTATAATACGCTGACAAAAAATCAAATAATCGTGAATAAGGGTATTACTCACTCGTTTGCAAGCGCACCGTTCTCTCGGATGACGTTGCGCGCGCGACTGCCGGCTTCGGACTTGTGCGCAGGGGCACCGGGAATCTAACGGGGCACCGGGAATCTAACTCAACACCCCCCACCTCATTCCTCGTGAGTTGTATCCTTTTTACCTAATATTCATTCTTGTCATAGGATATAAGTCGGCTTGTACTAATAATGTTGTCGTGATAAAAGACATAAGTCAATTTATTCATGGACTCCATTAAAATATTGTTGGTGTATAAAGATTTAAGTGTACATGTATCTATGAGCACCGATACAAATCCTGGGATATAAATAAAGTTATAACATTTTAAACAAAAATTGTCGGTGTAAAAAGGTAAAAGTGCACATATATCTATAAGCACCGATGCTAGTCCTGCGATATAAATAAAGTTATACCACTTTAAACATAAATTTTCGGTGTAAAAAGATATAAGTCCACTTATACCTATAAGCACTGATGCTAGTCCAGCGATTTAAATAAAGTTATACCGTTTTACACAAAAATAATAATTTGAAGTTCACAACACATATTAAGTAATATCGTTTTTCACGAAATTTCTGAGCAATATATTTTTTTATGCGGATACAATTCAACTTGTATCCATGTAATATAATCATTTTAGTCAAATATATCACTACTCACAGTTTTAACTTCGTCATTTAAAGGAATATCTAAGAGCCGTTTAAACTAAAAGACGCAGATTTTTTTTTTGATAATATTGGCATATATAACTAATTTTGGCCAAATTTCGACCCTTTTTCACTAGAGCCACAGATATATAAGCATGTTTAGTAGATAGGAGTATTTATGTGATGACTTCACGATGCGTTAACGCTCTTAAATGTATTACCAGTAGTTTCGTTACACTCTGTAGATAAATAAAAAAAAACAGAAAGCTTAACTAGAATCGTATAAAAAATACCAATAGGTATTAAGCTATATAGTACTATTCATCTTATATGTATTGTGGACCTTTCTGTTACGGGCGTCGGATATTAACATCACTGTACAGTCAGGGTCCAAAATATCTATACAATGAAGACCTAATTACATAGTAATAAGTAGGTACGTACGCATGACATTCAGGTAAGTTGATTTTTCCGAATGCCATATTGTAATTTTGTATTTACCCAGAAATGCTTTGTTTGCAAGAAATATCTGTAACGTAAAATGGGTGAGAGATAGTAGAGGGGTAATTTGGTATTTTCAGACCAAAGTTATCATGTTGTTCAAAAATACTTTATTGTTGGCAAGTTAACCTATTGTAATATTGTCACTATTTTAGCAACTCTCCCATCTTACTGAGTTCCTATCCCTCCTTAGCCCAACTATGGGGTGAGCTGGGATTATAGTACTATTTTGTGCTTATTGTAGAATGTATAAAATGAAATGATAAAGTAAAACATTGATAAACTGAAATTCATACAACTGGAACACTTTTTAAGTACTTATATGAATTAACGTGCCACATTTAAATATCAACTTTTATCGAGGTTTGAAGTTCGAATTCATAACTCATCCCATTTTATGGTATTTTTTCTCGTCAAACCGCCGACGCAAAAATTTACCCCAAATACCTCGTAACTTGCAAACGGCGTCGTGACTCCTACTCACAAAACACGGTTTTAGTATAATTGAACTTAAAAGCATAATAGCAGGTTATTAAGTGGTAGCGTGCACTGACACCTCGCAGAATTAATACTGTAAAAGCATCCCGCTGTATATCTGGGAATTAGCACTCTCCTTAATTACTTACACTTGAGTTTAGTGTGATCCAAGTAATTTATTCAAACGGCTTCAATTTATAGACTGTTTACTCCTCTGGAAATATTTAAAGAGAGACTAAAGTCCTAATCGTTTCATTACAGATATTACTCGAAGACACTGAGATACTAGATCCATTTTAGGTATTATTTTTAAGCATGCGATCATGCTTAAATCTGCGAACGATAGCAAATTCCTCAAAAAGAAAGGAAATGTGGAAAAATGGCGGGACTTGAACGAAGATACCAACCTGCTCATCGCTCTTCCAACTGAGCTACCGAGATCACACCCGTGGCCCCGATTTCCTCCATCGTATCCCTCGTAGGCGCTTACCGGGGACGCTTAGCTACATCTATCGTAAGAAAATACTTGCGTCTTGCGGCAAGTGGAGTCTCAAGTTATATTGAGAATTCACTACTAACAATCTACTACTCCATACCCAACTATTATTTTTAAGCAGAAACCGAATTCCCGTCCGAGGTCATGATCTTTTCCACTTGTCTTTTCTATTTTAGGTGTTTGGAATGTAAATAGAAGTAACTATACTCCGCGCCGTAATTAGATTCCAAAAATTAATCATGTAACTTAGTAAAATCTACTTTCTTCTTTACATCATAGCATTAAAGTTTGCAATAAATAGAGCTTTTTGGCTTGTATGTATGTATGTATAAGCTTTATTGTACAATAACACAAGAAATACAAGAAACACAGTAACATAGACAATTTGATACAACAAAGGCGAACTTATCCCTATGAGGGATCTCTTCCAGTTAACCTTTGAGGAAATTAGATAAAAACAGGCAACGATGAAAGACAAACTAAGAGCAAAAATACTAGCTTGTTTTAGTTTTTTAAAACACACAATCACAAGAGAAAGAGAGCGAGTGAGGTTAGTTTTTTGGAATCTGATTACGGCGTGGAGTATAGTTATGGAAACCAAAATAGTAAGTTGTTATCTACATGTTTCTTACTTTTTGCATCGGAATATCGGTTTAAATAATTATTATTCTTCTTCCGCGATTGTGTAAGTGTCCAAGTCATTAAAACTTTGAACCCCGTTGTTGCCATCATGAATTTATATTTACTCATATTACATCCTCACTTTATTTCGTTGTGTGTTAAAAACAGAATGCTTTACAAATGTCTAAGTCGAATCTGAAACATTTAAAGAAACGCCAATTGTATTTTAAATCCTAAGTTCAGATTTTCTCATAACATAAATCATTTCTCTTGTTTTCATTTGCGCTGTGTCACTTTTTGACACAGTGCTATTGAAAACTAGTCTGTATCGTGTTAAAAAACGATTATAACTAGTTTTTTTTTAATTAATTTATATGATTGTTTCCGAAATCTTAAGTGTTTGGTACGCAAAAAATAGGAAAGCCGACTGAGATCTCATAATCCACTGAAATACAAAACACGTATTGTTTTTCAGGCAACACGAATCTGTGACATTTTCCTCAATTTAGCTTTATTTATAAAAATGTGGAAATGAACTCTTGAAAAAAGATGAAAATTATAATATGCGTGCGGAAGGCGAGTGGTTCATCCATGCGACTTTTCACAAGTTTTTTGTAATAAGTACAAGCAAGTTGCACTCAGATTCGTCATATGAACATCAAATAAAAAAAAAAAACCCGGCGAAGTGCGAGTTATGACCTGCGGTACTTAAAAGAACTGGTGGCACGGAATGGCATTTTTTTCTGTACCACAGGCTCTTGCATTATGCCAAACTTTGTGAGTCTATGTCAACTGGAAGTACCCTTTACCTACGTTTAGATTCCCATTGCAAATGTATGAGCAATGCGACATATACCTACAGCCGTATCTTTTGGTTGCGTTAACATATTGTTTTGGTTTTTTCCATCACACCTCATAGAAAACCGTAAAACCAGAAAGAAAACAGTTTAGTTCGACCTCCTTTTTCTTTTTAACTGACACTTTGGTAACGTATTCTTACCAAATAATTGTACAGAACCCACAGTACATGAGTAACACGCGTACTTTGCCCGTTTTTTTTTTTGAACCGCATTCAATTACTTACCTACTTAATATTTTCCTTAATTCCTCGGCAGCCGTCCAAAAGAAACCTATTATCCTTCGAAAAGTTGTTCGTTTCTCTTTGGCTAGAAATTCTTTATATAATAACGATACGAATTGAGATTTATTTATGAATCTGAACTGCGACAATTCTAGTTTTATTGTTTTGTTTTGTTCTTTATGTGGATGAAATGTTTCTTGATTTGATTATTTGGAGAGCTCGGAGCTATTTCTTAACCAGGTCGATACAATATTCACGTAGAGAAATTGGATTGTACTCCGTTTTCGGTTAGCAGTATAATAAAAATAACTCAATTATTAACTACGATCACATGACGGCCTAAATGCCGTGATACAGACTTACTTATGTTACTGTGATACCAAACATTAGGATTTGTTATAACGGTGAGACATTATGGTAGAATGAAGATCTTTAAAATTACAACAAAAATTTTACAGTAGGTAGATTTTATCAGAACGGTATCGCTATCAGGACGTCAGGATTGTAAATGCTTTTTTTTTATTTTGGCAATCGTCTTTTGATATTTTTGCCAGCTTCACGTCAATTAAGGAACTCAATTTTGGACAGGGAAACAAGACAAGATAATTGATGATGGACTGAGATCATTGCTGAAATTAATAATTAATATTATATATAAGTATTAAGACATACACAATATAAGGTATGATTGTTATTAAAAAATAAGCAATTATATAAGAATAATTAGGCTTAGGGAAAATACGCGATTCCTAGTAAAATTTTAAGTATTATTGAATGTTCATCTTTATATGATTATTTTACGTTGGCAACCCGGTGTAGATAAAAATGGCGGGTAGAACAAAAACTTGATATTCTAATTTTCAGAGTTTAAGGAATACATGTAGACACATGTATAGACACTTTCCAATAGATATTTAGTTGAAGAGTGTTAGTAAGAAGAAGCTGTGACTGCTGTATGAAAGAGCGAATAAGTTAAAACCAGAAGATATCCCTGGTAAGTGCTTATGTTTACTTTTAATGAGAGAAATACATTGTGAGGTTAAGTAAGAGGAGCACATGCATATTGTGGTACGGGAAGGTCTATTGGGGAAGGTGGTAGGCCTCCAGGGACCTACGGGTCCCACAGTTTAAGGTGAGAGTAGAGAAACCGTGTTAGCAATGAGTCTGCTCACTACAGGGAGGATTACCACTGTGAGTGGCTCTTGATCAGAATCATGGTGCTATCTACGGCTCTCACCGATAGCACGTAGTAAGCTCAAAGACTGTAACCTCTCAACGTACGTCACTCTAGTTCTTGTCGCCTATTGGTAACTCAGATTTAAACTAATATGTGTTTAGTGTGATCAACTACAATTTATAATACTTACATAAGTATATAATATCATGAACGGGCGCCAGGATGAGACGACCGCATCGCCCACTGGCTTCGGCCAGTGCAATCAGTCAACGCAGGGCAGCGTGTGGCGAGATGTTGGAGAATAGTGACCCCACATACCTGAGTGCTCTTAGGGGATTTTTTCATCCGGCCGAATCTTACGCCTTTGGCTTGCCTAAGCCGGCTGTCCAGAGAAGAGTTGCGAGAGCTGCGTTCTCGAGGGTAGATGTGGACACCTAAGTGGCGAGTTGACTATATGTTTAAAGTCCAGTGACACCTCTCTATCCCCAGCCCCCATACCTATGTTGCCCTTGAGCCATATTACACGTCGCTTTTTGTGGGGGCCCATAAATTATGTGGGCGAGTCTACCGGAAATAAAATTATCTCCACTGAGAGTTCCAGGTATTGTTGAAATATGATTTAAACAGGGATAGTAAATCATGTTAAAAAAATGTAATAGACATTTTGTCGCCCCATACCACAACTGTTTGGACATTTTTAATTGCCAAAAATACCCGAATGACTGAGAACCCAAGCCAACACCACCTTCTGACCTCTATTGTTGCAGAAACACATTGGTGTCTTAATTAGAAAGAAAAACGGTTGACAAAAACGCCTCCAGGGCACTACGGGAAACGGAAAGCACAATAGATCTTTTCAGTCTTCCTGACGAGATATACTCCAGACTAAGCATTTCCTGGTCAATACTGAAGATTCTAGGGGATATTTAGTCTTCTGCCCAATTTCATAATGGAACTGGTTAGTTTCGACTCCAACGCAACCCTGGAGGGACAGTTTGGAAGCTTTAGAGTTTAGAATATAACGTATGCCAACCGGACAAATCGTCGCACATAAGGAAACAGGTATAATTGTTTGCCAGTGGGTTACCCTTTAAGATATTGAGATCTAGGATCACTGTAGGACGAATCGTAATGGTCCTATGGATGTTCGTATACAGGCAGTAAAAGGGAGTGATACGTTGGATCCTTAATATTATTGAATTTATGGAAGCTATTAACGAGGCAGGGACTGCGTTTTTTCTTCCAATATTCCTCGTATCGAATATATTCTTCTAATTACCTAATTTTGAGGGCTGTAAATTGGAATGCTCGTAACAAATGAAGATCTGCAAGGTGTTGCCAACGAAGATCAGGGGGGGAGTTTCCTTACACTCCGCCTGCATGGCAGTAATGAGGCCCGACCCCAGCTCATTGAGCCTTGATCTGAGTAGGATAATTAATCGAAATCATTTAGATTATAAATTTAACCATTCTCGACATGGCTACGATCTACGCTTGGCCGATTCTCATTGTAAAGCTCATGCAACGACTGCAAATACTCTTTCAACAGTGTGACGACATAGAATAAAATAAAAATCAGGAGGTAGGTAACAAATGATCCTTCACCCCCGGCGCACCAAAAGGCTTAAGCTAATTATTGCAACGGCTCTATCATTTTAGTACCTAATTTACCCATTTCTGTGTTGGAACAGGATTAGCGTTAAAACGTTTTTGCCGAGGCGTGAAATAGGAGCGGGACATGCAATGAGCAACGCTAAATACGAGCTTAATGCCGTAGTTTGCGAATAAATCCGAAAAATCGCGAGTAATTTGCACGATACAAAAGGGATTTATGAATATCTGACTAAGCACTGTTGCTAACTGTTATTTATGGACTTGGCCAGGAAAAGTTGGCTGTAAAAAAGGCGCGAACTCATATTATTCATATTTATGCAGTTTTTAATAAAACGATCATTGTTATAAACAGTGTTTTTACGAGTTCCCTGGTTCAGACTAATACATTGTGGAAGGCACGTTTAATATTTATTAGTCGTTTTGTTTTGGTAAACTTACCAATAAAACAAACAAATGCAAAGAAACTCATTACGTAAGCTGCATGCTTATTTTCACATCAAACTCAAACATTAAATCCCTTGATAAGCGTATTTAGCTGTTAATGAATGCGAGAACAATTTACACGAATAAGTAAACAGTTTGCTTAATTTGGAAGTTTATTGAGCCAGCTTCCTATGAATAAACGGCTTACTTCCGTAATCAACTCATTTTGTATTGTTTTCTTTTAAACTCAGTCATGCAAAGTTAATTATTTCTGGCAGTGGTTAAACTTATTACCGCGGTTTAATCCGCATGGAAGTTGTTAAAACCTTTAACCCAATTTTTACCCCTTCGGGTGATGGAATTCCAAAAATACTCTCCTAGCGCCACTTGCAACACCCAGAAGTAGTCGCTTAACTGACTTAACTGAGACAAATATTAGGCATTTATGAGACTAGTAGCTAAATAACTTAAAACAATCTCCACACTTACTTATTTACTTACACAACAAAGTGTTAAAGACGTCTGCTATTGTAATTACTGTAATTAGTAATATAATCGCATACAGTTTGTCAAGTGAATAGACAGTTTTATTACGCATGACCGCCCTCTATTGACAATATGTCATTTCGGCTCATAATTATTGTCACGCATGTGGTTTGACATTAAATAAACTATTATAACCAATGAAAAGTTTTTTAGACCAATGGCAACCTCATTACGGATATTTCTGAGAAGGGGGATAATTGACAATGTATTGAGTAAAATATCAAAATAATATGATCAATTTCATCAAAAAGACTTTTTGAAATTGATCTCACATTTCCTACGTAGAATTTTCATTGAAATTCAAAATCGGTCTCTATGTTACGCGGACTGTTTTTGTTTTAAAAGATGGAAACAAAAGTTATAAGTAGGTATCTTATAACTTTTGTTACCTGCCTATATTGACATGTAAGTATTTATTTATTTCTACAAAAGATGATAATTCACAAAAACTTATAAAAAAACACTTAAAAAAACCTTATACAAATTTAACCCTAATACTAAATACTAAAGCTAACCCTAACACTAAACTTAAATATAAAAAACCCTTTTGTTACCTGCAATAATATTTGCCGTTATGAAGGCTGCAAAAATATGTGATACGCGCTTATGGCTGACATAGAAGTTTGAATCAGATATTTTTGCGGCCTTCATAACAGAAAATACAATTACTACAGGTACGTTGGTCATTTTCTGTTGCATCTAATCTGCGTAATTCGTTTAGGTTCAACCAACCACCAATAACCAACCAGGTCAATAGTGTAAGATGGGCAGACTCGCAGTCTGATGAGTACAGGTTGGAATGTGGGGTAAGGCAGGGCGGGTTGACCTCGCCTACACTTTTCAACCTGTATGTTAACGGACTAATCGAGGCGCTCAGCAGAACCCATGTTGGCTGTCATGTTGATGGAGTCTGTGTCAACAACATTAGTTATGCAGACGACATGGTGCTGCTGAGCGCATCGGTGTGTGGGATGCGTAGGCTGCTGAAAATCTGTGAGGACTATGTGACAGATCACGGCCTGAAATATAATGTCGCCAAGAGTCAGTTCATGGTGTTTGAGTGTGGTTCCAAGAAGATGGCTCAAATTCCTGCCATTTGCCTCAATGGTACCCCTATGGAGAGAGTGGACCATTTTAAGTACCTAGGTCATGTTATTGAAGCCAACCTCAAAGACGACTTGGACATGGAAAGGGAACGAAGGGCCCTATCGGTCCGAGCGAACATGATCGCCCGCAGATTTGCGAAGTGCTCCAAGGAGGTGAAAGTAACATTGTTTAGGGCTTTCTGCACTTCCCTCTATACCTGCAATCTGTGGGCGCAGTATACGCAACGGGCTTACGGGGCCCTTCGGGTCCAATACAATAATGCGTTCCGGGTATTGATGGGACTGCCTCGCTTCTGTAGCGCATCAGGGATGTTTGCAGCGGCGTAGAGCATGGATACCGGTTTTCGATAATATCGAAATTTCGATAATATCGGACTATTTTCCGATATTTTTTTACCGGTATTGAATTTCTCAAATACCGGTATTTTCGATATTTTCGATATTAACATTATGCTTATAAAAATTACGTTTTTAAAAGGCCACAGTGGTAAAATTGTTATTATTCAGACATCTACATCTCAATATATACAACTAGGTATCTGATATTCACCTAGGTACGAGTACATACAATTTTAACATATTTCCTTCAAACTGGTAAACATGAAATGAAAACATGATTTTTAACCAAAGCCTCGATAAGAACGTCGTAACCCTTGAATTTATAAACATGATTCTTAGTTAAATAGTAAATCCTAAATCTGGTAAAAAAAATTATCTACAAAAAATGTTGTTTAGTTGTAAACAGCAATTATCTGATTACCTACGCGGTTTATTTTGCCACGCCCGCATACTATCGCCTTTAAATTTTTCACTTGATTCTGCAATTCGATCTATCCCGCTCTCTTTTGCTCAATCATGTGGACTCTTAAGTGTTACTGATTTGGTTTTTTTTCTTAGCGTCACTTTATGTGTCCTACTGCTGGGCAAAGACCGAAATACCTGTCCCCTTGATCTCCACCGCTCCCGATTTTGTGCTTCCCCTGGCCAGTTCTTAAAAAATGTATCCATGTCGTTCCGCCATCTCCGTCTAGGCCTGCCCGTCCACGTTCATTTTGCGGGATCCACTTGGTGGCAATACTTGGCCAAGTAGCCCACCTGTCCGGATTCATGCGGTAGACGTGGCCTGCCCACTCCTATTTGAGCCTAGCAACTTTTTCCCCAACGTCAGCAATGCGGGTTTTTGAGTGGAGAATGCGATCGGTTCTCTTGATACCTCTCTTGATACCTAGCTCCATAGCCCGCTAGCAAGTATCCAATTTGGACTTCTGAATATCTGTGAGCGACTATGTTTTTGCACCGTAGGTTAGGACATGCAGAATACACTTGTCGACGAGTTTTCGGTTTAGTGACAATGGAAGGTTACCCTTCATTAGCTCTTTCATGGACCAGTAGCTTTTTCAGGCGTTATCGACCCATCGTTCGACTTCTTAGTCTTGCCTGTTGCTAAAAGAGACTAGCTGGCGCAATAAGATATGCTCGTTAATATAGTGTATTCTGTTTATAGTCTCGATAGGTGGCACCAAATTGACCAACCTTCGTTATGCAGACGACACAACGCTCCTAGCTACCACCGAAGCCGAAATGCATACACTCCTGCGTAGGATAGAGACGATTAGTTTGGAGTTGGGACTCAAAATAAACCACGCTAAAACCAAGCTGATGGTGGTAGACCGTGCTAGCAAGCTTCAATTCCTCGGTGTTATCGGTCTCAAAACAGTGAAAGATTTCATTTGTTAGCTCCCAAACATTAGCGATTCTGGCTCGTGTGAAAAAGAAATAAGGAGACGGATAGGGATGGCTAAAGCGGCGATGTCGCAGCTCCATAAAATATGGAAGGACCGTAATATCAGACGCAGGTCTAAGGTCAACCTGGTGAACACCCTCGTTTTCTCCATATTCGGTTACGGAGCGGAAACATGGACGCTGAAGAAAGCAGATAGGAATCGAATTGATGCCTTCGAGATGTGGTGCTGGAGAAAAATGTTGCAGATTCCGTGGACAGCATTCCGCACCAACGAGTCGATTCTTCGCGAACTGCAAATAAAGACCCGTCTCTCCACCATATGTCTGCGAAGAACATTGGAATTTTTTGGTCGTATTGCCAGAAAAGATGGGCATAACGTGGAACAGCTCATGGTTACTGGAAAGGTCGACGGGAAGCGCCCCAGGAGCCGATCACCACTGAGATGGTCTGACCAAATCCGCTCAACTCTGGAGACCAACCTTCACAACGCTCTCCATGCAGCCAAGAACAGAATAAAGTGGCGAAATACTGTCAGACGCATGATAACCCAGCAACGGGGGAATCACGACCCTCAGTAATGAGGACACCGACTCGAGGAGGAGGTGTAATAGTCTACTCGACTACATCGACCCTACGTTTCGTGCTGTTGGTCATCACCTTAGTCCAACTTTGAAGCTTATATTATTAGCTTATATTGAATGTACACGGTAATTTTTTCAATGATCTGGTCGAGTATGTGAAGATGTGTCGGTAGTGGAAAATGCAGGGCGGAAACCAGCTTGAACTGAAGGTTGGTGTCGGTAATGTTTTTATTAATTCTCAAATAAATATAGCAGTATTACATGTAAATACTGCGTTGACTTTTTGTTTGTTGAAGTAACTTTTTTAGCATTTAATTATGATTTATTAGTTAATTTGAAAATTAAGTTGAAATAATTAATAATGGTGTATTATAATATAAGTTATATAAGTAACCCATCATAATAAATGTAAATTTTGTATGAATATGCTGGTTTTTTTTAAGTTATTTACTTTTTCTCCTCCAATATCGAAAAAATATCGAAAATATCGAAATTATCGAAAAACCGGTACTAGAAATTTCAATATCGAAAAAATACCGGTATTGCAAAAAGGCACCGATATTCCATGCTCTACAGCGGCGCGAGTCGATTGTTTTTATACAACCATGCGTGCGCGCGCCGCGTCCCTGGTGCGCCGGGTGCGCTGCAGTCCCAACAGTATTCTGCGCATGATAGCGGACAGGGTTGACTGCCCCTACATGTCGCACTGCGAGGGATTGCACTCCCCTGTCAGTGTTGTCCTATTTTAAATGTAATTTTTTTTATTTTTATTTTTTATTTTTTAGTCTAACTAACTTCTACATTTTAAGTTGTTTTACTAATATAAATGTGTCAATCGTTACATAAAATAAAAGTATTCATTCATTCATTCATTTAAACCATCTCCAGCCTGGATTCTTTAAAAATCGACTACCATCTTAACTTGCAATCTAGAGTGGAAACGAGATCGTACCTACTGGGATTCGATTCTTTCTGGTAATATGTGACTTTCCTGCCATTAGATGCGCTTATCCATGAAATCGTTTTATAGCTTATCTACAGGCACTGAATACATGCACTCGATGCTACCTTTGCATTATTAATAATTTGATTTTATGAATATACACATATAAGCTGCACCATAAAATGGATTTAATATCGTAATACTCTTATAATATTCCCACTTTTCAATAAAATCTGTTTTAAAGTGCAATTGAACAAATGTTGCTAAGCAGAGAGAAAAAACACAAATGGTAACGACACGCAATGCTTCTTGTTAAGAATAGTTGACATTCAAAAAGTAGCACCGCCCTTATACGCAACCTGCTATTATTTTCGCGAGAAATATCAATTTTCTTTACAAAACAAGAGACTACTCCGACAGTAACTTTGCAGCGATTTTAAATCAGAAAATGTATACAGTTCCGTCACTTCATTTATCGAGAATGTTAACTAGTGTAATAGCAAGTCTTCTGCTCAACTGTAACATTGCAACAGTAACACTATTGTTAGTGAGCGGCGGAATTGTTTAATATTGTCCTTTCATCTGGTTGGAGGTCTATGATCCGGTCATAGACCTCCCCAACCAGCAACCCAACTTTCTTTGGAGCGTAGCCGCCATACTATGACGCGTCTGCTCCATCTCCCGTCATTTCTTCAACATACGTGTCCATCCCGGCCCTCTTTTAGAGTAGCAATCCGACTACCGATGTCTACTACTTACAACAACATACAGCAACATATTTAGCTTAATATTGCATTTTACAAAGCCATGTAAAAATACATTTTCCCACTAACACCGCGGCAGCTCAAACAGTGCAATAAGGTAAACTAACATGCAAGGGGCACAGATAAATGTGTAATGGACGTATCGTGTTTCAGGCCACATTAAGGCCAGAACATTTAAAATTTCCACGGCGTGGGTAAAAGCATTTTGTGTCATAGATAAAAGTGTTTTTAACTTCCAGTCACGGTAAATTAACGACGAGTGTTATTTTACGTGCTTCGTTTGAATACTGGCTTTGTTCTATTGTTATTTGTTCAAACGGTGTTAACTGGACCAATTTGTGATATGCTAATAGTTTATGTCGTATATCGATTTAAAAAATGTAAGTTAACCAGATTACAAGTATTCCATACACTAAGCTGACAATGTGCAATTAGGTAATTTCGGCATTTAGCCTACTGATATTTCACACAGCTAAAATAAAACTTTATAGGCAGTATATCTAGAAGATAAGAACCAAAGAAATAGATACGATGAGTGGAATTGCAGACAGAAAGCGGAGATCTGATGAGGTCCAGCCGCAAGTATCTCGATCGAGGGACACCACAAGGTTCTATTTTGAGTCCCCTGCTGTTCATTTTGTATACGTCAGACCTGGTAAAATACCTAAAATATTGCAATGTTCACTTATATGCCGACGACACGCAATTATATCATTCTTTCGCGCCTCAAAACTTAAAGTTGGCTTTGGCCAAAATAAATGAAGACCTGGATGTGATTCACAATTGGTCAGTAAAAAACAATTTAGTTCTGAATCCATCGAAGTCTCAGTATATTGTTTTGGGAAGTACAAAACAGCGTATAGATATCATACGGCAGCAACCACACATTCTTATTGCATCGGAACCAGTTACCCGCGAGGAAAAGGTGAAAAATCTTGGTTTAATCTTAGATGGAGAATTGCGATACATGGAGCATGATGTGAACATTAAAATCAGAAACGCCTTTTATAGACTCAAATCCCTGTATAGTATTAGGAAGTACCTCACTGAGAAAGTTAGAGAAACTCTTATCGAGTCTCTAGTTCTGTCGCAGCTCAATTATTGTGATATTGTTTACGGTCCAAGGCTTCTGGAAAAGACTAAGAAATCTATTCAGCGAGTGCAAAATGCATGTACTCGTTTCTGTTACAGCATACCAAAACGTGCTCACATCACGCCCTACCTAAACAACAAAGGTATTCTAAATATGGCAAATCGCAGGCACTTACACCTGGCTGGGACTGTACGTAAGGTAATAGAATCCGAGAAACCACGATATCTATTTGACGAATTGAAGTGGGTCAAAGACATACGCGATAAACCAATGAGAACCCATAGAATGTTCGAGCTTATAATTCCCAAACATAAATCAGCATCATACAAGGGTAGTTTTAAATTTGCTGCAACTAAAATCTGGAACGATTTACCCCCTCCCCTAAGGGAGCCAATGCATTTTCTACAGTTCAAAATACGAATGAAAAAGTATCTACTTGAAAAGCAACAGCAAATGTAAAACACACCCGCAATTTATTTAATATGTAAATATATATATTTTATAAAAACATACAATAAAATAAAAATCTATACACCGTATACATATATTATAATCTTTAATTCATATTTTTCCATAAACTCAGTCATACCACTAAATATTGCACGAACACTATTCATATTAACACGTTTTTTTATAAACTAATATTAGTCACAGTAATAGTCCAAACTTAATCAATGCCACTATGCCATACTCATATTTCATATAAGTAAATCAAACGTTAGCTAGATCGATAATTATTTGTCCTTATCTGTTAGTATGACATTTACGTTTGTTAGATAGGGAGAAAGCATGTATTTAAACTAAATGTAAGTAAGTATATTAGGTTCTTTTGTTTGTGAATTTGGGAGAAACTTTATAACTTAATACTAATTTAATGTCTCGTAGTGTCACGATATACCCTGTCAAAGGGATCAGTCTGAAAATCAACGCTGGGTATATATAATATCCTAGCATATGTTGAGACTGGTACCCTTTACCAAACACTATATACCTACCTAACTGTTAGTAATAATGGTGTACACTCAAGGACTTCAATTTGTGACCCCCTGGTTGATAGTTTTTTTTGAGGAAAGGTTTGAGAAATGGTTCACAGATTGAAGACCGTGATACGGTACCTACCTATTTAGTCATAGGTTATTATATAAGTTTCTGCATTTAATTGTCTGTGTACTTCCTGTGTGTTTCGGTAATAAATTTTATTTTATTTTATTTTATTTATTTTATTTAGAGATATAGAATCACTATAAATAGTTTGCAATTGGTGACATTATAATATTTGTAAGTTATGGCTGTCATTCGTAAATTTCAACTATCTACAATTACTTACTAATTTACTAATTCTTGTGGCTAAATTCCATAATGATGCATTGCCACAAAAATTGTCATGTCAATTTACGATATAATATATAATCGCATGTAGGTAAGCACTACACAAATACAATCTTCCAATAAATACAATACTGTACCTATTGTATTATTTGCGTAATAAACCGTTAAAAATCAATAAAATTCGTCAAGATATACATAGGTTTATCTTGACCCTACGAAAAAACAATGGAGGAATGTTGTTTAAATAAATTAAAAAAAACGCAAATAATCAAATGTTTACCTAACCTAACCTTAATATTGAAAATAAAACAATTATATTATTTACCATTAACAATAGGCTAGAGGATGAAATTTGAAACTCATATTTTTTATACAATTTAAATATTTTTATAAAATCTAGTTTGTTATAAAGATGTGACATTATTTGTAGTAAACCAATAAAAATACGGATACACGAGTCAAAATCTGATTCACCTCTCAAAAGGCTCCTTACTGAATTACACTGACGTCACGCTAAGCTTAGTAGCAGTCATTTTAAGATATTATATTTAAGTCTAAAGTTAATGAGCAATTTATCACTACACAGTAGAAATTCCGATATTATTAAGTATTGCGAACTCCCTACGCTCGTAGCTGATTCTATGATTTTCCCGCTATGTAGCGAAAAACGCCTTCGAACAATTATTTGCCCAGTGAGTAGGGTCGATGACGCTCATTTTATTAATTTTATGCCATCATCTCTTATATGTGGCGACCAGTTACACGCTAAGTCGCAACACGCAGCGTGAAAAGACCCCAAACTAGATGGACCGACGATCTGGTTCGGGTAACGGGAGACCGTTGTTTAAGGACGGCGAATGACCGTTTATTGTGGAAATCTTTGGGGGAGTGACTGTTGAGTGGACGGTTTTCGGCAGAAATTATGATAACGATTATCCCTATTATAGTTAGAAAGCTTGCAAAGCGAAGCGAACAAACCGTAGTTCCCTAAATATGATATTTTTTTATCTCGGTATACTCGTTTATTTTTTGGCTGCCCAGTGATGTGCGAAGCGATTTGCTTTATGAGGTGTTTACGATCTATTGCTTGAAATGGTGGCCAAACATGCGTTTTCATTGATAATAATAAAGTAAACATTTTGAAATTTGTTTAATATTAAATAGGAGAAATTGGTTATGCTAAAATATAAACGTCTACTACCTGTGATTATATAATCTGTTGAAATAAAGGAAAATATAAATCTCAGTGCTATTGTTGAAAGCATTTTGTACTCTTTAAAGGAATGTTGAGCACTGTGGATGATACTCTCGCATGAGCAAGATAAGCAAACTAGTAAGCAGAATATTTATCAATTAATTGTATTTTAAAAAGAGTGACGAAGTTCATATGAAAAATAAATAAGTATCTTTTAGTTTATAAAATAAGATCCACTATATTAACTGAAGCACTCAGAGCAAAGGACGTCAATAAATTAAAACATTCAACGAAAGTGAGATAATCTTCTTTTTGAATTATGAAATAAATGAAAAATACGAAGGTTGGATTGGGTTATTTATCCATAAAAGTTGGGAGGCACGTCTTTACTGAATAAAAATTAAGAATACAACATAGTAGTTCACACGTTTGTTGAACGTTCACGTGCTCTTAATTCGGCGGCGACCCGTGCAAAAGCTTTTGACCGTTTTTACTAACTTCTTCAATTTATTATGTGAAAAACTTCATCATTAACTTAAAGTCCCATATTATAGGAAACACATTTGCTTTTGTAAAGGGTGACTCACACTACACAGTCCATTTCTATCGAAATGAAAGAATAGAAAGAATCACGTCCAAGCTCAGAGTCCCCGAGGTCACGTGACGTTTACTAAAGAAACTGACGGCCCGGCCCGGCCCGGTCACGTCCCGGCCGCTCTAGTGTGAGTCATCCTTAAACTATATTTGAAAAGTTTTATAGCATTAACAACTGGACTGGCTAATAATTGCATTGATTTGAATTGATCTCGAATTCTCGCTTAAATTTTGGATTCGATATTGTATTGGTATTTATTGAGCAAAATCTAAACATACTGAATCGGTACATCGATCTGTTCTGTAATCAATAATAAAGATGTATAGTAAAGTCAAATAAATACAGATTTTTGGAAAGTCTAGGAGGATTAAGGTAGATTACTTTCCTGATCAAAAATAAAGGAAGTATATTTTAAGGAAAATAAAAAAAATTGGTTGCCAAACAAGAAATAAAGTTTAAATAAAGGGCTTAAGCCCTTGAAGCTTGAAGCTTTAAGCCTATGAAGAGATTGATTTAAACCAATCTCTTCATAGGCTTAGGCAGATGATTTTTGTAAAAAAATATTTTAAATGCTTTTAAACTACAAAAAACGTAGCATTACTATCGCTAAAGTACAGGGGGGTTAGCCAACATGCCATTCGCAAAGCGTATGCAATAAGCGAAAAGTAGAAAAGGTGGGCCAGCGGTAAGACGTGAGACATTCAATCCGAAGGCCTCGGGTTCAAATCCTGCCGGCTCGTACCAATGAGTTTTTCGGAACTTATGTATGTCATTTGGTGTTCACCAATCGCTTTTCGGTGAAGGAAAACATCGTGAGGAAACCGGACTAATCCCAATAAGGCCTAGTTTACCCTCTGGGTTGGAAGGTCAGATGGCAGTCGCTTTCTTAAAACTAGCGCCTACGTCAAATCTTGAGATTAGTTGCCAAAGCGGACCCCAGGCATAAGCCGGGAAAAAATAATAATAAAAAATACGTGTGGCACTCGGGGACTGCCGCGGTAAAGCCATTGCATATCATTTTGTATCAACTTATGCAATTACTATATGTTACCCGCGACTTCGTCTGCGTAGTATGTTTGTTTGTAGTATGTATGTTTGGTAGTGTATTTTTATTACCATAAGTATTAAATACCAAATTGACTTGAACTGTAAATTGCTAATTAAATTCCGGGGCCGTATAAAACAAACAACTAACTTGCAAATACAGTAACCTGTTATTCTTTGTTCTCGTTAATAATTCAGGATATACCAAAAATGCTGGTGATCAATATTGTAATCTGATTTGGAAAAAATTTGACTAAATGTTTTTTTTGTCAAACATTTTTTGTTTATTTATTCTCCTAACCACAATTCGATACTGATTAGTGAGTACACATTTAATCGAATCACCAGCATTTTTGTGACAGCTGTATGTATCTTTGACCACATATTAATCTTTCAGTGGCTGGATACGCTGTAGATATGCTAAAAAGTACGTCCAAGTTGACATAAATTATCTTTCAATTAAATAAGTAATCAAGGCCGAGTGTTTTTGATCACGGTTTACAACACTGCCTTAAGCTCACTGAATTTAACCCACAGAATGTCAGTCGGTACCTGATTACAACTAACTTCCCAGTGAAGAAAAACATTGCGAGGCTACCAAAATAATTACGTCACGCATATAATAATTATAAACTTTCATTAGGTAGGTAAGTATATATTATGTCTCATCTCAACGAAGGACGATCTTATGATAGGATCGGCAGAGGCCTTTATTCGCATTTACACAGGCGTTCAAAAGTGCATGGGCAATTTATGAAAGAATTCATTCATAAACTGCCCATGCAATTATAGATTTGACTATTTCACTTGCTTCCTTCCCCTTTGCACCTCTATATAGGATGATTTTCATAACAAAAACTATTCTGTCCTTTCCTAGGTAGGAGTCAAAACATCCCCATGCCAAATTTCACCTTAATCCGTTCAGCGTTTTTAATTTAGTGTGAATTGGTAACAGATAATAGTTCATCAAATTTACAATATTAGCATCGCATGGAAATTTGTCCAAAATGTAATTGAAGAAACCGTGCTGGTTTTGTGACAACATCGCTACGCAAGATCAGTTTGCTAGACAACAAAAATAAAATAGATGCCATTATTAAGTAAAATGTATCTAATGAGACTAATGGCATGCCATGATCTAAGAATGTTTTTGCGCAAAGTTAAAATAATTTTAATCAAATCAATTTAACGGGGATATAGGCGATACCTAGTTCCATTAGTGCCATATAGATAGAACTGTAATAAGTGCCATCCTAATCCATCAAGTTGTGCATATTCAGTAATAAGCCGTTTTAGTAAAGTAATCGTACAAAAAAATCTGAGTTTATTTATAAACTATCCTTGTCCAATATTTAATATAAAAACCGTACTGGCTTTGTGACATTGTTCTTTGCGCAAAGGCAAAATCGTTGCGTTTGGCCATTGTACTCCCCTGGGCCCGCTATGAGGTATGTATGTCATCCGCTTGTACAATGCATGGTGGGTGTTGACAGCCACATACATTGAGTTGCCGTATTTGTAGTGGTTGGATTCCGCGTCACTAAGACCTCAATGATATTGTCCTGAGGTCTCTTCAGTCAGCGGGTGTTCATTCCGTTCTGGAGCCACTGGGTTTAGCCGCACTGATAGCAAGATGGAGTGACCCTGGTGCTGTGGAAAACGGGGCGGTGTTCAGTGTGGGATGTTACATGCGTTAGCACAATTTCGACCACCCATATTACTCGCACTTCCCACGTAGCAGGAGCCCTCTGCCGAAACTCTAGCGGTGGCGAAGCGGCAAAAGTGTGCGCTCCCTTCTGGGATAAGATCCCAAACGGATAGCGTAACGTAATAAGACAACAGTTTGTCACCTTTGTGTGACAATTTCTGATAATTCTATACAGTTACTCACATTTGACAGCAATCACCGTCGCACTATCCATGCAACTTGTCTTTTCATGAACTTATAGCATTATCATTATCAGATGACATTCGTGGATAAGCAACTTAGGTCTATAGGACATGGATACAATACATGTTCATGCCTTTGGTTGTGGAGACAGCGGGCTGCTACAAAGTTACCATTATTAGTGATTTTATTTATTATCAAATTTATCACAGCATAAAACATATCATATTTACATAGATTTAATGGATCCCGGCACATTGGTCACTTTTCAACTCATTTCCTAAAAACACAGTTCTGTATTTTTTGTGCACTTTCGTCAGTAGTGACAAATATGTACCTACTTAAGTTTAATTTCTGTTTGTTTATGACACTACTGAACAAAACAAACTTAAAATAAATTTGGGTACATTTTCGTCAGCAGTGAAAGAGAGCTTTTTTATAGGCGAAAAACATACGGTGATCATCGTCTTCGCACACCACAAACAAAATATTTACAGCACGCAGCAATATCACCTTTGTGATTATCACAATAAGGAACAAATCTAATATACCAATAGAAAATATTTGATAAACAAGACAAAGGCATATTTCGATACTCTACTTCTTTGTAGGTACTAATATTTCTTATGCCAATGAAATTTCCACTTTATTCCGTTGTGCACTAACGTGCTAAATTCACAAATTTAAAATGGTACTTAGTACGACTTTGCATTTGCACTAAGGTATCGATTAAAAAAAGAAAACGATTCGCAGTCTAAATAAAAAATTAGGCGCCTTTTGCCTTTAATTCGATCCAGCCAGTATATTATGCATCGATTACAAAATCGATTTAACATATTTGATTTTGGCGGGACTAAAATAATAGTGTTTATTTTGACGATTGACATCGCCGTATCTCTGGTAATAAGAGCTACTGTCCTCAATATTTTGTATAGAATATGACACTTAGCGACATTCGTTTGGAGATATATCCTTTCCCCGATAAAGAACTTTGTAACAAAGTGAATAAAGTCGGTTTCGGTCCGTCGGAGTGGGGAGCGTCAGGTTTTTTTTCGTTACGGAATTTCTGGATTCGGTCCCCGCGCTCAAGGCCCGCGATAGAAGCTATGCAATAGCTTAATAATGAAATGCTTTATTGTGCACTACGTAGAAAAGTATACAGAAAAACACAGACAGAAGAACTTAAGTAAGTAGGTGACAACAGGCGGACTTATCGCTAAAGAGCGATCTCTTCCAGACAACCTTCGGATAGCGGAGTATGGCGAAAGGATACACATTACAGGGCAGTGCAAAAACAGCAAAAACATAACATACCTTACCAAATAAAATACATAAACTACAAATAAATACTAGGGAGAAGACATTTTTTTGTTTAATAATTACAAATGGTTGAACCTAAACATTTTCTTTTTATGTATATAATCCCAAATCCACAATCCCAACCCCATCCCAAATCCATTCACAAAACAGTTACATAGTCAATATATAACAATTAATTTTATTACAAATATACAAATAAATCAACCAGGTCGTCAACTGAATTGCGTAAGGCCCCTGTTCAATTCAAGAGTTTTGTAAATTCTGTACTTTATCAGTACAAGTATAGCAGTATTTATCTATACATAATATTGTCAGTAATTGCAAAATATTCCAAATCTTTTTTTAATCCATTTAAACACAGTAAACACGTGTCAAGCCATAATTATCCTAAGAACCCTTGTTCTAGTTTGCCCATACAAGTAACAGGCTGTCTCGGAAAAAAACGGGTAATTATTCAGAACAGGGGGACATTAATTCCAAGACCTCCGCGGACGGTCGCTAAGCGGCCCATAAATAAGAACGATGGGATAGCACGGGATAAACTGCCGGGAATTATGTTCCCTGCACCTACTTGTGCTACTTGGTTGTAGGTTGAGCTTCTTTTTTTTGTCTCAGTTTTATTCTGAATGATCTTTGACCTGACTCGCTCAGTTTTCCAGTGCCTGATTATAGATATTACTAACAAGGGTATTAAACAAAATAGCTAGTAGTAGAACATTGTGTCCAATATTTACTATTATTGGCATTAAACTAAACAAAGGTAATTTTCTCCCAAAAATATTAAGTACTTACATGACTTTTATGCTAACAATTTTAAAATTTAAGTTTCCTATGTCAATATTTTTATTAATCAATTTTAAAAATATAAATCTAACACACACGAATCTCTTAACGGGTGGTTAGTATAGGACATAACGACTGTAATAAGATAACTTTTACTTAGAATTTGAATTAAAATGTTATACATATAAAAAATTCGGCCCGTAATGTGATGAAAACACACTCGTGTTTAAAGCTCGTTGACAGTTACTTTTAAAAGCTTATGTTTACAGTACATTGCTGCTGGGAAAATATTTAAAAACGAAATATAGGGTCATAATTAAGTGTAACTTAAACCACCTCTTAAATACTGATAACATTAATGAATTCTATATCTTGTTTAATTTTATCCTCCATATTAAACGTACACGCTGCATTTATTTTAGATTTTATGTTAATAGGAGCTTTTTAAAAATAAAACCTTTTAATAGCATCAGTAAAGGAATTCCAACTTAAAACTCGTAAAAATCCTGTGATAAACTTGTTACATGCTCTAACTAGAATAAACACTGGTCATTTAAGATCCATAGACAAATATAGGTAGGTTCCTCGAAAGAAACAAACAAAATGTAAGTAATTTAAATAGAACTAGGACACTATGTTTGCCCAACATGTTTGCATTAGTTGCATAGCGAGTCGCGGAAGTGTCGAAACTTCCACCAAATTTTGTTCTAGCGAAAGTTGAGAGGTTTTATGTTAGAACTTTTGCTACCAAAGAATTTATTGTTTTGAAGCAAAAAAGTCTGCGAACGATACTAAATTTCGTAGATAGAAAGGAAAAGCAAAAAAAATACAGGCGGGACTCGAGTCTGCGACAATCGGATATACGCCCATCGCTCTGCCAACTGAGCTACCAAGACCACACCCGGTGGCCCCAAATTTTTCTACCACATCCTACGTTAGGGTCGCGGATTCGAATCCCGCCCTATGTCATGAGATATTCCACTTTTCCTTTCTACGGAATTTATTTACTATACATTACTCGTATTTGTAAAAGCAGTAAAACGTGTGACTTTCAATCCGAAGGTCGTAGGTTCAAAGCCTGCCGGCACGTACCAATGAGTTTTTCGGAAATATCATTTGATATTTTGTCAGACGTTTTTCGGTACAAAAAAAACATTCTGATGAATTTTTCCACTTTTCCATTGTTTCTAAGGAATTTATTCACTTTACATTATTTTAGTTGGAAGCATTGGTGGCCTGGTGGTTCAAATTCAAATTCAAAACAGTTCAAAAGTTCAAATCCTGCCTGCAAATATCATTTAATATTTCCCAATCGCTTTTCGGTGAAGAAAAACATCGTGAGGAAACCGGACTAATCCCAATAAGACGTACCTAGTTTGCCTTTTGGGTTTGAAGCTCAAATGGCAGTTTTTGTAAAACTAGCCCCTACGCCAAAACGGACCCCAGTAGGGCTTCCAATACCGGTATATTTTGTATGGGCGATCCCGGGATCCCGGCATTTCCCATACAAAAAATACCGGTATTGGAAGCCCTAGACCCCAGGTTCCCTGACCCGTGCGTACACTAGGAAGAAGAAAAAGATACATTTAACTCGTTTCACTCACTATGTGACTTAGTTATGCGCCGATATAACTTTATAGGGGTTTTTTAATTTTAGGTTCTTACGTGTAATCGCAGTCGCGCTCTTGCTTGTAAAATAACAAATTCATCTGCAGGACGCAGGACTTACAATTTCACGCAGGGTTTACTGCCATAATTCTAATTCATTTTTCTTAATTCGTAATAAAACGAATTCAATTTTCGAGCCACCTCCTCATCTCGTGGAATGGATCCATTATGCGAGCTGCCCCTGCTACATTCCGACAATTTTAGACTCGGAAAATTTTCGTAAGGCAGTAAAAGAAAATTTGTAAAGATTGGAAACAAGGATTGTCAAAAAATTGGTATTATTTTTTCTTCTACACGTACTGCTAATTTTATGACTATTTATCTTCCCGAAATATATACTTGTGTCGCCTGTATATAACTTTAGCTTGTCTATTTAAAAAGTTATTTCAATTACTTGAACATGTTTGAAATAGTATTTTTTCTACTCGCCGACTTTAATCTGCCAATTACGAGTACATAGACAAAACTATAAGCTCATACTTTTCGATATTAGACAGTCCAACTCAACTATAATATTTCATTTCGATACGCTGTAGGCAACTATAATAGAACTTCATACTAATTTTATACTTATTTGCGATGACGCCTGAGACTTTGCCGAGCGCGCGCCTCACGCCTGCGCCGACCGCGCCGGCCTGCCGGCCATCTTTTTGTGTTACATCCTTGTTAAGTCAATGAAATTGAATGATGAAATTGTTCCTCCATAGATGATGATGATGATGACTCGTAGAAAAAGTATTGTATACTACAATCGTAATATAATTAAGTTTTTCAATCTCGTACCTTACTTAGGCCACTCAGCAAGCTTCGTGGCCTAAACACGGTACGGTAGTATTTTATACAATCGTGATATAATGAAGAGTTTTTCAGTCGAGTACCGTGTTTAGGCCACGAAGCTTGCTGAGTGGCCTAAGTAAGGTACGAGATTGAAAAACTTAATTATATTACGATTGTATACAATACTTTTTCTACGAGTCATCATCATCATCATCTATGGAGGAACAATTTCATCATTCAATTTCATTGACTTAACAAGGATGTAACACAAAAAGATGGCCGGCGCGGTCGGCGCAGGCGTGGGGCGCGCGGTCGGCAAAGTCCCAGGCGGCATCGCAAATAAGTATAGAATTTGTATGAAGTTATATTATAGTTGCCTACAGCGTATCGAAATGAGATATTATAGTTGAGTTGGACTGTCTAATATCGAAAAGTATGAGCTTATAGTTTTGTCTATGTACTCGTAATTGGCAGATTAAAGTCGGCGAGTACACGTAGAAAAAAATTATTACATTCTCGCAGTTATATAATATAATCTTTATCGATCATTCGAACCTTTCTCACAATAAAGTTTATTCAATTTATTATTAGCAAAAACATAGAAGTATGTACCTATATAAAAAAGTAAAAAACTAACTACTTAGTTGAGATCTCCCCTTGCGGAAGGGGTCCAATGATGCTGCCTGCGTGCCTCCTTTGAATGGTTACATCTATCCGTGGTGCGAGGAATCAGCGAGCTTAACGGTCCTTGGTGACCTCAAACAATCTTTAGACAAATCACCTACCAATTTACGGACGCCTGAGCCACTCAGGCGGTGCTCAGGCAGACCACAGCGAAAGCCACGAATATATTTTGATATGCAAGAGCGATATATTTGCGGCGATTCGCTGCCTCTGCCACTGCAGCCGCCCCGCCTGCCGTCCCAACCGCCACGGTACGAGAGTTATGCCATTGGGTCTCTTGCTATGGTCACGTGCACGTTGACCCTGATATAGGCCCGACGGATTATGTCATTTAAATAGGCGTGGCAGTGCAGGCGGCCGGCACTCTTTACACATGAGGCCGAGAGAAGCCATGGTGCCCAAGGCTGTCTACGGGAACTCCGCAGGCGCAGCGATGGGGGCGAGATAATGTCAGCAACGACTCGCAGTCCGACATTCAGCCTGAGGGTATTGTTGTCCAGAAGTGTGCCGAAATTGGAAGAAGGGAGGGCACGCAGCCACGAGCCAGACACTCATTCAGACACGGCTAGCTGTCGGGTTTTTTCTTAAATATTAGAGCTGGTGTCTATGAGATGAAAGAGCAGATGGGTTGGTCCCAGGTCCTTTATACTGATTTATTTTCGGACTATACCCGGGCAGACCATATTCCAAGCATCTTCAGCCTCAGATAAGCACGCAATCTCGGAACCACGGAGTGGATTTTGCCTACGAGGGGAAGCGTAATATATGCTGAGAACAGAAAAGCGGGCAGGGCGTTGGTAGAAGTTTGGAGTACGAGTAAACAGAGACCTCCGAATCTGATAGGTAGCGTGGGTTGGAGAAATTGCCTGTCATTAATATTTATATTAGAGTATGGAGTCAATTGATATGGAATAATTTGGGAATTTCCAAATGGGACAACACTGAAGATATGTAAATTTAGGGACGAAAAGGCAGAAACGTAGAATAGAAATGGCCACATGAGAGTTGATTTAGCGGAGGTGATCTGATGATTCTAAAAAAGTTTCACTTTAGAGTTGATGAATTCTGGGATGGATTAATCGAAAACCAGTGCCCCTAGGAGGTAAAGCGAGTTTTTTTTGTATGATTTTATGTCCGGGCAGACCTATTGAATTAAACTGGTTTGAGATAGCTATGAGGTCGTTTAGAAGCGTCGTTCGCGGTCGTTAGTGAGGTATTTGCATCACCTTTTACGTTAAATTTAGAATTTAGTGCTGAAATAAAAGGATAAATAACACGGCTGAAAATGACCGGCCCGAAAGGATCGCCCGGTTGACAATCAACGGAGGATTACTATTTACTGAAACCTTTTAATAAGAAAAGTACTCGTAAGTTCACTCGTATCATGGCTGAACTTATACAAACGAATTTTATAAAATGTCTCAGATTACAACTACAATGAGAAAAAGAAAATATATGGAGATATTAGATAATTCCCTGTTTAATGCTGTTAGATTTTTCTAAGAATTTCACGCTTACCGCATAAAAGTCATGCAAATTTGCCTGCATGCTTACTAGTTCTATTACGTTCATTGTAATTACTATGGTTGTTCATTTAAAGCTAACTTTAAAGCGATCGAAAGCCACGGCTGGTTAAAATAACCATTTTTACTGTTCATGATCACGCGATGTTACCTGGGGACTAATTCCCACTGCATTTTCAAACTCTAGCTTATAGGCCTCCGCACATGGAGTACAACTATATGAGCGAATCTCGGGTAAAAACAAGTGACGACTCGACAGATTTAAGCATGTTTGCTACTGGTGTCGCCGGGAAGCCAATTTTGAATTTCGAACGAGAATTATAAATTGTTCGAAGTTGGACTACTGGGTAAAGAGACTCGTTTACTGTGACTTAGCGCTGCTCACACTTTTTTTCGGTAGACGTGCACTGACTTCGTGTACCAGCCGCGTGCGGAGACTTTCAGAAAATCAAGAAAGAAAAAAGAAAACAAAAAAAGAAAGGTATACTTCTTGGTTCCAAAAATAAAAAACTGATTTTAAAAATACAGGGCGCATTGGGAAATATTGTTCGAATCTGGAGCACCCCAACTGGGGAAACTCTGTCTTACTGAAACCGACACTGTTGTTAACTTCGTATGAGCCCATGTTGCTAGTATTTAAGCGAGCTCCCAAGAGGACTTACACATCAAGCTCAAGGTAATGCTAAATTTCAAAGGCGTCAATATGATAGTAGATCAGATATTACACTTCATACGCAGTTAATTTGTGCGGCGTTTACCTATTGTTTTTATGAGTTTACATTATATTTTTCTATCACATTTATATGATTACCGCTCCAACCATTGATTTAGCTTTATCCTTCACAGCTCACATTTTTTAAGCTATTTTCGTGAACATTTGTGGCCTGTTTTGAAGATTATAGGTTTTTCTTGTGGATGACTATAGCTCACGGGACCCCACTGGTTGGATTGGCTCTACTGAGGCCAGTGTTCTACTAGTCATGGGAATATCATCCAAGAACAGCATGGCCACTGACTCGTGTTATTATGACGTTTTTATTAGTTGCTCTGTTTGAACTACCCACTTAGATTATAGCTAGCAATACATTTTCATTACATATTTTAAACCATTAAGTAGGTTAAATTATTACGGGATTTATGGACGTAATAACATCGGAGCAAACGGACGTTCTTCGAGCTCGTTTCTTTCGAATATGTTACCTACATAAAGTAGGATAATGAAAAGTAGAGTTTTTTATTGCCAAATGTGGAAAAAAAGGAGCTTTAGAAATTTCAATGAAGTTTAACCCGATAATCTCTATGAATCTACAATTATTCTATATTTCTTAGAAATAATAGGAAAAATAGAAAAAAAAAGGCCTCAGGCGGGACTCGAACTCGCAATTCTGGGATTCATGCACATCGCTTCCACCAACTGAGCTACCCAGACACTCCTGATGTCTCGGAGTTCGAGTCTCGCCTGAGACCATGAGTTTTTCCACTTTTCCTATATTTCTTAGAAATGTGGTATAGTTCGCAGACGGTTTGTTTATATATCGCGTTGCATACGTGTGTATGCTTCTTATAATTTAAACTTTCGTGAGACATACTGATATTAAGTTGCAACGGTTAACACTCACGTATTTTTATCATAATAGGCGTGACATGTTTCGTCTGCTTCGGGCAGACATCGTCGGACAGACAGAGTGGTGTTATCATCTTCGCGGCTAGGGCATCACTGCCCGAGTCCGGCGCAGGTAGCGGGTCGCGCGCGATGAAGCGGGAGCGGGGTGATTCGCGCAATCTGGCGCCGTCGTTGCGGGAGTCTGAATTGTCGGAACGTCTGACGGGATCAACGACAAGCACACCGAACTAACCGTGTCCACTAAATCGTCACCACACAAATTCACGTTCCCTGTAGGAAGCACTGTTTTCCAAGCCGGTGGCAAAGTCCAACCTCCGTCGCGGTTGAAATTAGGGCGACGTCCGATTTCAATGGCCTCACGGATCTTGCGTGGCACGTAACATTTTTCCCGTGCCAACAACTTCACTTTATCGAACCGAATGCAATGCGTCGCGTCCGTACCGCAAGTATGTTATGCTTCTTATTTGAGAAAACTAAAAAAGTTACAGATTGCAAATGGGATGGTTGGCAGTATCTACTGATGCTGCATATTGTGTAGTTTGAAATGTTTAGTGGCATTCGGGTGGTGGGGAGAGCAGATGGAAAATTTAGCATATCTACGTAATTATAAATTTACTAAAACGGGACTTAGTTGTGTCATACTTCCTGGCGGTGACATGATGTCTTTATGAATTCAAAGCCACATTAAAAATTTGTACGTATTCGTAAGGTATTTAAAACAAATTGTATTACACGTACTTACGAGAAAACAACGATCAATCTGTCACCGCTGGAAGGGATCCTTCCTGGCGGGCGCTATCTGTTTCACTATGTTCCAGTCAACTTTTCAACTTTCTGCTGATACAGAAAATTTGTACGTAATTTGTACGAATTTGTACGCAATTGTATTTAAAAAAAATTGTACTACACGTACTTACGAGAAAACAACGATCCATCTGTCACCGCCAGGAAGTATGACACACTTAGTTGTGTAGAATTTTAAAAACTAACCTCAGACGTTTCAATGGCAACACTGTCCCCGTGGTCCCGGAGAGAGAGGAAGAGTCTTAAAATTTATATATAAAAATCCCTGTCTAAAGAAAAGTACAACGGCGATAACAGCTGTTTTTTTGTACAACAAATGATTACCAATATTGTAAAAAGGCTAAGAGGAGTACCTATCACTATAGTAATATTGACTCTGCTGCGGTTAAAAGCAAACAAAAACAATAATATTTATGCTTCGAAGAAAATCCTTTAAAAACTAACAAACGTCTCCCAAGCTCCATGTAATTTTAGCAGCCTGTTGTTACTCACCCAATAAAACGCTAACAATGTCTCCAAGTCTCTATTCACCAGTAAGTTCAGCGGTAACTGTAAACGCTCGGCTCTACTTGATAAGCTTACAATACGCTGTTAACTAGTTGCTAACCTACTAAACATGCAACTTATCTGGCCAGTAACTAAAATACTGGCCACAACCAAAACTACAAGGCCCCTGAAATGTTCAAATGCATCGAAACTATACTTTATGAGGAAGTATTTAGAACTGTTTTTATAATATTGTTAGCGTGGTAAAGCTTTAAAAGGTAATGCTTCACGTCAAGTTTACTGACATCATGTTAATTAATAAATTGCTACAAAATAAGTATTAATAGCGTGCTCTTTTTGTTAAGTTTGTGACTACAGAATTTTACATTCCAACTACCAGTCTTTTTTTATTCAGTTTGTGAGGTTTAAAGCATTCATTATTTCAGCCATCTCAAATTCCAGCACAAAATGGAGGCAAACAAGGCCGAATTTACTTTCATTGAACAAAAAACCGTCATATCTTTTGGTAACTTTATCTCCTTAAGCATGTGACGTAGAAGCAATTTATTTTTCTTAAAACACTGTTCGGAGCCTTTACTGTTTAGATAAACTTAAATTAATAGATCAGACGTCTTTTGCCTTTAATACATCCACAAAATGTTTAATGGGAGTACGTCGACTATTTTCCTAATTTCATTTGATTTAATATCTATTACGTATTTGACATCTGTGGCAATATAACTCGTTGTAGCCATATTGGGCATATTGCTTATATTTTTGTCGGTTTTAAGTTTTGTAGCTACTTTTTCATCGATTTAGGGTGGATTTAGGGTATATCTACTTAATTATTTAGGGTGCCAATTAAAAATCCGTGCTTTGCGATTCCATCACTTAATTATCTATAACTTTTAAAAAATATTTTCCAACTTTCAGTTATTAAATTGGTCCTGCACGCCCAAGAGTTGAAAACATTTTTATTCGGACACGATCAGTGCTTATCTAAGTAAGTATACAATTTACATAGCGTTATTACTACGCAATAGCAGGAATAACTCCCAGAAAAGAAAACCGAAGAAACTGTGCTGCAGTGTCCGCGGCTGCACATTTTACCGCACACGTCGATATCGCTTATCCATCGACCGCACGATTTACATCCCCATCTATCGCTGACAGCATCTAAGCTGCTCATGAAGATTGATAGCCCCAATGACTCGGCTCCGCCTGATTGACATCGCAATTTACTTCATTGGCGTTTTTAATTTATCCTCTCGCCTTGTCTCCGAGCCGAATTAATTCACTCGATACATTTATTGACTCACGTTCGACAGTCTTGGTGAGTGCGGGTAAAAGTTGGGTGGGAATGAAAGTGATCAGTGGCGTTTTAGCAAACATAAAATGTGATATGTGCTGTTTTTAGGACTACCGACTAGGTAGTCCCAAAAACAGCATGCATGCGTAGTTACAGTCAAGAAGCGGGATTGTTGAGTTACTCAACTATATTTTAACTTTGCCGTGTTATGCAAATCGATATGTCAACTGTAGTTTATAAATAGCATCGACCATTTATTTCACGACTTAATTACTGTTTGCGACCGTGAGTCCCACATTTTTAATGTTTAACTTTGCCAACCTTTAAGAACTTTGAACACCAAGAATACCTGCTTATCAAAAAACCTGTTTTAGCGTACTTAGTAGCTCCCCAGGAGGCATCGGAACGTGGTCGTCGCTATGGTTTACGGCGATGTTTAAAAAATTTAATGATCAATTTGCGATCATAATTATGTAGGCTTACATTCTAAATACAAAATACATTCTGAATTATTTTCACATTTCATATTTTTACGGTTCCTTACCTCAAAAAGAAAAAAAGGAATACTTATAGGATCACTTTGTTGTCCATCCGTCCGTCTGTCTGTCTATCTATCAAGACCCTTTATCTCGGGAACGCGTGTAGGTAGCAAGTTGAAATTAATACCACATGCACAAGTCTGCGGTCCCTTGAAGCTGTGAAACAACCAAACATCTACGGCAATCAAAAGATACGGCCGTTTATGTCGCATTTCCTTATATATTATTACATCCCGTTGACCTACTGGTAGTATCACGAAATTTGACAAAAAGCAAGAGCCTGTAGCACAAGTACCTACAGGAGAAAATCCGATAACCGTTTGATTGCCGTACACTGAAAGTTACGTGCCACCAGTATTTTTAAGTACAGTAGGGTCATAAATGGCGGGTGGGGGACCATCCTTTGTACGGAATCCTCGGTGGGCGAGTCCGACTCGCACTTGGCCGGTTTTTTTTTCTATTAAGACAATTATATTTTTTTGCGTGTGAATAGTTTCTACATTTTCCTATTTAGATTTCACCTCTTAAGACTTAAGACGTGATGTTGGAGAAGGAAATAGGGAACTAGTTACGGCACCCATGCTCTTATTTCGTCTTAATCTTCTTAAAAGGATTGATCATGGTCATTAGTTTAATATATTCTATTATATTCTTAAACTAGACAAGCTGCGCCGATGACGGAACTTCTAAAATTGGCTTAAACTGTAAATCCCAGAGGATTGATAGTGTTATCAATCGCGAGTGTGCCAGCTGGCATAACAAATGGCACGAATATAAAGCGCCGTGACGGACGGCGGAACTTCAAGATGGCCGCCACACGTTTTTGACCTAGTTCGCGGTGATGCATTGTTTAGTTCTTTAGAAAAAATAATCTGTCTGAAGGTTTTAATGAAATATATATTTTTAATAAAATGCAAGTTCTAGCCTAACGAGAGTTTATAGTATAAATTCATTTAACCGGTTTTTGAATTTATTAAACACGTGATTTTTAAGTCACTGACCAAACTCTAAATAGTGAATGTACACACGCGTTCAGAATTGCATGGGCAGTTTATGAATGAATTCATTCATAAATTGCCCATAATTGTACATATAGGTCATACTGAACTACTGTTATTATTTTTACCATGGAGCCATACCAAAATCGTAAACTAAATCCGTATGTTTCATACAACCTGGCCGATCGGTTGTCGATATTTTTGGGGTAGGTCCTATACTGAAATTTATTTAGTGTGACCTTCACATTCAATAAGCGGAGAACGGTAAGGCATAACAAAATCAGCCTGTAAAACTTTCTTCATTAGGGCAGGGCAACAGATTGTTCAATTAAATTTGATCCGGTTATTAGAGCCCCCTCTATACATCAAGCTCGAATTGCCCTCTTTATATTAATGCTTTAATCAAAGTCATCGATATTATCTATTTAAATAAACAAATTATAAAGTCATACGACTAGGTACCTAGATAAAACATAATATAGGTTAATTAATAGGAAGACGCATCAAGCCAAAACATATTTCAAAGCTTGCTAGGTTGCAAGCAAGCTGTGTGTTTTTTACCTTAATAAAATATTTGAAACGCCACAAATATATGATGTTTTTTTTTATATTTGTATGTTATGATTCTTTAAGTTATTTATAAAATGTAATTTATTAAATCCGAGGGTTCCGTTCACTGCCCTCACGCAAATATTGTAGTCCATCTTAACAGTTTTTTTTGTAATTAGTTGTATTAGTTGCGCGATAAAAAATTTTTAATAAAAAACCAGCTTATTCAGTAAGGTTCTCGATATACAGCCTACTGCCAAAGAGAGTAGAAGCTTTTTTAAACGGTTCCGATGCTACGGAAACGTAAAAACTATCTATCAACAATGATAATTAATTGATTCAAGAAATACTCAAAATTACTTGTAGATTGAAGTGAACAGCAAAACTTGTCAGAACCTCGTTTGTCTTTCAGCTTTCACATGGCAAATGGACAACTCTTAAACAAACCTCAAGTTGAGTAAAGCAATAATTAAAGTCAGGATGTTGCTTCATTCTTCAATATGCGGCTATAGAACGAGCGAGTAGGCATCGCTCGAGTGAGATGGTACAGTCGCCATCAAATATATCGGAGTGGCCAAGGTGCTCAATAATATATTAACATGACTCTAACGCCTAAACAGTACAGTCGTGTTCAGATATAATACAACAAACGTGTTTATAGAGAATGGTATGGAATCCTTTATGCGCAAGTCTGACTCGCACTTGCCCGGTTTTTTTATTTTATTATATAAGGTGCTAGATATTACACGGATATTTTTACCGCTGATAGTACTCGGTTCTCGGAGTACATTTAGGTATGAAACATCATAAGTTTTGTTATGTTTTTTTGGAGAAAACTAGGAAACAAATTTGCAACGTTAAAACACCCTGTTAGTGTGATTATTAAATAAGTACTCATTGAACATATTTTAGTACCTCTTATACCTAACACCTAACTGGCCACTTAACGTCAAATCAAAGACTCGATTGTCAACGTCATGCTAAACATCTTGTCAGTTAAATTTGCACATGGTGATTATTTTTAAACGGAATTATAATTATTATTTATGTTCGGTAAATGAAAACAAAAAAATTATATACAAAGGTTCCTTAATTATAGTTTAAAGTTAATTGTTTTAATACAATGTATTATCTCTTAAAATATCCGTGACTAATTTGTTAGCACCTTATATATAATAATAACGCACCTGTCATACCGCCACCAGCAAACAATTCCTTATTTAATTTTCTGTAAAATTCTAACAGAAGTTAATTAACAAGACTTATTCGGAAACAAAAATGTAATATCAATATAATAAATACCAACAGACCAAGCTCCATTTCAGTTTGACCAAAAATTCTATTGTATTTATATTTCGAAGTCTGTCTGACTGTCTGTCCGGCTGTTATCTTCTGCATGTTGAGAAATCTGAACCGATTCTTGATTGTCAATTGCTTCTATAATCATAGAGAAGGAATACTATTCTATTCAAGAATTTATGGAGGAAGATAGTTTCACAGAGTTCTGCTGCTACTATCTACTTAATTCATAGCTTAGAACTGTTAGTGATATACCTTAGTAATATTAAAGTAATTAAAAGATCAAATATTTAAGTTAAGACCAAATGATAATAATGATAATATAAATATTTAGCATAGTATAAACTTATGATGCAATGTTATTGCTACCTGTAAATATTTCAACTAAAATTTTAGCTATGCCTAAAATTTACCTATGTTTAAAAAGTCCTTGTAATACCCTGACAGGGTACCAAGTTTTCTTTATAATAACATCTACCGACATGTACCATGGTTCGCAATAAACGATTCTAATTCTAATACAAGATCTTTTGTTAAATTATTACTTTTGGAGAAGAAATTAATGCTTCCATTTTTCTTTTCTTGTTTATCTTTTATTGTTTCGTTTTCGGAAAATGTTCGAAATAGTAGAAATTGACACAAATGACATAAGTGCGGTGCTTAAGCCCTTTGTACCAACTATGTATCACCATTTAGTTTTAACTATGTTCGTGAGATCTACAAACTATAGAGCCACTAGTATAAACGCACTGCCCTTACTAGCGTAGTCGTACCCTTTTTTTATTAGGTATACGTTTATTTTATGAAACAAACAAACAATATAAAACTCACTTAAAATACTATCTGCCAAACAGAACTGCAATGCAGTTTCTTTTTGGAAAATTTACCCTCTTATCTTAATTTTTACATCGTAATTAGTACAAATAGATGGATGAATGGACAGGAAAGTCACTGTGTTTAAATGAATAATAATTGCGTTAACAGAAGACAAATGTGCAAATTATTTAATGTACATAATGCTTATTGGCTTATAAGAGTGCCCTGGAGGCAGTTGCAGGATACATTTTTGAAATTTGACTAAATGTAGTAAGAGAAAACTGTGACTTATTTATGCGTAGGTACAATTTAAATTGAGCTTTATCTTTTATTGCACTGTATTGACAGTCAAACATAATATTTTGAGTTGGCTTGCGCACATAAGCAATGCATGTTGGATATAATTTTGTTTTTTTTTTAATCCACGATTCAGAATAATGTTTTTGAGGTACAGGCAAAGTAATTACGTCTCGGCAGGTGGTAAATTAACTCGTAAAGCTTCAATTGCAAAATATACGAATGCTTTGAAATGCACTCCGAATTGGTTTCTTTACTAGTTAATTTTAAAACTTCGATTTTCTGTTTGGAACGTATATGAAAATGAAACGTGTGTGGCCTCCCTTATTAAGTCCCCAAGGTAGGTTCAATAAAAACTGTAGTTAAGAGGCTCTCGAGCGGCTGACCAGTGTATTAATTGACACGAGTACCGGCCCTGCCTGGGATTCTCGTCAATTTCTACAGAAAGCGAAAGTGCCCATCCCATCACAAACAGTACTGCATCGCCGGCGATAAACTTTCAAAGCTGAATAAGTACTTAAGATGTTTAGTGTTCATATTTAGTCGTATTTATTGTCTTTTAAATTACTCATTTTAATTAACTTGCAGAAACGGTATTGTAGGTATACAATAGTGTTATAATCAAAATTTTAAATCTCGTACCTTACTTAGGTCACTCAGCAAGCTTCGTTGCCTATACACGGTATTTTAATGAAAAGCTCTGAATTATAATACGATTGTATAAAGTACTTTTGTGTTTATTCGCATAGGTTCGCATGTAGGGTACTAGAGCGTCTAAGTTATTTTCTTTCCTAAAAACAGTGCAATTTTATGGCTGTTACCAATATATCCTCAAAATATCAACAATAAATTCTTAAGCCCGTTTTGTGGCCCCATCTTTTACTTTGATTGGAGCAAAGAAACAAAAGACAGGCAATTTATTATGAGCAGGCAGAGCCAGGAATAATAAAGGATTTCCTAATATCTCAAACTCAAATTTTAATAGGGCCCGACAAGTCTTTAGCAAAATGCTTTTTAAAATTACTTTTATTGTTTCCCGTTTATTTGGATTATTATTATTCAATTATACTGAAAGTTAAAGTAAAGTAAAAGATACAACTCTTAACTAATAAATGCCTAAAGAATGAAAAGAAAACGGTTCATATACATATGAAAATTATAATTATGTATATACCGTTATAATTATGTATGTATTATGTATATGTTATTTGATATTTTGTAACGCCTACTGAGTTTTGTTGTTTTTATTAATTTCCACTACCTAAAGTGGTCTAGAAGAGATCGCTTTTTAGCGATAAGACCGCTTGTTGTTTATTTACCTCGTCGTTTGTTCGCTGTATTCTCTGTCTAAATTTAATTGTTTTAAGGTGTGCAATAAATAGTATTTGTATTATATTGTTTTAACAATAAAAACAGACAGAAAAGTGGAAAAATGTAATATTATAATTACGATTACACGTAGATCATTATTACCTACTCTTAAGAGTAACCAGTTTTAATACAAAAAAGAACTACATAAGCTTGAGTTCGTTCACTCAAACTAAAGCGTTAAGCAGTTATCAAGATCGTGGTACCGGTTCACACTTAGGTTACGTCGTAAAATAGTTATATTAAATAAAAATGCATTGTTACCGTTGTACACAAATTAATAGGCACTAAACATTAACCACGACATACTTTACAATTTGCAATACAAAGGAGATTGCCGTTTCATGTATGGTGGCCAGTCCCCAAACGAAAATCATTGTCCGCTTGTAAAATATTTTGCAAATCAATGGCCACCAACTGTACATCACATACATCACTAATTAGGGGAAAGCCGGTTATATCTTACCGCCGGTTAAATCGTACCACCTCTAAATTTCCTAGTTATCAACATAATTATTATATTTGCTTATGGGACACCCAACAGAGCTCCTATGTTATAATCATCACCATCAGTTACCGAAATAAAAAATGCCAAAAAGTCAAGAACCTACTTGATAGAGAAAAAAAATTATTTGCGCCGAATTTGATAACTTTAGATGTGATTTCGTTATCATATAGCTTGTGATCTAGATAGGTGAAAAATACAGACACATACCAAACCTATTGGTACCACATCCTTGTGATTATTTTTCGAATATAAAATTGGGGTATCACTAATAATAGTAATTTATTTATGCGGTACCTAGACAAGCGGTTGAATTTTGACTTGTTATAATCTAGTACCTACTGAACTGCGCAGCACGTGTTGAACGTGACCAGGGGGCCGATTTTTGAGATTCGAACGCTCGAATATTTAATTCAAATGTGAATAAAAACGAAGTAGAAAAAAGTCCCACTAGCCTTTCGAGTGATAATTCCAGTAGCTTTCAAAAATATGAACTATGGTATCTTGCGAAAATAATCGTGACTAATTTCCACGTGCGATTATTTTCGATCACTTGTTTTTGTATTCGAGCGTTCGAATCTCAAAAATCGGCCCCCAGGGCCTATACCATGAAAATCGAACGATTGCGGATTTGTATTTCCACCTCTGTCACACTTGCATATTAGAGTGACAAAGAGGTTTTGCCGTCAATGGCAATTTTCGATGTTCATGGTAGGCATACTGGCGGGGCGTGCAGTTTTTATAGAAAACGTCATGTGACTTCCGAGGGCTCCGAACTCAAACGTGATTCTTTCTTTAGAAATTAACAGATCGTCCCGTCCCACCCCGTCCCGTACCGTTCTAGTGAGTGTGAGTTATCCATAATGCCAATGCATTCAGAGCGATAACGACGTAACGATCCGTTATAAGCACTGCTATAGATTATAGGAAATTTAAATAAAATTTAAGTATTCATCTTAATTAAATCAAACTCCATATCGAAAAAAATAGAATAATTGGCAATCCTTTTTGGTGTTAGTCACTATCATTTTATTCTTCTTCTGAGCTGTCACAAGTATCGATATCAGTCTTTTCTGAAATTCGATCGATTTTCCCTTCTTGACATCTATATTGCCTGTCTATCTTCTTCACTTTTGACATGTCGAGAATTTTTTTTTCATCGCCCCTGCATGGTGATATTATATGCAAACATACTTAGACTTAATGAGATGTATTAAGCCCATGGTCTTAACGGATTTTCATATTACTTTACCGCCCGCCCGGAGCTCCCAGAAGACACTACACTACCACTAATCATTATTGTTTCTTTATCTGCCTAGAAAGTTTATTTATTTCCTCGCAAATGTGATGAAAAACATTGTATGTATCACGGGCGGTACAAGAACTACTAACTCGTGCTAAAATTAAGCCCTTCGTCTTCGACTCGGGCTTAAATTTACACTCGTTCGTGATTTCTTGTTTACCGCCCTTAATACACAATATACTATTTGATATTTACTGCAATAAATAACAAACCTCTTTTTTATGCTGATAGTACGAGAAAAGGGGAAGTTCAATTTTAGAATGCCTGTACATACATATTACCACTACATAAGCCATCCCAAGCTCTCGCTAATTTATTTGTAAAAAAATGTCAGCTGTGGGAGCTGCAAGTGATTTCAGAATTAGACCAAATACTATAGCTATTGGCAAAGTTCGAATAACTTGCTAATTTATACATAATTTTAAGCGATGGTTTTCATGTACAAGCAAGGTGCACAATTGCACATATGTTTCGGACATTTTCAGCCAAGCCAGAAACTTTTATTAACTTTCTGTAGCAAAAAGACGGTAAAATTATTTTTAAATTAAATTCAAAATACAAGTACATTTAGAAATTTATTTTCCAACTTAAATTTAAGTAAATAGCCACTAAACCGTTTAAAAAGCCGGCAGTGAAATTGTAACGCTAATTTATTTCACAAACTTGTAACCCCTTTTGAAAAATACTAATTAACGACAGCCCTTTGTAAGCGATATTCTTTAGCGTTATATTACGTGTATTTTGTGATTTCGTCTCAGGTAACGGGTTTAATGAATGTAATGAATGTAAATAAGAATTAAACGGTGAATATCAAAAAATATGACTAGGAAACCGAAAAAATTGCTACCCTTTACGTACATTTTACTTCTTTATTGCATTAAAGCAAGATAAAATTCAGACATAAGAGTCAAAAACTGACGTTCTTATTTTTCGCGTGAACGATTAAATGGTTTTTCTTTTCTATTATGTATATATAAATGGATTTTTGTTAACTTTGAAGTTGTTAACTTTTGAGTTTCACATTTTGCACATTTTCTTCCACTTTGATTTTAATTTTCTTTCAATGTAAATTTTATACAGTAGATTTTTTAAATAAATTTAACATATAAAACTTTCGCGATTTGAACACATATTTAAACATAATTATTAAACCAACCGCCAAGTACACAAATCCGCGATCGCCGAACATCTTCTTACATCTGGCGCAAATCACTGGATTGAACTCCATAAACCAAAAATTGTCTCCACTGAACGCCATTATTATCCTCGAGTAGTTCGAGAGGCAATTGAAATCAAGAAACACCCTAGAAATTTTAATAGGGAGGATGGTTTTAACTTATCACCAACTTGGGAACCAGTGATCCAGAAGTTGCAGCCACGGGATATATCTTCGGATGTGCGCGGGGATATTGTGAGTGTCGTGTGTCGGACTATTGACAATAATTAACATATGTTTTGTGGGTAGTTTAAAAATTGTGTGTTTACCCCAAATTTCTACATAGACTTTTCTTTGGGTAGTTACACAAATCTCTGTTTTGACATTTTGCTGGGACATCAGTCAGCTGCGACCATGACCAGTGAAACCTGTGTCGAAACGTCGGTAAATAAGGTAAACAAGTTAATTCGCGTTAGACCCGTTTAATAATTATGTTTAAATTTAACATAATAATTATGTTCTTCCTTCTGTACTATTATTGCTTTAGACCATTTAGTCAATCGGAATGGCGTATCCCTCTGCCGAAAGAGATGATGACCCATGATAATGTATACAATGAACAAGTACAACATTATCATTAGACTGACGCTTATCTGACATAGCTATTTGTATGTTACGTAGCCATACGTTTGAGGTGCTCCCCACAAAAATCAGCAGACTTTTTTTGTATAGAAAATGACAGATAAAGTCAATTCGGTTGGTTGAACGGTCTAAGATTGCTCTTTGCATGATCTTAAGATTGGACGTGAATTTGTGATATGCTGAATGCCGGTGTACTCTTCTTTATTCACTACGTTAACAACTTTCCAAAGCAACAAAAGAGCGGTGCTCGACCAAGTGGCGAAAACGCTTAGATTTTTACGATTATTGTTCTACGTGTAAGTATACAGTATCCGAAGGCTGCACGTTTGGCTTTAATCCTTTTAACTCCCTTTATGCGAATGAAAAAAGGTCAATGAACTCCTGCGGTTTCCAATTCCACGGATCGGGTTAATTTATTAAGAGCTAGCTTTGATTAACTGCTATCCAAATGGAATGAAAAATGCGGCTAGTTTTATTGGTATTTTCTATGTAAAAGATAAAAATGCAGCATTTTTCCTTGAAAGCATGAACATTTTCTGTATCTAGGGAAAATAATTAACTACCCACATATTTCTTAAATGTATAAAACATATTCAAGGTTTTTTATCTGCTCTATAAAGTATTGCTTTGCATTAAAAATGCTGATGATTTTTTTAACATTGATTGTTGCAACAATAGTATTATTTAAAGTGGCTGAATATAAACTGAAATTATAACTGCATATTTACAGCTCCGTTAGAACTTTTAAATCTGCAACTTTAACTTTTCAACGGCAATTGAAACTAGACAATATTAAATTAGCAATACTTTATGTTGTTGTTGGGGGTTTTTTTTTGCACCTGGTCTATCGGTAAGTGGTTACTACCAATTTTTTTTATAAAGATCGAAGTCACTCAAGTTTCATTTTCGAAAATACAAAACCTCGTTTGTTTAACAACCGAGCACTCGTTTGAGAACAATCATTTCATAAAAATAGCGATTATGGTCAACACGCCAAGCGAAATAAGGACAAATCGCGTTTCCCTCGAATTGCCTCGTTCAAGAAACGTGTTAACGTCTGTTTAAACGTATCGACGCATGCATAGCTTCACATATATAGGACAGTAAGTAGGTCAGTAGTTTTAGTTGCAATTACACCTACATCGAAGAGACATGTCTTTTTCTGTGTTCCCCGCACCTACATTCAAAACTGAGCTCTAAACGAAGGAACATATGGTCCTAAATCGAACCGGATCAAGTACGGGAGCGATGCAGGCGGCCGGCCGGCGAGCACAATAGGGAGCGCATTCCTTACGAGATAAGCGGAGATGTTTACAACGTTAAGTGCAAATTTAAGTTACGTTAAATAATTATTGATTTCAAATGAAGAGTAAAGTGGTTGCAAATGTGTTTTACTAACTATTTCGTACAATTATAACGTAGTGTGGCGTAACTATTAACTTTTATACGTAGTGAAAATTAATGATATAACTTTAAAGTGAATAAATAAGTGCAATAAATTACTACAATGCCTCCGTTAACAACCGAACAAACTCAATTAATTACCAAGTTAGAAGACGTCGCCGGCATGATACAAAAGACGCAAACAAACATAAAAAAGTGCCCAAAACAAAGGTTGACCGAAGGTTATGTTAAACAAAGAATGAAATTGCTTGAAGATTATTGGATTCTGTTTAAGCAAGCACACAATAACCTTATGGTTTGCACACCACGTGAACAGCGAGGAGATATCCAGTATTTCCTTAATGAGGATTATTATTCCGTGGAGGACCTTTATCTGTGTTTGCAAGCCGATTTAACAGATTTATTGACCAATTGGGAGACTCAAAAAAAGTCATTGGAACTGAGCAACATGTCAACATCGTTTCACGACCAGCCGTTGCCGTTTGTAAATTTACCTAAAATCCAATTGCCGACTTTCTCAGGGAAATATGAAGATTGGCCTACATATCAAGATTTATTCACAGCTCTCGTGCATAATACAAAATTAACTAATGTACAAAAATTACATTATTTAAAAACAACTGTCTCTGGTGAAGCTGAGACATTATTGCGCCATGTACAAATAACAGATAATAATTACACACAGGCATGGGAGCTACTTAAGAACCGATTTGGCAACAAAAAGATGATTGTTAATTCTGTGTTAAAGAAGTTGTTTGGACAAAAGAAGATTCAAACCCAATCTGCGGCTCAACTGAAAAATCTACTTGACACCACTGTGGAATGTATCAACAGTTTAAATAATTTAAACATTAAGACGGATTATTGGGATCCAATCATTATTTTTCTCGTTGGACAGAAGTTGGATGCAGAGTCAGTTAAAGAATGGGAACAATCTGTTCATAAGGATAGTTCGGAAGACATGCCAAAGTGGGAAGATTTACAGAAGTTTCTGGTGGCTAAATTCCGTACATTAGAAATGGCTGCAGCAGTTTTAATACCTACTCGAGAAAAGCCACAATCTCACAAAACGTTTCACATCGCTGAGCAGGAAGAAGAAGATGAAGAGAGTTTACTCCAATGTGCACATGCCAGCGTACCTACACAAGCTACCTGCACCTATTGTAAAGGTGAACACTACATATTCAAATGCAAGGAGTTTGCTAAGCAGTCGGTGGAGGACAGGCAGGATTTTGTGAGAAAGAACAGAATGTGTTACAACTGTCTTGTTCCATACCATACCGTCTTTCAATGCAGGCAAAAAACATCGTGCCGGATCTGCAAAAGGAGACATCACTCGCTTTTGCATCAAGCCAGAGAGTCAACCGAGGAAGTAGCTGCAGAACCACAAACACAACCAGAACCGGATACAAAGCTTACAACTTTGCACGTTTCTAAACTACAACCGGTTCGGAAAATGTTACTGGCCACTGCGCAAGTCAAGGTCAAGTCAGTTGATGGTGAAACACATATAGTACGAGCTCTAATCGACCCATGCTCAGAGATTTCAGTCGTGTCAGAAAGGGTAGTACAGCTGCTGGGCTTGACAAAGTATAAGGTCAATGGAATCGTGTCCGGGTTGGAAGACAGCATACCAATAAGTCTAAAGCACGCTGTGGACATTACAATTGCATCAAGATATGAAGATAAGAACAATGTTCAACTTTCAGCTTTCGTTTTGAAGTCAGTATCCAAATATATGCCATCGAAACATATATCCATAGATTCTTATGCCATTGAAACACTGGAGTTAGCAGATCCTACCTATTACATACCAACCAAGGTCGATTTGTTGCTTGGCGCCGATGTCTATATTCAAATTATGGAAGAAGGGTTTGTCAGAATAAAAGATGACTTAGTAGCTCAACAAACTATCTTGGGGTGGATACTAACAGGTCGAAAACTAATAGAAGCACACAACGACCAAAATAATGTAACCTCACTACACATAACAAGGATGGTAGCTGAAGACAACAACTTACTACGAAAGTTCTGGGAAATAGAAACCGATTTGTATACAAAGAAGAAAATACTAACAAAAGAAGAAGAACAATGTGAAGAGATATACAAACAAACAACGACAAGAGATGAAACCGGAAGGTATACGGTGCACTTACCCTTAAAACAAAGTGTGACCGAAACGATAGATCTTTGTGGTGATACGAAACAGCAGGCTATTAATCGTTTTAAGAGTCTGGAAAGAAAATTTGGAAAGGACGACAAATTGAAATTGGAATACGAAAAGGTCATAAACGAATATAAAGACTTGGGTCACTTGCGAAGATCTGAAAGTAAAGACGATAACAATGCACTGTACCTTGCTCACTTTGCTGTAGTTCGAGAGGATAAAGACACAAGTAAGGTTCGTGTAGTTTATGATGCTTCGGCTAAGGGCTCACATGGTCACTCGCTCAATGACACTATGATGGTTGGACCGGTTTTACAACCCGATCTTCGGAGCCTTGTAGTAACTTGGAGAAAAAGTAAGATTTGCGTCGTAGGAGATATCGTGAAAATGTATAGAATGATAAACATGACGAAAGAGCATATGTGTCTGCAACGCATCCTCTGGCGGGATCGACCTGAAAATGAGTTTGAGAGTTATGATTTGACAACCGTAACTTTTGGTACCGCTGCAGCACCATACTTAGCAGTCCGTACATTAAATCAATTAGCCGACGATGAAGCACACGAATTTCCAGAGACCGCACCTGTAATAAAGAAATCGTTTTACATGGATGATTTAATGATAGGAAACGAAAACATAGAAGAAACAAAAACAATGTGTCAAGGAATTAAAGAAATATTGAGAAGAGGAGGATTTCAAATGCAAAAATGGTCCAGCAATTCAGATGAGGTTTTAGAAGTTTTAAAAGAAGATAATACTACAAGAGACACAATGGAAATAAAAATGGACAAAATAATAAAGATCCTTGGTTTGACCTGGAATAGACAAGAAGATACGTTTGAAATTACAGTAAACTTACCTGAAAGGGGTTGCCCTATAACCAAGAGATCTGTACTTTCTGATGTCGCTCGCCTGTTCGACCCATTTGGATGGCTAGCACCTGTAATAATAGTCGCCAAGGTTTTGATTCAGAAATTATGGTTAAGTCATTTGGGCTGGGATGATGAATTACCTACAGACTTGACAGATGAGTGGTTATGCTACAGAGAAGAATTGATACATCTACAAAACATCAAAGTTCCACGCTGGTTAAACATGACACAAAACGATGATTCGGTTGAGTTACATGGGTTCGCGGATGCATCTACACAGGCGTATGCAGCTGTGACGTACTTGAGAGTCGTTAGAAATGGTGTAGTACACATCTCGATCATTGCATCTCGAACTAAGGTGGCACCATTAAAACAACTTTCAGTTCCAAAATTGGAGCTTTGTGCTGCAGCCTTATTAGCCGAACTGGTTAATGATGTCGTAGAACTACTGAACATCCCCAGAAACAAAATATTTCTCTGGACGGACTCGATGGTGGTATTGGCTTGGCTTCAATCTCAGCCTAGCCGCTGGAAAACATTTGTGGCGAATAGGGTAGCAGATATTACGCGATTGATTGATAATGATCGTTGGAGACATGTGCAATCTGCTGAAAATCCCGCAGACATCGCAACTAGAGGAACAAAAGCTCAAGATCTAGTAACACAAACTTTATGGTGGAATGGGCCAGAATGGCTTAAGGAAGAACATTTAGAATACGATAAAACAGAAATCACACAAACAGAATTAGAATCAAAAAACACGCATAACACACATCACGTAACTATAGATGAAAAGCCGATATGGGAGAGATTTTCAACTATGTCGAGAATGAAGAGAGTGCTAGCTTATTGTAGAAGAATGTTGACTGGCCAAAAAAGAGAGCTAAAAGAAAGTAAACATATAACGGCTAAAGAAATGGACAAGGTGGAAGAAGAGTGCATAAGGTTCTACCAAAATTTAGTATATGGAAAAGAAATAGAAGATTTGAAAAAAGAGAGAGGAGTTGTGAAAAGAAGTTCCCTAATCACACTTGCACCCTTCTTGGATGAGAAAGGTTTGTTAAGAGTGGGAGGCCGACTTCACAATGCATCATTGTCTGAAGAAACCAAGCACCCTATTATTATCCCAGGCAATCAACATATTACTAAATTAATTATCAACGAGGCCCACACTAAAACACTTCATGGTTGGAATCAGTTAATGATGACTTACGTGAAGACCAAATATTGGGTTATCGGCTTAAAGTCATCTGTCCGAAAATGCATCCACAATTGCAAAATCTGCCTCATAGACAAAGCTAAAGTCAAGAATCAGTTTATGGGCCAGCTACCAACAGTTAGAGTTAACCAGAATCGACCGTTTAAGAATAGTGGAGTCGATTACGCTGGACCCATTTTATTAAGAACTTCGAAAGGCCGGGGACATCACGCAACCAAGGGATACATTTGTTTATTCATATGCATGGCTACTAAAGCCATTCACCTAGAGGCTGTATCAGATCTGACTTCACAAGCGTTCATAGCGGCTTTTAGAAGATTTGTTGCACGCAGAGGTCATTGTAAAGATATTTGGAGCGATAACGGGACTAACTTTACTGGCTCCGCCAAAGAGTTGAAGTACATGTTCGAAGCAGGCAAAAAGAACTTGGCCAGTGAAGTGGCAGAACTACTGGCTACAGAAGGAACAACGTGGCATTTCATACCCCCAAGAATGCCATCATACGGAGGCCTGTGGGAGGCAGGAGTTCAGTCTGCTAAACGACATTTAGCCAGAGTAAATAAAGATACTAAACTGACTTACGAAGAAATGTCATCTTTGTTGACGCAAGTAGAAGCATGTCTAAACTCTCGACCCCTTTGCGAAATAGACAGTACTACCGGTGTCCCGCTAACACCGGGACATTTCTTAGTGGGTGAACCGTTGGTTAGCGTTCCAGACTTAGATTACACGCACAAAAATATCAATATACTTACCAGATGGCAGTTAGTGCAAAGGATGACACAAAACTTTTGGCGTCAATGGCAAACTGAATATCTTAATACGCTACAGCAAAGACATAAGTGGCAAGTGACTGTACCAGCACCCTGCACTGGAGATCTAGTAATTATAAAAGATGAAATTACACCACCTACTAAATGGTTACTCGGGAGAGTCAAGCATCTTCATCCTGGAGCAGACAACCTAGTAAGAGTGGTAACGGTACAGTGCAAGGGAGACCACGAGCTTAAAAGACCTTTGTCTAAATTAATATTACTGCCAAAAGCTAAAGAGTACTAAATACTAAGTACTCAAGTAAAACTTAATTAAGTGCAAAGTGAGATTAGTGAGTGATGTGATTTTGCATGTGTTATATTATAGTGTAGTGATACTCGTACATTTAACGAATATGCGATAGAATACGTGTACTGTACCTAAATGTTTATAATGATGATAAGGTATATTTTCATCATGTTTGTAAATAGATATGCATGCTATATATTTTGATTGTATAAGTTAAATGAAAACTGTTAGTTTTGATGGCCGGTATGTTTAAACGTATCGACGCATGCATAGCTTCACATATATAGGACAGTAAGTAGGTCAGTAGTTTTAGTTGCAATTACACCTACATCGAAGAGACATGTCTTTTTCTGTGTTCCCCGCACCTACATTCAAAACTGAGCTCTAAACGAAGGAACAACGTCCTTGAAAAAACATAATTCCGCAATTTCATAACGGTCGTAACGTGAAAAAACATTGCGGGCTAGAAGTTTTTGCAGAAATCTCAAGGGCTACGAGACATTGAGCGAAAAAGTCGTGGCCCAAATGGAATCCATTAATCCTGGGCTCCTGTGTCGGGACTTATCTCCCCAGCTCAACTTCGTGACAGGTAGGTCGAGCCTTGTGCTATAAGTTTCAGTAATAAATTTGTGAAACATTTTAACTGTCGTAGTTTTTATTAAATATGTGCCGTTTCGGCGATGTATTCTTTTGTCTTAAAATGAGGGGTTTCTCGAGTTAAAAGTCTACATATATCTCTGTTTCGGGCTCCCAAACGGTTGAAACGCATTTGTTTTAACCAAAAATCTTCATTTTCATGGTTCATCAATCTGTTTAGCTTACTAAATGGTACAATTTTGAATATGAAACTTCTTTAGGATTTTTTTCATACTATAAGGATACTTGTCTATTATTGCCTTTTTATTTACGTGCAATATATATATATAACTTGAAGAAATTATCTTTTAATTTTGATGAATATTTCCCAATATTTAAACAACATGTCTCGCAATAACAAATTACCTTAAAATTCACAGGGATGAATCTGATTGGCACAATAATTTAACAATGCGATTCAGTAAATCTCATTGCAAAATAAAAATCATGTTTCGCTCGCTGAGGGCGATAAATTCTTAAGCTCAGACAAGTGGAGATAAACGGCGTGAGAATATATGGAGTTGTGAACGTGACGTGGTCAGGCGTTGCTCCGGCAATTATATTATGAAATGGTATGTTGGATGAAATTTCGCAGGTATCTTTGCTTTATTAGTCGCCTATATAATATACGCACAGATGCATCCGTCGAATGTGTCCACTGTACTTTCGGCGGACATGAATCCTTCAATGTATGAGAGGAAGTTGTCACGGATTAGTCTTCCAGACACATTCTGTGAACAATATTGTAAGTAGTTACATTTACTTTATATGGACGGACGGCGGACAGGAATCCGGTAGACACAGGGGAAAGGCTATATCGTATCGCCGGTTAAATCGTACCACCTCTAGATTTTCTAGTTATCAACGTATTTTACTTGCTTATGAGACACCTAACAGAGCTCTTATGTTATGATCATCAAATACAGAAAAAAATGCGAAAAAGTCAACCACGAACTTGAGAGAAAAAAAAATGGTTTTTCGTCGAACTCGATGTAACTTTTGATGTGATTTCCTTATTATATAACTTGTGATCTAGACAGGTTAAAAAAAAAACAGAATTAGCCGTATTTCACTACTATTTATTTATCAGGTTTACTGAATGGTAGTTACAAATTGTCTAAGTTTTGTGCTTATATATTTTATATTATTTATTTCAAAAACATACCTTGTCAGTTAAATCGTTCACGCTCATATGTACGATTTAATCGACCAAATATTTTTGAATTTTATGAGTCCAATTTCAGTGTATTGGTAAAAATAATTACGAATTGAATCTAAAATAAACATGTACAATGCTCAACTAATATATTTTTAACGGTGGTGGTACGATTTAACCGACTAAATCGTACCGATGGCAGTCCCATCGGATTTCTTTTTCTTTCAGACCGTTAATGTTATCCCAGTAAACTTTATTAAATTATGTAACTTAGCCAAGAAACTGAACTTTCATATGAATAAACAGTTAGATTTCTAACTACCTTCACAAAAATATCCACGTTTGAGTAAAAAGTGGTACGATATAACTGACTCTCCCCTATATCTGTGTCTTATTACCGCCATTCATAGGTAGGTATATCCGCCGGATACTAGCCGGATCTGTGTGTTCATAGTGAAGTCTAAATCACAACTGCTGTGCTGTGAGGTGCGGACACATTACGTATTCACATGAAATGTATGGTTTATAATCCAGTCATTGAACTGACAGCTTGTATAGAAATTTTTATTATTTGAAAAATAATTAATAATAGCCGATTTTTTAGCGTAACGGATAATTTGTGAGTCTAGTATCATGTAGGCACCAAAATTCAACAAAATATGGTTTCATGCAAATGGTCACAATTATGTACATACACATGTTTCGATAGTTTTTCTTATAAGGTTTTTCTGTATTTATGTTTTTTAGTTGTTTAAAATGGGTCAGGTCCATTTTTTACTTATTACCATTTGTTTCTAGCGAAATTACAAATCTATCACCCACGCCGTACATTTTGTAAGTTTTACCGTTTTACGTGAATAAGTTTTCTTCAGTTTCGCTTTTAACACATAGCAGACAAATATGTCGTCATGTTCACCAATAAGAAAAATATTTACTACCGTACATTTCAAAAATCGACTTAGTTAAGTTTAATTTTTTTACTTTTTAACTACTTCCGGAAGAAAAGTTTGTAGAATTTTTGCATACATTATCTATAAATATCCCATTCGAACGTAATTTGAGAAAATCGGGATATTATAATTTAATATCTGTCAGAACCGTATATTTCCTGGGTTATTATTAAGATACTTCCAGGAACAGAAATACACGTGTTTCTGATCGTCCACGCTTTCTGATTCTAACTGATTCACGTGTATATCTAAGTGCCTTCCACGAACTGCGAATAAAGTTTAGTGTTATGTAATTATCTTAAGTAAAGGATGACTCACAGTAGGACGGGACGGGACGGAGCGGGACGGGACGATCTGTCAATTTTTATAGAAAGAGTCACGATATAGCTCCTCCTCCGTCCTCGGATGTCACGTGACGTTTTCTAAAGAAACTGACAGATCGTCCCGTCCCGCCCCGTTCCGTCCCGTCACGTCCCTTTTTAGTGTGAGTCATCCCTAAAAGGTACCATTTTGTCCATTGTTAATAAGTATGGGTCATTTGTAAAATAATATTTATGGCATTAGAGCCTTATGGCCTAGCGACAATGAGGTGCCTTTCCTAAAAACGATCACAAATTATCGCGTCTGTAATTTCGTACGCGAGTGCCACAGACAGGCAAAACTCCGTCGGTGGTTAGCGGGAAGCCCTTGTGTCTGATACCGTGTTTGTAAGTGATTACGAGGGTTTCAATAGCGTTTTCTATGTAGGTATACAGGTGTGTATTTATCTACATGAGTAGGTAAGTATACCGTCTTTTAGTACCTATAGTACAAGCTTTGCTTAGTTTGCTACTAGGTCGATCTATGTGAGATCGTCCTGCCAAAACTTTATTCTTTATGGTAATTATGGTGCGACTCAGTCAGTCTGTCTGTCTGTTACATCGTTATATATCTCGAGAACTACTGAAGCTACTGATGTGTTTGGAAAAGTTATAAACAAAGTTAACGCAGACACATTAATCACATTATTGAAATTTATGTTCAATGAAAAATGCCCGATAAAAGAGGGGTAAAAATTAAAAGTTTAGGTACTTACTGGGTCATGTGGGGTATCCATTTAAAAGGGCTAGATTTGCACATTCTAAAACAAGTAAAAAAAATGCAATGAAGATTTGTTTATTTATGAACGAAAATGTAAAAAAATACTTACTATATTCTATTCTTGATCTCCGAAGTATATGAATGTAAAAATATGTTTTTTACACAACGTTAATATTATCATAAACATTACAAGAAAATATAACATTGACCCTAACTTCATTAACTTTTTTCTTCAATAAAAGAAAATCGGAACAAAAGTTGAAATTGAACCAACTTAGATTGTTTTTTTTTCTTAAAATTCATGTGATATCATGCTGTCTCATAACTAAAGTTTAAAAAATTGGTTTACGTCATAAGAAACATATCAAGCAAAAACAAACTCGTATACCAACTCCGTGCCGTACAAATTTTATACTTAACATTCATTACTTACCCTAAATATTATGAACATTGAAAGATAACGATTTTTATGACAAAAATACCAGTAGAAAAATATAAATAATACTATTGATACTTATGTCCCAGTCCTCTTGTATAGGTACTTATATTGAAACCTGAGCAATAATATTACAATACGAGCAAACGTGCCAAGCTATTTTAGCCAGTGTTAGTACTAAAAGTACCGAGGTCAATTATTGAAGTAGGATGAGAAATACGAGCATTCCCGAGATAATACGAGGTAATATCATTATGCAATTCATCTGTATTATTTAAATGATCAAGTTCTATTTTAATTTAAACGCATTTCGTTTTCCATATATAATAATTATATAACATTATATTGGATTTGCAATGATATCACAATACGAGCGAACGAGCGTAGCGAGTACCTTGTCTTGTGGTATTTTTAAAACATGATTAGTTTTAATTTAAACTTATTTTATTTTCCATATATTATGCATAAAATTTGACTCAATCCTTTGCTCCCAAAGGTTATCTTTCCCTAAGACTTCGCAAGACGCCTGGAGTGTTGACTTAACTCAGACTAGCCATCTTGGCATCTCGTCTAGCTCCCACATCGAATTACCATAATACATTTTATTCCAGCTCCAAATGTTGCTTTATATGGATGAAACGCTTGAGTTGTGTGCAACATTCTATACAGTGTATTGAAAGCAAGTTAGCTCGACAGTTTCGAGCTAACTTGCTTTCAATACACTGGTATATTTAACAATTTTATAATTATTTTATAGCAAGAAACAAAACTCAAACTTATTAATTACAAAACATTACGTATATGATGGACACCCACAAGATGGACAGATGAACTTATGAAGGTCGCCGAGAGACGCTGGATGCAGGTCGCTTCCAACCGGTACATATGGAGATCCAAAGGGGAGGCCTATGTTCAGCAGTGGACGTCTTATGGCTGATATGATGACGTATATTACTCGTAGGTATACTGTAGTGACTGTTGTTTACATCGCAACAGGCATGAAAATTCCTCCGTTTCGGCCAGTCTAACTGGTTGATCAAGTAGTGGTGGTCAAGGAATAAAACATCGATGCCTTTCAGACATATAATTATATGCGGGTATTGACATTTTTGTCCAAAACTTGCATCGATATTTTGCCTGTACATGCCATAAATTATTATGCGTGACACCCAAACGACACCTATATTAGGTGTCAATGATTCCATATTTGTTCATAAAACAAAAACTCTCATTTTATCACTTCGCACCCTTATAAAACCCTTGTCCCAAGCCCTTGCTGACGCGTTTACGTCAATTTGTATCGGCAAATGTGTTGCAATATCTCTTAGGATATGGACCGGATGGCATATCCCTTTGAGACACCCGTACTCTAAAAAGGGTGCGAGCAAAAATGAAAACTGACACTTCTGGAGTGTCCTGTGAGTAATAGGTAGTGGAATTAGGTAAATAAGGGTTCTGTTGCGGGGACGAACTATTTATTCCTATTATTACACATTAAATATGTAGGTATGTATTGCTTTTTTAAGGTATGCACATAAATACGAGGACTATTAAATTAAACCTGTTTTCACATGACATTCAATCATTGTCAAAAATTGTCCTTTAAACTTTCCTTCATGTTTTTGTAACGAAACTAAAACAGTTCTGCATTGTTTTTTGACAAAAAGATTTAACTGATTTTGGAATAAAAAGTAAATAAACTAAGAAAAATAGGCGAGTATAATCATTTTTTTATTTTGTTTCCATCAATAATTATTTCATAAGCAGGTCTGAGTACCAACTAGGCAGATCGACGATCGACAATAAGTTTATAATATGTATTTCTTTTCATTTAGGGTTTAAATAAATAAATAAAAAGTATTTAACAATGCATGTGCTTAAAAAATACTCTTTTTACGAGTAATGTTATGCATAGAAGGTAGCAATAGATTTTTATAGTACTTTTCCGCATACCCGGGCCTCACGGAAGACCGCGTCCCACGCTGCCGCCGCTCGGCCCGGTGTACTATTCGCGGTGTTATATAGTACACTACCTACCGCTAATAATTATTGTTTTACCGCTACCGCTAATAATTAGCACAGTACACTGTGCTACTACACTATCGCTAGTAATTGTTGTTTATTTACTCGCCCAATGCATAATACACATGCAAATTAAATGAAACACTTGCGTAAAGATGATTTTCGACTCGTGTTAGCTTATACACTCGTCGGAAATCATCTAGTTTCAATTTCAACACATAAATTACTAATATGTTACGAATTATGGCCTCCGTAGCCCAAACTACGAAGCTGGTGATCCCGGGTTCGAATCCTGGTAAGGGCATTTAAAATGTGTGTGTTATCACGAATACTTGTTCCTGGGTTATGTTTTTTTTTAAATATGTCTGTATTTATCTATATACGTATGTATATAGACACCTAGTACTTACAAACTTGGCTTAGTTTGGGTCTAGATCGATCCTTGTGAGATTGTCCCCAAATATTTATTTATTTATCTAAATATCAAGGATCTACCTTCAACGGTTTGGTTGTGGTAAAAAAAGAATTTTAATAGTAATAAAAAATACTGCATCAAAGCTAAATACTCAGCTAAATTAAGAATAAAATACTTCCAAATAAACTCAAGGCTACTAGACGAGCACTACTCCGTTGATGAATTTTTCAATTGAATGCACTGGCATCGGGTACACCGACTCTTAAACTGGTTTTGGGCTACGCAGCCCATTGAACCTTGACAATTTTTAGATCCTATTAATGAGATATTTCCTACGGTGAAATGAAACATTTTAAGACTGACTCACACCAATCCGATCCGATCCGGGATGATCTGTCAGTTTCTATATATCACGTGATTATTTCTATAGAAACTGACAGATCGTTCCGGATTGGATCGGACTGGTGTGAGTCATCCTTTATGTTATGTATACTAACTACATCCCCGACATCCGAGTCAAGTAATGCACTTATTTGGCATAAAGCGAATTGGTAAAACAAGCAAATGGCAAAAATAAACCCAAAAAAATGTGTCAGATCATTATCAGATTAACTGGTAAATTATTACAAGCTGTTGATGATATGATAATCAGGTACTTCAAGATGAAAACTAGCGAAATGACTAATACCATTACCATTACCATTTTATTACCATTTGCCAGGGATTTTGAAAACAATGTAATGAGTATATTCAACACATGTTTAATGAGCCATTGTTTGATGAAAATACCTACAAAAACACCCTTAATATAACATTAAAACTAAATAAAATAAATGGAACTAATTAAAATCAAAAAATAATTAAAAACATAAATGAAAACCAAAGTGCTGGATATGACAAGCTTAGGGCCACAGACATAAAATTTATAACACAGGAAATAACCCCGGCCTCACTCATTTATCAAACCAATGTATAGCCTATTCCACATACTCTGACAAATTAAAAGTAGGATTAATTCGGCCTATTCATAAAAAGGGTATCTACACTGATACCAACAACTACCGGTCAATAACAATTCTTTCAATTGTTGACAAGATTATAAAAAAATATATAGGTAACCAAATACGTGGGTCTTTATCAAGAAATTGCATTTTTCACTAATAAGGCTAAACTTAGTTAATGTAATCTCCAAACTTCAAGATTGTAACTAAGTCTGGCATGTAAGTAGAAAATTTATATGATAAAATAAACATTTTTTTAAGCCAAAATGAAAAAGATATAAATATATTTATTTGTAAATTTGAAGTGTGAAGAAAGTTCCCCGAAATCCAAAAAAAGTTAAATAAATATTTTAAATTGGTTAAACACTCTTGACCAATGAAGACAAATGCACTCGCAAATGTACTATATCGCTCGTTCATCTTTACGTCCTTTTATTACAGAAGACAGAACAGTGGCGTGGGTGTGGCGGTCGTTGTTTGCATTAAAAGGACTGTCTGGGCATTATATTAATGGATAGCGGAGTAAAATATACTGCGGATACGAGATTGCGGTTTTATGTGAATTACTCTCATAATTTTAGCTATGTCAATTGAGGGCATTGTGTGCGTGCGGGTTTATAGTAATTTTATGTCGTAGGTCGTAGGTAACATTGAAAAAGAAATAGAGAAAAATGGAAATATACAAATTGGTTTCCTGAACAAAATATTTGCTTTCGCAGCCTAAATGCTAAGTGCATTTCTCGACGAAGCTGTCTTGGGTTTAAATATTTATTTTACTTTAATTCCCGTGCATTTACTATGTATATATTTTTAAAATTATGATTGATATTGTAGATCTCGTAATGAGGGCTGTGAATGAAATGATGACTAACGGTGGACCAACCTCATAAAATCTGAGACACACTGCAGCATAAAGGATGACTCACACTAGAACGGGACGGGATGAGACGGGACGGGACGATCTGTTAATTTCTATGGAAAGAGTCACGTCCGGGCTCGGAGCCCTTGGAGACCACGTGACGTTTTCTATAGAAACTGACAGATCGGCCCGGTCCGTTGTAGTGTGAGTCATCCTTAAAAGACTACTCTCACTTTGCCAAACAGAGCTACATAGCATTAACTGCATGAAATGATAGCGCAAGAACGGACTCTGCCAAGAATGCCCGACTAAGAAAAAGAGAAAGAAATTAACAAAATAATAAAACGGTTAAAGTGTGAGTAGTAATGACTCAAAACCTCGCAGATTCTACGAAATAAATACGAAAAGACATATATTGTATGCTGATTTAAATTTTCTATCGATATTAAATTTGACATTCACATGCTGGTTGACAATCGAATTAAGATTTTGAAAGTTCAAATTAAGCACAAGCAATCACAAACAGCACAAGCTAATTTTGAGTAAGTACATTACCTTTATTAATATAAAATGTAACATGCACTTCTTCCCTTAATAGGTGCGCAGAAGAAGATATTTATTTCTATTGTCTTCTGTTACCGCGATTGTTATTCATTGAAATTAAACACTTTAGAACGGATTAATCGCGTTTATAACACCATGATCCTACGTTTCGAGCCCTTTACAGCACTCGTTTTCACAGGGTTAAGATGATGACTGAGAGAATGCGAATTCTCCCCGTCAATCAAAAAAGTTAATAAACGCGATTAATCCGTTCTAAAGTGTTTAATTTCAATATTTATTTCTTTTAAATCATTAATTAAATGGAAATGCACAAAAATGTTGTAGCGCTAAAAAAGGAGTTGCAAGGCTCCAAAGCCGAGTCCAAATTGACTTTTCGTGAAATCTCAGTTTATGAGCCCTGTTAGAATCACATCACACCCGCCGTTGTTCAGATAAAATATTGGACTTAGTCATACCGTGAAGTTTTACACTGTGAATACAATTCATGATGAAAATCATTATATTTGTCTGGAAAATACTAGATAAAAAGATTTAGTCAATAATAAGCATTCATGTCCTTCCTTAAATGGGACAATCGCGGCTAGACGAGTGCTTAGGACGTTTAATTAACTTTATCAATATATATGTGAATATGAATATGGACAATGCCCCAAGACAGACATGCTACATTAAGGTTTGTCGGCACCGATGATTAGCCGTGTTTGTGAACTGAAATGCAAACAAAAACTTGTTTTCCTTCATGGAGTACAGTATATTGAAGTATTTCATGGGACATTATTTTAGGCATTAATTTAGACAAATTTTAACCAAATACTAAATTTAGACTAATTTTAATAAATTTAACATTTACAATACAACGTAATTATACCGTTTTATAGCAACATGAGGTAATCTGGCATATAGGTAGAGCTACTGTTTTCAGTAATTTGTAAAATCTAAGCACGCTGAATTCGGTCGGGAACATCGGTATAAGCGGCGCACCCGAGGAACAGGCAGCGGTTGGATACACAATCGTGTTACCTACTAGATCATAATTTATTTGGATACTTTTCAAATAGTCAAATTAGCTACTCTTTATGAAACATGTTCACAGTTTATTTCTTACTGTACCTGTTTTTATGATATATGCAATATATCTTATTTATAGAGTATTTGTGGACTGCCCGATACAGTCGAAACATGTCACGCCTATTGTGATAAAAATACGTGACTACGAGTATTTACCGTTGCAATTTAATGTCAATATGGCTCACGAAAGTTTAAATTATATGTAACATTATGTAAAATATCTTATTTAGAGAGTTATTACTAACGTTCCAATGAGTAAAATAAACGATTCTTATTTTTATTCTTAAAATACCAAAAATTATGTTTATGTGTATTTCCGTTCATTTGGATTCATGACTACTCTATTCATGTAAGTATCTATAAAAATCACGAATTCGGTGAAGAATGTCGGTATAATTGGCGCCCCAGAGGTATAGGCAGCGGCTGGCAGCGGGCCCAATGGGACGGCGGTTAGCTGAACATCAGCTGCGATGACCGAGTGCGCCGGCTTACCCTACCAAGCTCTATACTTGGTTGGTAGCGAACTTAGGGCTTAGTATAGGTTAGGTACGTCACCGTTAACAGAAATAAATCTTTATCCCAAAATATAAATCAAGTACTCATAGTGTAGTGTTAATTCTATTACACTCAACCTTACTTCTAAATTCCATCTTTATGCCGACGATCTCCAATTATATTCGCAGGGTGTACTTGGAGATCTTTCTTCTGTCGTAGAGCGTATGAATGATGACTTGACTCGTATTTTACAGTGGAGCACTAATTATGGTCTTAAAGTCAATCCCTCTAAGACTCAAGTCATCATTATCGGCAGTAGCAAGCTGATATCTCGTGTGGACTTCTCTAGTTTACCTCCTATATTGTTTGATGGTATCCAGGTTCCTATTTCAAACCAGGTAAAAAATTTAGGTATCATTATGGACCGCACCTTATCTTGGATACCACAAGTGGGGATGGTCAGTCGTAAGTTGTTTGCTGCTGTCGCTTCCCTTAGAAGACTTCGTAATTTCCTTCCCATTTCCACAAAAATTGCGCTTGCTTAAACTCTGTTACTTCCGATTCTTGATTACGCTGATATCTCCTACCTTGACCTCAATGAGGAGCATCTGAGCAAGCTGGAGCGTATTCAGAATGTATGCATACGGTTCATATTTGGCTTGCGCAAATATGATCATGTGTCTTCTTTCCGAGTTCAACTTAAGTGGCTTCCTATTCGTTATCGTCGTAATCTTCACATTCTCAGTGTTCTCTATAGTGTACTTTTTATTCCTGCAATGCCCCGCTATCTCAAAGAACGGTTTAGCTTTCTAATTTCTAGTAGGTCCTCGCAGAATTTACTTCTTTCTGTTCCTAGTTCCTCTTCTCAGTTTTATAATGGTTCGTTCACTTTCCGAGCAGTTTGTTTGTGGAACTCCCTGCCTGTTGAATTAAGACGTGCTGCGTCACTTGCTTCTTTCAAAAACAAAGTCAAGGATTATTATTTGTCACTTCCTTAGTCTTATGCTGGCTTTCACTGGAATCCATTTCAATTTTACTTTTATTAATTAGGCTGCTTATATATTATATATATATATATATATATATATATATATATATATATATATATATATGTGTATATATGTATGTTTTTATTTGCTTTATCTGAGTTTATATAAGTATTTATTAGTATATATAAATGTATAAATATATATGTATTTTATAATTGTGTATAAGTTTTTTTGCTTTAGTTCTTTTTTTTTTCTGCACCTCCTACTGTTTCTTTATTTCCTGTTTTATTTGCTCCGCTACCCTAAGGTTGTCTGGAAGAGATCGCTTGTTAGCGATAAGACCGCCTGTTGTTTACCTCTACTTTTTGTGTGTGTTTTTATTTTAATTTATATTATTTTTTCTGTAATGTTTTGTAAGGTGTGCAATAAAGAGTTATTGTATTGTAGTGTCGCCGGATCTTTTTAAACTTGCCCGGATACGCAGAGATGGGAACCGGTAGGTATTTCTTTAAAACTTCGCAAACACGCAATAAAGCCCACCTGCACCACCAAGGGTTAGCCGCTACCTCAGAGTCAAGCTGTCAAATTCGATACAAAAAAGGATTTTAAAATATTTGGATTGATCTGTTCATAATGACTACGCCATAACTCCGCCGTTGCCAGTCTCAAGCCCGGATGAGAAAGGAGGAGGGTTTGCCTGGTTTTTTTTTGTTTGGAAAAAATATATTTGTGCATGGATCATATAATTAGCTACTTTCCTAATAGAGCACATAACTATAATAAGGACGTGGACCCAACGCCAGCGGCGAGCTAAACGACCGGCAGCCAAGGCCGTTCATACATTAAGTTTGAACAAATTTAATTTCCGCGGCCTAAAAAAATATTTGAGATGGCGGATGTCCTTTGTCTCTTGGCTTACGAAGGGACTAGATACTTGTTATAAAATTCCACTTACCTACCATGGACGCCGCGCCGGATATAACTACCAACGCCGAAATAAACGGACCGGAACAACAAAATTGAGGAGCATATTCCCCTAAATTATGTACCTCATTACCAGCTCCTCATTTCCGTCACACTAAGCCTGCGTTTAGGACGCAGGAACAAAAAAATAAAAGCAGAAATTTCCCTTAAATAAAAAGCCATATAAATAAGGTGCCCAATTTTTCCAAAGTGTCTCATCTTGGGATAGGAAGCAAACGAGAGCTGGGGAATTATACCCCTCACTAATTGCTTCTCCCCTCTTCCGTTTCGTTCATACATTTTTCGTACGTCGCGGCCCGAGCAATTTAATCCTGCTTTTACGGTGCCAGTCGAATTACTGAATAAATGCGAACTCGTTGACTCTGTACATACAGCGAGGCTTTTGTGAATGAAATTTTATAATACTGCTTTGTATTGGTAGAATCCGCATGGGGAAAACTGAACTAGATATCCGTTGAATGCGATAACGCCTACGTTCGTTTATTCATGTCGGCCATATCTGGCATACAGGTATAATAAAATAAGCTTATTACTCGTGTCTGCGTCGAAAAAACCCTCATGTGCTATATGAAAGTGTCAAAGTTAACTTTTGATAGTAAAAATTTCTGCGATTAGGTGCTGCCGGGTTAATGGTTTAAACTTGCACCTATTAGATTACTTGGATTCCTTAAAACAACTGGCTTGCCCAAACACAACAAAGAGAGTTATGGAGATGCAAGGGAGAGGCCTTTGCCCAGCAGTGGGACACTGGCATTGGGTAGGAAAAAATAATTTATTATGCCTTCAATAGATGGCGCTGCATAACTAACATGCAATTTCTCAGAGGTCTACCTTTTTGTTGCTATTTGTACGAGTTTTTAGGCATATACTTATAGAAAATGCTGCAAAAAATAGTTTAACTGCCTCGTAGCCTAGTCGGTAGTGACCCTGCCTACGAAGCAGGAGGTCCCGGGTTCGAATCCTGGTCAGGGCATCTATTTCTGTGTTTATCACGAATTCCTGTTCCTGAGTTGAGTGATGTTTTCTATGTATTTAAGTATTTATATGTATCTATCTAGTATATACATCGTCACCTAGTACCCACTTCACAAACCATATTTAGCTTACCGCAGGACTAGGTCGATTTGTGTAATATTGAAAATGAAAATGAAAAATGAAAAATGATTTATTTGGGAATCTAAATTACAGCTTGTTGTATGTTTGTACATGTATTTGTTATCTTAATTTTTATAGAAAGTTAAGCCTAGGATTAGTGTCCTGTGCCCTAAACTAGGTAAACCTGTCTTATAGGGACCAGGGAATAAACCACCGCTATTTCTAAAGACGCCGCATAGATTGATGGCATAACAAGCATTAGGAAGATTGGTATAAAAAGATATCTTAACTAATTACAATTTCAAGTTTACACTTACTCTATTTCCAATTGTTGTGATGTCATTGGCTGACATTACTGTGACACTTGTACGTATTACTTAATACAAAGTTTACTACGTATTATGTTTCTTTTTCACAAAGTATCAACTAGCTTTATAATATTTATACTATTAAAATGTAAATGTGCGTGTGTGAATTCCCTGTGTAAGAGTATGTGTTTGTGTGGATGTGGTGGATGTGTTAGTGTGTGTGAGTGGAGATGAAGTATTTCACGGCATACTAAATAGGTGCTGGCATATAATAATTGTTACTGATTATTAAGAAGGTACATGTAATATTCAAACAAATACCAATTTTATTACAACAGACCAACACAGACAAATATTTACACTGAGGCAAGGATTTGACGTATGAATAAGGGGCGTGGATTTAAATAACTATTTGTTACCTTGTAATGTCAAATAACTTTTCAGTTTCTGCATAGTCTAGTTTTAGAGCCCAATTACGAACATCTTTTACCAAGTTGTACTTATTCCTATTAATGATGTTCAAATATTCGTTGACTTTGTTGTAAAGAAAGGGTGCAAGGAAGTTTAATTGTCGGCGAAAGAATGCAGTATTGTGTGCAACAGAGTCAAAAACCTTGAGTTTTCTACGTCCAACAGAACGTGTTCGCCCAGTTGGGTAAAGGGCATATTTGTGTTGTTTTAAGCACACCCGCTCAATATAAAGTTGCCGAACTGTGAGGACCTCAGCTGTGGAGTAAAGCGTTCTCGTACAAAATCTGATCGGCTTCAGGAGCATAACTTTAAGAATAGCTCTTTGTACACGTTCTAATCGAAGCAGGTGAGTTTTGGCAGCACCACCCCAGACCGGTATGCAATAAGTTAACAACGAATGAGCCAAAGCAAAGTAAACTGATTTCAAAATTTTTTTGTCGGAGACACGCCTTAGTTTTTTAAAGATGAAGATTAGCTTACGTATACGGTCCGAGAGATAACGAATGTGACTAGACCAGGAAAGATGTTGGTCTACGATTATACCTAGATATTTAATATGATCGACATTTTCAAGCAATTTACAGTTACAAGTAGTAGTGTTAGTGTTAGGCTCACTATCTGAATATGTATCATTATGGCATCCATGAACTTTAACTGTAAACGGAAATTTTGGCTGGTTATAATTAGTGATAGAAAAGTTGATATATTTAGTCTTAGAGATGTTTAATGTGAGCAAGTTACAACTAAGCCAATCTGAGACTAATTTTAGACCAGATTCCACTGCTGACTGTACCTCCAACCAACTATCTCCAATGAATAAGATGGCAGTGTCATCAGCAAAGGTTGTGATTTGGGCGTTTGGGATATTAAGGTTGCAAAGATCGTTTATATAAATTAAGAATAGGGTGGGCCCTAAGATGCTTCCTTGCGGGACGCCAAAACCCACCGGAGAGTAGTTGCTTGTCCAGTCACCTATGCGCACACATTGTTTACGACAAGAGAGATAATTTTCAAAGAGTTGAAGAGGTAAACCTCTTATACCAAGGCATTCCATTTTAGCAAGCAGGATAGGAACAGAGACGGTGTCAAACGCCTTGGCGAGGTCTAAGAAAACTGCGGTACACTTTTTCCTATCATCCAGACATTTAGCAATCTTACTAGTTATAGAATTAACTGCGTCTTCTGTAGACCTACCCCTGCGAAAACCATATTGATTTTGGGAAATGATATCGTTACTCTCTAAATATTTAACCAGACGAGTGTTCATAAGTCTCTCCAAAATCTTTGATAGCGCCGGCAATATTGAAATAGGTCGATAGTTATTTACATCGTCCCTGTTCCCTGCCTTGTGTATAGGTGATATTACTGCCTGCTTAAAGGCATTTGGAAATGCTCCTGTTGATAAACTCAAATTCAGTATGTGGGTTAGTGGTGATATGATACAATTTTTGGTGCGCTTGATAAAATATGTCGATATACCATCCCATCCAATCGCACACCGAGATTTGAGCTGATCAATGCAACAAGTTACCTCATGTATGTCAGTTGGAAGAAGAATCATTGAATTGACACGAAGAGAACCCTTTGTTAATTTAGTTGCCAGATCTTTTTCAGTTACATTTAGTTTTGAAAGTGTAGTTTGAGCTAGGCTTGCTCCTATGTCAGCAAAAAAATGATTGACTCGATTAATAGATTCTTGATTAGAGACGTGAGTCGCTAATAGTTCATTGGGAGGCTTAGAATCTTTTTTAAGATAACAAATTCTTTTAACGGAATTCCATATGGCTTTAGGATTGTGCTTGTTCCTATTTAAATCTTGTTTGTCATGAATGTTTTTAAGCTCCTTTAGTATATTGTTACACGTGTTTCTGTATTTTTTATATTTATGTAATAAGTCTAAATCTTCCGGATATTTACGAACTGTCAAGTGCAATCTATCTCTTTTCATAATACATCGGATTAACCCGGGTGTGATCCAGCTTCTAAATGTTAATTGAGATCTAGGAATAGCAAATTGTTTGGTATTTTTTGAAATGATTTTTGTGAGGATGTTAATGAACAAGTTTGTGGCATGATTTGCATCTAAACATTCAAAAATCGGTCCCCAATCTGTTTCATTCAAATCTGAACATACGGAATTATAGTCCAGTCGAGTAACAGTTTGAGGTTGCGAGGTTGCTGTGTTGAGACAGCTATTTATATTTAAGATAACTGGTCTGTGATCGGTTATTAACGTGTTTAGGACTAAAGTGGTGGTTGAATATCTAGATTTTATAATAAAATGGTCCAGGCAGTTATTTTCACGTGTGGCAAGGGTGTGGGCAGGGAGTAGTCCATGGTATGCTAATGTATTCAAGTATTCATCGTAATGAGTGTCAACGCTGCCGGGCTTAATATCAATGTTTACATCTCCTGTGATGATTACATTTTGGAAATTTGTTAATGACTCAAGGGTGGTGTGCAGTGATGATATAAAATTGTACACATTTCTAAATGACGGCGAGCGGTAAATTGCGACCAATGCAGTGGTATGCCCTAATTTGAGGACTAGGCAGTTGGCATCATTAAATTGTGGCTCTATTGATGACACATGTATGTTATTTCTTACATAGACCACGATACCACTATTCTGGTTGCAATTTTTAGATGTATGTATTTCATAATAGTCTGGTAGAACTGGTAAAAAAGGGTTTGCGCTGAGCCAGCATTCAGTCAAAATTAAGATATCAACTCGAGAATTTATTCTATTTAATAACAAGTTAAGTTCATCAATATTTCGTGATATACTTCGAATATTCTGTGTCATTATAGTAAATGTTTTGCTGTTACATATTATTTCTTTTACGCAGTCTTCTGGATCACAAAATAAGGACCGCGAGAGATTGACTGTGTCAATATCTGCGATCACGTCATCTATAGAATTATTTGGCATTGCTGTTAGGTAGACGGAGAGCAATAAGCTCTGATTTGTAAAGAAAGTTATTATTACGATCCAGAATACGCGACTTGAAATATTTGTTTGCGATATCCGCGTTTTTATAGTTGATATAATGATGTGTTTTGTGTGACGTGAGTAAATGTATGTGTAGCGTGTAGATATTTATAGATAGGTAAAGCATGGTTATTACTAGTTGTAGGTAAATGTAATTTGAAAAGAGTACAAAAGAAATAAAAAATGAGGCACTTATCCTAAATATCCTAATACAACGAGGGGTAGGGCAGAGCTTGCATAGTCACGATTCATTTATTAATACTAATTGGTTTTCACTTGTGATTAATACTAATTGGTTTTCACTTGAGATTAATACCTCTTTTTCTTTTTGGCCCATGCTTATGTAAACCCTGCCGTTCCTTGTCCACGCGTGTTTACATTTTTGATTTTTGACCAGTTGACGAGCCATATAAAACCATTTGTTAGCCCGGTCGGTCAGGAGTTCGGAGACGTAGACGCTATGCATCTCGTTGAATCCAAGCAATGTTGTGTTCAGCTTACTCTCTTGATTGTTGAGATTGTATGCTTTCACTGCTTTTAGAAATTCGTTTTTCTGAATAGGGTTGCTCAATTCAATAACAATCGGCTTTGCTGTATCCTTCTTGCCTTGGCGATAGCAATTGCGTATATCCGCGGCCTTTAGGTTAGTTCCAACGGTCTCCAACAACTTGACCGAAATATCCAGTAGACTAGCTTCCGACGGCGGGATGTTTCGTACCAGCACACTGCTCGAGCGAAGCTGGCGTTGTACTTCGTCGAGCTTGTTTTCAAGGTCACATACCCTCGACGATGTCTCGGTTTGTTTTGTTTCCAGTGAGTCAATTTTTCCCAATGTTTGTTCGTGTTGTATTGAAAGCAGGTCCAGTTTGTCCACGGTTTCCTTATTTAAAGTTTCAATATTTTTATTTTGAGCCTTCACTTCCAATACATTATTTGTTAGTTGATCAAACCTTTGGGCTTGGTCCCCAGACCAGTCTTTAAACATTGACGTCAATTCCCGTTTGAACAGCTCAAAATCTGGTGACAGCAAGTCGTCGTCGGGCTGCTTGCGTTTAGGGCGCATGGTTATATTGTTTCTAGGTGCCGTGGAACCCTCTGGTTGCTGCAGGTCTGACATGGAGTTGCTTTTTACCGGAGGTGATCGTACTATTGACATAGTTATCACTGTTCAAGTATGTTGACGTTTTCAATGAGCACTAGAATAGATAAATAATCCGTGGATAGATATGTTCAGTTCTTTTTAACAGTTTTAGGTACAAAAAAACAGCACTAAGCAGTTTAATTTGCTTGGTTTTGGTATAATTTTATAGCAAATAAAGAAATGTTCCGGCCAACGCGGCGATTGTTTATTACTTCACTCGTAGTTATAATAGAACGTCTTAAGCGCCGTGCAAAACTTGGCGCTTACGTCGTTTTGTTACGACACTGCACAGACACTGTTACGACCGTGATGGTTTAATATTAAATGTTCAAATACACTTAATTTTTACACTGCACTGTCCAGATATTACGAAATTCTAATAGTAGTTCCACTAAACTACATAATTATCCAAAAAAAGGAGTGAAATACTTGTAAAAACAACATATTTGAAATAAAATTATGGAGCGGTTTCACAATTGATGTTTACTTTACGATGGCGGGCGGTAGAATTGTCCCACAATATTTATTTATTTATTTTATTTATAGTCATTCTACTGAATTACGTTCAACAGCGCTATCTTGGGCAGTTATCTTCCTAAGGCTATCCCATCAGTATATTGAAAACGACGACTTTTTATTTTTATGTCATGTGTAATTTGCAAGCCACTTCGCTGCCTATAGAGTCACCGATGACTTTTTAACACAAAAAATGTTTTCAGCTACCAAAGACATTGACAAAGGTATTTGTCTGACCCGTTTCTATTGTGACTCGAAAAAATAGAGGTTATTACTTGACATTAGCCAGTGAACTGATTCAGAGCTGTCTCCGCGATCAAGATTGATAGCTAGGTGCCAGAGAGTGCTTTTTGGTGTTTACGAAAAGTTTTCAATGGATAAACCGAAACAGGATTTGACGTGTGGTAGTCGAAATTAGGAAGTTAGGATTCCTTATCCTTTTAATTTATCAACTGGAAATCTGTATGGGTATTTGAATATTCTATTCAAACAATACAACCAAACAAACAAGTATTATTTCTTTATTTGTTCTTTTTTTGTCATTTATTCAAGCTTTATTGCATAATTAAAAAAAGGCCTAATGGCGGACTTAATGCCTTGAGCCATTCTATATGAGTGAACCATTGGGTCAAACAGAATCTTGTATTTGGTGCTTGTATTCATAGTACTATAATAATCACCCTCGAGTTTACAGCACTCGTTGTCACAGTATTGAAGAATTAATGATGACTGTAAAGCCTGCGATAACAAACGCTGTAAAGGGCTTGACACGTATATGATCAATATAATAAGCGATCCTATCCTTCTTAAAGTAATCTATTTCTGTTTATTAAAGTTTTTTTAATAAAATGCTATGAAAAACCTTGGCGTACTCGCAACACGCTGTATATCAAATTGTTCAATCAATCCAAATTCAGCAGTGTACTCAAGAAGCAGATGTATAATAACAATACATCTGTATGTATAATCCAAACAAGGGAACAAAGGATTTGTGTGCCGTGTTAAATGGGCAAATATTGGTGTTTGGAGTGTTAGCCGAAACGTGACTGGTAAAGAGTAAGATCACAGTGGGAGTAGTAGAAACAGTGCTTCAAATACGAACTATAGATGTAGGGAAGAATGGTTTCCCATAGTATTTTGACGGAAAGGCCGAATTTATTTTTCTATCTCAATTATGCCTTATATACCCTTCGTAAGATAGTTGAGACAGCACGAACAGTTTCAACAAGAATGATGGCAAAATATTATTTATTAACATTTACGAAGCCTTAGGTATATTAACTTATGTTACACTTTAAACCATCGCATTTTGTACACGTTACTATAAACATTGAACGGGTCTATCGCGAATGTATTTAATTTACCTTAATATTTGACACGGTTTTATATGTTATGGTCTCGGCTTGACTGATTAATCAGCGATGTGTCATCGATGCTCTTGCTAGAAATGTTCGCCTGTTCATATAGAAAAAAAATGGTCTACCGTTTTACTAAATGATATCGGCACGACTCACAACACTCGGGTGAATATATTATTACGCCCTTTTAATGTGTTTGTGTAACATGCCAAATTACTGCAACTATTTAATACACTATGCAGTAAACGAAGGGAGTGGTTTGAACAAGAATTCTTTGGCTAACCCATCCAACACGCCCTTTTGAAGTATGGATCAAGACGCGACTAAGTATTAAGCGATCCAAGTTTGCAAACAAAATTATTAACGCTGATGGCTTCTAGATTATGATCAATTCACTTTTATCTCTTTACAGAAATTCATGGTCCACTTGTTCATTGATAAGTGTAATTGAAAATTAATGTTTTATTGGGTTTTGAAACAACCATCTTAAAATATTGAAACAGTGTATTTTGTTCATATTACTTACAAATTCATATCATTTTATCAGTTAAAGCTATTGTCAGTTATTATCAGTTAAATATAAGCATTTAAGTTATTATCAGTTAAAGTGCATTCATGGCCAACCAAATTAGAATTTCGTATTAATATCTCGCTCCATTCAACGTCAGCAACCATTAATTTAATCTAAATTTACTTGAATCAATACGCTAATTATCTGATGTGCTGCTGGAAATGTCCCGGAAATAATTCCTTTGAGCATATTTCCGAAAGATTACCATTATTACCAATTTCCAGTAACATTCTCTATTGAAGGGATGTTAGTATGGTTAGTATTTATAATTGTAATGTAAATTAATTGTTTCTTGTATACATTGGTCTAAAGCATCAGGTCTAACAGATTATTTATTACCATGTATCTTCTTCTAATTAATAATAAGTTAACGTAATCCAAACATTTCTAACAAAATTGGATTATTACTAAATTTAACAGGGGACTGGGTATCACACAAACATTTCAAACATATATAGATGCAAGAAACTATACCGATATAATTTATTAAAAAAGTATACAGAATGTTTCCCCATAGTTCAATGTTTATATCAGATCAACAGATCAACTTTTTTAACTCCCACGAGGAGTCAAATCCTTAACAACATCCACGGAATAGTAACAGGCCCTCACTTTTTTCTTCACAAACTTTCAGCTAGAGAGGAAAGTGGGGAAATAATGGAATGTCTCTCGGCGAGTCAGCACAAAATTTCTTTTGAGACGGCTGTCCTTGGGAATTAAGATTGATGAATTACCGTGTTGTTTTACTATCACTTTTACGATTTTTTCAAGAAATTCGGAATAGATGAGGACTGGATTATGGGCTTGGTTACTACAGACATTAGCTTATGTTTTAATAAGTAGGTCCGTTTAATTTTTTATGACGGGATTTCTATGGAATTTAAAAGTTATCGCCGTTAGTATAACGACGTATCGCGTCGATTGCAGGTTCCATAGATTTTGAACGACGCAAATTCGCATTTTTTTTGTTCTTCGTAATCACCTCCCCAATCGCGGGGCTCCTATTTCTGAGCATATATTATTCACTATGTAGGTACTCGTATTGATGGGCGTGAATTGGTGTATTAGTAGCGTCAAATAAATGAGAAATCTTAATAATTCGAATGCAGTTCGAGGCGGTATGCGTACTTACAACTGTCGAGTATGAGCAAGCTTAAACTTTATCTCTCTTTCAGTTCGACTTGTTATTATTGAAATCGTAGTTCAACCGAATCTTCCCGGTCTGCCGGTGTTGCATAAGTTGCTGAGAGAACGCCTAAACTAATATGGCGTGAGTTGGTACCTTTCATGACAAAAGAGTGAAGTCAATTGATTTTTTTTGCATATTTGGGCGTTGTCATAAAAAATGGTACCCAATTAGCGTGTGTTGTTAAATAAATAACTGCGGTCAGTTTTGTGACAACAATTACTCGTAAGTAAACTATTTTCTGAACGCCCTTCTACAAGCCATGTGTAACAGTTATTGTTTTATCCGTTGAAATTAAAAGTCATATAATTAAAATGTTCCTTCAATCAAAAATTAGGATTGCATTCAATATTATGTAAATAAAATCTGTGTACGATTTTCATAACTATAAAAATAACTCTTGATATTCTAAAACAGGTAACGGGATGATAACAAACTAATTATTTCATATCATGCCTAAACAGGCAATGCAATAAATATTATTTGTTCTAATTGAACCCATTTTTTAATTTATTTATTTGTATATTAAATAATATTTAAAACGGGTCACTCACGTAATTTAGTCGATTTGAGTGACCCGTTTTAAATATTATTCAATATGTTCGAGTCTCACGAGAGTTTTATAGTTAAAATTATTTATTTGTGTAAAGAAAATTTGTCATAACTTCTGTATTTGCAATACACCCACAAGTAAGTAGTAGCTATAGGTAAACGCAAAATAAAATACGAACACAACAAAATGCATTTACTTAAGGCTAAAACGTTTCTTATATTTCATCGCCAAATGAGTATACTTACCTATAATGCATGAGATTATTTATAAAATGATACGGCACTACCGTGGCTTATTATTTGCGAAGTGAAAAGCCATGTCGCGTAACTGTTTGCAATTTATACTCGCATTCCTCTTTTTCCTCGCAGACTCGATGCCAATTATTGATTGCTCGCCCTTTTCTAGTTAAACTGGCGAAAAATTCGTACTTTAGAGACGCAATATTTGAAGTCCATTTTGGGGCATAATTTTAGTCTTGAATGCATAATATTTTATTTTTTAAGCTCTCTGAATCCATAACCATGTTTGTTTCTATTTTAATATTTTTTAGCAGGTAAGGCTGCTCTGCAAAGTTTTGAGGTTTGTAAGTATTTATTGTTGGGACTACTGAGAGAAATGTGAATGACAAAACTGTATTATGAGTATCATCGGGTTTAGGAATTGTTGCGACGTGTTAGCCGGTGACATCACTCAATTCTCAACGAATAATAGTTATTTATTATACAAGGGGGCAAAGTAGTTGTTTAACTCTCGGGCTTATATTGAGACCCGAGCAGGCGAAAGATTCCAAAATTGAGCCACGAGCGTAGCGAGTGGTTCAATAACTGGAATCTTGAGCTTTACGAGTCCCGTCCCGTCCCGTCCCGTCCCGTACTAGGTGAGTCATCCTTAAAGCGCCAATACGAGACGCACGCGTAATGCTTCCTTGCTTGCGTCAGCCTGCCTAAATCAGAAGTAAAAGTTTGCCTACCTAAATCAGAGCGCCTACCTATATCTGGCATAATTGTGCCAGGCCGCTCAGCATATTTAGGTGCCAAACCAAGACGGTTGTGTTTGACAGCTTCGATATCAAGGAATTCAAACAGTAATTAGTACCTAATTGAATTTAAGTTACACACGCGTTCAAAAATGCATGGGCAACTTATTAATGAATTCATTCATAAACTACCCATGCAATTTTGAACGCGTGTGTACATCGCTCACTTTTATACGCATATTACTTAACACAGAGTCTAATTACTACTATGCAATTGCGTAGTCTACAAGCAAAGTTACTACGATCTTTTGGTCAAAACTTATCTTTTGGAGATTCCGCACGAGAGCGATCTCGTATATCATTTCAGAGAGTGCGAACGTCTGCTCCAGCTCGTCGAGCACCTTTTCAGGCCGCTCCGCCGTGTACAACAACTACAAGCTACTTTCCAGGGCCTGGCCGCGTAGCGCGCCGCTTAAACGCACAACATTCTCTGTTGGCGTCAACAAATGTAAATACGCTTGAACATTAAGTACTCTGTGGTCTTACCGCTCAAAAGAGTAAGCTGGAGTTTATTAGGGAACAGCTTTGTAAATAAAAATATGGCTCGGGGACCAAAACCATGAAGGATTCAATAGCTCTAGACTGGTAAAAAGCACAAAAGCACGACCTTTTAATGGCAACTAACATACAAAAGTATATCAATCAAAATATTTCAAAACCATAAAAAGAAAACATATAAAACCTTCGTCTTCGACAACTATGCCCGGCGAATTGTCATCCGGCCTTTAAACATATCCATCGAAACGTCACTAACGTTCCCATATCGCAAACCATCCCAACCAACAACAACGAATATGGAAAAGGACTGAAATGTTTATGAATCAATTTCCTTTTCAGTATTCACATCGTGTCACTGACGACACATACGAGAAACCCGCCGGTTACCTGAGCAAATAGGTACGGTGTATTTTTTTCAAAACCAACATTTAAAAATGTACCAGTGAGGCTTAAACCCAATTTTGATTTATAAATATCAACTTTAGAAAATCGACAGTAATGTCAATAAAAACAGGAAATGAAATGTTTATGACTGAAATGTTTATGAATCAATTTCCTTTTCAGTATTCACATCGTGTCACTGACGACACATACGAGAAACCCGCCGGTTACCTGAGCAAATAGGTACGGTGTATTTTTTTCAAAACCAACATTTAAAAATGTACCAGTGAGGCTTAAACCCAATTTTGATTTATAAATATCAACTTTAGAAAATCGACAGTAATGTCAATAAAAACAGGTCTTTGATTTATTTTGTTAACACTCTGATGTCCGTATTGTCGAAACGATAAGAAATTCGTAGAGGGAAGCACGAAACATTCGGAAAAATAAAATACAACACTGTCTATTGTATGTACAAAAAACAACTGCGACGTCAGTAATTTTAACAAAAGACTAATTTATAATTACAAAATACGAAATACGAAAATTTGTATGTTCCTCTCTATCATACTTGCTTATTAGAGTGATAAAGAGGTTAGAGGTTTTTATGTTAATGCCAATTTTCGATGTTCGTGATTTGATCTTGCGGCTTGTAAATGTATATAAGAATAATATCATATATCCGTGTTAATTGCGTGCTAAGTTTATTTAGAAAAATCTATATATACTCTACGAATTGTAAGTAGGTAGGTAAAATATTACCTACACACGCGTTCAAAAGTACATGGGCCATTTATGAATAAACCCATTCGATAATATGTACACGCGCGTTCATAAGTGCATGGGCAAATAATGAATGAATTCATTCATAAACTGCCCATGCAATTCTGAACGCTATAGTACCTACAATTAGTTAGGAGTAGGGTATAACCGTTAAACCAAATTTGAATTTGCAGTTGTGACTTTTTTACTTTAGGTACAGTTAAGTAGACTTCGACGGCAATATCTCCTAATAATGCAGTAATTTGTTCATAAAAATACGTGATTTAAACATTTTCTGACATTTAAGTTGTATTAAAATTCTTATATCGGGTTAACCTGATATACGAATGTATATATGATATATGTCTGATACTCACGGGAGTTTTCTAATTAAAATTTAAGTTGTATTTTCTAATATGTGCCATTTGGATTAAAAGCGTCTGCTTACAACTCCATGATTTTTGGTCCGCTTCTTGATCGTGGCGGAAAAACTTAACGATATCGTCGAAGTGACAATTTATTTTATTGATAGTCGCTAGGAATATGAAAATATTAAATTTAACAATTTACTAATCTGACTATTGACGCATTATGGATAGCACAGGTTTGAAACGAATGCCATTTCTTTATGTACACACGCGTTCAAAAAAGCATATGCAACTTATGAATGAATTTATTCATAAACTGCCGATAGTACATATTTGTACAAGGAATGTTTTTTTTTGTATGACGGAATGAATTTTTACATTTTAAATTGATACGGTTGGTAGGTATTCATTTTGCAGCTCTTCTACTTAGTCTGGGTTACAATGCCGATTCAAATTAAATGGGATTACTTAAGTCTATGTAAAATCTGCAGATTACACAACGTATAACATAGGATTCGTTATACAACGAGCGACACGGAAGCGATGATAAACCATCATAAAAGTGATACTTCATTAGAATACGCTCCAGCCTCGGGCGAGGAGGAAATTGTCAACAAGCTCTCGAGCATTTTTCCTTTTTTTTGAATTTATGGATCTCATGAGTGTTTGTAATAAGCCAGACACCTTCTGCCTTATTTCATTAAATATAAAATTATATTTTCATAATTTTAAAATGGTAAATAATATTTGGTTTCACACGATAATAAATATTGTTTAAGTTCGCACTCTTCAAACCATATCTTAATTGCTTCTAGAGAGCTTAGTGATTTATTTTGGACCAATTATTCTAGGACTTTGAAATCAATGTAAACAAACCAAAAATTTAAACAATTTGAACTTTATTTCGAAGGGCATAAGGATCAATAATAGTTAGCAAAAACGGCAACGTGTTTTAAAAATAGAATGGTCACATTATTGTCAACTTGAGCCTATTGAAATTTGACTAGCCGCCTTATTACCATACCAGTTTATATTTTGTAGCCATGTGCTTAAGGTCGAAAAGGGACTGACTGTAAAAAAGTATCCCGGGTGTTTTGTGGAGACCAATAATAGAAATAGACAACCAATCGCTTTTGTTCCTGTAAAAACAATACAAACATATGCGTTAGTCTTTGGGTTGATGTGTCTTTTACGTTAACTGGTCTTTAGTTGTGATAATAAAGAATCACTGTGTCAAACTAATGAATATGTTACTATGGACTCTATTTTAATTAGAAAATAAGGTGTGATTTTTACTGGGTTTACTATTGTGAGAAATGTTTCAGGAGAGGGGACGCAAGGGGAATCTGTAGACAGGGGTTTTCAACCGCTTCTTACTAAAGGGCTACAGCTTGGTTACTTTGATTTATCCTTTTAAATAGCGGGCCGTGAGATGAAGTTCTATGCTTTAGATGAATCTTGGTGGGGATAGTTCTACGGGGCTTTCAGTTGTGGTTTTGGGATTATTGAATTCTTAGATTCCGTTCGGGTATCACTCCTGAGATATTCATATTTGGGATTGATTCTTTAACGGTTGCGACAGTTGGTCAAGTTCTCTTAGAGTTAGTGTTGGGGTTAAATTAGATTACCTATGTTATGACCTAGCCCGGACTTTGCTAGTATTCGCTGAAGCTAGTAAAGTGTAGACTGGAAAATAGCATAGTTGTATTTGTTGTATATTTTTATGTAGAATTTATCAGTGAAGTACCTTTAATCAGTGTAATTTTAGTGGTTTTGAATAATCTAAATGTTTGTTGTTTTCGGGCCTGAACTATGTTAGTGTTTTAAAATATACTGATATTGTTCTGGTTTTAAAGCACTAAACTTATAAGGGGTATACAGTACGGTTTTAATAATAGAAAGTTTGTTTGTGGATTTATTTTATTATATAGTGAACTAGTAGAGTTTTGCGGTAGTGAGAACTTGTCTGATCTAGCTAGAGTCGAGCTAGTCTTTTAGTGGTTTATGCGGGTAACGTAACAGTGCCAGACTACAGCATAGATACTCTAAAAGATGAATTAGTTTTTGTGTATTGTAGTTACCTGATATGGAGGTCAGGCAGTTCCCGGGTTTATAAGGACGGGCAATCTCCCTGCGGCATTAGACGATTTGGGTTGTCTTCTTAGACTTCTTAAATTTGCCAGTGTTGCTGTCCACTTATATATTTATATATTATATTACACCGTTAGCTCACCTGCTGTCCCAATCCCTAGTGTGGGAGAGCTAACAAGCACACGAGGAAATAGGGTGTTAGGGTCTAATCAGAGTCTCCTCATCTGTCTTAGGGTAGCTTTAGCTTAGGCTTTCTCACATAGAGAAAGAACGCGAGTAATTTAAATGTGAGACCCGGGTCTCTAGTTTGCAAATATCTCGGTAGAATAGATGGTTAGTAGGTATAGCTGCTAGGGCTAGTTTTCAAATACGTGAATAGCATTAATAGGTTTACATTTTATTACATTACATTTCATTATTTTACAGCCATACAATATTCTTATTTGCTTACATGTCCCTAATTACGTTTGACGGCTGTTTGTTTTCAGTAATAAATTGGATATTGGGTTTATGGGTTCTAGTAAATTATAAATTGTTATAAAGTTGGGGTTAGGGATGGTTAGGGCTATCTTACATATATTTATGTATGACGTAATTGACAAACACAACTTGTTTGCAATGACTTTTATATTTTGGTCCTTTTCTGCACTACTGGTAGAATAAAACATTGTGGGAACAATATAATATATAACTCACAAAATTATATTAAATTTAGAGTCCTTTATTTTATTTTATAAAGAAAAGATCCTGCTTCTCTTAGCAGTCAGTATTTTGATTTTATTCTGCTATCTACGGATCTGTAATTTTTACACGACCTTAAAAATACAAGGTTGTATTATTTAAAATACTGATTAAAAATAAATATCAGTGAATATTTTTATCTTACCTTGATCGAAGCAAAAGCATGATCGTAGTTTATTTTTGGTCCAAAAGGTGATCCGAAATGACTACAACTTTGGGTTTGGATGAAATAATTTCATTGATTACTACAAATACCTATATCTGTTACAAAATTACAGAAAGTAGAGAACCAGAGTGGATCTAATACTGCTGTTACTACCAGTATTTGGCTATGTTAACGGTCCCTTTGCTGTCCTCTTAAAAAGTTCCTTCAGAACATAAAAGGAAACACCATATGCAGGCATGGGGCGGAATTCTGTCCAGCAAGTGGTCTGATGAATACGGACTGGCGCGGAGGAGGGGCGTCGTCTCAACCCCATAAAATAAAACATTTTAATCACTAAAATTAATAAATTTCATTATTCAATTAAAAGGTGACATTTCTTATTAGAATTTCCCTGACAAAGGACTAACTGACTAGACATACATAGGATTCTACTTGACATAACATAACAATAGATTTTATTTATTTATTTTAAAGGTTTATTAGGATTATTCGATACATGACTCCATTCTACTATGCGAAAAGGATTTCGGTTACTATTAGCGGTTAAAACATGGGTTCTACATACACTAGCGATCATTTGGCCAAATCAACGATCCAATTCAAGATATTAACTTATTTATTTGTTTTATTTCTCTTTTATTGCCATATTTTAATTAGGTTAATGACGTCATTATTAATTAGTATTTATAGATGATATTTTAAACATCCTAGATTTTTAGGTCATAATTTAGTATTTTAGACAAGTCTAGATTTTGTTAGTAGGTAGAATAGGGTAGTTTAGGAGAGTGGAAGTGGGAGTGTTACAATTGGTGCTGTAGTGACCAGGATTAATTCAATTGTATCAAGTGATATCTTGATACAATTGGTGCCGTGCTCGAGGATTTATTAAAATTGTATCAAGTGATGTCTTGTTACAATTGGTTCCGTGACCGTGGATACTTAAATTTATTAAATTTATTTGATTTTGCTTTTAATTTAATTTGAGTTAGATATCTTGTTTTGGATCGAAGTTGTTGTTATGATCGATTATTTTGCAGTCGATTATAACAACACAATTGTTGTTGTGAAAACGGATAGCATATTTTGAATGGAGTTATTTATTAAAAAGCGTTTCATTTCGATTCCAGTCGGTATTAGTAGTTAAAGAAGTTAGTTAAAGTTATTAAAGTTTTATACATGGGGGGAAGGAATTCTATGCAAAATGTCGTGTAAAAAACAGACAAAGTGCGTTAACATGTAGTAGGTAAATGTAGGTATATCAATTTATATTTTCATGTGGTGTTTAAATCGGATTTAAATTAAATCATTAGATTCGTTTTTTAAATATCTTTATTATTTGATGAAACATACAGAATAATGCAATACAAAATTTATTCTGAATTCCAAGTAGGTTCATTTTGGGATCTAAGTTTACCTACACAGTCCTCAGCTTGTGGTGTAGTAATTCAGCACCTGTAAATATTAAATAAAATCAAATTACTAATATAGCTTAGTCTTTCGTTTTCTTATTTCTATTTAGTAGTAGTTTAAATTGATTAAAAAGACTAGGTTTAGCGAAATAGTAATTTTATTACGCTACGAGGATAAATTAATTATTTACTTCCTGTAAAACTCGAAACTTTACGGTTCTCTTAATGATCAGAAAATATATTGTTTTTCGTAAAGTTCACGACAAACGTTCATTTAATTTCGCTCCGATTTCATTACTTATTATTTAAATACGCCGCCACTGACATATATTTTTATTATTGATAAATACGATACTATTAAATAAAATAAAATTAGTCATCGAAAAATAATCGGTATTATTAGAAAGTCTTTAAATATTCTTTTATTTCTGTTCAAAAATAAATCAATAAGCACGATAAAAAGGTATGTTTATATTTTATTAGGTTTTCGTGTAGTCAAAACTAGTTTTAGTCAAAATTATACCAACGTGAAATTTCATTCAATTCGTATTTAACTTGTTTGAAGGGTAACATTTTTTATTTCATAATATGGAATGCGGCACTTGAAGTTCAAGTCAACGTATTTTGAGTGGTTCGGTTGTAAACTGATATACGCATTGGTCCCATTCGACTTTGTCTCTGATTAACGTGACTTGGCAATTTTAAACAACATTCAGTTGTAGATATGTCAATTAAATGGTACATGTAGACAGTCTTCTACACAATTCAACACTATGTTGTATAATAGATAATTTAATTTAGATAGAGAATAGTAATCATCATCATTATTTCATTTCAAGTATGTACGTGTGTTTTCGGTAAAGTTGGAAATATTTTTACAATATATGATCGAACATTGCTTGTAAATAACGGATTTTTGAGATATTTCACTGAATTGGGTCCTAGTTTTCGTTGCGCAATAGAAAGTGATATGTAGTAAAGAATAAAAAAAAATTGTAAATAGAAAACGAGACATGTACTAGGTATTTAATAAAGTGATTAGCTTAATTAACTTACCTTTTATACTAGAAGTTTGTCGTTTGCGAGTTGAAAGTAGTAAATTGTAATTTGAAGTCCGTGGTTGAGAGTAGACATCTGGTAAATTTATCCTTATGCTAATTCACGTTGAAATGATTATAGATATTACAATCGTAGTAAATTACTATATTAGAATAGGATAACTATATAAACTAGGTCAGAATAGTTGTGTATTCAAACTTAGAAAAAAAATTACGATATGAAAGCGGCGTCATTTCACAAAAAAATTAAAGACAATAGAAATCTCCACCCGCGGGGCTAGTTTATCGTCAACTGCTTGCAGATGTTGCAAAGTTTGACCAGATACTTGATCAAGGGTAAAATTGTGAGTATCGGGGACTCGTTTTAGGAAAGTTAAATCAAGTAGTTTTATCACGTGGTTAATTAATTTACTACAGTGTTGTAATCAAATAAACCTTAAGATACTTACATAAATTACTCGTACGTCATGATTTAGAGTTGAGTTATAGGATAGCTTTTAGATCACATGTTTTCTTGATACGCTGAAAACTTAGTATATTCGTTTTAATACGTTAGAAGAAGTGGTTATTAAGTAATGTTTTGCGAAATGGTTAATTATAGATTTTATCGCAATCATAGATTTAGTTAGGATCAATTATGAATACTTAAATAATAAATTGAAAAACTAAATTTATGAACAGATCTAGAGCAGTTATTACTTAGAGTAGAAGTTTGTATTTTACACATACGTTATTTTCATACATTTTTCATAATTAATATTTGCATAGTTTATTATTGGTCATAAAGTATTAAATTTCATTGACTATCAAGTTTGTTAGATAATTTAGTTACAGTTTTTTTTTTTTAAGAGTTGTTTCAAAACGGTTATGCGTAACTAGATCAAGTGCATTTGTTATAAAATTAATTTCAGATAACTTTATAAAACATGTTCTTCAACGAAGTGTCTGCTGCAATAAATACGGTTTACATATTTAAAATACAGTAGTAAAAAAAATGTAGTACTTACTTGATGTAACACCAATTTTGAGTACACAACTAATTTTGAGTACACAATATCACAGATTAGCACTCATAATTTTTATTTTATTTTAACTGTTAATATCACTATTCACTAGTTTTCATCACTTAAATACCAACAAAAATTCAGCTCATTCAAACATTTTTGTATAGAAATCAACTGGTCACTGTAAATTACGCGAGAATATGGAAGAATTTAAGGCTTTTATAAAAAAACGGTTCTGATCCATTCGCGCCCTTGGTTTTCGTTAAGTAGGTAGACGGTAATGGTACATAGAAAGGAGGCGTGGTTTTGGGGTACTCTGTGTCAGCGTCATCGTTCTAAATGATTTAGTTTGTTTACACACAAAACCTTAAATGCCAACAATAATTTAAATTGAGTAGTTTTTTTATTACTAGATATTAAAAGAAAAGATTCATAACGTATTTCTATAAATTGTGATTTTATGTTTCTCATACATTACATATAATAACAGTACAATATCTTATTACCTTTTAGTATCCGGTATTAAATTCACAAAATAATTTATTGATTTGAATAAACGGTTCCTAGAATATTTCGCTGAGCTCTTTGTTGTTTTGAGTTGATTAACTTTTCATGATTAGAGGGTGTCAGTTATACTTTTATTGAAAATTAAGCAACTAATTACAGTATATAGTCACTCGATGGAATAATAGTCAAAATAATTTTATAACTGGTTCATAACGCTATTTCTTATAATTTAAATAATTTCGTTAACTATCGTTAGGTAGATTAAACACTAAAATTATATACTTTAATTCAAATATTAAAATTTTAAATTAGTTTAAATATATTGGGCATATGTTTGCTAACAGAATGCTTTCGTACACAGATTTGATATTTATTTCAAATATAATTATTTTTGTTTTGATTTTTTTTTACCGATAATAATTTTGTATTATCTTCAGGGGTGTATGAAAGTGAGTTTGACGATGAATGTATATGATGACAGTTTTATTAAATTTAGTTTTGCATGGAACATTTTTTTAGTATTGATTCAAGAGCCTTGGGGAGACGACAAAACTTGCGCGAAATACTTTTTGACGTTCTAACCGGAACACTACACTACACAACGGAGGTAACATGGATGTTTGGAGTTAGGTTAGGCTCGCTAAAAAAAAAAAGAGCACATTTGCAGATTTCAACTGCCGCCATGTTATCTCTATACTACACACAACATCAGCCTACTGACTCTACACTCAACATTTATGTGGCGTAATAGCTCTTTCTTTAAACTGAAAAGCATAACTGTAATGGAATGGGTTTAGAATAGATTTTCAAATGATTTATTAATACAACTCATTTCGAATCGCTTTAATGATTTAGCTATGCTTTTCTATTGGATCGTGCTATGTGGTAATATATTTTACTGTAATAAAATTGTAGTTCAAATATTTTTGACGCTTACATTTTAAAGCGGAAGGGTTAGGATAAGCTTAATCCTTTTGTACATAACGTCACGTTAGTGTTGTAACATGCTCCAGACTATGAATGAGTATTTGAGAGGAAAAAATCTAAATTTCGGTGTTGAAAATAAATCTTTTAAAGGCTGTGACCCCTTGGTTGACAATCAACCTCGGTCAAAGGGGTTAATCTTGTTTTAAGTAGAAATACGTTTGGATCCTTTCTCTGGTCGACAGGCAAAAAGCAAGATTGGAGTCAGATGCTCTCGTATGTACCATTCGGGTCGGTGGAAGAGTAGCACAACTTCCATTTTCTTGTTGAGGCGAGATTAGCTTGTTACGTCTTTGATTGTTTATTTTTAACATATTGAACATGGACATTTGATCTTTCAGATATGTTTATTCTTCAGTTTGGTTTAAACACACACTACACCTGCCGCAACAAAAAAAAAAAGGCATACACAGATGGGAAGAATGTTAAAAAGTTTAATTTTCCAATAAGAATTTTTCATATACATTTTTTTATTTTTTCAATTTTAATGTTGTTTCGAAAGTTTTCTTCCGCAAATATATTTTCTAATATATTTAAGCTTCAGCAAACTTTGGGGGAAGATTGTAATAAGCCAGACACCTTCTGCCTTATTTCATTAAATATAAAATTATATTTTCATAATTTTAAAATGGTAAATAATATTTGGTTTCACACGATAATAAATATTGTTTAAGTTCGCACTCTTCAAACCATATCTTAATTGCTTCTAGAGAGCTTAGTGATTTATTTTGGACCAATTATTCTAGGACTTTGAAATCAATGTAAACAAACCAAAAATTTAAACAATTTGAACTTTATTTCGAAGGGCATAAGGATCAATAATAGTTAGCAAAAACGGCAACGTGTTTTAAAAATAGAATGGTCACATTATTGTCAACTTGAGCCTATTGAAATTTGACTAGCCGCCTTATTACCATACCAGTTTATATTTTGTAGCCATGTGCTTAAGGTCGAAAAGGGACTGACTGTAAAAAAGTATCCCGGGTGTTTTGTGGAGACCAATAATAGAAATAGACAACCAATCGCTTTTGTTCCTGTAAAAACAATACAAACATATGCGTTAGTCTTTGGGTTGATGTGTCTTTTACGTTAACTGGTCTTTAGTTGTGATAATAAAGAATCACTGTGTCAAACTAATGAATATGTTACTATGGACTCTATTTTAATTAGAAAATAAGGTGTGATTTTTACTGGGTTTACTATTGTGAGAAATGTTTCAGGAGAGGGGACGCAAGGGGAATCTGTAGACAGGGGTTTTCAACCGCTTCTTACTAAAGGGCTACAGCTTGGTTACTTTGATTTATCCTTTTAAATAGCGGGCCGTGAGATGAAGTTCTATGCTTTAGATGAATCTTGGTGGGGATAGTTCTACGGGGCTTTCAGTTGTGGTTTTGGGATTATTGAATTCTTAGATTCCGTTCGGGTATCACTCCTGAGATATTCATATTTGGGATTGATTCTTTAACGGTTGCGACAGTTGGTCAAGTTCTCTTAGAGTTAGTGTTGGGGTTAAATTAGATTACCTATGTTATGACCTAGCCCGGACTTTGCTAGTATTCGCTGAAGCTAGTAAAGTGTAGACTGGAAAATAGCATAGTTGTATTTGTTGTATATTTTTATGTAGAATTTATCAGTGAAGTACCTTTAATCAGTGTAATTTTAGTGGTTTTGAATAATCTAAATGTTTGTTGTTTTCGGGCCTGAACTATGTTAGTGTTTTAAAATATACTGATATTGTTCTGGTTTTAAAGCACTAAACTTATAAGGGGTATACAGTACGGTTTTAATAATAGAAAGTTTGTTTGTGGATTTATTTTATTATATAGTGAACTAGTAGAGTTTTGCGGTAGTGAGAACTTGTCTGATCTAGCTAGAGTCGAGCTAGTCTTTTAGTGGTTTATGCGGGTAACGTAACAGTGCCAGACTACAGCATAGATACTCTAAAAGATGAATTAGTTTTTGTGTATTGTAGTTACCTGATATGGAGGTCAGGCAGTTCCCGGGTTTATAAGGACGGGCAATCTCCCTGCGGCATTAGACGATTTGGGTTGTCTTCTTAGACTTCTTAAATTTGCCAGTGTTGCTGTCCACTTATATATTTATATATTATATTACACCGTTAGCTCACCTGCTGTCCCAATCCCTAGTGTGGGAGAGCTAACAAGCACACGAGGAAATAGGGTGTTAGGGTCTAATCAGAGTCTCCTCATCTGTCTTAGGGTAGCTTTAGCTTAGGCTTTCTCACATAGAGAAAGAACGCGAGTAATTTAAATGTGAGACCCGGGTCTCTAGTTTGCAAATATCTCGGTAGAATAGATGGTTAGTAGGTATAGCTGCTAGGGCTAGTTTTCAAATACGTGAATAGCATTAATAGGTTTACATTTTATTACATTACATTTCATTATTTTACAGCCATACAATATTCTTATTTGCTTACATGTCCCTAATTACGTTTGACGGCTGTTTGTTTTCAGTAATAAATTGGATATTGGGTTTATGGGTTCTAGTAAATTATAAATTGTTATAAAGTTGGGGTTAGGGATGGTTAGGGCTATCTTACATATATTTATGTATGACGTAATTGACAAACACAACTTGTTTGCAATGACTTTTATATTTTGGTCCTTTTCTGCACTACTGGTAGAATAAAACATTGTGGGAACAATATAATATATAACTCACAAAATTATATTAAATTTAGAGTCCTTTATTTTATTTTATAAAGAAAAGATCCTGCTTCTCTTAGCAGTCAGTATTTTGATTTTATTCTGCTATCTACGGATCTGTAATTTTTACACGACCTTAAAAATACAAGGTTGTATTATTTAAAATACTGATTAAAAATAAATATCAGTGAATATTTTTATCTTACCTTGATCGAAGCAAAAGCATGATCGTAGTTTATTTTTGGTCCAAAAGGTGATCCGAAATGACTACAACTTTGGGTTTGGATGAAATAATTTCATTGATTACTACAAATACCTATATCTGTTACAAAATTACAGAAAGTAGAGAACCAGAGTGGATCTAATACTGCTGTTACTACCAGTATTTGGCTATGTTAACGGTCCCTTTGCTGTCCTCTTAAAAAGTTCCTTCAGAACATAAAAGGAAACACCATATGCAGGCATGGGGCGGAATTCTGTCCAGCAAGTGGTCTGATGAATACGGACTGGCGCGGAGGAGGGGCGTCGTCTCAACCCCATAAAATAAAACATTTTAATCACTAAAATTAATAAATTTCATTATTCAATTAAAAGGTGACATTTCTTATTAGAATTTCCCTGACAAAGGACTAACTGACTAGACATACATAGGATTCTACTTGACATAACATAACAATAGATTTTATTTATTTATTTTAAAGGTTTATTAGGATTATTCGATACATGACTCCATTCTACTATGCGAAAAGGATTTCGGTTACTATTAGCGGTTAAAACATGGGTTCTACATACACTAGCGATCATTTGGCCAAATCAACGATCCAATTCAAGATATTAACTTATTTATTTGTTTTATTTCTCTTTTATTGCCATATTTTAATTAGGTTAATGACGTCATTATTAATTAGTATTTATAGATGATATTTTAAACATCCTAGATTTTTAGGTCATAATTTAGTATTTTAGACAAGTCTAGATTTTGTTAGTAGGTAGAATAGGGTAGTTTAGGAGAGTGGAAGTGGGAGTGTTACATGTTCCGGATTCGATATTTTTGATAAAAGATTCATGCCACAATCAAGTTAATCACTTTCAGATTTTATTGCGTTGGGGAAATTGAACCTCGCGTTCGTTTATATACATTTTCCGTGCTGACGAGAAAATTTGGTTGTTTGTTTGGCAATACCTTTGCATTCGTTGTTGACTTACGTTAAATAGCAAAAGGTTACATTTGGTTACAGGATGATTTGTTGTGGCAATGCTGTTTTAATTACAAATGGTAAGTAGCCATTAACCCTTAAGTAGCAGCAGCGGCAATCGAGTAAGATCGGAAACAATATCTTTGATAAATCTCACACAAATTGAGGTAGTCTCCCGTCACACAGAAAGCTCAATAGGTAAGGCTTATGTTGAGAGTACTATACGACGATACGTATAATACAAATATTCTTAAATACATAGATAACATCCATACATCAGGAACAAATATTCGTGATAAACACACAAATAAATTCCCTGACCAGGATTCGAACTCGACACCCCTTCCTTCTTAGGCAGGGTCACTGGGTTTGGAATGAACGATGTGAATTGCAACGCCAACACGCCGAGTCACAAAGCTGACAATAATGCTGTTTCGTCACTCAATTTATAATGAAAATTGATAGGTGCTCTAGCACCTTAACAACTATTTTGCAACACGCGCAGTATCACTTCTATTTTGTTATTGTAATATTTAATATACCGTGTTTCAAATTATAATTGTACCTAAGTTTACGTTTTTGGGAATTTTTTTACGGCAACTTGGATACTAAAAAGTTTCCAAAGCTGAATAAAAATTATTCTTACACGAATCACACAAACTGTGAAAATAAACTCATGATGTCTTTTTATAAATTTTAAACATAGTACCGCCTTTTTTTTTAATATTTATCCAACCATTCTTGTCCATTGACCTTAAATTTAGATAAAAGTACTAGCGCTTGATGCTGCGCTACAGTTACAAGGTTTCTATTCGAATATAGAAAAAAAATATATTTAAATTTAACCTATATCACTTTGACATAAAGTGCCCATTTCGAATACTAGTGCGGGTCGACTTTTCCTACAACCAACAGTTTGTCGAAACTATCGGGGTATACATTCAATATTTCACACTTCGTATTTTCAATAAGTATACGGTGCAAAATACACGACAAATACGAGATAAATAAACAGGGTTGAAGCGCGACCCCTTAATACGGATTTGAAACCGCGATTACCCACAAATGGCTCAGCTCTCTATATTTGGCCAATTTTCCAAGTAACAAAATCCGATCAAATATATGCAATTTGTAAGCGTCGCTGGTTTTATCAGGTGAAGATTCCCTTTCCCCTTTCGATACGCGGTGACATTAAACCGGTGTTATTTCCAACAAAATGCTTGATAAATTTTATGATATACAGCATGGTAATGTACCCAGGGGTGGTATCGTGTTTTCCGCATAAGCGAGTGCTATACGAACATCTTGTCATGCAAATTTATGCAAAGCACAAAAGTCGATACGAAGTCTCTTGATAGAGCCAGAACTAGCATCTTGTAGAATCGATGTGTGTCAAGTTACACGACTTTGCGAACTCCGTCCCTTAGTCAAGTGTCGAAGTCGGCATCATCAAAATAAAATTTGCGCTTCGAAAATAGAAATAGTTTACGCAACAGTAATGTAACAACATTTTTATATCTCGAGTCTCGGTCACCGTTACAAAACGAGACGCAGTCAAGTTTGGTTACAAATACACTAGATTTTCTATGACGGATAAAATAGCGAAAAAGTGAAATTTTGAAAGGCGGTAAAATGTGGAAGACGTATGCCAAATATATAAAAAAAACAGTGTTCATGAATATATTGCATGAAAATCCAAAAGAGCATCGCTTTACGATGTTCTTATGGAATATCACTCACAACTTTATAATGTATACTGTTTTATATCGCTGTGAGTCATTTTATTGGCAGATAGAAGTGCTGGAGTAGAAAAAATAAATATTTCACGATGTGGTTATAAGCCTGCCTTACTGTGCCAGTAAGTATATTTCATGTAAAATTACGTACTATTGCAAATTCTTTCATTTTGTCCTTATGCCACCCACTCGTTTCATATATTGTTATTTCGATTTGCCTAAGCATTCGTATAGCAAACGAAAGAGACACAACTACACCCTGGAATCCAATACAGAAGTGAATCGCGGCATTATGAATACCACAAGTATAACTGAGTTGTCGTGTTATGGGCGTCTGAATATTAATTCATTAAATATTAAAGACAAACCTTGGACGACGGATTATTTCCTGTCTGTCACACAGTTTACCTACGGATTAAAGGGCTTTATAGGCTTACTTACATGCAATATTAGAATATTCAAGATATAAAATAGAGTTGTCTTGATTTAACAGTGATATAGAGAATGCTACTAACAAAACTTTGGGAAAAATAGAGATTGATTGGAGCAACTACTGCAATGGTAGCTCTTTATAAGTACGTACGAAGAAATTTGCCACGGCTATTTAATTTCAGATTATTCTTAAATCATCGGTCCATTATTCAACAACAATCACACGCAATACAACGACAAACTAACAGCACTAAGCTCGCAATAAACATATCAATCAAATACTCAATTTTTCACCACTCAAGCATTACTGGCTGTGGCCATTTTTACTCGATGATTACCATTTTCTTCGCAGGAACTGCCAGTAATTTGGTACAAAATGAGCCGATGTTGCCAGCGATAAACACCTTAATTCTGTCGTTTTCACCTCACTAAAATGAATATAGTATTTATATTAATAATGGATAAGATCAAAGGTCGGCTGTCGCGTGTGACTTCAGAAAGCTGGCAACTGCTGTTGTAAATCGTGTTGGTTAGGTACGGTGGTCGATCAATGGGGCATGTTTCACGTTGAGGAGAATTTATACATGCGATAACGTCCTCGCTAAAACATAGCGATTAAAGCTTTCTTTTGTGAAAATGCGCTTTAATTTTTACTAACTGCTGTAAGTATTTGTGAAGCAATTCAGTATTAAATCTTAGTAGAAAGATAACTTTCATTTAGATATTTATTGGCTCACATTATTTGCCTGCATTATTTGTTGTTTGCCTCTTCTTTTGTTCGATGTATTCTCTGTATTTGCTTCATTTGAGGTGTGCAATAAAGAGTATTTGTATTGTGTTGTATTGTATTATTTATTTATTCCTTCTAAATGAAAGCTTCGTAAAACGTAACAAAAATGTTCAATTAGGTGATCATAGATTACCTACCTTTTCTTATAATATTTTTATATTAAAATCCGTTTGTATTTAGTCCAAATTAGATTCAAAATTTTACAAAAGTAGCAAAGAAAATACATTTTATTCTTTGAGTTTCATTGTTTGAATGGTCGCTAACTGTAACTTTTTCGCGTTACACTAGTACTAATTCATTGGAAATGTCTACGCAGGTAAACAGAACGTTAATTAAAACAATAAATTATGATTACAGTCGTTTATTCAAAAATTAATTATCAAGACACCCAGCAGAATAAATACGGGAACATCCATAATATTTATTTACGATAAAGCAAATCCAAATCCACTACGAAAACCGCCACAGTCGAGTGCGAAAGTTATGAATTCTCTTGCACGAGAAAGATGTAAATCACTTCAACGTTTTATTTCGCTTCCGTTTACAAAGCATAAATCACAAAATTTTAATAACAATTCGGAAACTTTTAACTTCCATCTGCGTTTTCCAAGTTATTTTGCTCTCGACTGTACTTATACTTACGTAAAATGTTGCGTTGGTGAGGTTGGCTTTTTAAAGGACTTTTCGCTAAAAAGTTTGAGTTTCAGCTTACTGGCGAAGCAATGAGTAGGTTGAATTTTTTTTTAATTATACGTTAAGGGAAACGCTTATAAAAAAACGCTTACTGATCAATAACATATTTTAAAATCTTATAATGCAAATAACCGTCATTTATAATGCAACTACTACATAAAGCGAGCTATTCACCATGTATACTTGTATACTTGTTTTTATGACCTAAGGTATATGGGAAGCTCATAAAAACTATGACACATGGTATACATATGTATACCCCGTTTAGTAGTCATAATAATCTAAAGTTTTCAAAACTAGGTATGTCAATAGGAATAGGAAATGATAGAAATCTGTAGAACTTTACTACAATGTCCTAAATTAACTACTACGAAATACCTAAATAAAATAACGAAGTAAAACTTAGTACGTATTTTATCGGTAATACTAAAATCGCTCTATTTTGAACTGTTATGCTTTAAATTGTCACCAAATAACAAAGTTACAATAACCAAATTGGTCCTGGTGGGATTTAGTTGACATACCGTTATCTACGCATAATACCGTCAGGAATTAGTCGGACGTTATTATAGTTCGTTATTCGATTGTAAATTGATTAGTTTAATAAAAACAGGATAAAATCTATAGAAGCTGATAGCTTCTATAATAAAACATTTATGTGTTCATGCAATAATGTGCAACAGGAACAGATAAAAAACTTTTCAGCGAATAGTCTTTTAAAAATAGTCACCTATAAATTAATGTTTAACGAATTACAACGCAATAAGCTTTGATATCCTTAGAACTAATTGTTCCTCATTTACAGTTATACCTACAGTTCTACTTAAGATAACTATGTACACGGTTCAGATCTGTTTACACTTCCGAGAGTTAATTATTTATTTACCGTACAAATACTTATGATAAAATCACATTTGCCTCAAAGCATCGCATGCCAAATGAACCTAAGTACTATTTATGTTGAGTAACATCCACTAACTAGTACATGTAATAAAAATTTACTTTAAATATTTATGAAGTTAACATTGTAATGTATAGAACATAGATAAAGTTAAAATCTAATAAAATAATCGATTACCCCACAACCCCAAATCGATTATCGCAACCCCACAGAGTTGGATTCAAAATTAGAGGCTTAAAATACTTATTTTAATACTGGCGTATAAAAATCTCCGACATTATTAGTAGGGTAGGTAGAATTATGACTAGTACATCATATTTACAGTTTAACAAACTATATAATCTAATTTTAATATCATAGACACCAATTCTGGGTCATTGGTTTGATTTAACAAACCTGTGACATTACATTCAACCTAGTATTATGAAGTTAATTAATTATATCGTGTTCATTTATTTCACCAAACTACGCGTGATTAGTATTTATGTACCTAATTACAGTTGTCTATCAGCTGTATCCATTTACTTGTAAACAAATGAAAATCACGCAGTCCATTATTTATTCTAAAAATACTTATGTATCATTGGTAACATAATAATGATTATGAAATCACCACACCGCAAAATAACAAAATGATTTTCAAGTAACTACTATATTAACAATAATTACAATTTAGAATTCATTTCCTCCCCCACCTAAATAGAGATTATTTAATATCAAATTTTACTGTACTCATACAACAATAACATTATAATTACCTATTAACATTAAAACATTGAAGTACTGCGTACATTTTTACATTCAGTAACTAGGTAAAATTATGTAATTACTTATATTAATGTATAAAATAAGTGCCTACTTTTAAAAATATTAACTTATTTCAATATTCAGCAATATCACAAATTGCCATCTGAGCGTGCTTACTTAGCTCTCGTCTCTCGGAAAAACTTTATTAGTGTGGGTAACGCTTGCTTTTCTATACATGAGCAAATTTTTTACCCACGATCACGATTAAATATATATCAAATATTATCATTGTTTTTAAGGCCTTACTTAAAAGGTAAACATTACTTTGATGTACTTGACTGCTGCGCCACATTGTTTATGTATCATATTGTGTCCGGTCTCAAACAGTAGTGTATATCAAACTAAACCGTGAAAAAATCATAAGCGTGTTCCTCCGTGGCTCGATCCTATCCAGGTTCCAAGTTAGGTAAGTAGAAAATACAAAATACATTAACATTTTGAGCTTGGTTCTTCTCAGTAGACACGCATAAGTATTTAATTGGTTACAAAATCCCGTAGAAAGCAAACATTCAGATAAGCTTAACCAAAATGTATTTTGTTTAAATGTTTCATTGTTGTAAATGTATTTTCATCACACCTGCTCGTAAATGGTGATATTATATGCAAGCATACTTACACTTAAAGAGCTGTATTATTCCCATGGTTTTAAAGGATTCTCATACTACTTTACCGCCCGCCCGGAGCTCGCGGAGGACCTGCCCCGCACGCGCTCGCAGCACGCAGTCACTCCGGAGTACTGTGGACTGTGCAACTACACTACCGCTTATCATTATTGTTTCTTTACCTGTATAGAGTTTATTTTTTTCCTCGCAAATGTGATGAAAAACATTGTGTGTACCACGGGCAGTAAGGGCATTACTAACTCGGGTCATTTAAAGCCCTCCGCCTACGGCGTCGGGCTTCAATAGACCCTCGTAAGTAATGCCCTTCTTACCGCCCTAGATGCACAATGTACTATTTGAGTCAAATGAACTGCATTGCGCTGGCTTAACCGCAGACTCAACCTAATCCTCTGTGTATCCAGCTTAAGCCTAATGTGGTGGTGTTGACACATAAATGCTGACTTAATAATGATTCTCTGATTAAACTTGAGCTTAGATATTTTAAATAGAGATGCCGTGAAGTCCGATCGTCAAAAGATGTATATGCTTATAATCCTATAGCATGGTTAGTAGAGAAATAAATGTGACCAGTACAACAGCGATGGGTGTTTCGAGTGAAGCGGCCCTCTTGGCGGCGGCGAGGGCGCTGGCGGCGGCTTCCACGCACTGGCGGTACGCAGCCAACTCGAGACAGGTGATGGCGCAGAAATGCTGGTGCGCGCACGCGCCGTCGCACTCTGAGGTGTCATGTTTCACGCTGTAAGCGCGGATATATCTGTGGGAAGAAAAGCACTATAAAACCCATAAAAAGCTTTAACGTAAATGGTTAGATATGTTATATTTAGTAAATTACGACGATTGTCTATAATACTCGTAAATAGGTATAGTTGTCTATATTTAAATCTTACTTTTAGATCTTATGCCCAAAATAAAAATAACAGACCATCCTTCTGCATGTGGTAAGGCGGAAGTCATAAAAAAATATAAAGCATCTTAGGCTTACTAAAACTGTGGCTTCAAAAGGCGAGCCTGTTCGTAGCACATCGATTAGAATTTAATGCGCAGTGGCTGAAAACTTATGCAAGCCTCAATATTTTACGGTATTCTTTGCTTACTTGTTAAAGGCCATGGTCTCGTGTGGCGAGCCTATCCGCAGCTTATCAGCCAGGTTGTGCAGTGCGTCAGCTGAGACCTCATGCAAGCCGTAGTACTGAGTGAGGTTGTATTCTGTGGTCCACTCGGCCCCACCGGCGCGGTTAGCGGCGGCCAAGTCCAGATAGTACTGAGTGTAATCCAGCACCTATAAAAATATTATTGGGTTATATCTAATAATTTGACGGCTACTAAATAATCTACTTATTCTTCTGAGCACATGATTCGAGCTTCAAGCAGTTAAATTTCTCCAAGCTACGAAACTATATAGATCTTACACGCATTTTTAACTCAACTTTTTATTAAAGAACAATATAATTAATCACGATACAACACTGCTTGTCACTATATTGCGTATAATTTTACGCTCTTGCGACTATAATCGTTCGTCACTTCTGATACAGCAGCATAAACTTAGAGTGGCTATTGGTACAGTCAACCAATTGAAACTCTATGCCACTCTAGTTCCATGTAAAAATGACAAGCAGTAAGAGATTTCAGAAGCAGAAAAGCAGTATGACATAGTCCTATAGGCCTGGCGTTCCAATTGGTTGACTGTACTTAAAACATCGATAGAAGGTAAGTATACCTTGCCAGTGTTAGTGTCGAACTTATAAAGCCTAAGACCAGGATTGGAGGCGCCGGTCGGCTCCCGGTGCGGACTCACCGACGGCGCCAGCAGCGCCCACGACACTGGCCGATCTGCAACAATTGTAAAACCCTCGTCGTCATAATCTTATAATACCTACGATAGGTAAAACGCGTTCCGTTGTTATAGAAAACCTAAATGTAAAAGTAAAAGATATGGGTAAAATAAAATAATGTTATCTCAAATAGTGTCAGAAAGTATAAAATGGTATAAATAAGTTGAATATGTTTTTTAACCCGTAGTCTAGGTACCACTAAGTACGGCTCTTCCACGATAGAGAAAAATGACATGTGTTCATTTGTCAGACCCGAAAACATATTTATATTTATACAGTGATTAACTATTATCGTTACGCAAAAGGTTATTATCTAAATAGGATAAATATAATCTACAGGACATGTTTTCAAAAAGACATAAGAACTTAATTCCGTTTTACGAATTCCGTTTTAAGAATTTACTTCCGTTATAAAAATAACACTCTTTATTAATGTGAATGTGAATGTAGACAGTGCTTATTTAAGCTAATGAATCCGAAAGGCTTTTAGATCAATCCATTAGCGCAATCTTTAAAATAGCAATTAATTTGGAAATCATTTGTTTACTCATAGCCTAACGTACTACCGGTACTACCTACTAACTGAATTTAAATGCCCATATAGTTTTGACTGCAAGCTGAAATCTTAGTCGTAAACAGAAATATATTTTTTTACTCCATAAACCCCTAGAATTTGAATGCCCGCCCCGGGCCGCAATACAAACAGTTAAGTTTTTATTTTAATTTTTTGCTACCTACTTAGTTGTTATTTGCGCGTTTCAACTGTCTTGGCACCAAAAAAAACTTTTCAGACTACAAAAAGTACCTTAAAAAAACCGGCCAAGTGCGCGTCGGACCACACATAATCGAGGGTTCCGTACCTTCACACGATGAAAAAGTGTGCGAGCAAAAAGGTTTAAGTGCCTTCAAAATAACAAGGCGCTTACGTCTTTTTGTATTAAATAGTTTTTTGACAAAAACTCAAAAACGGCTTGACAAAATTTGTTGAAAATAATTTTCGTGGTTAGATCGTTTTATATTCTATCTTCCTGAATTTTATCATATTTTTTGGACATCCCATTCAAAAGTTAGTGGGGGCAGGGGGACGCACTTTTTCAGACTTTCAGAACGATTATTTCCGAAAATATTCGATCAATCAAATTGTTGTGTAAGAAACCTTTTAGTTATTTCTTAAGGCCTATCCGGTGATGTGCCACACGTAGATATTTGGCAACAAAATATTTTTTGACATTCAGTTACCATGTATGCGCCCCCCTTAAACATTCTTTTTTCGCAATATATAGGTAAAACTAAGTAGCAGCACACATATTACACCTGTAGCTGTAATATCATTATTATATGCTGTATAGTTACTGAGTAAAACCGCTGTGACATACGGACGGACGGACTTCCGTTTTAGCCATTTTGCCTACGGAACCCTAAAAAAGGTAATAACTCAAATTGGCATTTTTCGCTTAGGTACAATAACGCCTAAACCTCAGTTGGCACACATACAAAATACAGCTTCCAAGCAATACGGATACGGACCATTCTTCAAAAATTGACTAATGGATTAAATATAAATTTCAATAAAATTATGATTAAGATATAAATATAGAATAAGTAATGAAAAATAATTTGTACACCTGCATGCAGGTTGAATACGCATGAACTACACCTAACTTATGTTAAGACACTGTAACCGTATTTTGACAAATAAATATTTGATTTGATTTGATTTTGATTAAATTCCGACGACCAAGCCTTAGAGTGGCATCGCACACTTTCATAAGTAAATATTGGACATTGGTACACACTATATCCGGGGCTGGTAGTTTGATTGGAGGTTTACCAATTGAACACAACCGAAGTACATGCACACAATTGTGATAGCAAACGCATGAATGATATGAATGTGTATAGAGTGCGTCCACACTAACTTTGTACTGATTTGGCACACTTGACAGTGACATTGTTTAAAATTGCTAAACTTCACATAAAACTTGGCAGGAAAACTTAGCTTGACCCAACTATAAAGAAACGTTCGGCGATAACTCGCTCGTACCAATGAGCAAGTTGTAGGGGTGTTTCAGGTTCACACAGAGGCATTAAAATGTACATTCATAAATATTACGTTTCTTTCTACTTCATCTACGATTATTGATGACCATTAACGCAGATGACGCAAAATTCATCTGCATAAATTTATCTGAAAGCCAGCCCTCGTTTAAATTATAGCCACGTGAAAATTTTCTTATCATCTACTTTTATTAACTTGCTCGTGACACCCTTAGGCCCGGCGTTGCTAAGCACACGCAGCTAAACAGTAGGCTTACCGCGAACCGCCCATGAAGTATAGCTTTCCTGACACACTTACATAAGTGCGACAGACAGCGCGTTGACCACCGTAATGAACACCGTGTGACTCTGGTCTCCAGTAGCCGGTTTTACTAAAACTAGAACTAAAATATTCTACGAGCAATACTGACCATTATCATAGATGACGCGAAACGTATCAGCATGAAGGTGCCCAAAGAACTGTCCGGCGATAATGCGGGCATGTCGACGAACGGTGCGCAGGTACTGCGCGTTGGCTCCTGTAGCGTGCGCATCGTATGCGTGCCGCGAGTCTGACCCCGGCGCTGCGTGACCGACTATGTACACCTGTGGAGGAGAAACATTTTTAGTTTAATTTTAAACATCCAAATTATTGCAGGGGTGCTCACAGATCACTATGAGGTCAGAGGTGTACTGGCCAACATGGAATTCACCAACAACACTCAGTGTAGAGGTAGGTTGTGTGGCAAAGAAGATGAGACTATGAAGTCCTTAATGTCTGAATGTCTCGCATTCGCCAGAATAACGATGGACTTTGGTGCAGGATACCAGGAGCCAAAGGAACTCAGAACACTACTCCTGAGCTCCATCATCCATCTCATGGCCATAGTTGAGCAAGCTTTTGAGTAGTGCGCTAAAAGGCAATAACATAAGATAAGACAAGAGTTATATTTTAGATTAAGTACTTTGAGATTATATTAGGTTTCAGCTACATGTTACATTGGTTTAGTTTTTACTGATTAAAACTTTTACGAATTCGCCCGTATTAGCTCATAAGTATTCTACAATGAGCGGTAATGCTGGTGTCGGCTACGAGCATTATTTTATCTTTTTCTGCCATGCCCTAACGGACGTTGATGGTCAACTTTGCAAGGACTCCTATTCTCGGCCAATCTTGCGAGTGTGGCCGCTTCCTTGATGTTTGTCGATTGTTTGATATTGTCAAGCCAGTTCATTATCCATCTTCCTCTTCCCCGCTTTTCCTCTTTTGGCGCATAGCGCGTAGCAAACGGCGCTCGCGAAACTTTTTAAGCTCAATATCACATCCTTTAATATATGTATTGGTTTATGGCCATTGCAAGCAATATTTTCAGGCAGATAAAACTTGATCAGTGTGATTTGATGGAAGCGAATACTTCCATCATCATTTCAGGTGAAAGACGTTCACTGCTTTACCTCTTATCTGATGTCAAAGGAAAGCATCTTGCCTCCTCATAAAAGCAATAATCAATCTACTTAACTAATGAGACTGAGAGTAAACTTCACATTTTTGTTCTGAGCACCAGCAAATTCATTTCCTGTACTTTATTTCAATGAAATCGTTGGAACCATTTCTTAGTAGGTACTTATTTAAAAATAAAAGATTTTGGCTTCCAATCTTAACTGTTCATTAACATAAATATCCTTCGATCTCGCATTACGCACTTACTACGTACTGCACATACTAAATGTTGAATGAGCTCTATTTTGTGTATCATTCAACCCGGACTTGCATAACATAACTTGCTTTTGCAAGTAAGTTTAGAGCCCATGCACGCAAAAAAATATTAGGACTTGTCGCTGTCGACAGTCAGTCGACAGTTTACGTCCAGGAAGAAATCATCAGCAAATTGAATTTAAACGGTCAAGCGATTCCCGAGAGAGCTTACGTTCCGGGCGAACCACTACTATTATTAGTCGGTGTTCAAGGTTCAGTTTAAAATTAACTCCAATTTTAAATACGAGGAGAGAACAACAATGCGATTCACATCTAATCAAGGCGAATACCGTCTAATGAAAGCTGACCCACTTCTGTTCGTATGAAGCCACTTTCATACATCACCCACTGTATCAAATTACGCCACACCCGCAGTACGCCTACCATGAGATGAACAATCAATTATTGAACATGGACGTAATCGTTAGTGAGTCTGTATACTCACAGTGCATATTGCTTGTATGTTTATGTAAATTCCGCAAACTTTTAAAACACATTGAAAATTCGAGATTTTGTACCTAATTCGAAAAACAAAGTGCATAGAGAATTTTCGATCATTTGATGATCTCGGTAGTAGGCCTGGTGCAAATTTTACGTGAATTCGCTACCAATTACTAACTCTCACATGTAGTATGCGCCGTGCACTTATTAAAAAAAAAAACATATTTATTGTATCATAGTTTTTAACTAACTATTTCATGAGAGATTGAATTACGGAATTGGTATGGAGTTAGCCAGTCTGTGACATACATGCCTCATTTGGTATTCAATAATTGATTCTTTGAAGCCAGGTACTAAATTGCAGTCAAACAATGGTATTATTGCCCGTCAAATGTGTCGCATCCATTTTAGCCAATAGGTAGTTAATGCGACAGACAACAATCGAGACCTGTAATTTTAAAACTGTGCTGTGTGGTGACGGCTTTAGAATACATTTGTCACCACTCCGTCACTTCCCCGGGTTTCGTAAGAGGCAACTAAGGGACAAATGCACAACATGCACCGGTGCAAGAGAAGGAAAAATATAAACAAAACCCTGTGCCAACCCATCTAGCCAGAGTGGTAATAGTAGGCTAAAAAACCTCCAGAAATGAAAGTACACCAGAAACCAGAAGAAACCAGGCCCCTTGTCCCCGGCAGCCCTGCTATTCCTGGCAACGGTAGCGGCCACGGTAACGGCGGGCAGGGGGTGCTAAGGAAAGAACGGAAGAGTTCCGGCTACCACCCCCAAAGACGACAACAACTGGCCCTGGTAACACACAACGTGCACACGTTGAGGCTGGACGAGAAGCTGGTTGGCTGGAAGAAGAGGTAAACAAGTTGCGCTGGGACGTTATTGGTTTATCGGAGATCCGCAGAGAGGAAGAGGATACGATAACTTTACAGTCCAGGCACTTGTTCTTCTAGCGGGAGGGAGAACAGAAATCATACAGGTGAAGGTCATACAGGTATACGCCCCAACCTCGAAGTCCACTGATGATGAGGTGGAAGCCATGTATGAGGACATTAGTCGGGCCATACATAGCTCCAAAACCCACTTTACTGTTGTCATGGGAGATTTCAATGCAAAACTGGGCTGTGTTAGAGAGTGGGGCAATTTGGATATAGGCAGCGGAACCCCAGCGGAACCCATTTCTCGTTGGATGCAGGTGGTTGCAGACCGGTCGCGCTGGAGTTCGATTAGAGAGGCCTATGTTCAGCATTGGACGCTTACAGGCTGAAATTATGAATTTAAAAACATTTATAATCTAGCGAGTTTACACCAAATTTTCCGTCGTTAACAACGCCCGTAACATTTAAATAATTGTAAATAGAGTACAAAACGTTGTTTAAACTACAAATTGTGATTGGTATAATTGACCTAAAGTTACCGCTAAGACAAAATGCGGTATTTATTTAGATGCCAATACTCATTTACGGAAATAAATAATATAAATAAATGGAAATGAAATAATGATGGAAATAAATTCCTATAGAACATGGAATGTTTCTAAACACATCAAATTACCTGGAGTAAGTAATGGCGGCGTATTGGTATGATTCACGGCCCTACTGCGATAATTCATGCCGTTGTTCGCGGAGAATTATGTGGCAACACTGGAATATGCCGTTATCGAACATATTTTACTTTGATCTACTTGCTGTATTTTTTTGAGCTTAGGTAATTTATTTCAATAATATAATTATTGACTAAGTCTAAGTAAGTACATATCTGGCTAAAGTGGCATACATTTTTTTTTGTCTGGGCCCTACATCGACCTTTTACAATAATGCGCTTACAAAGCAACAAATTAAGATGATGCTGGTCATCAAAAAAAAAATCGGGGCAGATACATCTCTTAAACAATGTTTTGGAGTTGAAGCTATTTTATCGCTTTATGTAAAAAGAACAAATCAGATTATAAATATGGAGTTATAGAAACTAAAAGTTACCTCAATTTTAAAGACAAAAACTTTAGTATAGTCTCAAAAATCACTTGAGTTTGAAAAAAAAAATTAATCAATTGAATTGAGATTTTTATTTCAGATTAATATCCATATTTTGTTAGTAAGACTTAAAAACTAATGTTAATTATATACAAAATACTATTTTATAAATTTCCTAAACCCTATAACTTGACGAACCCAGTGCGCCAGTATAGGGTTCTCGAGTCTGTCTGTAATTACATTCAGAATGCTGTTGGTACAGCCCCTAAGCCTGCCCATCATCGAGACGATTTTCTTTCGCATAACTGCGTTAAAACCGTCTGTCTCTGCGAACATGAGCGATGCACTGCACCATGTGGGCAGCCCCAACAACATTCTGAGTGCATTATTATACTGCACTCGCAGGGCATTGAAGGCTCTTTTCGTGTACTTTACCCACAGGCAAAAAAGAGTCAATAAAGATTCGAGCCAGTGAACCAGTCGTGCGTCTAACCGGTTTCATATTTAATGTAATTTGCACTGTTTAATATATTAATAATACGCGTATTAGATTACACGTTGTCAAGTGTCATGTGATCTCAGAGTATCAGTTTTGCTTAAATTACGATCTTTATTATAACAATCCAGCCCATAATGATCAAATAATATCAAATGTATTAGGTATATTGTGCAAACAATATCGCAATTAGGATCACGTTTCTGGGTGTTTCATGATTATAACGGACTATGAACGAATGAACGTAAATTATATAGGTACTGTTTAATGGTTAGTAATTACTACTAGCGACTTGCTTCGTGCTTTGCTAGAATTAGTAGGGGAGAAGTGACATGAAAGAGTCAGGTTTTGAAAGAAGTATTTGCATTATTTTGGTGGTTTTAAAACGTATTTGGTTGTCAATTATGTAGGGATAACTTTTTCCACCCGGGGCTAGCCAACTAATCCGGAGTTCAGTGTTTTAACCTAACCTAACCTAACCCTGGTTTGCGCAAGAGGGCCTAAGTGGCAACACTGATATCCCGTCACCCACATAAACATTGACAGTTCGTCGTAAACAACTAAAGTCGTCGGACGTCAAGTCAAAGTTTTTGCTAAATACTTTGACTTCAGTTTGCGTCATTTAAGTTGTTTTTTAGTATTTTATTGCATACAAGTAGGATAGGAAAGTGGATTGTAGATTGAGTTTGTGCATATATTTGGTCTTGCAATTTCATAAAAACTGAGCCGCTATAGTTTAGATATTATTTTTATTTTCATGATTATATTTTTGTAGAACAAGCCACAGAAACAAGCTATGAAAATAAATAGCATTGAAAGAGCTTACTGTTCACAAAGGTTTAACGACGTTGATTGTGATCGAAAATATTATTTTCAGTCCTCCGGCCGGTAAGCGCCACTTTACGCAAAACTAAATTGTCGCCTGCCGGCTCCGTCGGACTGAAAAATAGTATACAAACCTCGGCCGGTAAATGGGAAAGCCTCGGATCACATGTTAGTCGACCTCGGCTTCGCCTCGGCCGACAATTACATGGAATCCGAGGCATTTCCCACTTAAACGGCCTTGGTATGTAATGTACTATTTCTATTTGCATTATTTTTAAAATTGTTTTTAATTCGGAAATAATAATAAAAAATTCGGAGATGATTTAAAGAACCCTTCCTCGCACAACGTAAATCAGCATTGAGATACGAGGAAATGCCGCCAGCATCCTAGAAACGAGTACCTACAATGCCTCAAGGGCCTATTTTAGATTTAAGGTAGGTATAAAATTAAAATTAAAATTAAAAATTAAATAATCATTAGCTTATAGCTTGCTTATAGCTTGTAACTTGTAACTTATAGTATATATTTTGTTAGTTATATCTGAAAGAGTAATTTGAAAGAAATTTTTCAGAAAAATAAATAATTAATTCTTTTTCATTGAAATTAAACACTTTAGAACGGATTAATCGCGTTTATTAACACCATGATCCTACGTTTCGAGCCCTTTACAGCACTCGTTTTCACAGGGTTAAGATGATGACTGAGATAATGCGAATTCTCCCCGTCAATCAAAAAAGTTACTTGTGCAAACTACCTACATACAAAAATATAAAAATAATTTAAAAATAAAAACAAAGGTTGGTCTACAATGCCCAGAGGGGCTTATAAAGCTAGTAATACATAGCCTGAAGGGCATTCTATAATTAAAATTAAAATGTTTAAACCCTGTGAGGATTAACATACATACAACTTACGAACGCTTCCCTAACTGGCTTATGGAGCAGAAAGAAGCGACAAGAAAACTACCCCATTTTGCCTCTTTCATCCGTTTTCAATCTTTTCAAACAAAGTCCACATTAACACGTTCGCGGACGCTTGGTCACACCTCTGGGACACCTTAATTTTGTATGGGAATTTTACGACTGCTATTGCATACCTGTCACAACAAAGCTAAAATCAGGATTCTTATGTGACGCGAAATTCTATACAAGTCGAATGCAATGCAAGTCCCGTCATTATGAAACCATTTCTTTTACACTATGTGACACCAAATGCTATACAATTCGGATGCTTATGCATGTTTGATATAATACCTACTCAAAATATGATCTTATATGACACCGCATGTTACAGCATTCGACTATGTTGGCATGTCTGTCATACCGTTCACTCGGGTGAGCTGCTACGTCAACAACTATGATAAATTCTTTGCCATAAAGTAAAGTAGAAGTAATATTTCATCTAATACTTATAGGATTTAACGGCTAGGGCCTTCTTCACCAACCAGCACATAGGAAGTATCCGAACTTTGAATTTAATCATGTAAACTGCGACCCTACACAAACAAAATACATGCCACATGCTTACCATAATGTTAGCGCTCAGCATCGACTACGAATAGGCACAATATTCACGATTATATGACCAAAATAATTACTAAGTACTAAAATAATTAGTTGAATAGTAAGTATAAACATGCCTCACTTTTCTTTATTTACAGTAGTCAGAATCAAGTTTCACTACAAAAAACATTCAGTAAAGAGATTTGTTTATAAAACCACAACCAAAAACATACATAAACTGTAAAAAAACATTACTAACGATGTTACAAACAATCCGTAAAATAGCGTGTGCGTGCGAAATTTGGCCACATTTTACGCGCCAACTCCCAGACGCACGCGCAGGACTACTAAGGAGTCTTCCATACAAAGACGAATGCTATAGCATACGCGTCACAGAAAGGGGGGCACAATTTGAGATGTCACAGGATAATTTTTAACTGTCATAAACTATGAAATATAACAGTATGCATTCTGTGATTTTAGTCAATGGTAGAGGAAATGTTGGTTAATAATATTATACTGTGCCCAAGCGGATTGGTAAGCATACTGACGCAGAAATCTAAACCAAATAACGGATTCAATAGCAGGCGCGTCACCAGATGAAGTACAAAAACGGATGCTATGCAATCCGCGTCCGCGAACGTGTTAAGGTCTTCCAGTTCTGTGTCGTGCTTGATCCTTGATGAGATGTAAAACAGGATCCCAAGCTGGTGGTACCGAAAAGCCATCCTCTCTATTGAAATTAGGGACCTTCTTGATTTCAATAGCCTCGCGCAGCATCCTGGGAATGTAACGCTTCTCCTTGGCGAGGACCAGAGGTTTGTCAAATTTAATTGAATGATTAGGCTTACTAGGCCTTCAGGCTATGTATTACTAGCTTTATAAGCCCCTCTGGGCATTGTAGACCAACCTTTGTTTTTATTTTTAAATTATTTTTATATTTTTGTATGTAGGTAGTTTGCACAAGTAACTTTTTTGATTGACGGGGAGAATTCGCATTCTCTCAGTCATCATCTTAACCCTGTGAAAACGAGTGCTGTAAAGGGCTCGAAACGTAGGATCATGGTGTTAATAAACGCGATTAATCCGTTCTAAAGTGTTTAATTTCAATGAATAACAATCGCGGTAACAGAAGACAATATTAATTCTTTTTCATTCAAAATTTTTTTTTTGCGCCGTTTAGTAAACTGTCTCTTTAGTTCCACTTCTCCCCTACGTATGAATTAACCTGTACTTATAATGATTACTCGTGGATTCAAACAAAAACACCCACTAATAGCTACAAAAATAATATATGTGTATAAAAATATGTATAGAGGTAATAGATCGTTAATTTTATTCACACGGACACAGCGGTTTTATACAAAAAATATATTTTAAGTTTCAAGGTGAAGTGAGTTCACATAATCGAAGTTTGAAATGTATTTTGATGTCTATAAATTCTAGATCTAGCTCAAGAACAGAAAAAAAATGTCTCTTTTGTTTATATTCCTTTTTTTATTATTTTTACAGCTTTACAGGACCAAACTGGTCGCGCACTGCGCGGTTTCAGCGGGATTACCTCCCGCGGACGCTCCAGCTGTGGAATGAGCTCCCTGCCGAGGTTTTCCCGAATGATTACAGTATTGGGTTCTTCAAAAAATAAGTATAGGTACAAGATTTAAATGGGTCATCAACGTGCATGTAACCCTCCCCTGGAGTTGCAGGCGTCCTTAGGCTAGGGTGTCCGCTTTCCATCAGGCGGGCTGTATGCATGTTTGCCACCGTCGTGGTATAATAAAAAAAAAATTGCGCGTGCGCATATTACCATGTTCAACAAATATTAGATGTATCTTGTATCAGTATTTGAATTCAGAGCTACTTATCAGTGTTTTATCAAATACTGTATTTTTGTTAATAAAAAACATGATATACAAGAATAAAGTAGGTACTTACTTACTTAATTTAAATTCTAATAGACGGTTATTGTAATAAGTGATGGACATAGATATTTGCATTAGCATGAATTCGGAAATGCGAGAGTTGCCAACCAAATAAAAAATTAAACTACTGTAAAGTCTTGATTCTTAAAACAAGAGTTATGTTCTTGAAACCCATTCTGCCCAACCGTTTTCTAAAGAAGTCAAGTGTTAGAAAGTTAAATAATCTTAAACGGGCCATTCATTCTCAATTTCAAATCACGCCTTAAAATAACCACCCAGAAAATTAACAGGCTTATAAATTTAAAAATAAAATCAAGTCCCCGTAAGCCAAGAACTCTTTGTAAAATTACGTTTTCCTTGCATATTTGAAAGGCGATTAGATTAACGAGTTTCTAATCTGTAATTTATTAGAGAGGCCGACGCCGGATTTCCCTCCTTCCTCGCTGGTAGTTATGAGTCCGGCTTTAGAAATATGCCTTTGGCGGCCGTAACTAACTAGTGACGCTCACGGCAAGGCCTGCATGTTAATGGAAATCTTATAAGCAGTATTCCTTATTCACGTTCAAAGTAAGCTCGAGGCTTATGACAAATGAATGTCTGCATTTACTTTGATGATTCGAGCAATAGTGGTATTTACTTTGATGGTTGAGAGTTAGTTTAATCTACAGGCGTCTTTTTGACTTTCTCCACCTATGATGCATCTCTAGCTCATTTTAGCTCAGCTATTTTCATAAATCGAAAATTACTGTCATTTTTCAAGTCCTACATCAAGTATTGCATAAAAAAACATTTAATTTTACATAATTATAATGTCAGGAAAATAAATAACAACGTTTTTAAATACTGATTACAATAGCGAAGTTCCCGTCGTCAAAAATCTGAAAAGGTCTGAAGGTTCTCCAAACATCAAAATAAAACGGGTCATTTTTTTGTGGAGGAATTTCGGCCACGGGTGTGATCTCGGTAGCTCAGTTGGGAGAGCGATGGGCTGGTTTACCAGAGTCATGCGATCAAGTCCCGCCCGAGGTCAAGTATTTCTTCACGTTTTCTTTCTGTCTGAGAAACTCGTATACGACCTTTAATACGAGTTTATGTTGGGATTTAAATCGTTACTCTAGTTTATGGCCGCAGGCCCGCTCTTAATAGATAATATGTACAACATGCGTCTTTTGCTACGTCTAACCAAATCGACAACTGCGATAGCCTCTGATGCTGACGGGATTCTCAGCCAGCAGGTCGAGAGCTTCGGATTATTACCCCAGATCGAACAAATCATCAGTATCTTCTTTTACCGCGATTCATTCAAATTAAACACTTTAGAACGGATTAATCGCGTTTTCTTACACCATGACCCTACGTTTCGAGCCCTTTACAGCACTCGTTTTCACAGGGTTAAGATGATGAGTGCTATAAAGGGCTCGAAACGTAGGATTACGGTGTTAATAAGCGCGATTAATCCGTTCTAAAGTGTTTAATTTCTATGAAATGATCAGTAGTCAAATCGAAATTTCTACAATAATCTAACAAAAACATATCAAAATTATCTTCTCAAATTGCCCCGATTTTTCTAGTCACATGGTTCTATCCCTTTCTGATTTATTACGGAAAAATCGAGAAGGATATGTTCTCGCTCACATTCATTATTTGTTTTAGACTGTTCCGATTTTCAAATTTAGACTAACTTACATTTTCATACAGATTCCTTAGCTTATCAAGTATGCAAACGACATTATGTAACTTTGAACAACACACATAGACGTTCATTCCAGGCGCTCTAGAATAATCACAAATGCTGTAGTTATTGTTATGCTATTTTCGACCTTATTAGCAATTCAATACTCGTTTTATCTAGACCTTTCTTGCAGTTAGTTATAAATCTGTTAGGTTTTTGTCATTAATATTGTCAGTGTCATTCATCAATAAGTATAAGTAGACTCACCTAATATCAAAATATAAGATAAAGATCTGTAATAATATCACAGTATTTATCGTACGTCTCGCCTTTACTTGAAGAAACACGGTCCAAAATAGTAAAAAAGTCTAATGTTAAGGGTAGGTATTTAATAATTTAAACGCTCATCTTTTGGCGCATTCCGCTGAGGCAAAGCTACTCGTAGAGGTTAGGAAAATAATCAAAGGTAAGAAGCGGCTGTCGTCACTCACACGTCATAACCAGGGACCGGAACCGGTTACCATAACCCGGGTTTTTCATAAGGTTATTTTAAAGGTTGTTTTCAAAACACCTCCAATATGGTTAACTCATGATACGGAAACCTTAATCATTCGGAAACCTTATCGGTCCAGTTAACCCCAATTAACCTCTAACCAGTAACTAACCGCAATGAATTCTGTTAGTGTTTTAATCTGTTTTGAACAGTTCAAACGAAAGTAATCTTTATACGCCCAGGAATTAGACTTAATATTGAATGACCATGGCTAGGAGTTAGGACGTTGTCGCTCGCTGTGGAACCAGGTTTGTTTTGCTCTTAGTGTGGCATCGTTTCTTTATTTCCTTACTATATTTAGGCTAGCCTAACATTTTTATTATCATACATAGAAATGAAAGCGGCGTGAGCGTTTGTTTCTACTACGCTCAAGTTTATTTATTTTTCTTGTAGTTAATCAGTCAAATATAGGTAGTCGTAAATAATCATCATACATGGGTAACTTAGCGCAATTATTCTGATATTATTTAAAAACAAAACATAACTATTAGTCTCAGATTACGAAGCGATAAAATTCAGCAAATAGTGCTATTTTGTGAGTACATCTTGTGACGGCTGTCGGTAAAGTTAAAACTTTTTAAAATCTCGACATTGTTATCCTTTGTAAAACCAACAGCTAATTACCTGCACGAAATAGTACCATAAAGAACAAGAGATATTTTATTAATAACAACAGTATTCCTTTGGCAATAAAGTTCAAATTGTTATAGCATGCACTCAACGTATAACCTTTTGAAATTAAGAACCGAGGCGTGGTCAACCAGGTGTCTGTTTATTTTTCATAATTAAAAGTTGATTTGATTATTGTAGCTTGTGTTAAATTTTGCAACTTACGTAGGTAGATATTAAAAAAAGTGGGAACAGATTTCTTATCGATTTGAGGATATTGTGCAAGCTTCAGTCGCTATGCTACCAAGTACCGGCAACGTTAGCTACACTGTATTCTATTCCCGATATTTCTTACAATCGACAACTGGCCTACTTTTTGGATTTTTAATGCATTTGGATTCTTGAATTTTTAATCCATGCTTAGTTCATACACTACTCAACTACAGCAAAAATAATATAATAAATACCACCCTCTAACTAAGACTTGCAAAACACGCTACCGGAGGCCTATTGCATAATCAGTTGTAGCTTGTAATATTAGCGGAAGTCTCTTTTCAATCCCTTTTATTAGAAAGAGAGTTCCGCTAATATTTTAAGTTACAAAATAAATTATACAATTGTATCCAGGTGGTCAGATCATATTTCATTTCTAAAAGGTTTTATGTGAAATGCGTCCTATTCCAATTTGACCCTTATTCTTAAGACAGTAAATTTGTAATTTATATTTCAGGTTTTTGTATTACTGCATTTCATTTTCTGCAGGTAATTAGCGATTGGGTTTAACAAAAGACACTACAATACTATTCATAGCAGATAAGTTTCAAGTGGAAATCGTGATTTTAAAATGTTTACATTATAAAACGGTGAATAGTTTTTATCTTTCCTTAATTTCTCACATATGCGTCAAGAGTGATAATGCGACAATAAAAGTCTTGTTTATTACCAATCTTAATACGATTTTGCCGGCAATTACTTTCTTTTCTTACCTGGGTGCGTAGCCAAGATGCCAACCGCTCACGCTCACTCGCTAATGAAATGCAACTGTCATTGTCACGCTAATAAGAAAGAGAGATAGAGAGAGGTAGCTACGATACATTATTAAGCGTGAGCGATTGGCATCTTGGCTACGCACGCTGACGTCTGACGTGTTTTCACTTGAGACCGCTATTTGCTACCATTGGCAAAACAAAAGTATGTATTTGAGTTAATTGTAAGCAAGTGCAGCAAGCGGTGCTCCAAATGATTATGACATACTTTGATATTGGATACTTATTATTATATTATTTTTTCGTATCTCGTATTATCGTAGTAATGAGCAAAATTTGTATAATCGTACGAGTTTGAGATTAGGGCTCCCGATTACAAGAGTACACGCTGACACGTGGCTCCGTGTACACGAGTCGTGTCTTAATTACACGTGGCCTAATGGCATGTTCCAAACAGGGCAGAAAACCGGTATCGTGTGTGACAACGACATTTACAAGACGCTTCTGTAATGTGTTTAAATTAATTTGAAAATGTACCGACAATAAATGAGTAATTAAACATCTATAATTTATTTTATTACATTACAATATCGCATCTCGAGATACTCTGGGTATAACTTTTTTAAGTAGGTATATTCACGGAAATACTACTAAAATTACAGTCTTTCTCCGGGACCACGGGGGCAATGTCGCCCTTGAAACGTCGGAGGTTTGTTTTCAAAGTTTATACACGATTAAGCCCCGTTTTCGTAAATTTATAATACTAAAATTATAATAACAATATCTAATTATATACAAAATCTAACAATGAACAAGAGTTTTCTACTGATTTTATTTCCTTTAAGAACTCTCATATGTACAGGAAGAATAATTATAATATAATTTGATGGCCATAGAGTTACAATTTTTTTTAAGCTATTGCATAGCTTCTATCGCGGGCCTTGAGCGCGGGGACCGAATCCAGAAATTCCGTAACGAAAAAAAACCTGACGCTCCCCACTCCGACGGACCGAAACCGACTTTATTCACTTTGTTACAAAGTTCTTTATCGAGGAACGGATATATCTCCAAACGAATGTCGCTAAGTGTCATATTCTATACAAAATATTGAGGACAGTAGCTCTTATTACCAGAGATACGGCGATGTCAAACGTCAAAATAAACACTATTATTATAGTCCCGCCAAAATCAAATATGTTAGTCGCAAACTTATGTTTCTTATTTCAGTTATCATAAACCTATAGTTTCAATGATAAATATTCCTGAATAACCAACAGCTACTGTAAGATAATAAAACCCACATATATTGTAAAATAATGTTGACAACTTTTCTATCAAAAACATTGAATTTGAAAATGAATAATGATCCACAAGAGTCTACAACAAAATATGGGACCACCATTGACGCGGTATTTTCTAGGTATTAGGTTTAGAGGATATTAAGTCGCAAACTTATGTTTCTTATTTCAGTTATCATAAGTTTCAATGATAAATATTCCTGAATAACCAACAGCTACTGTAAGATAATAAAACCCACATGTATTGTAAAATAATAAAAACATTTTAAACAATATTAACTTTTTATTTGTTAAATAATAGAAAAATTTGTTTTCTTATCGGTCACCACGCTCAAAAAGTGTAACTTGAATTAATATCAAAGAAAAAGAAATACTGCATGAATAAAATAAATAAATAATTATAATTGCATAAGTTGATACAAAATGATATGCAATAGCTTTACCGCGGCAGTCCCCGAGTGCCACACGTATTTTTTGAAATAGTTTTAATGTCTGATGTGTCGGTATTTAGATCGTGTGTATATCGTTTTTCCCTTCCTTTCATTTTAAACAATTCTATATTATGTTTTACGAATATACACATAACAAATACATATAAGGATGGCAAGGGTAGTATACTTTTTTAAATAATGGCTTGCAACTATCTAGGTAATATGCTCCACACAAAGATCTTACTCGTAAACACTTTCTTTGGGCTAAGAAAACCTTATCAGCATCTGATGAGTTGCCCCATATTATTATTCCGTTACAGATTTGCGACGATACATAACCGTTATAGGCTGCCGTTGCTGCCGCCTCAGAGATCTACTGGGTACAAAGGGTATTAATATGGGCTTTCCAATTACAAAACTTATCATTCTTAATTCCTAGAAAAACTGCACTTTCCGTTTCATTAAGTTGTACTTACACCATTAAATCGGCAGATAATCTAATTGATTTGCTATTATAAGTTTGAAATTAAACCAGTTGTGTTTTGGTTAAGTTAACTTTGAGATTATTATTTTCTAACCAATTTGTTACATTTGTTAATGTAGGTACATGTAATAATATTTCATAGAGAACCATCTGTATTTTCTTTAATTACTATGGTTGTGTCATCTGCAAATAGTATAGTGTCATTTTGTGTGGCGCCAGGTAAATCGGTGATGTAAAGTAAAAACAAATACGGCCCTACCTATAGTATACTACCCGATGGCACGCCGCATGTGTTAATGATGAACGGCGAATTATACGTTTTGTTAAGGTTTTTAACTATTTTTGTAACTTCTACACATTGTCGCTGTCCATTGAGATAGCTTTTTAGCCAACAGTACGCTTGCCCTCTTATACCGTATTTAACTATTTATATTACTTTAATAGCAATGTTTCATGGCACCCTAGATCCATAAAGCCATCCAGGATCTAGATTTCTGCTCATTCTATGCATTCGTGTACATACACACAGAAAACATAGAAAAGCGGAAGTGTTTACCGTGACACCAATTAGTAGGTATAGGTATCGGGATACAAAGTATCAACTCAAAATATGTGTAATAATAATTTGACTGGATTACGTAAATTGTAAGAATATTAATGTAAAATACCAGACCAAGATAATATAACGCATCGCGGCTTAGACATTGCCGAGATTCATTGTTTATGTGGAACCGATAAGGGCAATAACAATAAGCCTGCACTCGGTCGGTATTCATCTTTGTGCACTTAAATGTCATTGTCTCATGAGAGTAATTAGTAAAAACAATGCAAGTAAAGTTTTTGAAGCAGGAATTTCTAGAGCTGCTTTCAATATTATCATTTTAAATTGCCATAATTTTTATAACGATACCGTCCGTAGTCTGCACGTGCAAGGCCATTTTTTTGTTTTATAAACGAGCCTTTGTTAATATGAGCACGTCGGCTCCAAAAGCTAATCCTAATAATTACCTAACTACTAGATGTGGAAACTTAAGTGGCGAGTTGGCTATATGTTCAAAGTTTAGTGACACCTCTCTACCCCCAGCCCTCATACTGGTGTTGCTCTCGAGCTCTCTTAGATGTCGCTTTTTGTGGGCGCCCATCTTATGTGGGCGAGTCACCGTTTGCCGTAAATTAAATTTATTACCATTTTGTTAGGCAGACGTCTGATTTTATTCTCTATAATACAGTATTTAGTCAACCACCTTTACCTAATAGACCAGTATATTTTAGTTTCCATTAAATCTCAATAGTCTATACACCCTGGCGGTGCTGCCTCTGCATCCCATAACTCGGGCAGGTGCATCATTCGCTCGGTGTACCCCTTACATTTCATTAAATTGTCGAAAGGGTCTCAGCGTGTTGGCTTCGGCTCCGCGTACGCCTCCCAAAGATCCGGAACACAATTGTTCCGTGATGGGAAGACCTACCTATTATGAAGATTTAAGACAAAAGTGCGATATTATTTTTTACTATCGTTGTAGAATTGTTTTTGCTGAATATTTTGTATTTTGATTGTTGTTCACATTGATCATAATATGTACTACGAGTATGTCTAATTTTTTGTTTGTATCCCTACTTTTTATTTTAATTATCATACACTGTTACTTTACACGCCAAGGGGCCTTACCATGACGTCTTAACGTGATTCAGTTTAGGGCCTAAACTGAGTCGCTGCCATACAACTCAACACAGGTTCCTTACCTGAACCTGAACCTTAACTGAAATGCGTTAAAGGGCATTTTCAGAAAAAAGTGCACCCTTTTAATGAAAATGGGTCCTCAATTTTCCATAAAAAAATTTTTTTGTCAGGTTTGTAACGGCCCATACGAAATGTATGAAAAAAATGCGTTACAAAGCTGACAAAAAAAACGGGACACTATTTTTCTTGTTTCCAATAGTAATCGTGATTCTGGTTACAAAAAACCCAAAACTTCCTATATTCAAAAAGAAATGAAAATGGTACCCTATTTTTGAAAATGCCCTAAAACGTTATGGTAACGGATAAGGATGGGTTAGGTCCGCGTGTATTTAAGATCTGTTTCTACGAGTACCACGGATACTCGGATCTAAATTACACGCGAGCCCGACTTGTAAACTTGGCTACCTAAGTTGTTTAATTATCATTGCACGTGCAGTATTAGACCTATTCGTTCCTACTACAATGGTTTTGAATGTTTTGATTAAATAACTTAACAAAAAATAACCGACGTTAGTCGTAAGACTCGTAAGAGATATTCACTAAATTCGTTGAACAAGTTAAATCCGTCAAAATAAACACTACGAATAACTTTAAATCACAACATGCAAGCAAACGTAATGATGTTGCAGTTTCATTAATTGCAATTTTGTTTAGTACTACACTTTTAATTTTCGAAAGCTTAAGAAATTCACGTAATTAATAGAAGTATATTTATTTATTATAACGTGAATTGAAGTTGTAAGGTATGACATTTTATTTGATGAAATAAGCTAGTTCAATCTAACGGGTTGTTGTGTATTTGAAGAAAAATAAGAAATTATTAACACGTGCCGTCGCGTTGCCGTCTTCGCTTTAATTTGAAAGTGTAAGACGTAGAAACCGCTTGTTATTATTAATACAACTCTAGTGTAACGGCTTATAGTTCAAAATTGATTGAAGTGACAACTATGAAACAAACCTGGGTTATTCTACCTGTTGGACCCAAAAAACAGTGCAAGATACAAATGTCCTAAGTACGAGGTTTTTATATGTCCTTTACGACATTTCTATCGTTCACTGTTGACACGGAATTGTCTTTGCCGATGCCAGCCTCTACTGTTATTAGATATTGAATCTAATTTACTTACACGTAAAGAGTATAATCGTTTGTTATAATAAGGTTAACAGTAACCTAAAGAAAACCCCAAACAAAAACCCTATCGGGATTGGGTTTTGCAGTTAACCGGGTTATGGTTACTGTTACAGCAACATTTCGCTTACCGTTTGTATTCGGTTACTGAATGTTGCTGTTACAGTATCATTGGGTAACAGATATGATTAGGTAACCAACTCGATAGGCTTAAGCCTAAAGAGGGGTTTTCCGGTCCCTGGTCATAACACGGTAAATAGTGCTACCTGGGGCAATTAAATAATGTAGCTTGCGTATTTGTGTAGGTATAACCAGTGTTTGACTATCTTCTTTATCTATTCAAGGCCCATATTACACTATACATATATAATATATCCTGCCTACGAAGCAGGAGGTCTCGGGTTCGAATCCTGGTCAGGGCATTTATTTGTGTGTTTATCACGAATATTTGTTCCTGAGTTATGGATGTTTTCTATGTTTTTAAGTATTTATATGTATCTATATTATATATATATATCGTTACCACACCACAAGCTTTATTGGGCTTACCGTGGGACTTGGTCGATTTGTGTAAGATTTTCCCGTAAGAATTATTTATTTATTTATTATTATTATATATTTATGATCATAGAAATGATCTAGTGTAATGGGCCTAAGTACGTTTTTTTTTCTTTTTTTTTGCATATTAATAATTGTAATTTAAAAGGTAGTTTGGTTGTAATATGCACATTTTATTTCTATTGATAATATCTTTTTTTAATTTTTACATAAATATGTTCATTATTAATGTTATTATATTACTATTTTTTTCATATTTTTTAATGTACCTACAGGACCTTTTTACAAATATAATTCAAGTCTACCAAAATGTGTAAATATGTGAATCACGTGTAGTTAAGTTTATTACTAAGTATGTAGTGTAAAGAAATGTTTTGTACGCCTGATGGCAAAGCATAGTGATACCATTTATTGATTTAAGACACCACTACTGTAAACAGTCTCACCTATGTTTAATAAATAAACACTTTGACTTTGACTTTAACTTTGAATCGCTTGAAAAATATGACGTAGCTTTAAGGCTGCCTGCATATTTACAGTACGTCTTGTTCGCAACTCTCTGTTAGACCTACAAATAATTAAACTTGATCCTAAGTTTCCGCGCAATCATACGTAATCGAGGGCTCTACTTACATTCACGACCATGACACGGAGCGCTCGGTGAAAAACAAAGAGTTGCGAAAAGCTGACATTCGCGGCGGCATTCACTTCACTGCCATTTTCTAAACGCAGCGGATGACAGGACTTTTGAAAAGGGACGGTCGTATCGTTTGACGCATAGACATAATTAAAACAATAGACCGAGTCTATCAAGTTATTCAAGTTTGAAGTTTTCCCCGCAACCATGTTTATTTGCCTGGCAGTTGAACGGAAGAGGGAGGGACACAATTTTGGAAAAAAATATAGTTTCGTACTTGTTATGAATAAAAAGCGGTGTACGTGTGAAATCGTGTACCTAATGATATTAAGGTGACAGATTAAGGTATATTTTCCACCATTTTTTTGTGATTACTTCTCGTGCTTAGATACCTATAACGATTTGTATTTTCAAATAATTATGTTTAACTCATTGTGCGATCAGAACAAAGTGGCTGCTGATATATTTATGAAAGTAGATTTATTGAAATTGAACGCTGCTTAGAAGTACTTGAGGCTCTCGCCCGCCACGATATATCTGATGGCGACCGTACATCCTAAATCCTTTGTCCTCCAAAATTGTAAATGAAAGCGGAACTATCGGCGAGACATGTGTTCACGGTCTCAAAGCCATGTGTCGCCGCCGGGCAATGGAGGATTGTGGAGATAAGTCCGTGGTAACAGTGTTTAACCGTGTTGTGTACCGTCACGTATAAACAATTTTACTTAAATAAATAGGTACCAACTGTAAAGGATTTTGATTTATGTACATTTTGTACCTTATTACAGTGCACAGACTACACAAACACCACATTAAGAAGCGTTTACAAAGAGAATGCGGTCACCACACATGTGCATAGTTTTACTTGTAAATGTCTCCGATTCTATGAGCATAACCGAGTATCACCTTATTTTATACTAAATTTTTTTATATACTACGACGGTGACAAACAAACGTACGGCCCGCCTAGTTAGCCTAGTAGCCGAGCCACGTAGTTACGTCGCCTAAATTAAATTATAAGTAGTGATAAGTTTTAAACGTTTTGTTTTTGTATTTGATGGTTGCAGTGCTTTGGTTTTTACTGTTATGCTGAAAACTGTTTTTTTTTTTAATAAATAAATCTCTAGCGGCTATACCACAAGTACGAAATGTTACATAATTCCACACAAGTCGACTTCGTGGAACAGTGCAGCTCACTAGTTGACTATAAACATACCTAACAGTGGCGAGGCGTCCATAGAACTCGATTCCTGCCGACTTCTCTTGCGTCAACTAATCTATTTTGCACGTTTTTTCTTAACAAGTCAAAGGAAAAGCAGGTCAAATCAGCTCCGGCTTGCACAGAGAACATTTAGGCGCTCTCTTCTGATACCTAATACAAACAGGTAAATACTCGCATACATAAAAACCTTCATAACTTAAGAGCAAAATGTCGGTTTTTAGTTATCTACTTAGTTTTTTTGTAGTATTTATTTTTAATTTAGTTTTAATTATAGTTTTCTAAATAAATATCTCTGCTTCGCAGTCTGGGTCACTATACACTAGACTAGGAGGCCGTTATCTTCCTATAAAACGTTGCCTATGATTTTAATGATTTAAATAAGTGCAGATACATTTAAACCCTTCTGGAACATAATGTTGAATTCTCATAATGATGAATTCTCAAAATCACGAATAAAAAAACTGTTAATTGTCTAAAACACTTCGCTTTCCATTATCCTTTTAACAATGTGAGAAATTCAATCATTCGATGAAGAAAAAAACATTTTATTATTTTTCACAAAGTCCGCTATTGTCGAAATTGATTCAATGGAGGTTCGGGATTATAGAGGCTTTTAATAATTACTTTCGTCGTTTTTGTGAAAGTTTCACAATTTACTCTCTAAATATTTCTAAGACCTTTTTCTTACAATTGATTATTATTTCAACAAAAACAAATAAATACACATCCATTGTATCGTTTTTGCCTTAAGCATAGCATTCAAAGTCGTAGTCCTGTTTAGTGTAGGTACTTTGTTGATAGGTCGTCATCTCAACAAAGCGGGAAAATATCGGGATCTTCTACGGGTATAGTGCATATCGAACTACGTCACGGTTACGGGAAGTGTTCAGAAATTGAGAATTGGTGTGAGTACGACGTGGCTGGTGCTGGCCACAACGTCGTGGCGTTTTTCAAACGCGACGATAATAATATAGCAGTTCCGTCACTCAATATAACAAGAAAATATAAAGGCCCTATCTCACGATTACGTCTGCAATCACAAAAGTACCTATAGGTAACATTCCTATATTGCGACACAGCAGCGGGAAACACAGTAACTATAGCAGTCCATACACTTCGGGCATATCTTCCGGATCTGCCGATAAATGTATGGGGAATTTGTCTGTGTTACCCACTATCATGGATTTGTGACGGATTACCCGAGCGTATGTGACCGGTATATTATGGTACACGCCAATTACCTGATTTAACGTCCAATACGCTGAATGTCATCTTAAAGCTGCCACAGCAATCGTGGTATTAACTCTATCCTCTCTGATACTTAGGCCCACTTGCACCACCCATGGTAAGCCGCTAACCCGGAGTTCAGCTGTAAAATTCCATACAAAAAACGCTTAACACCAGGTTATATGGCTAACCCCAGGAGGTGCAAGTGGCCCTTAGTCGCCAAACAGTTTCTTCATACAATCTGTTCAGGATTAGGTACTCACCATTTCACTATGAGAAGCAGCCTTCTCGAGTACAGCGTTGAGCCATTCCCACTGCGCCTGGGCGGGTCCTCCGTTTGACTCCCGGACGCTGAACAGGTTGGTGTTCAGTGCAACTATCCTAAGCTTGCTATGTGACTGTTCTATCGTATAGTAGCCACCTGTTGACAAAAACAAAAATAATGTAGAAAAACACCAGTAAGAAGGTTATTTGGAAACTTTGAGCACAAATTTATACCCAGACTTTTGGTCGTCATTTTCTAAACCAACTGGTACAAATTACAATTAAACTCGCATTGCATAGAGACTGACAACCATCCCTCAAATATTAATGATGAAATCTTAAAATTTAAAATATATCCTAAAACTGTCCCGAAACAATATAATATACTAGGTACTCAAAAGAAAATAAGAGTCATTAAGAATCTCAATCATTACAGGTTAAACTACCTTTTTTTTATATACTACGACGGTGACAAACAAGCATACGGCCCGCCTGATGGTAAGCGGTCACCGTAGCCTATGGACGCCTGCAATTCCTGACATGCGCGTTGCTGACCCTTTAAAAAAAGGAGGATTCACTGTGTTGACAGCTAAAGGGGCAAGCTTTGCTCCGTGGGTCCCCAGCTGTCAACACAGTGAATCCTCTTGGAGCTCTGGCGACCTTACTCACCAACGGAAACACACTATGAGTAGGGTCTAGTGTTATTAAACTGCGGTTTTCTGTAAGGTGGAGGTACTTCCCCAGATGGGCTCTGCTCCAGATTTGAGCGAGACGACATTCGTTGTGCTGTGCCCTATCACACTAAACGATATGCATCCGCTGTGTCCATACCTCTCTGAAACTTTCACGTTTATTGAAATATAGGAAACAATTGACTACCAAAGCTTTGTTCTATTGCTATAAAAAATCGGCCAAGTGCACGTCGGACTCGCCCACCGAGGGCTCCGCACAAAAGATGCTCCCGCTAAAAATACTGGTCGCACGGAATTCTCAGTATATGGCAATTATACGGTTTTCGGATTTTCACCTGTACTTTTGCTAAAAGCTCTTTCTTTTTGCCAGATTTAGTGATACTAGATTAACGGAAAGTACCCTATATATTTTGATTCCCATTGCAAATGCATAGGAAATGCTACATAAAGGGCCGTATCTTTTGATTGTGTTGACGTAGAGGTTTGTTTTGTCACAGCTTCAAGGTACCACAGACTTATGTATGAAATATTAATTTCACCTTGCTACCTGTACGCGTTTCCTAGAGGGTCTTGACAGACAGATTGACAGACGGACGGACGGACAACAAAGTGATCCTATAATTGTTCCGTTTTTTTCGTTTTGAGATACGGAACCCTAAAAACAATACGGGATGTTTTATGAAACCTGCAAGGTGTGTATGAAGTTAGGAATTTTCTTTTTTTCCGGCCAAAAAAAAAACACTGATATATAAAATTAATACTGAATGGAAAGATTTACTATTTTTAAATGATAAATGATAAATAAATGATAAATATCTTTATTTTTCAATTTAGGCACATTACAATGCACTTATGAACGTCAAAAAAAAAGCTACTACCGGTTCTATCCCTACACCACAGCCCGAGAAGATTATTACCGGCAAGAAACTCGGCGGGACTTATTTTTTCAAAAGAAATTACAAAAGTAGTAAAACTATTTACAATATGTGGTTCTACAAGAAACCATATCAAAAGAAAATAGTGAAACAGAAAGACAAAAAAAAGAATAAACAAAATAAAACAAAATAAAACGGTTTTACACGATATACACAACATTTGATATGATTTCTTTCGTGAACTGTGTCCTTCACTCTATAAGCAGTACATTCAATTTAATTTTTTGTTGATTTCCTTAGTTTCTGGTATGGGCCATGCATGTTTGTCTGTTAAATAGTCCTCTACTGTGTAATAAGCCTTCGACATCAAAGATTTTTTCAAATAATTCTTAAGAGCGGGAAGGGGCAATTGCAATGCTTCATCCGGTAACTTGTTATAGAAATGAATACATTGTCCATAAAATGACTTATATACTTTACGGACACGACACTTTCTGATAGCTAGCTTATTTTTGTTTCTAGTGTTATAGCTAGAGATATCAGAAATTCTATTGAATGAATCTAAGTTTCTAATAACATGAATTATATTATCATAGATATATTGGGATGCTACAGTTAAAATATTAATTTCTTTAAATAGCTCCCTAACTGATGCACGTTTACCTAACTTATATATAAAACGAATGGCTCTCTTTTGTAAAACAAATATAGTCTGTATGTCAGCTGCCTTGCCCCAAACCAGAATACCGTATGACATTACACTATGAAAATAACTATGATAAACTAGGCGAGCTGTCTCAACATTAGTTAGTTGTCTGATTTTCCTAACGGCGTAAGCAGCCGAACTTAATCTATTTGCGAGTGTTGTTATATGCGGACTCCATTGTAGATTTTTGTCATTGTAGGTTTTTGTGTTATGTGTGTTTTTGTTTGTGTTTTATTTATTTAATCCTTATTAAATATAATTAGAAAGGAGTTTTGTCACACAATGACAATGTCACCCATTTACTAATTTACACACAACAATAAAAATATAGGCGTTACCATATTCACTTTTTTTTTAATTTCGAGTTTTTATTTTCTTTTGGGAAGTATACATAAACAAACAAACACAATTAGAAAAACAAGATTCATCCATATAACGGTTTCTGGATTAGAAGGCTAGATGGCAGTCGTATTTTCAATTACTAGAGCCTACGACAAACATTGGATTCATCGACAAACAATAACGAGTCATTAATCCAATCCAGGACGATCTGTCAGTTTGTATAGAAAGATTAACCTGATAGAACGGAACCCTCGGAGTTCACGTGACGTTTTCTATAGAAACTGACAGATCGTCCCGGATCGGATCGGATGGGTGTGAGTCATCCCTTACGCTAACGCTAGGCCGTAGCAAAATCCTGTTAACCGCTACGAAGATGACGAATACATTACAATACAACTTTAATGAAAGGGGCCCAACGAAGTTTAGGCAACGTAACCCTGCGTTCCCTTAATTCAGATTAACCCTATCCACTCACCGCAAGCGGGAAAGTCGTATTATAATTAAAGTTCTTAAATCACTTAAAAGTTGAAAACTCATGCCAAACAGCGGGATGAATAGAGGTTAATTGGAAAGAACTCAGGCAGGGAAGGTTCAGATTTAACTCAGAATCGAATCAAGCCGACTTTAATTTAATCTACTTTTTGCGTCTTCGGTTCGCCCAAGCGTATAAAGAATTAATCGCAATCATTGTGTACTAGGAACTTTTTACTGTATATGTGATTAAGCGAATTAACTGCTATACATTGAAGGCCACTGGCGCTAACCAGGGTTAGCCAACTAACCCGACAGTCAAATTCCATACTAAAAAACGTTTAACCTGCGAATGCGCCTGTCAAATATTTGCTATGAAATAATTGACCTAGAAAAATTTTCATAGTAAAGATTAGCCCCGGGTTAGTAGGCTAACCTCAGATGGTGCAACTGGTAATAGTAGATGTTGCTAAGCACCTCCCTAAGACGCATACGGGAGATGTGGTGGCAAAATTCGGGGCCACGGGTGTGGTCTCGGTAGCTCGGTTGGAAGAGCGAGGGGCTGGTATCCCAAAATCGCGGGCTTGAGTTCCCCCGAGGTCATGAATTTATTTAATTTTCCTCTTTTCTGAGAAGTTTGGTATCATTCGCAGACGTTTCTGTTAAAAATAATAACACAAGGTGACTAATTTTGTAAAATTCTGACTTCAGTTATTTCAAAATAATGGGGGGATTTAGTAGGTTGTTATTTATTCGTGAAATCTTGGTAGTCTAAGTAGAGACATGCGACATTTTGTGACCGTCCACATAATAAATTAGAAAATTTCAAGGAATCGTACGTATCTAAGTATGACAGACATGCAGCACTTTTTCACTGTAAGCCATGTCCAATTTATGACAAAAATTTAACTTACCATTTTTAAAAGTCTGTAAAGCCTCCAACGGCAACCAATGCCCCCAGAGGTTGGTCAGGTTCTCCGACGGCGCGGGGTCCAAGTGGCCCAGCACTGGGAACACGAAGTGTGAGCTGAACGTCCTGCCCAGCAGATCCGTCATGTTCCTTATCGCCTGGAATCGCTCTTCGTCGCTGCCATACCGGGATGCTATGATGTCACTGTAAGTATAAGGTTATATTAGAATATGGATTGTTTGTTTTAGGTAATCTTAGCCTAACTAGTTGACTGTGACTAGTATTAGTACTTTTAGTAGGCACTTTTTAGTTTGACATGACTGATTCCAATTTATAAATTGAAAGAGATGTCATATACTAGAGAAAAAGTGACCAAGGCCGCCGGTGAGCAGGGCTGGAATTTATACCTATGACTGCTTAAAAACAAAACACAAAAACATGAATCAAAACATTTATTAAAAATAATAAATGATTCGATTCGTGCTTTACATTTGTATGATTCCCGTTTAAGGATGACTCACACCAATCCGATCCGATCCGAGTCGATCTATCTATATCTATAGAAAACGTCACGTGACCTCCGAGGGCTCCGGCCATCACGTGATTCTTTCTATAGAGACTGACAGATCGTCCCGGATCGGATTGGATCGGATCGGATCGGATTGGTGTGAGTCATCCTTTAGTTACACATGCAACAATTTAGAGACGTTAGATTATGATTGTACTTATGTTTGCTACGTGAAATGGTAAACATAATTTTATCCCAATAGATAAAGCCAATGGTAACCTTATAAATTTGCTAGACCGCTACTACATATTAACTGTCGCGAGATTTAGTTGCTTTAGCCACAGCACACACAAATTTAAAACCACCGCATGCGTAGCCAAGATGCCAATCGCTCACGCTTCGTAGCTTTTCGTATTTATCTCTATCTATAACTCTTCCTTATTAGTGCGACAATGAAAGTTGCGTTTCGTTCGCGACTGAGCGTCAGCGATTGGCATCTTGGCTACGCACGCAGATGTAAACATTTCTAGACACACCCGGTCCCCAGCATAGACTCGACGTTTTCGGAGTGCCGCGTGTGCATAGAACGCGGCTGGTTCGATTGGCTCTAACGGGCTATCCTGTGAGCTTTAGACCCGATGGAGTAGCAATTGACACGCCTACCCCTCTGCTGTATGACATAGTAACATACTCGTTGTACGGACTGACGTTTATCTGACATAACTATTTGTACGTTACGTACTAATAGCTATACATTTGACGTACCCCTCCCCCGCAAAAATGGCAGACTTTTTATATAGGAAATGGCAGACGTTGCCAGTCCGGTTGTTAAAAAGTCAAAGGAGCTATCGGATAAGAAGTAACCAAAGCGCCCAGCACATGCTAATGATTTTTGCTCTCTTACACCTATGGAACAGCGGGTGTAAGCGTGACAAGGCATATCCGGTCCGCAGCGCGCCTTCTTTCGAAGTCAGAAAGTTCGAAAGAAGGCGCGCTGTGATTTCGTAGTCCAGGCTTGAAACAAAAAAACTGGCCCTTATATACGAGACTGTGGCTCTAGCTCATACTCGGTCACATACTCGGTCTACAGCATAAACTCGACGTTCTCGGAGTGGTGTGCGGCTGCGTCAATCAGCCCCAACGAGCTATCGCACAAGCAGTAACCGAAGCGCCCTGCACATACTAGTGGCTCTTGCTCTCTTACATCTATGGAGCAGCGGGTGTAAGCGTGACAAGACATACCCGGTCCACAGCACGAACTCGACGTTCTCGGAGTGCCGCGTGCGCATGTGGCGCGCGGCCGACTCGATCAGCTCCAACGAGCTGTCGCATGAGTAGTCGCCGAAGCGGCCCAGCGCGCGATGGTGGCCAGAACTGCCACGCTCATCTGCTCGACGACAATCTGAATAAAAACAAAAAAACTCGCTAAATACAATTTTAAAATTTTACATATAGCCGTATACAGAGTGTTACCGGGACCTAGGCAATATTCGCAAATCATAATTATGTGTAAACCACCTCCTGCTTTCGCGGCAGATTATGTTATTTAACTGCAAAATTCGATTTTCTACATTCGTACTTCACATGTAGTAGGCGAATTGCGTAATTGTGGTTATTCATATCGTTGATGACTTGGTACGGGATCACGCCGTGGTACGGGGGTACACAGATGAGACAACCAAGCCCAAAATTATTGTTCTCTTTATCATTTAATTAGTATAAAGTTTTTAATATATTATATGAGGACTTTTTATGTGAAATATTGAAGTAAAGAAAAAGTGAAATTGCTTACAATGCACAAAAACTATCAGATTTCATTTTATTATACGGCGAGATGCATTGAAATGCAGTTCATGCCTTATCAAGAACGCTTCCCAAATCGACGGCATCGTACTCGGTTAGCCTGAAAGGGCCACGATAGAAATCGTGATCGCACAAATTGAAGAACCCTTTCTTCTAGCGACATTTGCACCACCCGCTTAACTCTGGGTCGGTTGGCTAACCCCGGTGGTGCAAGTGGTTTTGAACCAATTTTGTCTATTTGTAAGTCTAATTATAAAATCAACAAATGTTGTATCCTTATCAGTATAAAATATTGCCTTAAATACTTATTTCTTAATTTATTTGCGTCAATTGCTAGGGAATTTTATATAAATTACACTTTGTACCTACATCTTCTAGTATCACCTTGTGATGTGTACAGCGGATCATAATGGAAGTCCGTGATGTGCCAAAAATAACCTGGAACAAACGAGAAATTGGTTAATTATGACATATATAATTATAACAAAACTAGCCTCGCGGTGGAAAAATTGTGTGAATATTTGATGTGCCGCCAACATCTAACAGTTCCCGGTAATCTTGGTCAGATCGCGTTCGTGTAACTTTCTGCGCCAGACAAGTATTGTAACGCATTGGGCTATGTTGACGACTTTGGCGCTCCTACGAACCAGCTCATTTTTGACGTGGCAACGTCTTATAGTTCGATGGAGCCGGCTGCACGCACGAAAAACATGACTCATGCGGCGTTACCTCGCTCTGAGGCGTTCACGATGAGTAAAAAATCAATGGCTTTACTATTCGATCGTTGTCACGTTCAACTATCGTCAGTAAACTGACTTTACAGACAACCGATTTTTATTGATATGATGGCCCTCAATATACTCAATTAGTAGAGCTTATTTTTCTTCCTTGCGTTTTCCCGACATATACCGGGAGCCTAGCGTCCGCTTTGGCAACTTATCTCAAAATAGATAAGTTGCCAAAGAGGCGTAGGTAGCGAATGCTATTTTCTTCCAATCTAAAGGAGAGGATCTTATTGGGATAAGTCTGGTTTCCTCACGATATTTTCTTTCTTCGGAACATCGTGAAGAAACCCGACGAAACCGAGCGATTGGTTTCGTTGCTTCGGAACTAAAGCGATGATTTGATGTTTATGACATTTGATATGTCATAAACATCATTATTTCGTAAATAAGCTCCGATAAGCTCTACGCTATTAACAGGTATATTTACGAGCCAAGTCTTAAGCTAGAATGTCACCCGCGGCATTAATTCGTTTTTTTTTAAATACATTCCAAACATTATTTTACCTTCAATTTAAACTATTGTCAGACATAATATTAATATTAAAATAAATTGCATAACACACGTAAATTAAGTCACGTGCGACTTATTTTGGAGAATTTAGTATTCCATTATCAAGCGTTGAGTACCAAGCGCGAAAACGCCGTCAACTAAAAATTCGTGAGTGTCATCTGTATTTTTTTATAAAATTGTTTCACCAGTTTGCATGAGAATAAATAAATAAATAAATAAAAATAAAAATAAAAAGCCTTTATTGATTCTCTACGAGATTAAACTACACTACAAAATAGGTAATAACTTATGAAATTAAAATTATTCCGTAGAGACCCCTCTTTGGGTGAAGGCCTCCTCCAGTGCTAGCCAGCTTTTCCTGTCTTTGGCCTTCTCTGGCCAATCTTTGCCCGCTGTAGCCACAATTTCGTCGAACCATCGTTCTTTGGGCTTTCCTCGGTTCCTGGTCCCCGTCGGACCGCGCCATAGAGTTGTTATTTTTGCCCATCTCTCTTTATGCATACGCGCAGTGTGGCCACACCATTTCCATTTTAGTTTTTGGGCAAATGTTAGAGCGTCTATAATGCCAGTTTTTTGTCTTATGTCTGGGTTTCTCTTTTTGTGTATTAATTTTAAATTTAGGATGCATCTTTCCATTGAGCGTTGGCAGCGTTGTATTTTATTTCGCGTGTCTTGGTTGTAAATCCATGACTGGCATGCATACGTCAGGCTAGGCAGTAGACAGGTATCGAGAACTTTTTTCTTTAAATTAATTGGCATATTCGATTTTAAAATTTCTTTATATTTCCAAAATTTACTCCATGTTAATGCGATTCGACGTGAGATTTCTTCGGAGTTCCTGTTCTTATTGAAGGATATTAATTTACCTAGATAGACATACTGTTGAACATATTCTAATGGGCTTTTGTTTACTAATATTTCTTTCTGAGTTGAGTTACTTATAATTTTAGTTTTTTGTACGTTCAACTCTAAGCCTATGTTCTTACTCACGTGGTTTAGATCATTTAACATTATTTCTAGTTCTCGGGCTGTTTCTGCGAAAATTACAATATCGTCAGCGAATCTTAAATTACTTAAATATTTTCCATTTACAAATAAACCTTTGGATGTCCATTCTAAATCCTTCATAACATTTTGTAGAACCGAAATGAATAATTTAGGCGACAGTGGATCTCCTTGTTTTACGCCGCGTCTAATGTCTATAGGCTCGCCAGTTCTGTCCAGTTTTATTCTGCTCGTGCTCTTGCTTGTATATATCTCTTAAGATTTGTATGTAGGTTTCTTGTACATTTTGGACTCTTAGTGCATTCCAGATGCTATTGTGAGCTATAGAGTCGAACGCTTTCGCGTAGTCTATAAACGCGATATATAACGGTCTTCTGAATTCCGAATATTTTTCGATCACTTGCTCGATTGTGTGGATATGATCTATAGTGCTAAAGCTCTTCCGGAAGCCCGCTTGCTCTACAGGTTGACTTTTCTCTATTGTCAGGCTTATTCTTTCCTCTATACACGAAGCAAAAAGTTTATATATGCAAGGTAGCAAGCATGAGAATAGTTTTAAGTAAATGACAAGATAACTCAAGCGCTCCCTGGTATATCTAGTTTCTTAAGGTTAATTTGAAACTGTTCCGGAAGTAAAACTATTTAAGCTAACTAAAAAAAATAGAACCGGTCCTTTTCAATTACTTTCATGGAAGTACTTAAGCAAGTGTAAGTATTTACTTACTTCTAAGTTACCATGAAATCAGTTGAAGTATACTACTAAGTACTTACACTTGATTTTACTAATATTTTCTACGTTAAAGAGTAAATTTAATTAGCAAATCATTCTTTAGGTATGCCGTAGGCTATACCGGCAAAAATAATTTAAATGACAGAGCTTCCTAAACATCACATTTTACAAAAAGCTCAAACACCCCCACGTCTATTCTCATTACGTTTCATCATTTACTAAAGAAAGGATTATACTCAGATCCATCCCATTTACTAAATATAAAAGTACAAAATTACCCGAGCAATCCCACTTTTCTGACGCCTACATTACCCATTAAGACGCACTCCGGTCGCCGTATAATAAATTAAGACAATTTAATCCGGCGCAATACAAATCTCTTGTCTAATTTATTTTGCAAGTCGAATTCTGCGGGATCTAACTTTTCGTACTCGAGTGCTTCGATGTCGGAAATCTGGAAGAGACGGCCTCACGCATCAGAGGTTGATAAATTCATTTCAATTTCCATTTATATGTTAAGCGGGTTTTTATAAACGATAGTTTATAAAACCTTTTCTACTGGATGTTATTTCATTGTAGCACTGTCTCTAAATCAATGGACCCTTGTTTAAACATATTACAATAACTTTCGGGGGCTAGCTTAAAAAAAGGTTTAATCATAAATAAAAGCTCGTATAGAAAATTATATTCTTTACAGATTATTTTCTCAATTGTGAAAAATCTGAGAGGTTTTGCGCTACCTTACCCGTACCTTGCCTTATTACCTCATAGTAATATTAGTTCACTCAGACAATAAAATAACTCCCAGTTTAGACAAAATCGAAAGTGCTGTTTCTTAGCAACTTGGCGCTAAGAAACAGGAAACCTATTATAAATCGAACGTGCTAAGCTGACATTTGACATATCCACTTCATATTCCCTACGTCTTTAGCATGTCATATTGATCATTTGTCATTTGTTGATCATGTGTCAAATTGATACTTTCGAGAACTCATATAAGGTTACTTTAAATGAGTTAAGTACATTACAATTCCTACTTTGCACAGTAAAGAAGTGACACATATACAATTTTGTAATAGTTAGCTACATTTTTAATACGCTATTTAAACTATTTTTAGCTACGCGTTTTATTCGTTCATTATTAATTTCATTCAGCTTTCTCTAAATTTAGAGCCTAACCACCAAAATGTCGATAAACATTGTAAAATATTTAACCACACGGGGGTGATTAGGAGTCGCTTTACTGCCTCTCGGTGCGATAACCGCGACCATTTATATTGTTAACGTATCGGTAATGAAACAGATAATGGAAAAACTTTGTGTTACAATACAGTTTTACCCATAAATGGTTCTTACCATAAAGAGTGTTATTCCACACAAAATAATAAAGTCCCAAATTATCTATGTTGGTATTTGGAATTATTTTGTTTTTTTTCTACTTTATTAATAAATAAGTACTATTCTTGCTTAGAGTTATTCATACACAAAAAAACTTCAGACCATTCAAAATATTAACCACCTTTTACTGAGGCACGACACCAAACTACAATCATGTTTAGCTCTTTCTCCTCAACCAACATAAATGGTGTGAGAAATATCTGCCACATTAATTCCAACGCAGTGACAACAAAATAATTAGAAGACCAAAATTAGCGCCATGGAAATGCAAGTTAAACACACAAATTTTGCTGCTGGCGTGGGTCCAACTGAAACCTACGTGTCAGAACGAGCCCTACAAAATTAACAATTGCACAACTTGCAATGGCTTTACTAATTTAACTAATATATTTGAGGCATACTGGCATAACAATCTTATATATAAATAACATGAACTAACCAAGCCCCAAACTCGGCATAGACTGGTATTATTTATAGGTTCTAGGCTGCCGCTAGAATATCGTTAAAGGTTTACTAAGACTAGACTTCCCTATAAGTTTTTTTTTTCTCTGAATTGTAAATTAAAAAGACTGGGTTGATTGACATACATTATTAACTGATTCTGCATTGAATAGCGTTTTGGCTTGGCACCGCGTGGTGTCACCTCTATTTGTTTGATTACTCATCCTCTCCGAACCTTACAGCAAATAAAAATAATATTTTTTATTTTTCACTTTTTGTAGTCGGTTTTATTTTTGGTAAAAAAAATGTTGTATTTTTAGTTGGTAAGTAGGTACTATGTAGTATGAGTAACGCAGTATTAATAAACAACAAAAAATTATTAGTCAAATCAGACGGCGGAGCTCGGAATTATCAGCTTAAATAAGTGGAGTTCCACATGCAGGGGGGTCTTAATAATAAGGTATGTTTCACAACATGTATAGTTTTCCGGAATAAAATGCTTTATTTACTTAAGAAAACACCGAAATCACCAAACATGTGCCTTTGAAAATTGAGAAGGTCCCTTAATTCCTCACGGATCTCATCAAATTAGCACCAAATTCCTATGGGATCAACTTGAAGGTGACTCCTTTTGAACAATTTGAACAAAAAAAGAACTGCTCAAATTGGACCACGGAGCTAGGAATTATCGGCTTATGTGGATTAAGTTCCTAATGCCATCCCTGGTCTCCATCATCAGGTCTACCTGACCAAATTTATGATTTTCGCATGCAATTTGTCAAGAAAATTGAGAAGTTTTCTTGATTCTTCAATCAACTTAAACAAAATTTTTTTTTCCTGTGTTGGATATATGTACTCGTCGCTAATCATCTAATAGGTCTTTAAAAATAAGGTTAAAAATAATTGAGGTTATTAAAACTTGAATCGAAGTCGAATATTTACAAAAATAATCGCTCTGAAAATCTAAAACAGTATGACGCGGTTTGGTTTTATTTTCGCTGTGCCACTAAACCAAATTTGAAGTTTAAAACAGGTACTAATTTGACGTAGAATTTAACCTATTTAATACCGACCTTAATGACTTTTCCGTGCAACGTACTATTTTCGAGCTGGACGCAAAATACTGAAAAAAAACCGAAATTTGACAGTTACTTGGCTCTCAAACGTCAAGCTCAACTCATGGAATTGTGCAAACTCGGTTGACATGTCTTTGGGACCTAATGAAGGCGTTAAAACTATATCCAGCTTGCTGGGAATTAGTTCCTGGAAACTATCTAACTTTGTAGTCCTATTAAGAAAACCTCGAAATTAACATAAATGTGCCTTTGAAAATTGGATCCTCGTGGATACCATCAACAAATCAGGACCACATTTCTATGGAACCAAATTGGAGATAGATAGGTACTTTCGAACAAATGAAAAATCACATAAAAACAGTCGGTAAACAATCATTAAAAAAAAACAAACAGACGAACGTATAACCAGCTCCATCTAATTTTTTAAGTCAGTTCGAACAAATGAAAAATCACATAAAAACAGTCGGTAAACAATCATTAAAAAAAAAAACAAACAGACGAACGTATAACCAGCTCCATCAAATTTTTTAAGTCAGTTTAAATATTATTATTTTACGGAAAAGCAATGTACAACAAGCATCGTGTATTCTACTACACCATGAAGACGGTATATGTAGGGTTAGTGCCAAAACAAGAGATATGCGAGAGCCAAAAGCGCTTTTCTGGTAATGTTTTTGTTTTAAAAAACGACGTTGTCTGAAAATCTACAAAACATCTATAGTGGAATGGAGCCTCAAGGCTTCATACGACATGCTTAACAATAGCGAGATTATTCTGAACGTGCACCGTTTTTATTACAAATTAAAATAGTAAGGGCAAAGTCACTTGAACTGACGACCGATATGGCAAAAGAAGAATCAGGACTGATGATTGATCACTCCTCGGGATAGCATACAGGTTGTTACAAAAGTCCAAAACGATCTTATCTTATCTTATCTTATTAAAGGTCAGGGGGCCCTAACGGATACACTTCGACACATTGGAATCTTTTGTGTTATTGCCCCCTACCACACTCCTCAAGAGCTTGCTCGATCATCTCAATGTGACGGATGATGGAGATCACGGGTAGTGCTTTAAATTCCTTTGGCTCCAAGTATCCTGTACCAAAGTCCTTCATTCTTTGTCTGGCGAGGGCGTGACATTCACATATTAAATGCTTCATAGTCTCATCTTCTTCGCCACACATTATACACTATAGGTAAGTGTTGTCTGTGAGTCCCATTCTGGCCAGTACACCTCTGACCCCATATAGTGATTTGCTAAGTTTCCAGAGCTTTTTACTCCAGCCCGAGTCCAACTCTGAATGCCTAAGTCCCGTCAAACCTCTCCAGTTGGTGTTTGAGTACTCATGGTTCTTAATGGCCGTTATTATGATTCCCTGTGAGAGTCCCGAACGATACTTCAACAGCTGATAAGGTCAATGACCCTGAGTGTGATGCAAGTGGAAGTTTTTTTTAAATTTCTTACAAAAAACTCCTTTGTATGGAGATAGATGCATTTTCGATCAGCTGTTCCATACAAAGTTGTTTTTTCAAATTTCGAATTTTTTCCACTTGCATCACCATCAAAGGGACCTTTATTTTTCAATACATACTTTCGTTGTGATACAGATTTCAGGTTAAAACAGTCAATACATGTTATTTTATAAGTTAAAATCTATTGTCAGTCTATTCCAGTATTCTGGCTTTATGTCCCCGCAGTGTTTGAATACGTAACGTGTTCATCAGCCGCCTGCTCACTCATTAATCACACGTTTTTGCTCCGTCTCGGGCAAACGCAAACTGTGATAAATCCCGACGAATTACTACAATCAGAGTAAGCTTACATACAGTAGTGCGTCTTATAGCAAAAAAAAACATACGCGAAGCGTGAGGGTAAAACAAAAGACGTTTACATGCGCCCGACTCCCCTAGATTGACCTAGATTTAGGATGCACGAGAGTATTTGGTAGAAATTCGAACGTCGAACGAGACCTAATGTTCAGCGATAGGTTACTGTATCCAGTCTTTATACTGTGATACGGCTTCGTATATCGACATTGCGCAAACATAAGGCATATGAGTGACAAATTCGTTATTTGCGGGTTCAACGGAATATGGGATTGGATTTTTGATCGTCGTGAAACAATTCGCTTCGAAGTCATATAGGTACTAGTACATGTACGTTAATTTTACTCGGGAATTCAGTTTGTCAATATAGTACGAGTAAGTATAGGTATGTATAAAAGGCATGCTGATACACCTAGAAAATATAAATAAACCAAATTGTATCATTATTTCACTTACAATACGTATATATATTGATCAGTATATACTTGGTTATTGTTTTTAATTGATTGTATAAATGTACAAGCGCACTTCAAATCTTTTAATATTTGTGTTCGCATTGCAATACTGTTATTTGTTTAACTAACAAATAATTACCTAATATGAATGATATGTAAAATCTAAATGAACTTATAAATTTAACAAATTGAAATACAATATAAATGTATGCAGACAACGAGTTTTTAACTACCAGAAAAAATATACGTAGAAAATTCATTGCCAAATCACTTTATTATCAAGAAAAATCCGGAAAAAATATTAAGAAACAAAGCACGCGCAGAATTCGTTATCTCCAGCAGCTAAGAATTGAAGGAAATAAATTATCTCCTGTATAAGTAAGAGCTATAAAAAGTTTATTATATCCAGTGTCAGCTGCGTTACTTCGAACAGGTTGGGAGTGGTGATTTCAGACCAGCGGGTCTAAGATGGTTATCCACGAATGTCATAGGATAAAACTGTGGTAGCTGCCAAATGCAAAGACATTTGACAGAACTGTTTAAAATTATCAGAAATTGTCAGAACGTACCGACAAACTATCGTCTTATCCAGCAATTATCAGGATATTAGCTTGGCATCTTAGCCCCGCAGATACTTTTTATTTTCAAAGAAGGATAAGTAAATTTGCAAATACAACAATAATAATATTGAATTATTTATATCACACATTAAACTTTCGCACATTTACACTTATTTACTACTTACTTACTACTGTTCACATTATTATAATCTGACAACGAGTATATTGCGAATAGTCCGGAGAGTGACAGAGGAAATTGAGATAAAAAACATCCCAGAAATTTTAATTTAATAAGACCGTCTTATTTAATTTCAAGTAAAAGTAACCACTCAGCAGGTTTTCTACATTTTGAATGCAGTTTGCGAAAAAACACAATATATATTTGTTGCGTAAAATTTGTTCTGTATTCATTGCGAAAATCAAAAAATTGCAATTTTGAATCTGCATATCTTTCGCTCGAATAAACAAGCAAAAGGAGGGAAGGAGATGCCTGTTTTCGATCTATTTGATGTTCGCGATTGGCCTTCCGATATTTAATCATAGGTATATGTGTATTGGTACTGTACGTGCTGTGAGCGCAATCAACACGAGCAAATTCAACCGTCAATCTTTTTTTGCTGTTTTTATTTAATTTTTTTGTGTGCATATTTTTTGTTTTTTCTCAATCTTCATTTTATTCAAAGCAGCACTCTTTGAATAAGGACTCAAATGAGATGTAGTCAAATACATAGGTATAGGTACGCGATTTAATTCGTTTTGAAGTGTTTAATTTTAATGAGTACTAATCGCGGAACCGGATACATTATTATGCCAGATTAGAGTAAAAAATGTTACGCGTGTAGACGGAAAATGCTTTGGTGAGCTAGTAGTACGTTAGTTTAGGAATCATTTTATGTTTTTCAACAATAAGTCATATAATTACAATTTATATTATTAATAATATTATTTATTAGTAATGCAACGAATGCGAATATGTATTCGTATTCGTTGCATCACTAATCAATAGTGAAAGAGTAACCCTAACTTTTCTATCTACTAGTAAATTAACTAAATTTGCGATAGACTCGTTGTCAGTTTATAATAATGAATTCAATCATTTATTTTTATTCTACAACTTTTTGTTTCAAAATGAAATTTTGTTAAAAACACGAAATTCCATTAGTAAATTAACTCCACTTAAAACTTTTGAACAACTTTTTGCATAAATACACGTATAAAAAACAGCCAAATCCAATTGGTGTATTTAATTAAAAGAAAACACATCAATCATACAACAGATACTATACGCATACAATAGTTAGATATCGAATACATATTGCTTAGAGGCCACAGGCCACTTATCTCCATACAAATGTTGTAAACGTACTCGACTGTCTCCTCCTTGGCTTTTGAAGCTAGAATAATGGTCTTTGTTAAAACAGAACGCCTACCACGAACATCAAAAATTGGCATTGACGGGAAAACCTCTTTGTCACTCCAATATGCAAGTGTGATAGAGATGGACATACAAATCCGCAATCGTTCGATTTTCGTGGTACACGTAATAGGCCCAGATTTTTGTTATTAAATTTTATCTGTGTCGACCTATTTTGGGTCAACCTGTATGAACATATTTTTTTGCAGTATTAAAAAAAATAGTTTGTCTTCAAAAGATATTTAAAAATATGAATTAAGTGTTGTCAGCCCTGTAAGTTAAACCTACACATGAGGTAGATTAATTAACGATACAAAAAAGAATTAGGATAAAAACACGTTGTTGTTTTGAAATCAATGTCAATGTTTGTATGGTTGTTTGAATTTGGTTCATCAAGTCATAGTTATACATAATATGTATTATCTTTACATGTTGACATATAGGTAGGTATATGACCTTTTTACGTTTTCCAGCTAAATGGGTCATAAATATTTTATTGTATGGTTTTTTGTAGAAATTGGGAAGTGAGGATATCTAAACGCTAATTTGTAAACATTCCAGGCAGGATATATTTTTTCAATAATTGTGACCCAACTTAGGAAAATGTGATAATCATTCTACCCGAAACGTTAACATTGAATAAAATTAACATTGAATAAAACGCATTTTTCTGAAATAATATAAATATTATTATATTTAGGGTTAATACAATTGTATATTTAGGATAAACTAAACATAATATTTGCAATATTACTTACTTATGCAATTTGCTTTGAAGTGTAGTTAGATTCTTTGATGTGCTGATAAGTATATTTTTCTAGACCATTAATAATTTATCTTTTAGATCAATCTTTGGATAAATGAAATCTGCTGCAAACTGTGATGTAATTTCAACGAGATGTTTTATTTCACATTTAATAATCGGCTTGCGTTCGCATGTTCCATTTAACTCAATGATATTATGGCAGGTGGAATTCGTTCAGTCAACCAATGCGGCTATTTTGAGCTTTACTGCTTTGGCCACAAGTGGTAAACATTATTTTGGTAGATTAAAAATTAATCTTATTCATCCAATTACCGCAACCTCTGCATAAGGGGGATTAAAATAGGAAATAAATATAATATATTTGAAGCTGAAAATTGGGATGTCAGTAAAATACATACCAGCGTGCGTAGCCAAGATGTGTAGCAATCGATCACGCTCAGAAGCGTATCTTAGTTATCTCTCTCTCTCTATCGCTCTACCTTATTAGTGAGAGAATGACAGTTAGGTTTCATTCGCGACTGAGCGTTAGCGATTGGTATCTTGGCTACGCACACTGATAACAAAAACATACCAAAAGGGCTCGAATGCTTGCCATTTTATGCTGACTGTCACGCTACGCGTCACTTTCTCGCTTAACTACATACTTGTTAGACGTAACATTTAGCGACAGCCATATTGACAACCCGACCAAATTAGACTAGCAGGGATTGTTAAAAAGTATATATAATTCCACTGAAACAGTTTTAAGGATGACGCAGGCTAGGACGTGACTTTTCTAAAGAAAGATTTTCGATAGATCGTCCCGTCCCGCTCTGTCCCGTCCCGTCCCATTCTAGTGTGAGTCAACCCTTACCAAACATTTAAAACATCACTCTCCCAATCGCATGTTTTATTAAATTCACCACGCGAACTTTGACTCCAATAAAATCAAATGTAATACCTGCCTGGGTATCGCGCTTAATTTAAAAACTTGAACGTTCCAACCACATCACACGTAAAAAGGTCTTCGCTCTTTGATTCGCAGAAGATAAATATCAAATGTAATTTATTCAAATTCCACGGTTTATTTTAAAACGAAAAAGCTTTATTTAAAAACGTTACATGCTATAAGGATTGCGTTAGATATCATGCATAGTAAAGTCCAATACTTATCGTATTGTAGAAAAAACCGGCCAAGAGCATGTCGGGCCATGCTCAGTTTAGGGTTCCGTAGTTTACCGGCCGTCTCAATAGGCAACCTTAAAAAGTGTTTTAATAGATACCATGCTCAATATGCTTATAATAATTAACAATTCTATGATACCCGTCCCGACCCCATCAACTCCGGAAAAATCTTAACACCGCGAAGTAGACCACGGTACAGCGCCATCTCTCGGGATATTGGGTTACTAATTTATACAAACTAGACGGTTTATGTATGTTGGGTTGGGTAACATTTGATCGCGTGAATCGATTTGAATCATTATTTTTTTATTAGAAGGAAAATACGTGCGGGATGATAAATTAGGTACTCAAGATAAAAAAAAATGTTTGGATATACGGTTAAATTACAAATTTAATTCAGAAATTATAATGTTCAATTTTTCAAAAACCGTTCAACCAATCAAGTTCAAAATAAATTTTCAATAAAGTTCTTATTAAGTTATACTTTTGTAATTTTATTCATATTTTTTTGAACTCATAGTTCAAAAGTTAGAGGGGAGGGGACAATTTTTTTAAACTTCTGGAGCGATTATTTCAGAAAATATTAACTTTATCAAAAACTGTTCTGAGTAAACCCTCATTATTTTACAAATACCTATTCAATGATATGTCACACTCTAGGGTTGAAACGAAAAAAAAACACCCCCCACTTTACGTGCACAGGAGGTACCCTAAAAAAATATATAACCACTTTTTATTTTACCGCTTTGTTGGCGTGACCGATATACATATTCTTACAAAATTGCAGCTTTCTAGTACTTTTTCTAGTACGTTACAGTCACAGATTATCCGCGGACGGAGGGACAGACAGACTTGGCGAAACTATAAGGGTTCCTAGTTGACTACGGAACCCTAAAAAGACAGTTTTTGGTTTTCTTTTCAAGATAAATTTATATTCAGCAGTACGTTTTCAGACATGTTTAACGTTTTCAATAAGTATATAATGTTATTTGCGTTACAAAATATTGACATAAATCCATTAAAGATTCTCTGAAATAAAACTTCTTTAAATGCACTTTTAGTGTAGGTAATCTCGTTTCAGTGAAATTTTAATAAAAACCAATTTCGTACAAAGGCAAGCGAGGTCATTGAACTGATTAGAGCAGAGTGGCACATCTCATTTTAATAAATTTCAATGAAATATGTATCTCCTGTCGGTAGAAATAATGGCGAGACCCGCTTGAATACTAAAAATAAATCACCGCGGTTTTTTAATGCGCAGGAGAAAATATTCGTTTCTCGTCCTTGTGGGAAAGTGATTTTCTCACAAAGGAATCTGACATAAATATGATTTCTAGCCTGTAGCTTTGTGTTGGAAATTATTACGCTGTTATCGCACGATCGCAATGTTTTGGTTCAGTGAATGAATAAAATGACAATCATTGTGTTCGAATTGAAAATGTAATTATTGAAGGTACAGAATAGTCCGAAGCATTGAATGTACATAATAGGTACGCGTCCTATTTGAAGTGATTCGATAAAATGATAGATTTCATTTATAGCCATATATACGGGCGCTGTTCAACTAATAAAAAGCAGTATAGAAAGTTCTTTTAAAATTTTACCAGTTACTCACATATTATATGTCAACCAGATGCATTATTTACATTTACGACACGTTTAATAGTCATTATTTCGTCTAAGTCTGCCATATATTATATTAATTATTTGAGCTTGCATAGTTATCAGCTTTTAATAAAAATTAAGTCATCAAAAAGTTTTACTACTAAGGTTTGTGCTTTTGGTTTCCTTGTTGATCACAAACTGCATCGCTTTTTTATACCGTAAGTTTTAATCAAGTGTTTTTAAATGGTTTTTAATCTAACTCTATCGGCTTGAGCCGAAAATACATAATTTTCTCATTCCTTTCCAAACTTCATCTTACCGCTTTCAACAACTTATGAGTTTATGCATTGTCACAGGCTTTTATAATTTATATATTTTTTTATTTATTTCAATAGTAGAATGCCCTTCAGGCAATATATTACTAGCTTTATAAACCCCTCTGGGCATTGTAGACCAACCTTTGTTTTTGTGTTTTTATATTTTTGTGTGCACAAGTAACTTTTTTGATTGACGGGGGAGAATTCGCATTCTCTCAGTTCTTAATCCTGTAGAAACGAGTGCTGTAAAGGGCTCGAAACATAGGGTCTTGGTGTTAATAAACACGAGTAATCCGTTCCAAAGTGTTTAATTTTAATTCATACATTCATCAAACACGCGTAAAATACAACGCTGTGAGTTAAATAATCTGCTAAATCCATGATTAATTATCACTTTAGGACAGCTCGGGCTCGGTGCAGTGTGAGTCGTCCTTAATTGTGCGTACGCGTTGTGTTAAAGTTGCCTAAAACTACCCACCCGAGGAAAGTTCTCGAAGCAGTAACATAGTTAATCAATCAGTGTTTGTTTCACCTCCGGATAATATTAATGGTGGCTAGAACCAGTTAGGTGATTTGTTAGGCGGAATCGCTTTTTGTGTAACAATATAAATGAGTTCTTCAGTTGGAGCGATGCTCACTTTTATGGCCATCGTGTGTTGAACCTGGTCTTAGTATATTTTTGTGGTGTCGTAATGTTTTGATATTTTTAGATTTTGTAGAGTTCCTTTTATTGCTGTTCTATAATCTGTTATTCTCTTACCTGTGATAAATCATAGGCCAGTCGAGAACTAAAATGTTAACAATCTTAATGTAAGTTGCACAAGTTAACACCGTTGCAAAAATTTGATATACATAGTTCTAAAACTACATTATGCAATAAAATGTAAATTGGATAATATTTTCTCTTAATAATCTATCATAATACTATTAGTAAAAAGATGCATGATTATTATAGTTAGTCGCGCTTATTTTTATGATTGTCTCTCTCTTTCAAGCACGGTGTTGATTAGCTTTAGCACGATGAAACCCCATCCATCGTATCGCCACTGGCTGTGTTCGCATAATCCAATTTAAAAAAAACGTAAGTTGCCATGGGTTAGCTTTCAGAGGTATATTGGATGTATTTATTAAACACGCTGTGCTTCCTCCATGAGTTATAACCTCTAGAGACTGATGTTTCTCAGTGCCTCTCGCTTGTACTGATATGGTGCAAGCAAGATGACAATGTACGCGAGATTTAGTACGATCGTATCAAAGTTATTATGACGGCACGTTCTTGTTCAGCTCTGCAAGTCTATTAGTTCTGCGGCGTGCGTGCACGTATACGCAAAATGGTCACCAATTATCTTTCCACCGTGAACTGCCGTGCTAAGTCGTATAAGGGCGTCAATCAAGTGCTTTGCGGCGTTTAGGGCTGTGCGTACTAGCAATGAGAAAAAGGAAGCAATTTTTTGCATCTGTCACTTGTGAGTTGTATTAATCAACTCGCTTAAAAGATGTATCAGGTGCTGAAGCTGCTTAAAACTTATAATTACATCTTACTGTAAGTGTTATGTATACTGAAATTAACGGATGTCAAAATTGGGATGAGACAGCGGTTTTCAAGTAATACCTAATGTGCTACGAGACAAAATGCTACGGGCAACGTCGTAGCAATTATAGCTGTAACTCAATATTTAGTTTTCTTAACACATTTAGTGCCAGTGCGTGCTATGCGCTACGAGCATAGCCGGTAACATGGCGCAATACGTATATTACGTATGTAGGTAAAAGCGCCTACGAATAAATAGAGAACCCGATCTGAGTTCATAATTAATGTGATAATTAAATTTGAAATCTAAACTCCTCCTCCTCCTTATCGTTATAATAAAACGTTATCATGACAAGAAGTAGGAACTAAGTGTCAGATAAATACCTTATCTTATCTTATCTTATTAAATGAACTAAACTATTGTACTAATAAAAAAAATTTGATACGAATTAAAATCTTAAATTATAACTAAACTAAAATAAAACTAAATAAAGACTAAAATAAACGCTGGGTTGCTAGGCTGATGAGTTAAGCGAGGAAGCCTGCCAGCTCTTAGATCTCCTGCAGCGTCCCTGAGTCTCTTTGAAATGACAGGGTTTGCAGGACATCTTCCGCGTAGTCATGTGCGAAAATATCATAACCATACAAAACAAGACTCTCAATTACAAAATCGCTCCACGTTTGAACGCGCAGCGTCGCGTGACTGTAATCAATACACTCACATATAGGTAACACGGATCGACATCGAACACTCCATCTTTTTATTGTTCTCGTGTAGTTTCATATTTTACCTACTCTATATTTTGTATCAAATAATACTTGATTGGCTTCCTGGATGAGACAAGCGAACTTTTTAAAATCTTTAAATGCAGTGTTGTTTCTTTTTTAAAATAAGAAAATGTTTCCTTTAAGTAAAATGAGTTAACTTAAGGATTTAAGTTATTTTTCCACACTGTACCTGTACTTAAACAGATATACGTATATACAACAAGCATCCATAAAATAAGTGAGGAACAAACATAGGTGATAGCTAAACACCCAAATAAATGTGCTTGTTAAATGCTACCACTTTGTAAATTGATGGTTTATTTCAAAACGAATCTTTATAGCATTAGCATCTTATCGGCAACGAACAAAGTAATATCTTTTACTTAAAACGATCACAAATTTCCTAATGGATTCGAACCCAGGACCTTCAGCTTCTTAAGCACTACAAACTAGGATACGGCAGTTAATCAGAAGATAATGTCTGACCCGCAATAGACAGACCGCCACATCAATCCCAACCCTTTTCCTGCCTGAGCCCTGTGAGCGTGCGTGCGCCTTAATAACAACTTGATTGATGAACATATCCACCTCCAAGTTTTCCAATTACTACACTTATTGTTTGGTTTATTGCCACGTTCCTGTGAAATTAGTTCGAGCACTATCCGCTGTTTACACACAGTTTAAAATAGAATACTGTTTATATATGTGTATAATAAACTTTTTTTTTAATTTATTGTTTAAAGAAGCTTTACACGTTTGTGCATAGCGGCTCTATATAAAAAACTCCTCTTTAAACATCCAATAAACAAAACAAATAATAAAAAATATAATGATGTGCTATTTCATAAGAATAACGTCAGCTCATCCATATACCATTTTTGCCGTATCTGAAGTTGGGTTAGCTAAGATGTGCATTAGAGCACCGACGTCATATGGATATAGATTATTTGACATTATGAGCGCCTCTCTAAGGACGCGGTTCCTACTACATTCCATAAGTATATGATATACATCTTCTGGGGAATTACAAATATCGCAGTTTGGAGATGGAACCAGTTTCATTCATCATCATCATCATCATCATTTCAGCCGAAAGACGTCCACTGCTGGACATAGGCCTCCCCCAAAGATTTCCACAATGACCGGTCCTGCGCCACCCGCATCCAGCGACCTTCACCAGTTTCATTAGGAATTTAAATTTGTTGAGGGGCACGTGACCAGTTCGTAATCTATGGGCTGTTATGACTACCCGACGACCCATATCAACGTTCAGGAACCATGGGATCCGCGGAGGCTCACTGACTAAGGCTTTGTACCAAATGCCTTTCTCTCTCGAGCGCTGATCAAAATATTCCTTCCATAAACTTTATTATATTAGAAATAAACTTTATTTCTAAGATAATATTTTCATTTCTTACAATTAGGATTTTTGGAATAGGAGTTCATAGGTAAAAACAGTGGTTTAGGAATTATAATTAAATTTTTAACGAACTCGAAATCTCTGAGGCAACTGATTTATTTATTTTGGTTTATTGATTAGGTTGGCCTGTTGTCGGAGTGAAATATAGAATAATTATATGAGGATTGCTATGCTTCATGTACAGTTGCCATAAACTATATCGGGGCGGCCAAGGTCCTCACAAATATCTCAACACGGCTTTATTGTCAAGACAGAGTCGTTCAAATATTTTCGAGCACCACGGCCGCACTGATATAACTGATTTCGGCTGTACATAACTTCCGGGGAAGCTTTAGAGCACAGATAACGGGAGTCCGTTGTCTGACATTTACTATACATAAATATTACGGTTACAAAGTATAATATACTTGTCAGCCCATACAATAATATGATTTTCTTGCATAGTCTTATGGCAGAAAGGAAATAATACAAATACGCCATTGGATCGAACTTAATGGGAGAAATTTAAGCGAAAACCCTGAAACCCTGAAAGCATCGGCATGTTTCTTATTAACAAACTATAAGTTCTTAAAGCACACAAGTATAAAATAATAACTGAAATACAAATAAATACATACCAGTTACGTACAAGAGTGCTATTTACCAGCCAAAACAGGCAATATTTCGTATGACAAATCACTTATGTGGCTAAATAGCGAATTTGATAAAGTGTGGGCGCGGTTTGAAAATTACCGTATTTTATTAATTACTTCGTTATTACCGGTTTATTTTTGGAAGTCAAAGATTATTAAAATGATTAAAATAAAGCTTTTCAAAGGTACTCGACCTTAAATATTTCATACCCGGCCGCGTGGATCGTGAATTTACCCCTATGTGCAGCGATTTTTGAATCTCACCCGCTTACAAAAATGACACCCGTGACTTTAATATCACCGTTTACCGAATGCCGTATTGTTGAAAGTGATACTTAGTCAGTCAGTAGTAATTTGCAATATCAAATGTTGTTGAGTCAGAGGCACTGGTAAATTGATATCATATTAATATAAATGCTTGTTTGTCACCGCCGTAGTATAAAAAAAGTATAATTCCCGACGAATTTTAAAAAACAAATTTTTGGAAATTACTTAATTTTTTGTGAGAATTTGTCACTTGGTAAGACTCAAAAATTGCACCCCAGCGGGCCGAAGATGGTTATCCACGAATGTCATAGGATAATGCTATAAGTTGATAAACTGCGGATAGTGCGACGGCGACAGCTGCCAAATGCAAAGACGTTTGACAGAACTGTTTAAAATTATCAGAACGTGCCGACAAACTATCGTCTTATCCAGCAATTATCAGGACATCAGCTTGGCATCTTAGCCCCGCTGGAGTCAAACTATTTATTGGAAAACGTAAACGCGTTGGCAGCCCTTAAATGTGCGTTACACTAGAAATTTCGTGTCCCGCATAGCTAAACTCTGGAATGAACTGTCGCCAGCGGTATTTCCGGACCGGCAAAATCTTAAAACCTTCAAGAAAAGACCGTAATCCCATCTAAAAGGCCAGCAATGCGTATACAGAAGTTTCAAATATCCAAAGGCGGCGATTGTGGCTCACCATGAGGCGCATATTTCATTAAAAAATATATAGCGTGGGTATTTGATACTGGCAAATAATTAATCCAGTTATAGTACCTGTTCATATGAATTGTATGGGATAATAATTTCGCTAAATTGTGTTATTAATTAGGTGTAATAATTTTTTTAAGGTGCATCAGAGCTGCAAAGTATGTCGTCCAACTTTGTTTGACATGATAAATGACACTGACATGATACTCGGATGCAATATATTGTTGCGTGCTGAATTTTTATGTATGAAAAAAAAAACATCTTAGTTTCCTAAACCAATTTATAAAATAGGTTCCCTAGGTCCAATAATAATCGTCATTAAAATATTCGCCCGTATCAAATACCCACGCTGAGGTATACATACCTATTATATCGCGCGATAAACCTTTAAGATGGTACATTATGAAGTCCATAAACATCATGTATTTTTTGTAAAAATGAAACAAGGGTTAAAAATGCTAGCAATCTAAACGTATTTTTCATAAAAGGCTGAATTTATTTCATATATGTTGAATATTGTACGTCATAGATACTTAAATAACTACACATTTCAAATCACAAATGTTATAACTGTATAAATTCATAGTCGTTTCCCCTTGAATATGATGCCCTACAATGCGCACCATACATTATTCAAGATTCGCTCGACCCGCGAAAGGTGACACAGATGAATGGAATTGGCCCAAAACCAGCATCTCATTCAAAGTCAACAATGGGACAAAGAAAACACATAAAAATTACAATTTCTGTGAAGTGACAGGATTTACGTTTCATGATTTTTATATAATAGAACCAAATTTAAAAAAAAACCGGCAATATGTACTCGTAGTACTCGCTCTCCGAGGGTTCCGCAGAAAGGATGCTTAAAAATAATGGTCGGACGGAACTCTCAGTGTACGGCAATTATATGGTTTTTGGATTTTGACTTGTACTTGTGCTACAGGCTCTTGCTTTTTGCCAAATTTCATTATTCTAATTCAACGGGAAGTACCTTATACATTTTGGTTTCCATTGCAAATGTTTGGGAAATGCGACATTAATGATCATATACTATCTTTTGATTGCGTTGACGTAGAGGTTTGATTTTTTCACAACTTTACAGGACTGCAGACCTACATTTGTGCTAATCATTTATATTTGCTACCTCTACGCGTTCTTGAGATAAGAGGCTTGACAGACAGTCAGACGAACCGACAACAAAGTGATCCTGTAAGGATTCCGTTTTTTCCTTTTGAGGTACGGAACCCTAAAAAGAAGCCAACCGGCGTCAATTATCCATCCAATTTTGCAGCTGAATACGTTAAACATAGCCTGGCCTTATTAGTACGCCTAAATAATATCGAAATAATCGTTACAAATACTAACCAATTATTTTGTTAAAACTACATTTTATACTTTTATGTGGGAAAATTAAGGAAATCTCCTTTTTGCTTTGTCAGTTTAGTGTTAGTAGGTACGCAAATTAAAAAGTTAGAGCAGCGGACAATAATGTTTCGTTCATACTTACGCCATACATGACTTCACGGCCGCCGGCCAAGAAGTAGATGGGGGGAGCCGTAAACAAGAAACTTCATGTCTTCATTTCGTGACATAAATGCATAAATTTACGATCATGTTTGAGAAAAGATTATTATATTATAAATAGTTTTCGAGTCACAATCAAATAAGTTGAAAAAGAGACCTTCTTAGGGCTTCTGTCCCTCCCTCGAGGACTTTTAGTGAATATACTAAAAGTCCTTGAGGGAGAGAGGGATCTGGACACCTTAAGGAAAAATTGGACTAATTTTAAAACTACACGAATTATTTGATCTGATCAACGATTTTGATACTAATTTTCTAATTACTTGTTATCTTCATGTTTGGTAGGGCATATATCAAAGCCAAAGGCACTTATAACTAGTCTGAAAACCTATATGCCATGTTTTTGTTAGGCATGATTATTCCGTAGACGCACATTCTAACCATTCATATCCCTAATTTAAACGTCGAAAACCAGCCGCCCTGATATACGTAACCAACAGTGAGTAAAGCTGATTGTACACCTGAGGCAATCTAAAGGTTGGATTTTTAATCCCCACCTGCAAACATTTAAAAATTGCCCCGTATTATATTAACGTCATTGTATTTAATGGTAATTTAGAACAAATTGTTATTACGATAAAGTCCGGTCGATTAAGTACGTATCCTATCATCTATTGACATCTCGCAGATGGCGCACATGTCGTTCTCTCATATTTCTCATCGTTCAGTTTTAAAACTAATAAATATACGTTGGCAAAGGTACAAAAACTACAAGTAATACATATACACGTCCCATGGTTGTGCACTTATCTCAAAGTCCAGTTCGATATTTTATTTAGACCTTAGGTCTTTAGGCTGAGACATTTTAATAATTTCACGGACCTGGTATTTTTGTCTAAATTATGACCTCTTTTCAGACATTTACAGTTCTATTACAAGTTAAAGCTATAATTACAGTTTAATTGCAATTGCAGCGTTGCAGCAGCATAGGTCAGGCAATGCCACTGTCGATTACTGTGATAAATTGGATTTGCTTTCTTTCCCGCATTATTGTCACGACTAGAATGGACAACTCCGGTAATCATATAGAAGATATTGACAGTGCCATGTTTCCCGCTGCTGCAATTTCACAAATAGATACAATCTTATAAACGTTAAGGTGTTTTAATGTCCCTTGAATTACAAGTGCGTTGCGTTGAATTACAAGCCTTTAGGATGAGAGCATGTTCTTTTATTAAAGGTCGTATCGATCTGGAGAAACCCTAGAGGCATTTTATTCTTCTTTTTAGTTGTGCGAGGCAAAAAGTTCCTATAGGAACGCACAGCTGAGGACGTTTGTTGTCACCTGTGTATACCCAGCATAACGCGCGCGTAGAAATTGTAATTGTGTAGGCGCGAGTAGATCATCAATCAACGCGCCCTCAACAAAGAGGTAGCCTGTGATTAGCAGCCTAAATTATCTACCCGCGTGTGCTGTGTTGTATGTGAACAAGCTGATATTTTTAACACAATGTAATCATAGATTAGATTTTTAGTAGATTAAATAATTGAGTATCATACTAATTAACTCGCTGTTCTATTGTTTATAGATCAATGCGCCGCGTGTTGTTTGTTTAAATTATACATGAAGAAACAGCGCTTCTAATCGCTTATCAATAAACTAAAGTATGCACGATGAAACGGAAGTATAGGTACAGTCTAATAAAACCTGCGTCCGCAGCTCGACGGACTAGATTGACAAGTCAGTATGCACAAATGTTGCCAGTGCCGTTCTTATCGATCGATGTTATAAGTGTTAAAAAATAAGGCCCATAGTACTCTACCATATCTATGATCATTGATACGCGACGAAGAGACACATAGACAGATTTTTTTCCCTTACAAGTTCCGATAGCCTTTTTTATCCTTTCAAACTAGCTTAAGAAAGCATTCTATTCATCCACTCCAACCAAGAAAATCGAACAAACCAAAATTTATATCTCTCTCTGTGCATTTGCAGATTTGCAGTGTAAGTACAATGCTGTACTTGACATCACATACCGATATACTGATATCGACACATACACGTGACTATTTGTCTTCTGCTATTCCTGGCTGCATTATGCTTGACAGTAACTGGGCAATCTAGTCCGGCGAACTGTGAACTTAGGTTTAGTTTAGTATGATCCTTTATTCAACAAATTAATCCGTTCCGGTCGTTCATTGATCCGTTTATGCATTCTTTTGATGCTTTAAAGGCACGTACGAGATCAAATCTGATGTTGATAAAATAATAATATTTATTAGTTTTTACTTCTTTCTTGTTATTGTATCATAGAGTGTATCATATTGATAAGATTAACCTATTGTTTACTTACTTAATTTCCTCGTCGCAAAGACGCTTTTGTAACTACCTATTCTTAATTTTTACATTTATGAACCTGTTTTTGTTTTTGACATATTTTTGTAACAAATATTTCTTGTATATGACTGTATGTGTTCTGAAGAATAAAAAAAAATTAAACTAAAAATATAATACAAATTAAAATCTAAAAGTATAACATAACTAAAACTAAGATAAACCTAAATAAAAAACTAAAATAAATATAAAACAGGCCCCTGAAGCGTAGTATGCATGCAGGACGCTGGCAGCATTTTCTCGCTGGATTGCTAGGTAGGCTGATACGTTGGGCGACGAAGGCGTCTGTGGCGACTGAGTTTCTTCTAAAGGTCTTTATATATCATCTAAAGAATCTTTATATTAAATCTCAGCTTATTCTATTGATATTGATATGATACGAACTTGATACCTACCACATACCACTCGCAGTTGGTTTTGAGTCCATAAAGGTGTGAGCGAGTTGTATAGCAACTCCCAAGTTCGTATAACATCAAGAAATGACTTCTCTTCCGCCTTCTTTGACTGTCACATTTTTTTGACATATGACAGACAATAGGAGTACAATAGGAGTGTCTTGCCTGACATTTTCTATGTCAGCTGGTTATGTTGTAGCCGAATACACCACACACTCGATCGTATATTAGTAAAATTTGGCTTTTTTTTTGCAAAACACAAATGTTTGATTCTTATTCGAAATGTTCTGTAAAGTTATAATGCTTACCCACTCTTTGTTCAATAAGACTACACTGTAATTAGCGATGAAAACTATTTAAGAAAAGATCTTCCAGCGCCGAAAGTTTTCATTTTAAAAAGTTTAATCCAAACTGATTGAATAGCCCCTTGAAGCACTTAAGGTAAGCAAAACTCCTTCGAATATAAATCAGGTATAAACCGAAACTTAGCAATTTGAACTTGTTTAAAATTTTTAATATCATAAAACAAGAAAAAGTACAACCGCCCGTCATACAATACAAGTTTGTATGTACGCAGGGCCTTTATATATGTTGTAGTTGATTGTACTACAAGGACTAAGGAAGAAGAAGTTAAAGGAGCGAAGGATTTTTATACGCGATGTAATAAATTGTTACAACTCGAGGAATTAGTTGCCAAAGTGAACTCTGAGCTGTGACATAAGGCAGAAAAAACGCTAGGAAGATGAAAATGTAATTATCAGTTAAATTTATTAGCAATAAGAATATTACACTACGCACTTAATGTTTTATTGAAAAAAAATGGCAATGGCAATAAAATATTAAGGGAATCCGAAACCGAGTCACAAAAAGTAAAACAAATATATGAAAGACTTTACTTAAATTAATTATTGCATTGAGAGACCAAGATTTAAAAAAAACATTATTCCAATATATTTTATTTTAATACATACGTACATACGTACAGTCTGCCACACAGCTATGAAAACAGCCAAAGTGCCTCAAATATGTATACATGACTTTATTGCATGAGCTAAGGCCGTGTATAAATATTTTAGGCACTTTGACTGTATTCATAGCTGTGTAGCTGATTGTACTTAAATTATGAAGGGTATTAATATAATTTCCATCATAAAATATACCGGTGACTAAACGGAATGGATACCCTGCGATCTACCTTTTCGTTTATGTTTTCTTCCTTCACCGAGGGTAGGCGAGTTTTTGCCTCATCCACCACCAACAGACTTTTGGGACCCATAACAGATTCCCCGATCATTTTCGCAAACTGACAGTAAACCGTTTACAATCACAGTCTTTTCTCTTTTAAGTTCTCGTCACCAATAATTACAAAAATCCTCCACAACCTCTCTTCCACACCCACGCTCACTTTATTTATTTATTTAAATAGCATCCAGTGTTAATGGGACGTATTAAGACGCGGAAAAAACTAACAGTCATCGTTGAAAACTAGTCCGAAAATGAATAAGTAGGCAGAAAAATATTCGGCGTTTTTCCGTGAGATTGCATTACCTACTACTACGTAATAAGTTACATAACGAATCGCATCAGAAACACCAGTGCGCTCCAGAACTGGTATCGAGGATGTGGGTAGGAAAGCCGCTAAACCGAACGTTGGGCAAAAAATATTACCGAATGGACATGGAGGCAGAGGCAGACCAAAAAGGAGATGGCGGGATGACCTGGACACATTGAACGGGAAGGAGCCGGAATGCACTTGACAGAGTCAAATTTCGGGAAAGAGGGGAGGCATTCACCTAGCAGTGGACATAGAATCAAGCTACAAAAAAATCTAGACAGGTTTCTCAAGAGACGAGAGCACATTTGCAGTTGGGAACTGCAGCACTGGTCTACCGAGAAGGGTTAGACTTTAATTTTGATCATACTAATAAGTTATTCATTGAATAGGGCTCAGGGGCACCGTGAATGACGAAGGGCCAGTTTTGATTCCCTTTTCTTCATATGAATGACTATGAAGTAAACAGCAACATAATGTATGATGTGCGTATAGTATGTGACATCCTGCCCATTTATGAACGAACTTAACTAGCTTGTGTGACTAGAAGCTGTCTTACATATACTCGTACGTAATAGTACATTGTGCATTCCGGCCGCTAAACAAGAAATTGCGAACGAGCGTGAACTTAATTTTAACACGAGTTTCTAATTCTGGAACCGCCAGTGGCACGCACAATATTTAAAAAAATATAGAAATAAGTACCTTAAACTTCTGCCTAATTTCGTACTGTTTATGGGGTAACATAAATACCTAATTAAATAAGAGATAAAGAGATAGGTCATTATTATGTATTTTTACAACTAATTAAATAAAACAGTTTGTTATTTTATCAATTTAGTTATTTAAAAGATGTATAAAGTTTTTTCTAATAAGGACGCGGTTTTATATGGGTTTTATATGGGTTTTATATAATATCTCCAGGAAATGAAGTTTATGCCACACCTGGCCATAAAGTGCCTTTTTCCGCACGCCACGCTTACGGAAAAAGCCGATTTCTGCTCAAGTGTAGGCATAAAATGATGTACCTAACACGTGAGGTAATAAAATAAAGCTCTTGTTCGCATATTTACGTCTCTCGCTTGCAGCTCGGGTCGCAAACATCTGCGATCTCGGCCTTTCTTTGTTTTACTGCACTAGTTAGGTAATGTGCTATTTCGCACCGCTCTTTAGATTAGGTAAGTAATAAGTCTTCATTAATTACCTAGCTTGGCCTTGTTATAATTGCCGGTGTTAGGTTAGGTTAGCGTAAGCGTTGGCGGCGTAGCGGTAAGAACATGCGACTTTTAATTCGAAGGTCGCGGGTTCAAATCATGCCGGCTCGTACTAATAAGTTTCTGAATGAATTCATTCATAAATTGCCCATGCACTTTTGAACGCGTGTGTAGAAAATACCATTTGACAGCAATCGCTTTTTGGTAAAGGAAAACATCATGAGGGCACCGGACTTATCCCAATAGCCTTAGCCGTGGCATAAGCCGGGAAAATGCTGGGAATAAGAAGGAAAGATTATTAAAAAGCTACTTTACGGCGAAATTCAGGGCCCTTTACGAGCAAGTGTGATGAAAAAATCTTCGTTGTTATAGCTTTGTTACAAATTAGGTTTTATTTTTCCATCAAAATTAAGTAAAAATAAATTTTGACCAAATTTTTGTGTTCTTTCGCTATGTTAAGCTTGGCTTCCCCATTAAAATAGGTTTATGAGGACTACCACAACTGCGATCAATCTTATTAACGTCCGGCGCTTGAAAGGGGATGGGTGACCTGAGTTCCGGCCACACATAAGCTGTCAAATAACAAATTGAATACCTTGTTACTTTCCTGAAACGGTAGGAATTTACTTATTGTTTTATATGACAGCATGTCAATCTTTTCACATCAAACGTGTGTTGGCAAGCATCTGGTAATAAATATCACCAACATTTTCCCTGTGGTTTAACTTAATTTTGGAATCATTTAAATTCCAAGATCGCATATTCGAAACTTACCGCTCGGCCACCAAAGCTTTCTTAAAACATCTCGTCTCTGTCAAGGATTACTACTTTGAGCTGTCATTTACTGCAATTATCCTACGGTTTCTGATTGATTGAAATGTTTTCCATTCATTGATGTCATAAATTGAAAAAAGATGATATATATATATACTATAATATGATACTATTGCGCAGCCTTAGCCGTAGTGGTTATGGCTTTAGCCGCGTAAGCTGAAGACCCGGGTTCGATCCCCCGCTTGGCCTCCGATGGCCTTGATCTTTTTCTTTAGTATATGACATTTATTTTCAATTTATAATTTATATATAGTAGTGTCACTCTACTCGTCAAACAATATTTAATTAAATAGGTGCTTTGGATTGGTTTAACAAAAATATTGAATTGATGTCATGATCAGATCATCAGACCACCTAATCATATGGGAGCATTCTCTTGCTCGGTCAGACGTCTTAAACCAAGTTGAATTTGTATACTTACTTGAACATTCAATAACAATTTAACCGAAATCACGTAAACAAACAACCCCAAAAATCTACTGAACAAACTAAACACGCTGGGAGCCAACCGAAATTGCAATCTTCGTGAAATACCTCACTTGCAATATTCCGTGCTGATAGCACCCTTTGAAAGTGGGGCAACGCGGGGAAGGAGAACATAAATCAGGCCGCGGCGGGTGATTTTAAATAAACGCTCTAAACTACATTAAATTTTATCGCACGCTTAACACACAGCGTTTAAATTTATAGGTGGTCGCAATAAGACTGGATTGAATTATACATATAAGTATGCTTAGTTATTGATTTAGTGCAAAGACAGACCAATTCAACAGAAAAAAAGCTGTTTTTGGGGGACAATCCAATGCACGTCCGTAAATTATATGTAAACTTATAATACCTACTGATCATTTTCTATTCATTTTGTAGTCAAATTTAAAATGTATCAACAATGTCATCATCCCTATTAGGATTCATTGGCATTTTCATAATCTATAAAGCAAAAAACTTATGAAATATTGATGAGGTCGAGGCCTTGCACAGGCAGCCCTAGTTCTCATTATTGTTTAGTATTCCATGGTCTGAAGCCACTGAGAACGCGACAGGAATTCGCTCGATAATACGGTTCGGTAATGCTACAACTACGGGAAAAATGTTGCCGACCGCTGACCTTCGCATTTCATCGAGCTATATGCCACCAAGTTATATTTGCAGCTAAATACGGCCTAACCTAAACACAAATTGAAGCAGTTAGCATGAATCAACGTGGCATCCAAATTTGTCCACGCGCACACATAACGTTGTTCACAGCCTGATTAATGTTGCTGCTTCATTAATCTTTATTACACCTTACGTTAGGGGTTACTTTACCTTGTTTCAACGGGCGGGTAAACTTGTCGCGTGTGTAACATAAAGCTGATTGTTTATAGGGGTACCGTTAGGAAATCAAGTCACAGGTACCTTTGTCGTTAACATAAACAAAGCAAACAGATGCTGGTGAGTGAAAGCGGATTCTGTTTGCGTAATAACAACGTGACTTGAACCAGACTGTAACTTTGGGAAAATGATGTCGTTGTCAAGCCCTGCCAATGTTACTTCCTAAAAAAGGACCACGTACAGAGTTCTCATTATCTATTAAAATAATATTTGACTGCGCTAGGCCATTTGGTTTAATTTCATAACAGATTGTCTCTCTCTCGTGTTTAAATTTTTAATCTCCCGCGGTTATAACATCGCCGAAGCTCAAAAAAATAATTACCGTGGTCAATTCCTGTGTAAGTATGTTACTTATAATGTGCTTTAATAGTGTGCCGAGATTACACAAAGAATTGAGTAATATACCACTCCCTGCAGTCTGTTGTATTTATAATACACAATTTTGTACTTACTTATTTGTTATTTGGTTAACGTAATGATTAATTAAGGAAACTGTAAGTCTGCAATTTATTAACTTGTACTGTGTTAAATGTAAACATAAGAGACTGTTTGTTTCTTTCCTAATAAATAAATAAAAAATGTATTTCGTCGCATGCCTGCTATACGGCCACACCTCTTAAATAACCTAACCACCACATCAATAATCCTAGTTATTAAGATTATAAATTGCTCTGCCCTGTCAAGGCCCATGTGCTACTGAATTGTATGTTAGACCAATGTATACCATGGATGCAATAAACTATGCCCTCAAAATTTTATATTTTTTTACTTATTCGTATTAAGAATAGCTTAATTTATTAGTATGACCTTATTCCGAGAGCCAATGCAAACAGTGTCCTTAAGAGCCTTATTTTTACAAGTGACCGTATTGATCTGACCACAAATTGTCAGTCGACTCCCAGCCAAACAGCCATCGCCAGTCAGCCGCTTGCGATCGCGGGATTTTGGCTTTGCGTCCTAAATTGAAATTAAGTTTTTGGAGTGTGATTATTATATCATACCGAGTATAACAAGCGAAACTTAAAATGCATTGACCTAAACCCTTTAAGTAAGACGTAAGACCCTTTTTACTGCCCGGAACTAAGCTGCCTAAACTTTAACACGCGATTTCTCTTCGAAAATGGTGTTTTTAAGTTGTGGCTATAGAGCAGGCATGCAAACGATTTGATATCATCGGCACTGGCTTCTATGTTTTCTGTACTTACATCGATGATTTTAATTAATTCAAAATTCAACTCAAACTTGAGGCATACCTACCTGCGCAGCAAAAGTGTCATGGGCCTTACCATTACGTCTTAACGGGATTTAGTTGACGACCAAAACCGAGTCGCTTCCATATAACTGAGCCTAAAATGAATCGCGTTAAGACGTCATGGTGAGGCCCCTGTTATTTATATCTACAAGGAAAAGTAAAAATGGCTACAACAATTTCCATAAAATTTAATACGCGGTATTACATATTTAGATTTAACGATACTCACGGAAAATTCGTTTCCCGTGACTGTATTCTGGGAATTCGCCACGGTAGATTTGTTTTGTATAGGAATTCCGACGATGCTCTCGCTAAAAAACAATTATTTTCTGATATTATATAATAAATTGAATGTTACACTTATTTGCGTATTTTGATATGCGCCGGTAAGGTGGAAACATTAATTGCACGAAAATACGCAAATACTGAAATAAAATGGCGTTATTGTTTGGCGAAATATAAAAGCAATTTGTCAAAAGATAATTGGTCGTGATTAATATGGACTTCCGCAACGCAAAGTAACGTCTGATAACATTACGTCGTTACGCATTGTTGTTGCTTCATCGGGGCAGCAGCAAGAAACGTGCAATAGTAGGACCAAATACGATTAAGTAGGATAGTTTTAATTTTGTGGCTTTTATTACCTTTACTCGATACAATACTTTATTGTTTGAAATATTTTTATAGGTACGTTATAATATATAAAAAAATTGTTGGTATAGGTATGTTATATGGAATCCTTGTTTTAGAATACACGTCTACTATTACCGTTCAGTAGTTTGTAGAATAATTCAAGCTTGTAGACTGAATTATTGAGTATCTGTTTTGTGCCGGTTTGATAAATAATCAACAGAGAGCCGTATTCGGTTCATACGAGGTTAAAATGAAAGTGATTTAGATATTTGCAGGTATAATTTTAATAATTAGGTAAACACCTTACGAAACTATATTATTATTAAGGAAGCATTATTAAACTATAATAACACGCCGTTAAAATATCTGGTATTATGTACCCTCAATAATGCTGTTCTTGACTTGGTGAAACAATTATTTAAACATCTAACAAAGCAGTCATAAAACTATTTATATTAAGTAATACAGAGGTAAAACTCACGTATTTTTATCACAATGGCCTGATACGTTTCGATAGCATTTTGCCATGATTTGGTCGTCAAAATCGAAACATGTCACGCCATTTTGATTAAAATACGTGAGTTTTTGCCGTTGTTTAAATACCAATACCTATTCGCATGACTCACGAGAGTTTAAATTGTATGATAACTAGCCATTAAGTTCAAATATGTATAACACCGATTTATTGTAGTAGCATAGGTATTGGCCACGGCCAATTTACCATGTTTACTCACGAGTAAACATGGTAAATTTGAAGTGTTCTCATGAAACTAAGCCAACAGTTTTAGGGGCTTCCTTGTTTGTGGTGTAAGTTACAGATACTTGGCGATTATGTGCGATGTTTGATGATACCAAATACAGTCGAAAGCAAAATTGTGGGTCGCTAACATTTAGAGCTAGCATATTGAAACAAAGTGAACATTATAGATAACTTAATATTATTTAAATAACATACACATGTACTCGTAGGTACTACTGATAGTTTTTTTATGATAAAGTTAAAACGGCGTTCGTTTGCTTTTAAACCAAAAATATAATATAATATATTTAATATATCTTAATATATAATAGATTTCTGAAACAGATTTATATTTTACGACAGGACAAAAACAAAAGCAAAGACTGATGCGAAACTTAGACATTCTAATTTGTAAAATAACCCTATAATTTTTTTGTTTTTATTTCGTGCCATTATTTCGCGTCAATCAATAAGTTTTCTATACATGTAATTAAAGATTAAAAATTCTCTAAAAGGATAAATTTATTTTGATACGCTAGCTAAATTCGTATTCAAGATTACATACAAGTAAATCCTAGTGACCCGGAACTTCTTTACACTCGAGTGTATTGAATATTATCTTCTGTTACCGAGATTACTATTCATTGAAATGAAACACTTTAAAACGGATTTATCACGTACCCCACGTTTAGAGCCCTTTGCAGTAACGTAGGGTCATGGGAGCCTTGGTGTTAATAAACGCGATTTTTCTACCAAATATTCGTAAATAACAATTGTGCAAGTTGTTTTATCAACCCTTAGAATATTAGGTACGTCACACTGGACCACTTTAACTTTGACTGATGACTGATTAAAACTAAAAAAAGTGTGAATGCGTTTTCTATAGGAAGGCTAATGTTTGTATGTTTTTCTGATTGGTCTCATAATAAAGTTTGAACAACCTAATCGACTCACCAAATGTAAAGAAACGATATTCATATGTAACAGTCACCAGAGAATACAGAAAATATTTATGACTTTAAGTAAGACAATCAAAACATATTCCATAGTAAAAGTAAATTTATTCGAGGAAATAAAACACGTACACGTACATAATTTCATGTAAGTTCCAAAAGGTGAGGAGGGTATTTAATATATGATTGATTACAAATCAAAACATACTTATTTATATGTAGAGTGCGGATCTATAAATAGGTAGGTTTTACGTTGTCAACACTTTATGGTGAAAGGTTGTTGGAAAGGCAGGTACCCCTTTGAACAAATATCCGTTCTTATATATAAAACCGTACAAATATCTTGTTTCAAAGTTAGTTTACATAATAGAGTTCCTTGTGTGCGAATGATTTGTTGGAATCGTTCTACCTTCGCCCTTTGTGGGTCGGGTATCTGACGTATTTATCATTCTGACTGAGGGCTGGGGTGATGCCTATTGTGTGTAGGGCGCTGTTACATTGGCGTGTAGTGGTGTACTGTTACCGGGTATATTCTCTATGGCAGGGGTATCTCAAGGGAATACAGAATATTGGTATTTTATACTTACTCATATGTACATATTTCTAAAAACGTCACAGGAAACCCGTGTATATGTTATACACACTGTGCTGGTGATATGTTTTAAGCAAAAATACCTAGCCTATAATACTGGTATTTTACTGGTACTACATTAACATTATATAAACTGTCCTAAAAACAAAATACACCATCAGATATATTATGTTTTAAAAGATTTGCAGCAATCTTGTTTAGCAATCTCCCATTCAACAGCAGAAATATACATAAATATATCTCTCATAAATAAGCCTTTTAAATGTTTTTAGGTATACAACAGATGCACCCACAGATTAAACAACCCAACATTAATATACAAATTAGGATGGCTGGTTGAATTGCTTGTTTTCGTCTTCCCAGACACCATCACCAACACCAAACCACCCCTAACTTCTAGATTAAGCATGTTTTTAAATAAAAACCAATCCATATTTTGTTATAATTTTATCAAGATACCCTTGGGGAATATACCCTTGAGGAATATATGCGTGCCCATACCACAACGCAATACTAAACAGTCACAACCCCCCAACATTCTCATTCGCATGCGTTGTCTCTTAACGTTAGTCAGATCCAACGGTTGATAGTCGGGTTAGATAAACAAACATTCGATATTCAAATTAAGATAGATAGATCAATTGCTTGGTCCAATTTCCGGGGAGACAATGGTGTTTGTCGTCCCGACAAACGGAACTACTAGTCGAGCATCTTGTGTTTCAGAGCTATCGCGATCTGAAGTCGACGGGCAGATGGAATACATTCTTGACTGTTATCTGCAGTAGGGCAGTTATCGCGTTGATAACGTGATATAGTTTAAACTGATAAAACTTTAATTTCAACGAGTACTGATCGCGGTTACCGAAAATATATTATAAAGTGATATATTTGGTGTAAGTATTGTGATTTGTAAGTGCTAGTTTATCTACATTTCTCTCGCTTAGCTACATATTATTATATGAAACCTGAGCATATTTTTGTTCCATTTTTATTTTTGCAATAATGTTAGTTTTGAATCGAATTAAAATCAGTGTCACAATTATACAATTTATAAAGATTAGAATCTGACTTCCATAGTGGTTGCAAATGCGAAAGAGTAGGGTAAACTCGCATAATTTGGTGATACATCTAATTCGTTGATACTATACAGAAAAATATACTTTTAAATCGTGGCAACAAAGTCGATTTTTTCAATGTTAAGTATCAATATAATATTTTTAAATTTCAACCTTTTTGCAACGTATTTAAGTTTTTTTTCTGTGTAGTATCACCGAATAAGAAGTATCACAAGTTTGCCCTGGATAACCATTCACACATATTACATGCCATATTTAACTTTGTCGTGCGGCATTACAGCCTACTTGCATTTCGATGAGTACTTGGACCCGATGAGTACTGATGATGGACCCGAAAGGTGGCCCCTGGAACTCAATAATTAGGTGATGTAGACAGTATCCTCGTCTTTAGACTCATTAGTGGTGTTTCGATGGGGACTTGAACCGTAGATGATGTCCAAGGTCTACCGATGAAGCAGAAAGCTGACTACCGGAGCTCAGTAATTCCTTGATTTAATACCCTCGTGTTTGGACTCGTTAGTTTGGTTTTGACGAGCACTTGTACCGTAGGTGGTGTCCGACGTCCGAGGAGTGATAATGGAATATAAAGGTGCATTGGTTCTTCTAGTTTTTAATTAGAGGCTTATTTTAAATAGAAGTAGAGCATTACAATTTTAATGATAAATAATAATTATTTATTGACAAAAAGTATTGATATCCCACCAAAAACATAAATGTGAAAATGGAAGTCAAGTTCCATATATTATGACAATATCGTTATTTGTCGTCTCCGCCGACAAAAGATCTGATAACTATATGGGTGCGAAGTTCTGTAGAAGTTAAAGAATGTGAAGTTAAATATATGACTAGGCTAGTTTAGCTATTTTTCAGCTTGCCGGTGGTTAGAACCGCAGAGGAATGGCCCGACCATACCCGTCTTGTCCATGATTACGAAGTATGTCTCTCTCATTATGGAACATTGATGTTCCGGACTTTTGAAAGCCAAACGCAGAGCCAAAGCCTCAAGGTCCTTTCCACAATTTAATGTATTGTAAGGGGTTCACCAAGAGGATGCTGTATAGACGGAGATCCGCACAGGGTGTAAAAAACTCATGGAATCAGATGGATGGGAGAGTGGATGGACTTTAAAATAAACTGGGCTGTAGTGCAAGATGGGCATGAGTAATTGGGAGTTTATTTTATTACAGTACATTTAAAAAGGTCTCACCTATTTTGGCATGCGTGCAAGTGAAAGAGATGACACATGTCAGTGTCAGCACGAGGTGCGCGGTCTTCATGGTGAGACACTAAGTCACTCGCATTTTCACTGCCACACTCAATTAGTACCTGGAAAAATAAAAACAGTATTTAAAAAAACAGAAGAATATGATTAATAATGATTTAGTCATATTCGGGCCAAAGATTATGACGTGAGTAGGCGTCCTTGTACCTGCATGCCTGCCACGAACATCGAAAATTGGCATTAACGGAAAAACCTCTTTGTCATCACTCTAACATACAAGTGTGACAGAGATGGACATACAAATCGTAATCGTTCGTTATTCGTCGTACTAACCCTGTATCTTAGGCATTGTTGGCTTCTTAGTTTTTTTATAAATGGACCGAGCAGGTTTTGTTTGTCTAGTGAAGGCTATTATATAAATAAATAAATAAATAAATATTGTGGGACAATCTTACACAAATCGACCTAGTCCCACGGTAAGCTCAATAATGCTTGTGATGTGGGTACTAGACGACGATACATATAATAGATAGATACTTATAAATACTTACATACATAGAAAACACCCATAACTAAGGAACAAATATTCGTGATAAACACACAAATAAATGCCCTGACCAGGATTCGAACCCAGGACCATATTTTTCTTTAATTTATAATTTGGCCTGGCTATTTAGATGGTTTGATACTGTGTCCTTTTTTTGTGTGTATAATTTTATTTGTAACTAGCAAATATTGACAAACTAATATGTAAAGTGGCTATGCGTACCTAATGTTGAGATACCAGTAATGGGTGAGTTAAATTAGGGGATGCTCTCCATGCCTTCTTTATAGGGAATTCCAGGTTTTGGTAAACCGTATGTCATTCGACTTTCAGGACTATGTAAACAAACGGCGTCACTTTGATTTATCACTGTTACTCCTTAAAGTTTCACACCACCTCATCAAAAGTCATTGAAAACATAAACTATTAAAATAGCCTTTGTCGTAAAAAACAAAAAAATATAGGAAAAATTAATATGAATGAAATTCAATATGATTTAAAAGTTGCTATGACTACGACTTACTTACTTATATTCCGACAAAATGCAATGACGTTTTTGTTTCTTTTATATTCCACGTTGTCTATGACGTTTAGTGATGTGACTAAAGTTAGTGACATTGTAATGCCGGTACTCACGGTATCTACCTGATATAGGCATTGTGTACACTACACGGTAAGTAAATGAGCAAAGGATGGTAGCGTAAGGTATAATATACTTAAAATTAAATAAATACCTAAATTCAGATGCGGATGCATGCAGTGGAATGCGTGAATCATGTAATAGGAGAAGAGCATAAAATGAAAAATTTAGACGGCATCATCGATAGGGTATACCGATGATGTAACGCCACTTTTTATAATTAATACTGGTGACTCTAGTAAAACTTCAAGCACCGATTTTTCAGAAGATTAAACCAATTAAAAATATGAAGATGAGATGTGTTTTAGTTTCGGTATTTTAGTAATCGATTTATTTTGACTTAAAATAGCACTTCCCCATCACTAGTAAATTCATCATTCAAAGACAATTTCAATATGCCGGTTTGTTTACACAGTCCTGAAAGCCGAGTGACATACGGAATAGGTACTGTATTTGTGTAGAAAACTGGTATTGGGAACAAAGAATAGAAGAATATTAGAATAAAAGTTCAAAATAGCGTAAAAGAAACTAAGAGTAAAAGTGATTAATAAATAATTATTAAACGAAATAGCAACTTAATAAATAGTAACTTAATAAATATTTTATGCCATAGACGTGCGTAAAATAATTTAGGAACTCTAGGTAGGCAATACACACCAATAAACACCTCATTTTCTACTCCAGCACTTCTATCTGTCAATAAGATGACTGACAGCGATATTAAAAAATTATACATTATAACGTTATCTATAGTATTCCATAAGAACACTGCTCCTATGGATTTTCATACAATATATTAGCACTGTTGATTCCTTTTTTAATTTCTATAGTAGGCATATGACGTGTTCCACATTATACCACCTTTCGAGATTTTCCGTTTTTCGCTATTTTAGCTGTCGTAGAAAAATTTGCGTATGCATCAGCTCATAATTGGTTCTTAAAACTCTCGGGTCTAAGACTTATCAAGTTTTAAGAACCCTTATTATATCACTGTCGCATACACTACTATTAAAACTTTAACCATATTGAACTACCAAGTAAGAGTGCATGTTTATACTCGTACACTGAGTATTGTGAAAACTCGTAACGTTTTAAAACTTATAAAACGACATTTCACCGGCTTTATTTGAAAGAATATGCCCCAGAAAATACGGCGTTGTTGGAACTTGACACAAAAATAAAAATAAATATTTTATACGAGCACTTGTCCAAGGTAAATTAAGTTAAAAGAGGGGAAACAACTGCGTTTTAAAAAAAGAAATAAGATCTAGAGCATCGTTAAGTTAAATTGAATAAAAATAAACAAAATCTTTATTTGATTGTTTAGGCTTTGACTTTTAAACGTTAATTGAACAAATAATTATTTATTTTATTTCTTCGTGTGTTCATTGACATAGTGCTTGCTAAGGGTAAGGTATATAAAGGTATATATTTATGAAGGTGCAAAAAGAAGTAGCAAACTGAAGCAAGTTAAAACATTTATCATTAATTAAGAGCCCGATAACACCCACACAACTATTTGTATTAATACAGCTAATAAACTATTTGTTTTCATGCAGCATGATACAATATTCGTTATATTTCAAAAACATAGGACGGACTCGATAGGTAAGTACACGATTTAACAAAATTAGGGTTCCGTACCAAAATGGTAAAAAGGAATATTTATGGTGTTATTCAGTCTGTCTGTCTGTCATGTTTTGATTTATTTTCAACAAAAGTTTAGTTACTGGGCCGTATGGGGCCCTATCCTTTAACTATATTTGAAACTATCCTAACCTATCATTTGAAAGGGCTAGATTTGCACATTGTAAAACAACACAAAAAAAAACAAAAAGAAAACATTTCATTTCATTTCGAAACAATTACATTTCTTACACCATGTTAATATTACGATACTATTTAACTAACTCTATCGAGATTGACTTTATTGCATCATGTTTATGGATGAATGAATTAAAATTTTAAAATACGGAACCGTCGGTGCGCGTTGACCCGCACTTGGCCGGTTTTTTACTTAGGCGTCTGGTTCCATTCCAAGATACATACTTAAGTATTTTAATTCATTAGTTTACTCATTTTGGTACACAGACTACACAGTGCATCCCTGTCGCTCCTGCTCAAAAAAACAGTGACTTTATTTCTCTGGTCAGCCCCTAAAAATCCTCTTCAGGGAAAATTCTCTTTTAAAAATGGACACAACTAATATATCACAAAGGTAATAGATTAATAATAACGATGACTTAGTATTTAGTCCACTTTCACCTAATAGTCCGGTATATTTTAGATTCCAGTAACTCTCAATAGTCCGTACAGTCATACACCTTGGCGGGTGTTGCCTCTGCGTGCGTTCCATGACCCGGGCAGGTGCAACATCTGCCCGGTATACCCATTACATTAAATAGTCTAAAGAACCTCTGCGTGTTGGCTTCGGTTCCGTGTACGCGTACGCCTCCCAAAGATCTGGAACACCACTGTTCCGTGATGGGAAAGACATAATAACAATTAATCATTTATTTCGAGTAAGTTACACTCATATCTTGATTATTAAGGCTTAATTCTAAAAACATGTACTAGTACAATATTGTAAAGCACGAATCGAGTCATTTATTATTTCTGGTAAAAGTTTTGGTTCATGCTTTTTTTATTTAGTCACATTACTGTGATTATATAAATTGTAACCACCGACCTCCTACTTTCGCGGCAGCTGCCCTGACCACTGGGCTACCCGATCACATCCTAACCCAGCGTAATAGGGTAGCCCAGTGGTTAGGTTAGTTTAGTTTTTTGTAGTATATCATAGTAGTACAACTCTTTCAATTTGTAATAATTTATCAGTACCTACTTAAAACCTAGAAATATATACGTACATCTACAAACAATTAACTTAATAACTGAGTACGGCACATGTAGCCGACTGCAGCGTAGCAAATAGGGGGAGTCCAGCCTAAGAGCTAATATAATCCGTCAAGCCTCTATTCTGCGGTGTATACTAATGACAAATCCTGCCAAATAAAAAGATATACTAGTATCCTTAAAAAATGTTTCTTGTTCTGTTATAGTAAAAGAAATTATCTACATTGCCATATTGTTGGAAAAAAATAAGTGACTAAATTCCTTTTTGTTAAGATAACTGTCCATTATTTTTACTGAGCTTGGCAGCGATTTAGCAATTTCCTGTTGGCTAGAATAATCATATCTACTAATCATAGTTTCATTTCATAGATTAAGTCCGGTAAGGGAAAAACTTTGATATTTTTTTGTTGATCACTGTGTTGTGTTAGAAACACTATAAATACAATTTGGTCTACAAATTGCTTTTTCGGTAAAAGAAAACGTCGTAAAAATTCGTATATACTTGGAAATAAATTCAAAGAAGTATGTGAAATCTCCACTCTGCTTCCAGCGTCTTATCTCGCTCCTGAAGACATATAGAAAGGGAATCCCCCCCCCCCCCTACTTATTAGGTATACTAATGAACCATTACGTAGCACAGTATAAATATCAATTATCAGTATTATCACATTATCTGGACTAGATAATGCGCACCCCGTGCATAACTATGCATGCAAAATGTAGGTGTAACATTTTCACGAAAATTCCTGAAAAGTACAGCTGCACATTGTACATTTACATGTCAGTCGGAAAGCTTATGAGAATTTATAAGTGTATATTTGATTTGTTTTAATGTGAAACGATTACAACACGACCAATGTTGTTTACACGACTTATGTGGATCTCGCTTGCGCTTATTTTTTTGCGCTAGTCGTGACAAGTTCGCATAGTATTAAAATTCAAATAGGCCTCCTGACCTGTAAAGTAGTCGAGTGTACGTTTAATCGCCTTAAGTGCGTAATATCTTCTAGTTAACTCATAATAAAATTGTAAGTTCACTTGTTTTTCATGGTAGGTGTCACCAATTTTTTGGGTAGATACACGTTTTGACCGGTAATTACGTTTCCTTAATCATTAGATATTATTCCATGGAAGGGTTACGTAAGAGTTGTAGTAAAAGTAAATACTAGTGAAATCTAGTGTTTTATATAGGGTGTAAGGGAATTTGTGAGACTGAACTTATAGGTAAGTAATACAAAATTTTGAAGGGTTGGACATTTTAACCTTGAGACGACAGACTCTGGTGAAAACTTTTAATGGTGCCTACTCCAATTAGTTATTTGCTCTGACTAAACTATATTTCTAAGTGAATATCGCGCTCTTCGGTTAATAACCAAAAAATACAAGAACTTTAGTCCAAAAGAATAAAAGTTTTTAAAAACAAACTACCTATCCCATAAAATACCTGAATGATTCCCTTTAGCAGCGACAAAATCTTTTAAAGGCTATATGCGATTGCAACCAACTCATAACTCAGTCACGTTCTATTTCACGGCAGCGTTAGTCATCCCCTACCTGTCACCTGACAGGTTATGTAGGAGACACCCACCACGTAGTGAATGAAGCAAACAGACGTCACGCCCAGATTGAATACAATGCAAACTACACGGAGCCACGGAAATTACATATAGCAGACCTTTTTTTCACGTAGCTTGTCTATTGCAAAGCGGCCAACAAACTGGTTTATCTCATTTACAATTGCCAGGAAGTATTTGAATAAAAAAAAGTAATTTGGATTGGATTTAGTAAAATTACTTAATTTAGCTTGACATGTTGATAAGAAGAAATCGGTAAGTAGTATGTTCTAACATTCTTTTAATACCTAAGATAAAACTAAATCTTAATAAAACCTAAATCTAAACACACACAACACTTTCCTACCTATTCAAAGAGCCCACCCCGTAACGCTCCCGACGCAAAGGTGCCCATCACACTCGCAGCGTTCCCGCGTTGAACTGCAATAGACAACCTCTGCGCCAGGAACGAACCGGAGCGGGAGTCATGACCCCTCTCTTGCAGGCGACGACCTAGCTCCCCAAGAAAGGTTTTTGCCTCCGCGCACCAACAACCAGCCGTCTCAACCGCAAGGGGAATAAACAAATAACACAAATAACATTCTTTTTGGTTACAATTTGTTGCAAACTTATGAGATTTTTGGTATTTATATGAGAAATATTAACGTTCACCTTAGGCTATTGGTTATGGATATAAAGACGATGTGCCAATCAAACTACACCTTGATAGCATTTTTTTAATTAGTGTAGCCAGCACTTTTTTAAACCCACGATAAAATTGCGCATTGATGTCTAAGGACTGGCCCCAGAGTAGCATGCCATAAGTGAGGAAAGACTATACATAACCATAATATCTACGGCATTCAATTGTGGCTCTGCAAGTCACGTCTATACTTATCAAGTCGATTCGAACTGCCTGCATTCGGTAAATGCGACTGCGGTGCTAGGCGACAGGCTCTTTTAAAACTGGGCTATGAATATGCCGAGTCTGAAACTCAGTTTAGTTCATGCGACCTAGCTTTGAAATAAGCAACAAGTAATATTATCTGTTGTGTCATATCTTGTGAATAATTTAAACATTTAGGAGGCAACATAAAATCAAACACTGATTCGACTTCGTTTCGTTATGTAAGTGCGACCCTCAAGTTTTAAGAACCCTTAGGTATTATATCAGTATCACTGTTGCATAAACTACTATTTTTTTATACCTATAATAACGAGAATAATGTTACTTTACTATTCCGCCAAACGTGGTAGTCAATTAGTGCCAACCCGTACCTACCTGCGAATTTTTTGCATGCAGTTAATGTTCCAAGTAACTATCAATCATGAACACTTCGATAGTCTTGTAATATTATAGAAAACAAAACAAGAATAATCTCAGAACCAAAAATATGGATGACAAATAAAGCCTGCAATATAAACACGACTGACAATCCTGACATACATTTTTTATTCAAGACATACGAGGCTATTTTTAGCGACCCCTTTTATTTCCTTTAAGGGCATCACCGTGTCAGTGATATATGCCACGGAAATGAGGGCCGCGCCCGTAATGACGATAAATGGACAGTGCAGACTACACTACATATCGAGGGTTGCCTGGTGAAACCCAATAAGTATGAGAAACCTAGTTTCGAGAAAAATGAAGTTAAAGATTTATGGTCATCAAACACTAATTTGGTAAGTAAATTCGTAGTTTTATAAGTTCTCCGTGTAAAGTAATTTTATCTACTTTAAGTTAATTTGTGTTTTAGCTATATAACTAATTTAGTTTTCCTGTAAGAAAACGTTTTTTACCAAGGGGTGTCGACTTATTGGGTTTTCGCAAAAATTAAAAAGCTGTTAATGTTACTTATAGGTTTTATTACCTACTTATAAAAAACTTATAAAAAAGTTAATCTACCCTAGTCATCCGTATAGGTGTTTTATACGGAATGATTTTTGGGTCATGGAGCAACAGTGAACAGAGTACTGGGGAGGGCCACACTGAGCAACTTTCACAACTCTCTGTGGACAACCACAAATTCGGGAAAAAAAGGTCTCCTAATGAAGAGCTAATTGATATTTAGTTACTCCTAAGTATTAGTTGATCGATATTTAACAATCAAAGATTTCTTTTTCACGATTTCATGGTTGTCGTAGTGAAAGTTGGGTAGTGTGTTCTTCCCCGATACCTACCCTGTGTGCTTAGCCAAGATGCCAATCGCTCACGCTTGATAACGTATCGTAGCTACCTGTCTCTATCACTCTTCCTTATTAGTGTGACAGTGACAGTTGCGTTTCGTTAGCGACTGAGCGTGAGCGATTGGCATCTTGGCTACGCACCCTGTTCACTCTTGCTCCATGACCCAAAAATCACCCAGTATGTACGTAATCTTCAAAATACTTACAAAAGTCTGCCTTACTATTATCATCGATGACAATATTGTGCATTTGGGCGGCAATATTAATTTACGATTCATCAAGATTGAAGGAGTCAGAAATTGTCTGAAATTGAATAAATTAAAGAATGTGTACCAAAAACGCAATAACTTAAAATCATATAAGTACGGGCGGTCACGGGATTATAAACTCGGGTAAGTACACATAAAGGCATACATGTAACTACATAATTATAATGATTGATCTTATAACACCATAGGGGAAAGTGGGTAGGCTTCGTACAATTTTTGCTCTGGGCCTTGTAAAATAAAAACTAACAGTTATTTAAAAATTAAATTAATGCCATTGCATGGTCCAGTTATCTGTTTATAATAACAGTGCATTTCTGATTTGATCCAAAACAATTTGGCCAATATAACTATTTTCCTAAAAAGTGGGAATTGTACGAATTTATCCCACACGTAAGGAGGCATTCGTTTCTACCTGGGATTCGTCATTTTATGAGTTCTTTTACCTGTTATAATCAATGTTTAGGCATATCTTACCCATAATAACTGTACGAGTATTTTGATTATATTCTTGATTTTAGTTCCATGGGGTGCATTTGTACAGTAAAAAATCACATACAATCGGAGTTTACGAAAGCAACCCAATAGACTCAAACGCGAAAAAATTCAAATAAACAAATATACGTCAAATAAATCCCAAAACTATTGTTTACATAAGAACCTGAAGCGTGTATTTACAAACAAGGTTGAAATACACGCAAATACAGAGCAAATTCTCCTTCAAGTGCAAGGTACGTAAACACCTCTCTAAATTGCTCATTTGATAGATGTTCCGCATACTTATACTTGGATACATTATTTATTTATGTATGTACCTATATATAGGTATATTTATATTTATATGTGTATGTTTATACAATTATTAAAGCAATGTATTATTATTGATATTATTATGTGTTTCCTATCTCTTCTCGATGTTTACGATCCTGCACCTGCACCAAATACAAGTTTCTGTTTCATCCAATGGTTGACTGGTAGAGAATGCCCCAAGGCATTAAGTCCACCATTTGTACTTTTTTTGTAATTGGGCAATAAAGCTTAAATAAATAAATAAGTACTTTTTTCAATTCCATTAATACTTATTAAAGACAGATGCATTCAAACAAGACAAAAAATTACTTTAGAGTTGCCTCATCCAGTTGGAATGCAAGAAAATAATTAATATTATTTAATAATTTAAATAAACGTATTAATTTAAAGTACTTTTTGTTATTTCGTACCGTAAGCATCACTCAAAGTCGCGTAGTTTGATTAATAGATTGTGCTAAAACCCGATAAGTTCGCTCTTAAACGAAACAACAACAATTATCTACATATTAACGGTTACAATCTTACAATAGCCTACATTTATTATTGGGTATTTAAGGACAGTACTATAAACGCGATGTATACCTATCGTTCAGGCGATTATGTCATTTGTTTGTTTTGTTATTTTGTACCGTAAGCATCACTCAAAGTCGCGTAGTTTGATTAATAGATAGTGCTAAAACCCGATAAGTTCGCTCTAAACGAAACAACAACAATTATCGACATATTAACGGTTACAATCTTACAATAGCTTAGATTTATTGTTAGGTATTTAAGGACAGTAGGTACTATAAACCCGACGTATACCTACCTATCGTTCAGGCGATTAAGTCATAACATAATTAAGTACCAATCTTATTTTATACGACAATTCTAAATGTATTTCTAGGTTAGAAAATAAGATTTTACCTGTTTCTAGCATAGCTGTTGCACTAATTTTCTGCCTCGGTCACCCATCACAAAACTTTTAACACATACACAGCCATCATTAACACAATACGTCACAAGTTTTAACAGCTATTTCCAATTAAATTTGCAACGACGCAGCGGCGGGGCGCTTGCGATCCTGCCGCTACTTGTCGAGGCAGCGCATGACGGTCGTCAAACATATTTATTGGGTTCTTCCCCGTATTTTTTTTTAAAGAAATTTATTAAAGGCCCGTGCTAGAATTCGATAACTAGACTTAACATAATATTTCATCAAAAAAATGTTTTAGATAAGTACTATACATTTGTTTATTCGGTTTTACTTTGAAGTAGTTTGTACATTTAACAAATAATATCGTAAAAGTAAAACCCGATAAATGGTTTTAACGTATTTTAATTCTTACTTAAATCCTTTTTAGGTTCGAATCGTACTGAGGTAATACCCGATAAGTAATAGTATCTGGTTTTACGATGTGTGTTTAGTTTAATTTAGTATAAATATCTCTGCACTAAATACCTATAAATGTGTATTGTGTGGTTCTTGCACTAAGTAATAATAAAAACTGAAGCCTTAAATGCACTTGTAGTATTTAGTTCTAAATTAAAACTTGAAATCAAGTACTTATCGGGTATCAACTCGGCATATTTCCGTAATACATGTCAAATCTGCTTATCCGATATTACCATTAGATTGAGCGATACCGAATCCATCTCAAACTGTTTTTACTTTAAAATCTCACTTTTTGTCACTTATTGGGTTTCACCAGGCAACCCTCGATATAATAATCTGCTATCATAATAAATAATAATGTCACGCGCAGTGACTTTTGATATTTATGAATAAGAATGTGAATGTCTCTATGGCGTTGCTGACACACCCCTTCACGACTGTTATGGTTGCGTTTTTGTCATTTATCGCTGTGGATAAGAAAGCCGTAACAGCTAAGTACGTATGACTCATTTTGGGTGCATATTTGCGAATGTGGAGTAAACTCAAGTCAGTAGTAGATCCCCGAAATGGAGTGCCCCGGATTTATAAGTAAATCTAAGTGGTGTGCTACTTTTATACACGATTTAACAAATACTTATACAATGGTGATTCGTTTTATAGCCTTATCATTATCGTGTGTTAGCGCAGCCCGCCATGCAACGGTTTTTCAGGTCAAAATTTATTTTATTGGTTTGTTTTCCTAATCAGAATACAGTACTCTCGATATCAGATAGCCCTTGAACGAATTAATAGTATTTTTATTACATTCGGTTTATACAATTTGCTATTGAGTAGACTAATATTTCTTCAATGTGGTGACCTAACGAACTTCCCGTCTTCTCACGTGTCGTAGCAAAGTTATTTATGTGAACCTATCACCCGAGCTATAGAGGGTTTCAATATAGCCTCCCCCTTATGCACTTCGTTCGATAAGTGTACTGCCCGTCCACGGCTGCTATTTTAAAATATGCCACAGATACTAGTTAGCCTAAAAGCCTGTCATTGCTGAAATAGAAGAAAGCTTTAGTCAGGAACAAATAAACAAAATAAGTTAAACACTTCAAATATCAATACAACTCTGCCTCATATTTCGCTGAAGCTTTGTAAATAAGTAAAGTGAAATTTCATTGTTGTTGATTTCTAACTTCAAATCGTACCTAAACTTTGAGATACAGTAGGTATCACTATCAGAATATGGTACCTCAATTAGTTTTAAAATAATGCTATTAAGTAGGTACCTAACTTATTCTAGCCAGAAAAAGACTTATTTTAATTGCTGTACATACGACTTCAAGCTGCGTCTAGGTGATTATTAAGCGAGATATGGTCGCAAATAGAATAGAAACAACTTGGCTTATTTAAGTTATAACATCAAGTATCAAATTGTTACATCGCACAGAACTAGGGAATGATCTGGATGAATAAGCACTGAATCGCAGAGTCATCCTATTATCTATGGATATACTAGGCAGTACTAGCTACTGCTCGTTTCCCGAACACGGACCGAAAGCGGCAAAAATATCCGACGAATAATCGTTTTACCGGAATTCGGCACCGAACTATCTTTATTGGATATCCGAGATAGAATTTATTAGAACGGTCCAGCTTACTTAACGTTCTTTGTGAGGTCATTGGCACCGTGTAGTTTGACATTATATACCTAATATTTTTACCGGCTAAAAAGAAAAAAGGTTTTTTTAATACTGTAACGTTAGAAAATAAGCAATATCGAACGAGACGGACATGGAATAAAAAGTATCTTGCCAATTTGAGCTGAATATTAATTTTGGAAACGTCTAATTTTATGTCCACATACCTAAGAAGCTGTTGGGTCAGTTTAAGTAATGGGTTTAAACTAAAATAGATATAAGAAAATCACTGGCCAGGTCTAAAATAAGGTACTTAAGTACTCACGTAAACCTGAACTTAAACAAAATGTCCTAAAGGAAAATGAAAAAATAGGCGAAATGACGCTGTTTTTATTAATAACAGATTTTTTAAATGAGAAACAAAAGCTTGTAATGACCAAAATTCATTAATTATAAATTACGTACCTATAGATTTAAAACTTTGCCATGACTAAAAATGACATCAAAGAAATTTGGATTTCAGACTTCAAAACGCATGCTTGAATAGGTATTATAAAGTAGGTACATCAAATTTAGTAATCACCGCTTTGTCAATCAGATTTTCTTAGATCTTTCAATAGACGAATGAAATTCAATGTCAAAATAAATGTTCCTCCGACTTTGATGTGACCGCCAGACAACAAACATAACTATTTTTGTATTAGTTTGAAACTAATCAACAGATCTCATATGATAAATTCCCAATATATTCATGCAAGATACATAAATACATGTGCTAATATAATATACCGACTCAACGATTTCTATAGATAATGGAGATTAATATTGTACGTATAAGTAAACAAGCATGTTAATATTTGAATATCTCAATAACATAAAGCTAAGTTAGTACCTACCGTGATAAGTAAAAGTATAATTAGAAGATCATTCCTTTATATACTTTGAATCTTAGGTTAGGTATTTATATATAAAAGTAAAATACAAAAGTTCATACAAAAACAATACAAAATACCTACATATACACATATTATTAAAAAAAACCTAACCTAGGGTGCCATGCCACCGGCAACGAGGCAGGGCCCGGGCTGCCGGTGTTTAGAGCCGCAAAGAGAGGAACCGTCGGATTATGCGTGCCGTGTCCAGGATTACCGCCTTCTGCATCCCTGGACCCAAGGGTCCAACCACAACTTCGTAGCAAGAGCCTCTCGAGATGTTGGTGGAGTATCTTTGCTATAAGACCGTTCGCCAAAACAGCTATCGGCACAATGAATCAACCTCCCACATGGCGATTACCTCGGTTACCGCCATTATCATTAGAAGATCATTATTATTAAAGAAGGTAATGCGGGAAGAATGGCGCCGCATCACGAAACTTGTTGCTCGTCGGGACCCTGATTGTTGACCACGACCAATCTGTCAAAAATGCAGCACTAAGAACAAGAAAAGTGATGGTGGATACAACCACTCTTCCTCTTAGAGCAAATGTTATTCGTTTTGTGAATTAGAGCTAACTTTAAGTCTGAAAGCCTTAAGGCGTGAAGACTTGGGAATCTTCACGACTCAAAGACGGTGAACGTGAATTCTTGCAACACTGGTCGTAACTTGTCAAGAAAACACAAACAGTTATAAATATTATGAAAGAGTCGTGAGCCGTCACGCCTTACGAGGTTTTAAGGCTGCAAATTAGCTCTAATTCTCAACACTAAATGTTATGCATGGCATGTTATGATGTTGGTAATAGTTATGCGTATAGCTACGGCAGGGTATTTGTTTAACTCCAGGGGTCATTATTGGGTTACCTTTCCATTTTAACCACACCTGAAACCTCGAGCTACCTAATATATTTTATTATGTACACAGGCTTATAAATGAATGTATGAATGAAAAATATTTATTTGTGACATCACACAAAACAACATAAGTAACAAAAAAGGATTAGGATGTGTGTGCATCACAAAATGGACCCAAGTCAGCATATTGCCAGCCAATAAGCCGGCATTGGTCTTCCGTAGGGCCCATTCAGTGGTGCCATGACAGATACCTAGGTACAATTTTTCGTTTTCGACTTGGGCTGAAAATTTGCACATCTATTACGATGAACAAACCTAATAAGTACGATTTGCACTGAAAGTCAATGAACCTTTCATCAATCAATGACCAGCTCCCTTACCATGACGTCTTAACGCGATTCAGTTGACGACCTAAACTGAGTCGCGTTAAGACGTCATGGTAAGGCCCTAGGATTAGTTCTCATTTGTGCATAGTCAGAGAATAATCATTCTCTTTCTCTTACGCTAGTATTACCACCCTTAAAAAGAGGACGGATATAGTGTTTTTGTTCTACTGTTACTGCGTTCGTTGGATGGCCAGACAATATAAATAATTGTAATTTGTTTTTTCGTTAATTCTAATAGGAGCAGTTCTTTATATTTTCAACCGACTTCAATATTTCAAAAGGAGGAGGTTCTCAATTCGACTGAATTTTTTTTTTATTTTTTTTTTTTTTTTTAATGGATGTTCACTCATAACTCCGTCATTACTGAACCGATTTGAATTTTTTTTTTGTTTTCTAAAAGTAGACGGTTCCTGGTTGGTCCCGTTTTTTTCAAAATCCATTTCTGATGATGGGATCCATGAGGAACTGAGGGAACTCCTCAAATTTGAAAGGCACATGCATGCTGATTTGGGTGATTTCTTAAGAAACTCGAGCATTTCTTTACGAAAATCATCAATTTGGTGGAGTGGACCTGATGATGAAGACCAGGGATGGCAAAGTGGAACTGCTTCGTAATTCTCAGGACTATGATCCGATTTTAAAAAATATTTTTTTGTCTGTATATAGATGGTTTCAGGATTGTCCCGTTTTTTTCAAAATCAATTTCTGATGATGGGATCCATGAGGAACTGAGGGAACTCCTCAAATTTGAAAGGCACATGCATGATGATTTGGGTAGTTTCTTAAGACACTCGAGCATTTCTTTACGAACATCATCAATTTGGTGGAGTGGACCTGATGATGAAGACCAGGGATGTCAAAGTGGAACTGCTTGGTAATTCCCAGGACTATAGTCCGATTTTAAAAAATATTTTTTTTTCTGAAAATAGATGGTTCCAGATTTGTTCCGTTTTTTTCAAAATCAATTTCTGATGATGGGATCCATGAGGAACTGAGGGAACTCCTCAAATTTGAAAGGCACATGCATGATGATTTGGGTAGTTTCTTAAGACACTCGAGCATTTCTTTACGAACATCATCAATTTGGTGGAGTGGACCTGATGATGAAGACCAGGGATGGCAAAGTGGAACTGCTTGTTAATTCCCAGCTCTATCATCCGATTTGAGACATTCATCTTTTCTTTGTAAAGAAATACCTTCAAGATAGTCCTATTTGATTATAGTTCTATTTTGATGATGGGCTTCATGAGGGATTGAGAGAACTCCTCAAATTTTAACGGCACATGCATTCTGATTTGAGGGTTTCCTTAAGTAACTAAAACAGTGTTTTGGCGGAGCCAAAATTTTGATGAACTTGATCTGATGATGAAGACCAGGGATCGCAAAGTGGAACTGGTTAATAAACCTAGCTCTACTTATTATCCTAGTTGTGACATTCATCTTTTTGATTTGATTTATATTCTGATGATGGAGTTCTAGAAGAATTCAGAGAACTCTTCAAATTTGAACGGCAGGTTAATTGTGATTAGAGGGTGTTCATAATTAGCTTAGGCATTTTCTTACTGTGGCCATCATTTTGCTGGAGTGGACCTGATGTTGATAACCAGGGATGGCATAATGAATATGCTCGTTAATTTACAGTCTGTCATCCAATTTAACACATTGTTATTTTGTTTGTTTAAAGGTCTACAAGGGAGTTCCGTTTGATTATACTTCAAATGTAATGATGGAAGCCCTAGGACATTAAGAAAGCTCCTCAATTTTCAATCGTACACGTGCGGTGTATTGGATATTTGAAAAGTAAACTGGCTAACTCAAACAAATTCTTAATTTCACTTTTACCGGGAACCAAATGAAGTCGGTTTTTTTTTCTTAAAAATTATGTATGAATTTCAACCCTACTCTGCTTTATAATATGTATACATATAGGTGGTTTATGCAGCTACCACAGAAAGAGCCGCTAAGAGTTCCCAAAGACAACGCAACTTTTCGTCTGTCATTACAACGCTTCTGTCGCAACGTTACATGCCAATGACGATGATGATAATCAAATAATTATATAATGTATATTATGTAGTTTTCACGAAAGTGTTTTATTAAAGATCTTAAATTTGTTATGTGTATCTCCTTCGTTATGTTTTAAACATTGGTGCGGTATGGTAAAATCACATATTTAAAAAAGTGTAAAAATAATATAGTGTTGCAGACTCTTTGATATATCAAGTCAGCAGCATCAGACTGCATAGATTTTTAAATAAATGTTTGAATTATATACTTAATTCTGTTATGATGTCATATTTTGACATATTCAATTTATTGTTTGCTTGAGACTCTAATAAGAAGCTGTTTATAACTTTTTTATCTGTTTTTGTAAGAAATTGTGATTAATAAACCAACCAAAGGTAAAATAAAATAATCTTTCTATCACTACGCCCGTCATCTTACAGCCCATTCACCGTCGTTTTTATATAGTAAGGAGCGATTGAAACCAAGCTACGAATAAATTTGAGCTTTTTAGGCTGGATTTGAAAAAACTTTTTAACCAAGGTAACGCTTACTCTTTGATACTACCTATAATGTCAAAATCCCATAGTAATTTCACGTTACTATCTGAGAGTAAGCGTTATTCTCGGAATAAAAATTTAGTAAAACGCAGCCTTAATAGTAAGTAAGTACTTAATCACTTTGTTTTACACAAACACGGTTAACAAATAATTGCAATCAAAAATAGATGTCAAGTAACATCCGCATTAGTATTGCAATACAGCGAGGAAACGCTGCCAGCGTCTACGTTACCATGCCGAGGGGGGAATATTTACTTTAACACTTATTTTAGTTTTATGCATTTTTGTTGTTATTGAAATAAAGAATTTACATTCACGTAAAGTGTCAAGTAAAATGAAAGGCCTCCCTAGCCTAGTTAGTAGTGACCCTGCCTACGAAGCTAGAGGTTACGGGTTCGAATCTTGATAAGAGCATTTATTTGTGTGTTTATCACGAATATTTGTTCCTGAGTTATGGACGTTTTCTCTGTATATATCTATCTATATAAGTATGTATATCGTCGCCTAGTACCTGTATTACAAGCTTTGCTTAGTTTGGGACTAGGTCGACCTGTGTGAGATTGTCCCTAAAATATTTAAAAAAAAAATATTTATATTTTTGAGTACAAAGGTGAACTTATCTCTTTAAGGGCTTTCTTCCAGTCAACCGTTGAGTATTTGAAAGAGGCAGTAAAATAAGGCAGACAAGTTACACAACATGTACATACTACAAGGTACAAGATAAACTATTATAGATATAATTAACTAAACAGTTACATTTTAAAGTTACCTAATATGTATAAGCTTTATTCAAGCCAGATGCTCCAGTGAAGTGCGGTGTACAGTTTGCAAAGGCTTATTCAAGCTTACATTATCACGAGTGGCTTTCATTTGATGCGTATCCAGACACTTTAAGTTAGAGCTTTACTTAGTTTCCTTATAATAAGCCCCATTATTACACAATTTAATTTTGAATGAATATTAATTTAGCTAGATGAGTGTTATACGCTAACTTTCTAAACAGTGTACCTAGCCCAGATGACAATCGCTAACGCTCAGTCACGATTGAAAGGCAAATGTCATTGTCAAACTAATAAGGTAGAGAGATAGAGAGAGATAACTACCATACGTAGGTACATCTAGGCTAAGCACGCAGGTTAGGTAGGGTTTTATTGCACAACTCCCACAAATAAGAAAGGAATTAATTAGATAGTACATAATAATACGCGATATACACAAAAATATACGCGATGTCATTTAACATCTACTTTAAGATCGAATCAGCTTGGCTTCCGATGGTGCTGGTCTATTTCTTTAGTATATGACATCTATTTCAATGTAATAATTTATATGTAGTAGGGTTACTACTATAATAAATAAATAAATATTATGAGACATTCTTACACAAATCGACCTAGTCCCACAGTAAGCTCAATAAGGCTTGTGCTATGGGTGCTAGGCGACGATATATATAATATAGATAAATAATAAATTGAAAGAGATGTCATATACTAAAGAAAAAGTGACCAAGGTCCCCGGTGAGCAGGGCTGGGATCGAACCAGCGACCTCCTGCTTTCGCGGCAGACGCCCTAACCACTGGGCTACCCGATCACATTTATTACATCTAATAAATGATTTGATTCGTGCTTAACAATTGAATAGATAAATACTTAAATAAATAGAAAACACCCATAACTCAGGAACAAATATACGTGATAAACATACAAATAAATACCCCGACCTGGATTCAAGCCCGGGACCTCCTGCTTCGTAGGCAGAGTCACTACCAACTAGGCTAGGAGGCCGTTGGAACCATTTCGTGATGGAGGATAAAAACAAGTCAAAACATTTAGTTAAATAACTTGATTTTTATTACAAAAAGGTGATGTAAAACAATTCTGTTGATTTTTACAAGCTATATTTTACAATTTTAACATGCAGCATCACATCCCACTAATGCTTTTGTTAAAAGCATTGATAAAATGAGTGATAGTACCGATAACTATAATACATTTTAGTCAAACCCATATTTCATAAACATATACATTCGAATTCAGATTCCCTCGCATAAACTCGTACAATTATCTTGCACAATCGACTGACAAAAGCGAGAACACTCACGCAAACATCGCTTTACCAGAAACCATTCTGATGCCTAAAGTAACCTTAATTCGCTGTTAAAAGGCTGTATCAAAACAAGCTTTGGTAAACCAATTCGCGCGTAACCTCATAAAAATATAGCGGTGAAGAAATCCAGCAAGATATTCAAATATCGAACAACAGTGTTCTAACGCAAACACGGGTAGCTACATGCACACAGTGTTTATCGGCGCTCCATGCTGCCGTGCAAACATGAACTGCTGGAAAGAGTATGGGTTTCAGGAAATGGTTCCGTCGATGTATTTTCTATAGCATAATGTACAATACCGTAAAACGGGATTACATTGATTAATTTTTAAATTCAAAGGAAAAATAAATAATATATATCTAATCCACATAACAGGAAGTTTTATTAGGAAGTACAAAAAAGTAATGATGCATACTTTCGGAGAAAAAAAAAGTGCTCTATCAAATTTATAATTGAAATGGCGTCACTTTAATAGCTACCGTTTTTTAGTTATACTCTAAAGTATCCCCTACTTAACTGTTATAACAGCAGAAACCGCAAAGAATTTTACTCCTCTTATTATTTTGGTAGCTGTGGGGTTTTAAAGGTCCTGCAGTGATATTGATTGAATTAATTTAATGTGCTTCTACTCATCATAGTGCTCAAAGCAAGTACCAAATGTCGGACTTCGTCGCCATAATGAAACATCAAAACTTCAAGATAATACAAAATGTTGATATATAAATAGTAACAAACAACTACAATATAAGATACATTAAACTGTACTGTGTGACTGATATTTTGATCATAAATATTCCATCAAATAATAAAATAAGGTTTCACCAAGCAACTATATAAATCTTAGTCTCGGCATTGACGAATAATTTTATGGTGTACTCAAGACAATACCTATTCGTTTCAAATCAACTAGGTATTCTAGGAATATACCAGCGATCTTTCGCTTTATTTATATTTAAGTAAATACAACGCTTCTCTTATACCCTTACTTCTCTTATATTTACATAAAATATTCGTTGTTCCTTAAAATAATATTAATGTCGTTAAAATTATAATATAATGTCGATCAAATTGACATTGCGCCATTAAAATAGTATATTAATTTATTTTCTTCCATAAAGAAAACAAAGAATTGCTTTCATATGTTAAATACATTAATGTAAGTAGATCAGACGCAAACATAGTTTCCAACAATATTTTAACATTTGTAGAAAATATGCCCTTGTAATAAATAAGTTCTTGTATACTCGTAAACCATAAAAAAATTACTAACGATTTTTATCCACTAAATAAGATCTTATTCTGAGAATGTAGCAGACATAGCTGACTATAGTGCCTATTTATAAAGATTATTAAATTAACTAATTTCGGTATAGAATTCTTCTTATTACGGTTACATAACTACTATACTTATCTACTTTTGATGAAAGATGTCAGTATGGTTTTATTTACTATTATGTATAGGTCTGACTAACTAAGTAATAACTACGCTACGCTACGGAGCGTGAGCTCGCAAGCACCCAGTTATCTAACTGTGCCCCACAGAAAGTGCTCTCTAATATGCTTGGACGTCACCCACACCAACCCATATTTAGTCTATCGTAACGTCCTGGTAGCGTGACCAAGCAAAAAGTTTATTACTACTAGCTAGCCAAGCAGGTTTTCAAGAAAAATCCCAAAGCGTTTTCTACTTCCCCACAGGGACCCAACAATCGTTTCCTTTGTACAGTAATATTATGTAAAACGCCGGTCAATACGTAGGTTATTCGATTCACCCGAGCCGGCCTGGATTTTTACACGGGAAATTGGATTCGTCCGTTCATAAATAGAGGGATCTAGCTGTTTGTTCTGTTTTAGATGGAAAATGCATATTTTTTCCATATTTTGTCGTTTGGCGGAAGCAGCTTGTTATTGGCATTACAAGCTGCTTATTTTGAAATCACCTTATTTTAGACGTTGCTCGACAAATTCGGGAATTTGACACTATATTAATAGAGATGCAGTATTTACTTTGACTATTTATTTAATCAACCGGAATGGCATAGTCTGTCATTTTCTATACAAAAAAAGTCAGCCGATTATTTGAGGGATAAACACGTCAAATGTATGGCTATTCGTACGTAACGTACAAATAGCTATGTCAGATAAATTTCAGTCCATACAATGAATATGATTGTTTGTCATAGATATGGGTTCGGTAGAGGAGATGGCCTGCCAATTGCTACTCTAGCTAGATTAATACTCAAAAGTAATTAGTAAAAACAAGCCTTAGTTCAATAATTTAAAATGAGTTACAACTTTACAATATTTGTGAGTTTTATCAATGTTTATTTGTAAAACTGTTGGAGGGCGGATTTTTATGTTGCTGTCGTTTTTTTTTCGCGTCAGATTTGAATGAAATTTGGTGGGTAGGTAGAGTTCCTTATTCTCTTCAAGATAAACCCAATTTCAAAGTATGTCCCACAAATTTTTCCACTGAGTTACGAAATCGTATGGAATTTTCGTAACTCAGTGGAAAATTTAGTACAAAATTTTTGTCGCACATTGAGATTTTGTATCTATCTAGCGTAGAATAAGGAACTCTACCTACCCACCAAATTTCATTCAAAACTGACGCGAAAAAAAAACGACAACAAAATAAAAATATGCCCTGATGAGTATAATGTTGCTTTTCAAAGATTTGTATTTTTATAAAGTTGAAGGAAAACTCATGAAAACGTATACCTATAAACCTTTTTAATAAACAAGCCACTTTAAGTGATAAAAACGTAATTCCTGGAACGTAACGGAATTATTTAATGTATTTTCACGAAAACGTGTTGAAAAACACTTCGTTACCTACGGGAATTATTAGCTCGTATTTCACTTTCCTCCGCCAGTGCGGCCGCGAGATGTCCTTGTTTTACTGTAGGTGGTATTACTATATTTCCGTGTACGTAAAAAGAGACAGCTAAAATCTCGATATTCTTGCTTTAAGAATAATCAATATCAATAGTTAAAATGTAAGTATTTTTGTGTAACGTACAGAAAAGTTAGTTCAGTGCGTCATAGGTAGTCTTTTCCCGTATTTGGCCGTACTCCGCGACCCCGTACCACTACGTACAAACGCGTACGCAGCGCTTTTTATCAGCCGCCGTTGTACTGCGACAACACGTGTCGCCGTACTTGTGTCGACAATTAATACGAATATTGAAACAAGTTTCGAAGTTTTAAGTATGATTGCATAACAAATGTATGCCTTTTAATAACAACTAATTCTTATATGTATATTATTCAATGTTAATGTTGCTGTGTTATTATTTAAATAAAATTGTCATAAAAATTCGAAATACTTACTTTTATTTTTAAGGTTTCTCCCATTCACGGAAAAATTATTTAAAGGCTCGACTATGGTCTTTAATCTTAACCGTTCAGCGGTTTAGCGTAAAGAAGTAACGGACAGACAGAGTTACTTTCACATTTATAATATTAGTACCTAAAGATAAAAGCAAGCTAGGTATAGATATTTTAAAGCAGCCAACTAAACCTCTAAGGAAGCATTTACCGCGTGCCGTTCCCTGTATTTAATAATGTCCACTTTTTATGCACGGGCCGCGATAAGGCACAAATTCCTCCTTACATTTGTATGCAAAAAGTGAAGAGGCCATCTATTCCTGGATTAGATCTCGAGCAGAGATATACCTCGTTAATTCAGATTCTATACTGAATTTAAAATTATAATAAGAATATCTTATCTTTTTTTGTTATTGTGTCCTTTGGTTTACATTTACATCGTAAGGGGAAAAAAATGGTGCTAAGTTTGGAATGTTTTGTTTATACTTTGAAGCAAAAGACGAAATTTAATGTCTATAATATTATCCTTCCTTTAGTTTCTGTAGTTCCTTGAAACGACTATGAATTACCATAAATCCATCCATAATAATAATTTATGTAAATAAGTAAATGCAAAAGTAACTCTGCTTGTCTGTTATCTCTCCACGCTAAAACCACTGAACGGATTAAAATGAAATTTAGTATAGGGATAGTGTGACTCCTGGGAAATCCATAATATATTTGAGCGTTTTAGTTCCGCCCCTGCAAGCTTGGTAGTGCGACCAAGGTGCGAGACATCAAAAGTGCTGACGCACGTAGCGTCCCACAGTAAGCACCTACCTTTCTGCCAGGGCACCAACGTCACACCATCGAATTAAATCCACAATCCATCCAGTTAAATGAATTTTCCTGTATTTGGCCCGGCACTGCCACAATTCAACAACCCAACATTTGGGTATATTCAGGGAGTCAAACTAAACACAAATACGTTTCTCTAGGCTCACTTTATATGTACACTCTGGAAGCAAATAAATAAAGTACAGAGCATGTCTTTACTGTTTGGGTAATTCTACCCTCCCTCACTTAATTAAGGAACCTTAATATGTACGTACATAATTGCTCAATTTTTTCACTGTCCTGATCCATTTTCGTTGTTAATAATATGTACTTACAAGGTATAATTATTTATGATCGATTTTAACACAAAAATAGTTGTAAGAATATGATTTGACAATCGATTTCTAATCTCATAGAAAAGTTGATAAACACATTTTGTTTAATATTGAGCGTTTTTATTGCTATTTTTCGTTGATCGAAGGTAAACAAATTAAAATTTTCTTACACGACGACAACGGCGACGACCTTAGGTAATAAATAAAGCCTGCACGCCTACCACGAACATCGAAATCTGGCATTGACGGGAAAACACCTTTGTCACTCCAATATGCAAGTGTGACAGAGCTGGAGATACAAATCTGTAATCGTTCGATTTTCGTGGTATGGGCCCTGTATCTCTACATATTGCAATGTAGTAATTTTTAGGCATCCTCTTGAATGTGTCATAGTGATTGTACCGCAAAGAAATAGTTGGTGAAGTTAAATGATGTTTAACCAAGTTGTTTTTGGCTTTTTAGACACTATCGCATTATATTAACGCTGCGTACACAGCTTGCTACTGCTAAGGTATGCATGTCTAGTAGCAGCAGTGAGATAATGCATAATATTATTACACCCGTAATTTATTTTATGACTTAGGAATGAATCTGTTATTGATTCACGTTTGCAATTGGTTTATCTCTACTACGTATTTTTCTTGTAAAAAATGGTGTTACTATAATATAAAGACATTTGATCTAATCTAAATATCTAAGTATGTTTTATCTTTTTCTATGTGCTCACAAACTTAATAAAAAAACCGGGCCAAGTGCGAGTCGGACTCGCCCGACTAGGGTTCCGCACAAAGGTGGCACGGAGCTCTCAGTGTGCGGCAATTTTACGGTTTTCGAATTTTCTCCTGATCTTGTGCTACAAGCTCTTGCTTTTTGCCAAATTTCGTGATTCTAGGTCAACGGGAAGTACCCTGTACATTTTGATTCCCATTGCAAATGTATGGGAAATGCGACATAAACGGCCGTATCTTTTGATTGCGTTGACATAGAGGTTTTCAAATTTTTGTACCTGGTGTTAATTTAAGCTTGCTACCCAAGATAAAGGATGGATGGACGGACAACATAGTGATCCTATAAGGGTTCCGTATTTTTTTTGAGGTACGGAACCCTAACTTGTCAGCATAATCACAGTCAGTTGCCAATATGGCGCTATTAACGTGATTCACGTTTAAAATGCGCAAGATGTATCATAAGTATCATAACAACACATCGTTGATTAGGTACTTACTAGCACATGCAATGCCATCTACAGAATTTTCGATAACTTAACTTATTCGACAGCCAAGACAAACAGCACCTGCCAGAAGAATTTCCTCATTACCCGAGCGCGATTGCAGGATGAATTGAAATTTCATTGGAAATTAATCGGAACGGCCAAAACTTGCGCCGTGTGATTCGGCGACGCGGTACCTGGCAGATTTTTAATTAAAACCTTACCTGGTTCGGTATACATATAAATTTCAAGATTCTGGAGAACATTTGTAGATCCAGATTACCCCTGGTTTGCTTTCTGAGAGTTTGTTTTATATTCTCAGTGGGGCTTAATTAAAAGGTGGGTATCAAACTACGCCTGGGGTCCATTTCTCAAACGGCATAAACAAATATTAATAGTCTCTGAACTGTCAAATCATATGGTTTTTTACACACTAGGTACTAACATTTTTTTTAATCATTTGAGAAATGAGCCGTGTTTGATTGTACAAGAATATGGATATTTTAGTACTTGTAATTTTAGTTTCCTTTCAATATTAGTATTACTGATTTATCGACCCTTATTAAACATAGTACCCCAAATAAATAAAAACAACTACTACATAAACAAAATCATTACTTAAAAAGTATCATTATAGTATTGGCAAAGGTAATTGGTATTCGTGATCTTTTTGTATTATTTTCCTGTTTGTTATCTATGTACTGTCTTTTCTTTTTGTACATAAATATTATTTGTGATAAGAAAAATAGTAGGTGCTTTTTGACGGTGATATTGGTACAAGATAAAATATAAAGTGAGATTTTTTATTGGTTCAAGTTCAGTCATTACACTTCGTAAGTACGATTGTAAAAATAAATGACTTGTATTCTAAAACTTTATGATTTTCCTACTTCGCAACCAAACATTGCGGAAAAGAACTTCCCAACCTTTTGGCGATAAAAAATGATGGCATATAGTTCGCAATTCTGGCGTCCATATTCTTTAGGTCTAATAATTTAGATGCTAGATTTTTTGTTTTTCTTTCTGGGCTCTGTGCCAAACTTTAGTATGAATGCTACATCTCGGCTCAATTATAACTTTACTGTAAAAGCCTGCAGATGTTAGTTAAACTTGGCCGTGCAAGTTATGTTCATTATTTTGTTAAAATTAATTGTTACGGTATTGAACATTATGGATTATTATAAATGAAATATACAAACCTTGAAGTAATATACATAGTTTACATAGGTACTTGAATGAACACCGTGAAGGTACAGTCAGCTGCAGAGATAATTATGCCTCCTGGCATATAAGCTTTCTATGCAAGGGGGTCGATTATCTCTGCAACTGACCGAACCTTCCTCCTAAAAAATTTCAACTTATAGCTCAAGTCACTTCTAGGACGATCTACAAAATAGGATATAGTCTAATCTTGCAAACCATATTTATTTTCAATATTTTAATAGAAGGCTACACTACTGCGTTACAATAAGGGCTTATATTTAATAATTAATCAATCAACAAATATATATTAAAATCGATCACCAAAAAAATTGGTTTTATCCATATCCAAAATGAGAAAATGAGCACCAAATGCGAGCATTAAAAGACATACTAAATTAATAGGTACATTTCCTATCCACCTGCAAAGTGATTAATGATAAATGATAAATAACCCAATTATAATTTGTATGTTCACTAAAAATCACCAAATTTTCTTTCGGGTTTTCTCGATTTTTTTCTATTTCTTAGGGGTTTGCTCTTTGGGTATCCGATGAAACCTAACGAACCTAACCTACCTAAACCTGGGGACCTTTAATTGTGTTTGGTCGTCAAAATTTGGCGATATTACTATTGCTACTAAATGAGGTGGCATATATAATGTTAAAGGTTTGGCTTATTTTTTTTAAAGGTGATTACATATTTGTTCCCTAAAATAAGGACGCGCACATACGCTGGTATCTTGGTGTGTCTCCATTTTGTAAGAATATATACTAAGCATTATATATATCATACACGTTAAAAAACGGTAAAAACGGTAAAAAAACGGTACGGTCGTATGATTATCTCTGCATATTCCTAATAATAATAAAGTTTGACTTTGTAACAGAACATAATTAAAACAATCTTTATCTCCATAAACCTAAAGCTACATTAAAATGACTGACAGCAAGGCGTTAAAAAAGCGTGGTTCCATTAAAAGTTTAAAAATGTCGTCGGACGATCACTTTATTAAATCGCGCGTCATTACGCCGGCCGCCGTGATCGGCAAACTTTGATGTTTTCCTAATGCACCCGCATTTGTCAGCTCACGAAAATCGGAGAATCCAGAGCTTAATGTTTTGTGAAATTTAGAACAGGGGTTTGTATTCTATGTTTTCCGCGTAGTCGTTAAAACTTTAAGCCTAGTTTTGATCCTCTAACCACTTAACCCACTTGCACCACCAAGGGTTAGCCGAAAACCCGGAGTTAAGCTGTCAAATGCCATACAAAAAAAACGCGTAACTCCGGGTGATGTGGCTAAGTCCTTAGACCGACAGAGGTTGACCCGTGCGATGGGTTTACTTTCCCAGCTCTTGTAAAGCTGTTCACAGATATAAGCATGTTTCCTACGCTACGCCCGCGGAATCTTTAGTTTGTAAACTTTATTAAAAGACAAAAGAATGAAAAAATGTTCCTAACGTAAATGAGGGAAAGGGCCACTTCTTTCTTGCCTTGGGTAAGTGAAGATAGAAAAAATGTTTTACACGAACATCTAAAATCTAAATCTAAAACAAATGAAAAAAAAAAAGTAACGATCACCAACACAGGCTTGAATAGGACGGAACACAAATGCAAATGAAAAGTTTTGTCACCTTTGAAATAAGTAAAGATGCTACCTCACCTTCGCTAATTTAGCGAAGTAAGTTATCAGTTAAAATAATAAATAAAAAAGTTATATATAAATAAATGTAAACAAAAGAAATTTAAAGGTAGGTAACAAACAGTGTAAAATGTATTAATTGATTTATAATTAAATTTCGACCGCTTACCGAAAAATTGTCATTATCGGTGTCGGTATTTTTATTCCGGCTCATTGAAGCGAGGCGTAACCACATGATTCAATTTCGACAAAATTACGACAGATATGTTTCTCACCGCATTGTTTACAGCCGACGCACATCTGTTTATCAGAAATTACGTAAAATCATGGTACAATGGGGTTTTGGACCTAATAAAATTGTTGGTATATTTGTAAAGCATAAATCAAATAATTTAAATAAAATAAAATAAATAAATATACTGGGACAATTTTACACAAATTGACCTAGTCCCACGGTAAGCTCAATAAGGCTTGTGTTGTGGGTACTAGATGACGATATATATAATAGATAGATACATATAAATACTTATACTCGTATACCTACATATAAAACATCCATAACTCAAGAACAAATATTCGTCATAAACACACAAATAAATGCCCTGATCAGGATTCGAACCCGGGACCTCCGGCTTCGTAGGCAGGGTCACTATAAACTAGGCTAGGAGGCCGTTTATTATTTATAATAAATGTTTTGATTCATGTATTTAAGTAGGCACACTACTAAATATAAATTATAAATTGGAAGAGATGTCCTATACTACAGAAAAAGTGACCAAGGTCCCCGGTGAGCAGGGCTGGGATCGAACCAGTGACCTCCTGCTTTCGCGGCAGAAAGAGGGTTGGTATAACTTTGGTTTTTATTTATCAGCAATAAAAAGTGGTCGTACATTTTGTAGCAATTTCGGTGCAACAATATTCTATGCCCTATTCTAGCTGCGACAGCTAACTAGAGTTAAGAACGGTAATTTGTACCTTAACTGATCATCTCCTTAGATTTTTTTGTAGTAATTCCTTTATTTCTACTATGCTATACCGCAATATCTACAAAATTTACGATCACAAGTAATAAATAAGACAAAATGGAAGTAACTTTACTAGGCATCACACTGGTCTTGGTCGCAACAGACTGTACATATAATATTATCAGCTTAGAATAACGTCCTGTTTAACGAGGTCGTCGCTAGGGAGGTCCCTAGCTTAATCAACAGTGACCGATGCGACAACTACATCTATTCAGTTTACTAAGAAAATTGACAACGTTGTCGCTGTTAATAGCAGCAGCATGCCTAGCGCGACTGGTGACTCCATATGCCTAGTCGCGTTTGATGTATGAAATTATGCTCCTTTTTATGAAGGAAATTTCCACAAGAACGTCCGAAATGCGATTCTTGTAATACATCTAGAAACGCAGAGAAAGCGTTTTTTGTCTTATGATAATTCAAGACTTGGCAAACTTGGCAGTATCTTCTAAAGCTTTACGCATTTGACTGAAGTAGCAGCCATATAAAACAAAAGCATTTCGAAAAGGACATTTTCGTGTAATGTATATAACCGTGTCGCAGTCGCAATCGACACGTAACCTTTATCAACTGAGGACGACTAATCTCATTACATTTAAAGGTCCAAAGGAAAGCCGAATGACGACATTACAGTTCAGTATTACCGAAAAAGTTTACTAACTGCGTGTATGAAACAATGTGCGAAACTTTTCCGTCAAACTATTTATTTCACGCTTATCCTGGGTTCCCATTACAACTTCTGGATACAGTTAAGTAGAGTGTAACCGGTCTTTACCAATAGTTCTTATAGTAATCGGTAAAACTTTTTCTTAATGGTAATAGTTTGTTTTTGAATAGGTTATGGAGTTGTGGTAATTAATTAATTAGAAGGTACAGTACCTACCTACCACTGATAAATAAATAAAGGATAAATGATAAATATCTTTATTTTTCAATTTAGGCACATACTAAACCAAAAGGTACCAATAGGTACTTAGACTAAAGTACAATGTAGTACAAGAGTTGACTGAGTAAGCGCTACTTGCGGCGGCTACCCGCAACTGTCAAACTGTCAAAATAAATTCTTAGCTCCGGGTTAGTTAACTGACCCCGGTTGGTGCAAGTGGCCCTTAAACTATGGTACACACAATCACCTCTACATACAAAATATTTTTGAAGGTAAATAAATGATATGTTATTTTCTCGGAAACCTTTGCTCCATTGATGTTTTGGAATATAATTTTAACACGATATTTTTTGAACACAGTGCTTATAATTAAAACGCTGTAGTTTTAGGAGCAGTCGAGTTTCTTCTTCCATTTTGTAGAAAAACCCTATTTCATGCTTTATTTCGCGAACTTTTTACGTACACACGCGTTAAAAATTGCATGGGCAGTTTATGAACGAATTCATAGTACATGAAAACGATGAAAATCTTCAAGGGCTAACCAGGGTTAGGCACCTAACCCGGTGGTATCTGTTAAATCTCACAAATAGGTACTTAAGAATTAAATATCATTTTGATACTAATTAAACAGTCACTTTTAGTCGAGGGATGACTCCCATACGCCCCGTTTGGTGCGCTGTTCTAAATTCCTTAGCAGTTAAGACTTCGTCTTCGTATCGTAAACGTAAAGCAAACGCATTTGTCACGTTAGTTTATGCGAATATACTAGTGCTTCTGAACGCTGTTTCGCTGTTAAAATTGTCTGGACGAGAGCTCCATCGATGAACAGCTGCCAAACGCCCCAATTTACTATTACGGGAAGTGTAGTAAACTAACTGCTGTCAAAATCGTGTACAGTTCCTTAGGGTTACATTTATACAAACTTAACCTACTCGAATGTCTACTAATGAAATGCACGGTCCGTTTCGCTTCGTTAAATAGTTTATGAACGCAAGAGGATCAAAGGTATGCATTTCTAAAGCCCCATGTTGGAAACAGTTATAAGATTTTTTATACACAATTAAACTTGGTTATGTTCATGGAAATCTTCGCCATATTCATAATTCGTTTGACTACTTACGTAATCTTAAGTTTTGCTGGCACTTGTTTTTACGAAAGCCACGTGAACTCCTAATCCAGAGGGAACGACGAAAGACTAACCGAAAGCTATCCCTCGACGAAAAATTACTGATTATTTAATTAGTATCAAATTATATCTTCTCTTAATATCTTCTATAATCTTCTTAAGTACTTGTTAAATTTCATCCGCTGCAATGGCAATCGTCGCGCTCTCGAAGTGTAGCGTCTATCTCAAAGACAAGAGACGCAGGTTCAATTCCTGCCAGTTCAACGTGGTGGTCTTGGCCATATTTTATTGTTATGATTTCATTCATAAATTTCATGAAATCATATCAAATATATGTATATAAGCGCCACATACGCCACCCGAGATTAGTCGTCACCCCAGAGTTAAGTGTTTTATAAAATGTGGGATTTTACATATGACACCGGGTTAGTTGCCTACGTAAGAGGTTCGCGAAATAAAGCATACTAAGTTTTTCAGCGAAATGGATGAAGAATAGAGTATGTTTTCAACCCTAAGGCATATTTTGTAACGGCGAGACTAACACCGAAATCAACAGATTGACAGTGGAATAGACTCTAGCTCTTTGAGTCCCTTTCGCCGCCATTGACTTGATATCAAGTCTGTACATTTCGTGTAACTATCTAACTATATAACGGCATAATGGCATATGAGGTAATGCTTCGAAAAACGTTTTATTATTTTTCTTTCTATTAATAGTAGGGGAGCTCAGGATGCTAAATCGGGATTTACTCGAGCGTCAAAGAGACCTATTGGATTGCGAAGCTTAGATGATAATAAGAAGAAAATGTCATATAATATATACACTTTCATCGGTGGGGGGAGCGGCTATAAATTTTCAAAAATGTAAAAAAAACAGTTGCATGGACATATTCGAGCGCGTCAGATATTAATAGCATCAATGTTCTACGTATTTTTGAAAACAATCGTATGTTAATCTGACTGTTTCCATGATGGGGGTGGTCGTACGTAAGGGTTAAAAACGGAAAAAAAATTAATTTAATCGAGCGCGTCAGATTTTCAAAGGGGATGTTAAGTGAACCTAAAAGAAGGTTATTATAAAATAATCTGACGATTTGGATGTGACCCAAACTCGCGGCCATTATTAGAATGTGCAAAAAAAATTCGCCATTTTGAAATACTCGAGCGCGTCAGATTAAGATATATATGGTATGAACCATATATCTCATAATCTGATTATATACCCTAAACGTGCTGTCTCATAAACTGACGATTATCTGCAGGGATTCACCTAATCTGACACTGGAAAGATTTTTTTTTTGTATTTTTTGAAATCTTTTAACTTAACAAATTGAAAAGCTGAAAAAATTGCATGCAAATAAAGCAGTATATTATAAATTTACTAAAACGGGACTTAATCGTGTATAAACTTTGAAAACAAACCGTTCCGTTCCGTTTTAGTAAATTTATAATGTGTGAAAATCGTGAAAGTTTAAATAAGTGTAAAGCAGTATATATTCTTTAAAGTACAAAACTTTTATTTATGAGAAAATAAGTATAAAAAATATACATTTTTGGAGATTTTTTTTTAAATCATCACCCGCGAACCAGATCATTTGGTATTTTTCGTCGACAACTCTCCACCCATAGTCCTTTGGTAAAAGATCAATAGTTTTTGCTTTATGGGCATTACTCTAAAAGCATGCAATGAATCTTGTGCGTAACACTTGTTGGAATAACTCCGATTGACACAGTGGCAAGTTGCACGCATCGTAATTCCGGATACTCAAGGAGAAGGGTTGAGACTTGTCGTTTACCTTGTACGTCTTATTGAAGATAACAATTGTGGCTTGATTTACATCGCTTAACTTCTTTAACCCGTACAAGTGTCAAGTAAAAGACTGTATAATGTGAAACGAATCCTGCACATTGTGCTCCTTCTGTCTTCCTTCTGATTCCAAATCCAGAAATGCATTTTGAAAAGTTTTAGATGTCATCAGAAACTGTAAAGGTTTCTTTTTCCCTCGTCGGTACAATGCTGGGTTGAAATCACAACCAGAGAATGCATGCAAACCTGGAAGTGCCTTCGAAATTTTTGGGCCCAGTTTATTTTTATGGTAGGGCCCCAGAACCCAAAGTGGGGACGGAGTGAGAGAGTCATAGATAGAGAAAGAGTGAGAGAGAAATAGAAACGCGGGAAGGGGAATACCAGCATCACCTAGCTGCACGCATTCAACTTTAACGATTCTTTTTTCTTACTTCGGCTTACGGAAATCGTCAGATTATATATTATTCGTGAACGTTGAATAATTGCCTTCAAAATAAAATAAAAATTAGCCACGCTCGAGAAAGTCGAGGTGACGTTTTTTTTACAGGTTTGTAACCCACCTACTTCTTATCGTCAATCGAAAATTGTCAGATTAGTGGAATATACACTTTTTAGCATATAACTAACTTACCCTACCTTAATCTGACGCGCTCGCGAATTTCAGATTATCAATTTTTTTTTACTAATCTGATCCTTTATCCTTGACGCGCGGCCACATATACGGGGCTAATACTTGGTGGATGTATTTAATGGGGTACTAGGTACCCTGTATGTTAATCTGCCGCGCTTTAGTAAATCCCAAAATCGCCTCTTGGGCTCCCCTACTTTAAAGTTTGATTGCTAGACCATGGACAAATGTCTATGGTCCAGCTAATAATCATTTAGATGGGAACTCCTGAATACCTTTTTAACAAGCTTACTATACTACTGAACTTATATTTATGTAATATCCTAAACTTGTTTATTAAATACTTCAAAGAGCGCCAGACTTCAATCGACACAAATAAAAAATTTAATACATGACTAACAAAGACAGTTAATCGCGCGATTAATCATTTTAATCGCAGACGCAAATTATAACGGCCCCGCTGCCATTAGGGCAATACCAAGTCGTGTTTACTTTCTCGGTCACGCAAACATGAACCTTACAACTTTTAATAATACGCGTATTTAAATAACCTGTAATTTTAGTAAATCGGGCCACGGGGGTATTGTGTAGTTTGTATCAAATCAATCTACCTGGCCTCCCAATAATAGCCTTTTTTCATAAATGCTTTTTATACAAGTAATGCAATAATGGTTTAGATAAAATATGGGGAAATCCTAAAAACCATTGCATAAGTCTATTCCACACCTTTTATTTTTTAGGTCATTATCCATTATTGAGCGCCGTATTTTGTAGGTCGCAAAATGTAAAAAGTACACACATGACTATTGTTACGAATTTAAAGCCCTTTTGTGTTTAAACTTTTAAATCCTATGGAAAATATGCACTGAACGAAATTGAAAATGTTCGATCGGGCATGCAAAGTGCAAAAGTGCTACGTCTCTAAATGCTACGAGACTAAGATGCTACGCCGTAGCTCGTGATGCTTAACAAACTAAAAGCAGTCGAACCGTAGCGTAGTAAATAACGTAATTGCTATACTTTTCATCGTTCTTATTATTTTAGAAAAGGCTCCCGGAAAACCTTACCTAAAGTCACCCGAACCCATTAATAGGATTAATAAAGTGAAACCGAATTCGGTAGCAAATTTCCATTTCTCTTAAATCCGATCATCCGTTTGACCAATCAAAACTTTTGGGTTCGAAGCGTCCGAGCTCAGCCGTACTAACGATGTTAAATCAGATTCACCTAATTATATAGGAAAAAACACCGGGAGCTCCACAAGAAAAAAACACCCCCGAAAGCAGGTGTTAGCAAAACCAGGGTAAAATATGAATGTAAACAAGACCCCAAATTATGCTGAGCCGAATGCAAAAAGTTGAATAAACAAAACTTTGATTTATTGATACAGTGAAAGGGTTTCAAATTATCATAAAAATATTGAAATGCCGAAAATATTTTATACTGACCTTACAACGTCCTACAATTTATTTAAGTCACTAATGTACGGTATCATCACGTGAAGTACCACTTAGAAATATCACTGTCACTTAACGTAAATTTCGCGAAAGAGGTGGTGAGAGGGCGAGGAACGTGCGTCCACGTCGACAGAACGCGGCTAACTGAGCTACGACTTCAGCTAATGTTCCAAGTTTGAAAACCGTTCGGTAGATTCCGCTGAAGATCGGGTGCAGCGTTATTCTGTGTTTGGTGTTGCAACTCTAGTATTTGCAGGACCGACGATGGGTGAAAGCACTCGTAAATCTGAGGGAATCGTTCTTCACTTCGACGGGAATAAATAAGACTGGTGCAATGTCTCGACCCATATACATGTAAAACGGCACCTTAACAGTATATTTCGGAAACACGCAGCACATATTTCAAGTTTTATTTTATATTGAACTGTAAGAGGATCCGATAAGCTCAATATTATTTTTGTGTTAGTATAGACATGAACTTACTTTAGTGTTGTCTTGATTTGTGATTGTTTTTAGTAAAAGGTAGCTACCACTTTGTCGGTTACCGATAGGCGCTAATGACATAAAGTTAGTACCTAGTACATTTTCCTAAAAACAAGTACATATATTTTAAACCTTCGTGAGCCATACTGACATTAAACCTAAACGGTTAATAAAGCTCACGTATTTTTATCACAATAGGCGCGCGGAGGTGACAAAACCACTTTGTCTGTCCGACAATGAATGCCCGACTACATAGTCGAAACATGTCACGCCTATTGTGATAAAATTACCTGATTTTGAAGTTTAAAAATAAGTACGTTTAGCTTATTCATAGATGGGGAAATTGGGTAGGTAATTGGAAAATTAGGCATTTCCATATTTGATACGAGACATGTTTATACGAAATCCGAGAGCAAGACATGGGTCTTAATGTTACCAGTAGTAACTGAATTAAATAAACCCACAAAGTAAATTTTATTGCATCTTATGGCTGTCTACGAAGCAGGAGGTCCCGGGCTCGAATCCTGGTCAGGGCATTTATTTGTGTGTTTACCACGAATACTTGTTATTTATATGTATGTATCTATTATACACATATGTACATATATATATATATCGTCGTCTGGTACCCACACCACAAGCCTTATTGAGCCGTGGGACTGGGTCGATTTGTGTAAGATTGTCCCATAATATGTATTTATATTTATTTATCATATTGACTGTACAATTCAAGCCGAGAAACGTAAGGATTATTTATGTAAAGAAGTAAATTTCTAAAAATCTCTAAATGACTGTTTTGACCGATTACAATCTTACGATTTTTTTTTTTTATACTACGACGGTGACAAACAAGCATACGGGCCGCCTGATGGTAAGCGGTCACCGTAGCCTATGGACGCCTGCAACTCCAGGGGAGTTACACGCGCGTTGTCGACCCTTTAAAAAAGGAGGATTCGCTGTGTTGACAGCTAAAGGGGCAAGCTTAGCTCCGTGGGTACACCCCACTCCCCAGCTGTCAACACAGTGAATCCTCTTGGAGCTCTGGCAACCTTACTCACCGACAGAAACACAACACTATGAGTAGGGTCTAGTGTTATTTAACTGCGGTTTTCTGTAAGGTGGAGGTACTTCCCCAGATGGGCTCTGCTCCAGATTTGAGCGAAACGACATTCGTTGTGCTGTGCCCTACCACACTAAACGATATGCATCCGCTGTGCCCATACCTCTCTCCGAAACGACATTCGTTGTGCTGTGCCCTACCACGAATACCGTGCAGCTGAGATAAAACGATGCCAATGTCGTATATTGGTCTATCACCATAATGTCAATGACACGCAGCGCTCAGTTGAAATGTGTGCAAATGCAGCTTATCAAAAAATTGCACATCGTTGAATCACATCTTAGTCTAAACTCTTAAACAATTGGTCTGACATTGTCTGTCATTTTCTATATAAAAATTCTACTGATTTTTGCGGGAGAGGTCCCTCCCCAAATCTCATCTCAGATGCATGGCTATTCGTACGTGACGTACAAATAGCTGTGCTAGATAAACGTCAGTACATACAATGAACATGATGTGTAGTCATATGCTTTCAGCAGAGGGGAGCAATCGCCAGTTCGTTTGGTTAAATGATCTAGGAAACAACTTAATGCTTTCGTAATAATTTTATCAATACATAGTGTTGATTACCTTAATTATATTTAAGACTAGGTGGTGCCCGCGACTTTGTGTGCGCAATATCTTTATAAATTGTAGCCTATGTGTTATTCTGATGTATAAGCTATATTTATTGTGAAATTTCAATAAAATCCATGTAGTAGTTTTTACGTGAAAGAGTTACAAACATCCATACTTACAAAATATCACGTTTATAATATCAGTAGGATTTCAAGATTTTCTCTCATAAACTGTAAATTTATATGACCATCTATCTTATTTATTAAAGAATTTAAAAAACGGATTTTAGTCTAAAGAGGTACTAGATTGAATATTTTTGCTCATATCACAGACTACTCTTGGCTTAATTCAGTAATCTCCATAATCTCAGGAAAATACAAAAGAGTTTTATCTGAAAAAACCAACACAAAGTTTGCTCGATAGGAAACTAAGTTGCCTTTACATTGTCGTCGACCGTAGGGTAACGGATAGAGATTTCCATGCCGATTACCCAAACCAAACCTACGGACGACGATATCTCATGGTAAAACAAAAGCAACTTTATCCAGAGTGCTGATTAAGTTTTCAACCAGCAACAGATGAACACGGATTTACCAAGTAACTAATAAATAACTAAAAGCCAAACGCGCCCGCAATCCTTAATAGCCACACATTTGTTACTGACTGCATTACGAGACTGCACTCTATCAGGACAGAAAGCAGATAACAGAGGATTCAGTGCTATCAACACGCGATTACCTACGCTAACAATGGCCGGTGCATCATCCGTGACCTTAAAATTCCACATAGGGCTACATCTTAGTAATGCTATATTGTAAAATGTTTTAATTAGAACTCAAAACAAAAATTTCCAAATAAAAGTTATTTCCAATAATCGACACCAAAAATAAACATATTAGTGGCACTGTCAATTTTCGTCAATAATGGCATTTGCCAAAAGACGGCGAAGGCTATGAGGATTTATTATGGCAAGAGTTTTGGTTGCATACTGGCTACAAGCTCCAAACGTAATTAATATAAATGTGTTTAGTTTTTCGTAACCACTGCACTGATTATTATGGTACTGTGTGTTTCTAAAATGTTGTAAGAAATCTCTTACTGCTTGTCATCTTGACATGGTTCTAGAGTGGCCTAGGGTCCCAATTGGTTGACTGTACCTACGTTTCGATTAACCTGTATACGCTATGTATGAAATGGACTTTCTGTATCTAGTATTTCTTGTGATCAGACAGTGCCGTAAAGTTATAATTGTTTACAATTTCTCTTAAATACTCAAGAGCAAATTAATCGGTGCTTGTGATTTGTTACAAAATACTAAAGATTTCTATCCGTTTTCCTTGAGTTATCGCTGAATGTAAACATGAAATAACTAACATGTAAATCTTAGTCCTAAGGACTACAGACGATTTTTAGCAAAAATACCTGATGTTGTAAGCTACGGATAAATTAGGTACATGAGACTCCAATGCTTGTCCAAGTTCATAAACATGATACCCATTTATTTGATTTTCAAATCGCGTTACTCGACTAAAGTACTAGGTTTAGGAAATAACACATCGTCTAACAACTACATCATAGCTTATACTCCTGAAAGTAGAAACCAGAAAACTGCCAACAAACAGTCTTCTAGTTTGGCAGATAATAAAAGTTGTAATATTGGGTTCTTGAAACATTTTTTTTTTAATTTAGTTAAACAATTTAAACTTTCGTGAGTCACACGTATTTTTATATAAGCGTCAAATTTTTCAACTGCACCTTCGCGGCTCAAACCGAGAGAACATGTCACTATTGTGATAAAAATACACGAGTTCCAACCGTTTTTTCAAAATTAATATTCAAATATACTCGTATTCTTCACATATTATGTAGCTTCACTAAATAAACGTTTGGATTTATCCGCCTATGGGAGTGGAAAAGTGGGAGAGTGAGAACTTAGTTCTCAAACGGAGGCTAGTGATAAAGTAAAGGCAACGGACGCGCTCCCATTATACCACATCCATATGAAAGGAAAGTAAGTATGTTTATGTAACATGGGTTCGTGCCTATATTTCAGCCTATGTTCCCTTTGATATTTCAAGATAAACACATCAATGTTCACACAACTCGGTCGGAAGAAAAAATATTTTCGAGCCGAGATACGCCGAATCATTTGGCACATCATTTGTCATTTGTCAAAATCGCAACAGTCATTTAGCGCGCGGAAAATAATGCCCGCGTAAACCGAGTTATGTTTATATTGAGTCATTCCTCGCTATATTTTCCGGTTGAGTTTGCACGTTATGTAGGCAATGGGTAATAGGAAATGTTTATTATGATTAGGGTAGGTATGGCGGGATAAGGTCGAGTTATGAGCGAATAATTCTAGTTGGGAATGTCATCTAGTTTGGATGGCTAGTAAGTTACTAGTAAGTAACTAGCGATGAAAATGGCGAAAGATTCATGTTGTATGTTTCGAAACTTTGTATCTTTCTTATAAATTACATGTAACTTTCGAAAAAAACAAAACTGACGTTTGTCTGACAAATACAATCATACACGTATAATACCTGTTTTATACTGTGTATTTTACATGTTAATTTCATAATTAATTGACTTAATAATAAAAGAACCCCATGGTCCCGTGAAAAGGTAAAACATACAAAAAATAATAATATTAAGAGACTCTCGCTAGGTGACGTCACATAGAGCATAGATTAACGATTCCAATTTGTAAGCATTTCGTCAAAATTGATAATTTTAACCGCTCCGCCTGGGCTGCGATGTATGCCAACCTCACATATGCATTTGCGGTTCCATGGTGGGTGCTAAGGGCCATCACGCATTAAGTTGCCGTCGGTGCGTTGGTAGGCATCCGCGTCACTATGCCCTCAACGATCTGGTTCATAAGGCACTCAGATCGGCAGGGGTTCCATCCGTGCTTAAGCCTCTAGGACTTAGCCGTTCTGACGGGAGACAGCCGGATGGATTAACCTTGGTGCCTTGGGAGAGGGGAAGATGTTTGGTGTGGGACGCGACGTGTGTCTGCACATTCGCTGCATCTCATGTAGTTCGGACAACGCAAGTGGCCGGAGCGGCGGCCGAATACCAGGCGGCCATGAAGCGGCGGAAATGTGCTCCTCTTATCTATCTATATCTTCGTTCCGTTCGCGGTGATGCAGGCGGCGGGTTGCTGGGGTGCGTACGCGAGGCAGTTTGTGCGCGACATAGGCCGTCGCCTTAGGCAAAAGGGAGATGACCCCCGCTCCGAGTCGTTTTTGGTGCAAAGGCTGTCCATAGCTATTCAACGTGGTAATGCCGCGAGCGTTATGGGCACTTTTGCATCGGAAGCGGATGGGGAGCGGTGGTATGACTAATGGTTGATTGACATGTTTCTGAACTAAATTTGTTAATTTTAAATAAATAAATTTACGTCTTAAAATTTCAACCTCTTTAGTTAACTGATATCGAGATATAGTCTGAGCGAAATGAAAAGTCACCTGTTTGTATACCAATACATTCCGAGTCACTATTCATAATATAATGTAATAATGCGAAAAATACAATGTATTTTACACTTAAAAAACTGAAACTTGCGAAAGATTCAATCGAAGATCCGCAACGAAAGATACTGTATTTTACTGAAAAATACAGGGGCCTTTGTAAGATACATGTATCTTTCATGTTATTTTCATCGCTACTAGTAACACACCTGCAGATTTACCCCCTTATTCATTAAACAGTTAACATACAGTTTAGTTAAATTATGTTTTCTCCCTTTGTAATGAAGGCAAATGTCAAACAGACAGATAAACGCAAACAATAATTTACTTTCACTGTATTTGATGTGCGTTTATGAATAACGCTATAATACTCGTAATTTGTATTTTTTTGTACAAAGTATTAGCCTTACTTAGTTTTTAGGGTTTCGTACCGAAATGTTGCTCAGTCTATTGTGTTGTGTCAGACAGACATGTCTGTCACATCGTTAAATATCTCGAGAACTACATAAGCTACCGATTTGAAATTTGGATAAGTTATAAACAAAGTTAACTTAGACACATTGAATGAAGATTTATCACATATTTATTTATTTATTTTTGATGTAAAATGCCCAATAAAAGAGGGAGCAAAGGTTAAATTTAAAGTTTACTGGGTAAGTAAGTATACCCTACATGAGGGTATCATTTGAAAGGGCTAGATTTCAACATTCTAAAACGGTTTTTTGATTTTTTTTTATTGTTTAACGAAAACGTAAAGAAAGATGCCGTCTCTTTGTTTCTTTGTCTGCCTAGAAAGTTTATTTATTTTTTCGATGAAAAACATTGTATGTAACACGGTGGTATAAGAATTACGAATTCGTGCTAAAATTAAGTCCTCGTCTCCGACTCGGGCTTAAATTCACACTCGTTCGTAATTTCTTGTTTGCCGCCCTTAATACACAACGCACTATTACTTATAATATATACCCACATAGCATTAGCCCTCAATAATACGTTCAAAAACCGCATACTTCCGCAAACTTTTATGTTACACGAAATTTCTTATCTGTGAAAATATTATTATACGTAAACAATATTATGGACTATTATTTGTCTATCAAATTACGCCTAGGTATCACAAAACAAAATACGAAAATTCCTAAAACGTCCTTCACCAAGACCTTCATGAGACATTAAGTCCCAGAATATATGGTTAAGTCTTAGTAATAAAAGAGCGGATGTTTCCGTAAGCCACGGATTAGAGCCGAATCGCTATTTGTTGGTTGTGCTGTAGGAATAACGCAATGTCCTTCCAATTGTGTATTTGATTTTGAATAAAAAGGGGCCTTGAAGTCTTAACGCGATTCAGTTTAGAACCTAAACCGAATCGCTGCCATACAACTGAGCACAGTTAGAAACCTAAGCTGAATACACCATTTTTCTTGTTTTTTTATACAGTGTGTAAATCGAATACGGGCGAACCTCTTAACGGTGGTTAGTATAGGACATAACAAAAGTAATTTAATTAGGTAGCTTTTAAATGGAATTGCAATTAAAATTTTATCCATAGAAAATAATTCGGCCCGCAATGTAACGCAAACACACTTGCGTTAAACATTCGTTGACAACTGTTTTATAGTACATTGCTACTGAAAATTTTATTAAAAAATTAATTATGGGGTTATAATTAAGAGTAACTTAAAAATATGTTTTAATTATTGATGACACTAATGAATTCTATGTTTGGTTTTTATCGCCCGTATTAGACTTACACACTGTATATATGGCCTGTGTAGGTTTTGCACGATTTAGGGTGAAAAAAGTTTTAGCGAAAGATGTAATTATCTCTGAAACTAAATCAAATCCAGATAATTACATAATTATGACATTACAGTCTCTAAATGCGGTCATGAATACACCGTTAAAATTATGGTTTGTGAAGACAATATAAGACTTGTTCGTGTACAGATGTTAGATTTGGATCATTTACAAGGACAACTTAAAAAAAACTTAAATACTGTAGTCAAACATCCAGATCAAGGTGTTTAATTTAATTGGATTAATTCAGAATGACTATTATTGATTAAAGAAGCGCGTGAGTCACGTGACAGAGAACATGGGGAAAAATTAGGTTCGTGTTTTTTACTTAATTATACAACCTACCTCTATTATAGCCATTGCCTTGTTTTCTTAACACCGTACATATATATATAAGACGGACGTTTGTCCTTTCCTTCATCATCATCATCATATCAGCCATTAGACGTCCACTGCTGAACCCTTACCGCTTACTGCTGAGGCCTTTACCTTGGACTTCCATATTTATTTATTTTATTTCAAAAAACAGTTTACAGCATAACAGTCAAAACCAAAGCACTGCAACCATCAAATAAAAAAGCAAAACATATAATACATACAAAAAACACAAATAAAACCATAACATATAAAACTTAACACTACTTATAATTTAGGCGACGTAACTACGTGGCTTCGTTGCGTCGTCTGATCAGGCGTAGGATTCGGCAGGTTGCCCCGGAACCGCCGAAACCAGGGACCGGAACCCGTTACCATAACCCGGGTTTTTCATAAGGTTATTTTAAAGGTTGTTTTCAAAACACCTCCAATATGGTTAACTCATGATACGGAAACCTTAATCATTCGGAAACCTTATCGGTCCAGTTAACCCCAATTAACCTCTAACCAGTAACTAACCGCAATGAATTCTGTTAGTGTTTTAATCTGTTTTGAACAGTTCAAACGAAAGTAATCTTTATACGCCCAGGAATTAGACTTAATATTGAATGACCATGGCTAGGAGTTAGGACGTTGTCGCTCGCTGTGGAACCAGGTTTGTTTTGCTCTTAGTGTGGCATCGTTTCTTTATTTCCTTACTATATTTAGGCTAGCCTAACATTTTTATTATCATACATAGAAATGAAAGCGGCGTGAGCGTTTGTTTCTACTACGCTCAAGTTTATTTATTTTTCTTGTAGTTAATCAGTCAAATATAGGTAGTCGTAAATAATCATCATACATGGGTAACTTAGCGCAATTATTCTGATATTATTTAAAAACAAAACATAACTATTAGTCTCAGATTACGAAGCGATAAAATTCAGCAAATAGTGCTATTTTGTGAGTACATCTTGTGACGGCTGTCGGTAAAGTTAAAACTTTTTAAAATCTCGACATTGTTATCCTTTGTAAAACCAACAGCTAATTACCTGCACGAAATAGTACCATAAAGAACAAGAGATATTTTATTAATAACAACAGTATTCCTTTGGCAATAAAGTTCAAATTGTTATAGCATGCACTCAACGTATAACCTTTTGAAATTAAGAACCGAGGCGTGGTCAACCAGGTGTCTGTTTATTTTTCATAATTAAAAGTTGATTTGATTATTGTAGCTTGTGTTAAATTTTGCAACTTACGTAGGTAGATATTAAAAAAAGTGGGAACAGATTTCTTATCGATTTGAGGATATTGTGCAAGCTTCAGTCGCTATGCTACCAAGTACCGGCAACGTTAGCTACACTGTATTCTATTCCCGATATTTCGTACAATCGACAACTGGCCTACTTTTTGGATTTTTAATGCATTTGGATTCTTGAATTTTTAATCCATGCTTAGTTCATACACTTCTCAACTACAGCAAAAATAATATAATAAATACCACCCTCTAACTAAGACTTGCAAAACACGCTACCGGAGGCCTATTGCATAATCAGTTGTAGCTTGTAATATAAGCGGAAGTCTCTTTTCAATCCCTTTTATTAGAAAGAGAGTTCCGCTAATATTTTAAGTTACAAAATAAATTATACAATTGTATCCAGGTGGTCAGATCATATTTAATTTCTAAAAGGTTTTATGTGAAATGCGTCCTATTCCAATTTGACCCTTATTCTTAAGACGGTAAATTTGTAATTTATATTTCAGGTTTTTGTATTACTGCATTTCATTTTCTGCAGGTAATTAGCGATTGGGTTTAACAAAAGACACTACAATACTATTCATAGCAGATAAGTTTCAAGTGGAAATCGTGATTTTAAAATGTTTACATTATAAAACGGTGAATAGTTTTTATCTTTCCTTAATTTCTCACATATGCGTCAAGAGTGATAATGCGACAATAAAAGTCTTGTTTATTACCAATCTTAATACGATTTTGCCGGCAATTACTTTCTTTTCTTACCTGGGTGCGTAGCCAAGATGCCAACCGCTCACGCTCACTCGCTAATGAAATGCAACTGTCATTGTCACGCTAATAAGAAAGAGAGATAGAGAGAGGTAGCTACGATACATTATTAAGCGTGAGCGATTGGCATCTTGGCTACGCACGCTGACGTCTGACGTGTTTTCACTTGAGACCGCTATTTGCTACCATTGGCAAAACAAAAGTATGTATTTGAGTTCATTGTAAGCAAGTGCAGCAAGCGGTGCTCCAAATGATTATGACATACTTTGATATTGGATACTTATTATTATATTATTTTTTCGTATCTCGTATTATCGTAGTAATGAGCAAAATTTGTATAACACTTTCATTGCGGTATCAGGTCTATAAGATCCGATGATGAACTATCCCGCGGGGCGGTAACTTAAAGTGCGGTTCCTACCGCTGGTACGGGACAGGTATCTTCTATTTCCAAAGGAGTAGGAACGAGACAAATATATATTTAGAATTGTCTCTCTGGATATTTTACATCGGTATAATAAAAGCCTATCGGGTCAATTGTATCTCATACCGCCAGCGAAGGATTTTTTTTTACCTAGTGCGGGTATAAGATCTTTTCGACCTGATACCCGATGACCTGATAGCCGCACTAGACGTATGATTAGTTTATCTAGTGCAGCCCTGAAGTGCTGTCTGAGTAAACAACATTCGATAGACTATTTACTGTATGTGCGCGCGAGTGAATAAAGTACAAAATTTGTTTTGTGGTTTGACTGTGATTGTGTTACATCATGAAGCGGTCCAGACGAATTCTTTTAATGTCCACTGGGGATGTTGAAAATAACGTCAAACGTCGAAGAAATAATGAAGATACTGATACTAGACCACCAAGTAACGAAAGTATTCCTTTTTTATATCGACTTCGTAACATTGATTTGTTTTTTAAATAACTCTTTATGTGTTAAATATCTCTTAATAATATATCTTATGTCTTAAGTTCATCGATATTTTGTTTTCACAACCCTAACCATTTATCGATAAGTTAATCATTGAGAACGAACATGGGGTCGAAAGGATCTGACAGATTATTTATCACATTTAATAGTCTTCCGATATCTTGATTAAGAAACGGCTCAAGTATTATGTTAAGACTTTCGTCGAAAGTATGATACGATAAAAAAACATACACATATGATTACTACTAGCCAGTTGATTGCACTAAAAGACATGCATCTTGAACAGGTCTTTACGACCCTATGACGCTACAATGAATAGTTAAGAAACAGGTCTAATATATCTGATACAGCATCAACGTAAAGTGAACGAAATGGACTGCCGCAATGAACGTGATAATCGTACGAGTTTGAGATTAGGGCTCCCGATTACAAGAGTACACGCTGACACGTGGCTCCGTGTACACGAGTCGTGTCTTAATTACACGTGGCCTAATGGCATGTTCCAAACAGGGCAGAAAACCGGTATCGTGTGTGACAACGACATTTACAAGACGTTTCTGTAATGTGTTAAAATTAATTTGAAAATGTACCGACAATAAATGAGTAATTAAACATCTATAATTTATTTTATTACATTACAATATCGCATCTCGAGATACTCTGGGTATAACTTTTTTAAGTAGGTATATTCACGGAAATACTACTAAAATTACAGTCTTTCTCCGGGACCACGGGGGCAATGTCGCCCTTGAAACGTCGGAGGTTTGTTTTCAAAGTTTATACACGATTAAGCCCCGTTTTCGTAAATTTATAATACTAAAATTATAATAACAATATCTAATTATATACAAAATCTAACAATGAACAAGAGTTTTCTACTGATTTTATTTCCTTTAAGAACTCTCATATGTACAGGAAGAATAATTATAATATAATTTGATGGCCATAGAGTTACAATTTTTTTTAAGCTATTGCATAGCTTCTATCGCGGGCCTTGAGCGCGGGGACCGAATCCAGAAATTCCGTAACGAAAAAAAACCTGACGCTCCCCACTCCGACGGACCGAAACCGACTTTATTCACTTTGTTACAAAGTTCTTTATCGAGGAAAGGATATATCTCCAAACGAATGTCGCTAAGTGTCATATTCTATACAAAATATTGAGGACAGTAGCTCTTATTACCAGAGATACGGCGATGTCAAACGTCAAAATAAACACTATTATTATAGTCCCGCCAAAATCAAATATGTTAGTCGCAAACTTATGTTTCTTATTTCAGTTATCATAAACCTATAGTTTCAATGATAAATATTCCTGAATAACCAACAGCTACTGTAAGATAATAAAACCCACATATATTGTAAAATAATGTTGACAACTTTTCTATCAAAAACATTGAATTTGAAAATGAATAATGATCCACAAGAGTCTACAACAAAATATGGGACCACCATTGACGCGGTATTTTCTAGGTATTTAGAGGATATTAAGTCGCAAACTTATGTTTCTTATTTCAGTTATCATAAGTTTCAATGATAAATATTCCTGAATAACCAACAGCTACTGTAAGATAATAAAACCCACATGTATTGTAAAATAATAAAAACATTTTAAACAATATTAACTTTTTATTTGTTAAATAATAGAAAAATTTGTTTTCTTATCGGTCACCACGCTCAAAAAGTGTAACTTGAATTAATATCAAAGAAAAAGAAATACTGCATGAATAAAATAAATAAATAATTATAATTGCATAAGTTGATACAAAATGATATGCAATAGCTTTACCGCGGCAGTCCCCGAGTGCCACACGTATTTTTTGAAATAGTTTTAATGTCTGATGTGTCGGTATTTAGATCGTGTTTATATCGTTTTTCCCTTCCTTTCATTTTAAACAATTCTATATTATGTTTTACGAATATACACATAACAAATACATATAAGGATGGCAAGGGTAGTATACTTTTTTAAATAATGGCTTGCAACTATCTAGGTAATATGCTCCACACAAAGATCTTACTCGTAAACACTTTCTTTGGGCTAAGAAAACCTTATCAGCATCTGATGAGTTGCCCCATATTATTATTCCGTAACAGATTTGCGACGATACATAACCGTTATAGGCTGCCGTTGCTGCCGCCTCAGAGACGGTTGCTCGCAGACGATACAAAATATAATCTACTGGGTACAAAGGGTATTAATATGGGCTTTCCAATTACAAAACTTATCATTCTTAATTCCTAGAAAAACTGCACTTTCCGTTTCATTAAGTTGTACTTACACCATTAAAATCGGCAGATAATCTAATTGATTTGCTATTATAAGTTTGAAATTAAACCAGTTGTGTTTTGGTTAAGTTAACTTTGAGATTATTATTTTCTAACCAATTTGTTACATTTGTTAATGTAGGTACATGTAATAATATTTCATAGAGAACCATCTGTATTTTCTTTAATTACTATGGTTGTGTCATCTGCAAATAGTATAGTGTCATTTTGTGTGGCGCCAGGTAAATCGGTGATGTAAAGTAAAAACAAATACGGCCCTAGTATACTACCCGATGGCACGCCGCATGTGTTAATGATGAACGGCGAATTATACGTTTTGTTAAGGTTTTTAACTATTTTTGTAACTTCTACACATTGTCGCTGTCCATTGAGATAGTTTTTTAGCCAACAGTACGCTTGCCCTCTTATACCGTATTTAACTATTTATATTACTTTAATAGCAATGTTTCATGGCACCCTAGATCCATAAAGCCATCCAGGATCTAGATTTCTGCTCATTCTATGCATTCGTGTACATACACACAGAAAACATAGAAAAGCGGAAGTGTTTACCGTGACACCAATTAGTAGGTATAGGTATCGGGATACAAAGTATCAACTCAAAATATGTGTAATAATAATTTGACTGGATTACGTAAATTGTAAGAATATTAATGTAAAATACCAGACCAAGATAATATAACGCATCGCGGCTTAGACATTGCCGAGATTCATTGTTTATGTGGAACCGATAAGGGCAATAACAATAAGCCTGCACTCGGTCGGTATTCATCTTTGTGCACTTAAATGTCATTGTCTCATGAGAGTAATTAGTAAAAACAATGCGAGTAAAGTTTTTGAAGCAGGAATTTCTAGAGCTGCTTTCAATATTATCATTTTAAATTGCCATAATTTTTATAACGATACCGTCCGTAGTCTGCACGTGCAAGGCCATTTTTTTGTTTTATAAACGAGCCTTTGTTAATATGAGCACGTCGGCTCCAAAAGCTAATCCTAATAATTACCTAACTACTAGATGTGGAAACTTAAGTGGCGAGTTGGCTATATGTTCAAAGTTTAGTGACACCTCTCTACCCCCAGCCCCAGCCCTCATACTGGTGTTGCTCTCGAGCTCTCTTAGATGTCGCTTTTTGTGGGGGCCCATCTTATGTGGGCGAGTCACCGTTTGCCGTAAATTAAATTTATTACCATTTTGTTAGGCAGACGTCTGATTTTATTCTCTATAATACAGTATTTAGTCAACCACCTTCACCTAATAGACCAGTATATTTTAGTTTCCATTAAATCTCAATAGTCTATACACCCTGGCGGTGCTGCCTCTGCATCCCATAACTCGGGCAGGTGCATCATTCGCTCGGTGTACCCCTTACATTTCATTAAATTGTCGAAAGGGTCTCAGCGTGTTGGCTTCGGCTCCGCGTACGCCTCCCAAAGATCCGGAACACAATTGTTCCGTGATGGGAAGACCTACCTATTATGAAGATTTAAGACAAAAGTGCGATATTATTTTTTACTATCGTTGTAGAATTGTTTTTGCTGAATATTTTGTATTTTGATTGTTGTTCACATTGATCATAATATGTACTACGAGTATGTCTAATTTTTTGTTTGTATCCCTACTTTTTATTTTAATTATCATGCACTGTTACTTTACACGCCAAGGGGCCTTACCATGACGTCTTAACGTGATTCAGTTTAGGGCCTAAACTGAGTCGCTGCCATACAACTCAACACAGGTTCCTTACCTGAACCTGAACCTTAACTGAAATGCGTTAAAGGGCATTTTCAGAAAAAAGTGCACCCTTTTAATGAAAATGGGTCCTCAATTTTCCATAAAAAAAATTTTTTGTCAGGTTTGTAACGGCCCATACGAAATGTATGAAAAAAATGCGTTACAAAGCTGACAAAAAAAACGGGACACTATTTTTCTTGTTTCCAATAGTAATCGTGATTCTGGTTACAAAAAACCCAAAACTTCCTATATTCAAAAAGAAATGAAAATGGTACCCTATTTTTGAAAATGCCCTAAAACGTTATGGTAACGGATAAGGATGGGTTAGGTCCGCGTGTATTTAAGATCTGTTTCTACGAGTACCACGGATACTCGGATCTAAATTACACGCGAGCCCGACTTGTAAACTTGGCTACCTAAGTTGTTTAATTATCATTGCACGTGCAGTATTAGACCTATTCGTTCCTACTACAATGGTTTTGAATGTTTTGATTAAATAACTTAACAAAAAATAACCGACGTTAGTCGTAAGACTCGTAAGAGATATTCACTAAATTCGTTGAACAAGTTAAATCCGTCAAAATAAACACTACGAATAACTTTAAATCACAACATGCAAGCAAACGTAATGATGTTGCAGTTTCATTAATTGCAATTTTGTTTAGTACTACACTTTTAATTTTCGAAAGCTTAAGAAATTCACGTAATTAATAGAAGTATATTTATTTATTATAACGTGAATTGAAGTTGTAAGGTATGACATTTTATTTGATGAAATAAGCTAGTTCAATCTAACGGGTTGTTGTGTATTTGAAGAAAAATAAGAAATTATTAACACGTGCCGTCGCGTTGCCGTCTTCGCTTTAATTTGAAAGTGTAAGACGTAGAAACCGCTTGTTATTATTAATACAACTCTAGTGTAACGGCTTATAGTTCAAAATTGATTGAAGTGACAACTATGAAACAAACCTGGGTTATTCTACCTGTTGGACCCAAAAAACAGTGCAAGATACAAATGTCCTAAGTACGAGGTTTTTATATGTCCTTTACGACATTTCTATCGTTCACTGTTGACACGGAATTGTCTTTGCCGATGCCAGCCTCTACTGTTATTAGATATTGAATCTAATTTACTTACACGTAAAGAGTATAATCGTTTGTTATAATAAGGTTAACAGTAACCTAAAGAAAACCCCAAACAAAAACCCTATCGGGATTGGGTTTTGCAGTTAACCGGGTTATGGTTACTGTTACAGCAACATTTCGCTTACCGTTTGTATTCGGTTACTGAATGTTGCTGTTACAGTATCATTGGGTAACAGATATGATTAGGTAACCAACTCGATAGGCTTAAGCCTAAAGAGGGGTTTTCCGGTCCCTGGCCGAAACACGACACCCTTCGGCCAGAAGTCTGGGCTCGCGATGGTGTCCATCAGCGGCCGCGGCACGCGCATATGTACTGGTTGGAAGCGACCTGCATCCAGCGTCTCGCAGCGACCTTCATAATGTCATCTGTCCATCTTGTGAGTGGACGTCCTACGCTGTGTTTGCCAAGCCGTGGTCTCTCTATTCATCTCATTCGATATTCATCCCGTTCGCTATTTGTAATTTTTTTTTGTTTTGTGCTAGGCGAGCAGAAAGAAAAAAACACTAAGCATAATAATGCCCACTAAAAAAAAACCTACTACATAATATACGATGTAAAAAATACACAAATACCTATACAAAATTATGATAATATATCGTTAAAATCTACATAAAAAAAGAAATGAGAATTTGCTGTTGAAAAAAGCATAACAAGAATAAAAAATGCATGTAGCAACTCTTCCGTATGGAAAAAAATGCGTATGCAAAAATACGCTACAGGGAAAAAATGGGGCAGTGAAATTCTTAACCACGCGGAGATAAAGACTAGGGCGTGCAAAGTGGTTTTTATTTGTATGGAATTTCGTTTGTTAACCAGTTTTTCCATACAATTAAAAACCGGTTTGCACGCCCTAGATAAGACAAACGATAAATATGACCAATGATGACAAAGACTACTAGTGAAAGTGACGAATGTAGAACGAGACATATTAAGAACGTGTGCAAAAGAAGGTGAACAAAAACCGATTATGAACGTGCCGAGAAAAATTTACGAATATCAAATGAGACTATAAAAGAGATTGACTGACATCGAGCATGCCCAAAGATGTTGACGAATACCGAAATAAGGAAAAGACAAACTACAAAGTTTTCGAAAGATTAAAAAGACTACCCACTAATGTGACGAATGGGTGTCAAAGCAGAACGGGACGAATTTGGGCGTTTTTATTTTTTGTCGTACAAAAACCATTTTTGGAAAAATTTAAATTTTTTAAATTGTTTTCTGTTCAGAATCCCGAGCTCTTTCAATCCTAATAGGAGGAAAAAAGTGTCCTAAATTTTCCATACAAATTTCAAACTTTCCATTGACGCTACCGCCATACCATTTTGTTAGGCAGACGTCCGGTTTTATTCTCCATAACCCAGTATTTAGTCCACCACTTTCACCTAATAGTCCAGTATATTTTAGATTCCATTAAATCTCAATAGTCTATACACCCTCGCGGGTGCTGCCTCTGCGTGCGTCCCATGACTCGGGCAGGTGCAACATCCGCTCGGTGTACCCCTTACATTTCATTAAATTGTCGAAAGGGCCTCTGCGTGTTGGCTTCGGCTCCGTGTACGCCTCCCACAGGTCCGGAACACCATTGTTCCGTGATGGGAAAGACATACAAAATAATAATAATAATAATTGGCAGTAGACAGAAATCTCACGCCGCTCTCCTTGGCTATCAATGAAATTATGGTGGCGAAATGGAAAACAAATCTTGGGATACTTTTTTTTTTCCTACTAGGATTGAAAGAGCTCGCTATTCTGAGTAGAAAACAATTAAAAAAATTAAATTTTCCAAAAATGGTTTTTGTACAACAAAAAATAAAAACGCCCATTTAAGAACTTGACAAAAAACGATTGCATCGACCCAAGACGACACCAATTTCACTTTTGTACAACCTGAACAAAAAATTCACATGGAGAAGGTTATGTGATAATGATAACATAAATCACTATTTTATACGTACAATTGTTATAATGCTTCATTACTAGCAGTGCAAAATCCAATATAAAGTTTTGCGTACGCAAATGTCTGAAGGTTATTCATAGGCCCAATTTACCTCCAATCCTACCCGAAACCTACCGCCGTTTCGATCGCTCAATTTATTACTTTAAATCACCCCATTTTAAGAAGTGATTTGATTTTGAAATATTGCTTGTTACGACTGCAATTCCCTGTATTTTTCAAATAATCGTAATTATTTCTAGCTTTGAAGTGATTTTGAACTTTGTTTTCATTGTAGAAAAGTTTATTTTTGGTTAAAGAGGATATTTAGTTGGGAAATGTAAGAAGTTCCTCGTTGAATTTGGAAGAGAGTCGTTTGAGACACGCGAGCTTCTTGCCCTTTGCGAAATTGTCTCTCAATTTAAACTTCTATTACTGAAATCGAATCACTTAAGAAGTCGGAGTTCAAACGCAATTGTGGTTGTTGTGCTTCGCTTATTGTGAGTAACTGCTATGATTTGGCCAACCTTGTTCAAAGGAAATTAGAGATATGTCTAACTACAGTAACTACACTACATGTGTACACATTTACATAGGTAATACTTACTGAGCAATGAGCAAGACATTGGTATATTTTAGATGTTTAAACATAATTATTAAACGGGTCTAACGCGAATTAATTTGTTTACCTTATTTACCGACGTTTCGACACAGGTTTCACTGGTCATGGTCGCGGCTGACTGATGTCCCAGCAAAATGTCAAAACAGAGATTTGTGTAACTACACCATGACCAGTGAAACCTGTGTCGAAACGTCGGTAAATAAGGTAAACAAATTAATTCGCGTTAGACCCGTTTAATAATTATGTTTAAATATGTGTTTAAATCGCGAAAGTTTTAAATGTTATATTTTAGATGCTTTATAAAACTTTCTAACGTCTCTCTATACTCAACTTTCAGCACCATACGTATTGGTAGACCGATAGGAGTGTATCAGAGAATCGCGAGTTCGAGCCTGTCGTGAGGCCGTAACGTTTTTCTACTTTTCCTTTATTTCTAACGTATTATACGTATGAACGTGTATTGTATGCAGCCGTTTCTACTCGAAAAATCAAAATTAATGTCAGCACCATGTTAAATTATGGATTTTTACCTGTGGCAAAACCTGAATTAAATTCTGTTCACGAATTGATTTAACACAATAATTCATTTTTAAAATCATTTTCAACGTCAAATAAATATTCAAAACTAATAAAATAATATGTTATAGGATTTAATTTACACTACAACCACAAAACTGATTTCGTTTTAAATTCAAATTTAATATCAGGGACATATGCTAAGTCTATTTATTACCTACGTGTAATCATGGACGTATATATTAAAAATTCATAGAAATAAAAGCCTTGGCTGATAAACACTTGCCTCACATAATCATACTAAATGAGTGCAAAGTCGACTTTGACAAGGTAAAATTTGATATCATTAACTATGACAAACTAACGCACAGCCGAGCAAAGCACCTGGGCACCGCGATGTACATCGCCAGAGGACTAAGATGGACTCAAACGGCGCTTACACCAGGGTGGGAAGAAGACGATGGCAAGATCGAGGGTATCGCCATAAAACTAGTCTACAATCAACGCTCTGGGGAATACATTAAAATAAAAGGGGTATATTTTCCCATCCCAGACCAATACCAAGCTAGAGAAGAACTTGAAGACACACTCATGGACGAGCCTTCACTTATAATTGGAGATCTTAACCTGCGTATGAAACAACTGGGACACTCAAGAGACGCGGGTCTGGGTAATCTTGTTAAGAGGTTACAACAGGAAGGAGTGTGTGAATTGAAACATACCGGGTTGCCATCACGACCGACGAATCAGGGTAATAATATTCTCGACGCTGCATTAATCACTCACGAACTTCAACAAGCACAGGACTTTAGAATGAAACAAGTCACGTCAATTGGTTCAGACCACGTTCCTTGGATACTAGATATCAAACTTAATGTTGATCGCGAGGTAAAACTCACCAGGAATATGAATAAAATTACGGAAAGCGAAGAAACCAGAAGTGCCTATAGGACCACCCTGTGTAAGAACATTTCCCGTCTTTCGCCAATAACTAATGAACAATCATGTGATAAATACATAGAAAACTTAGAACAAGCCATTACAGATTCCTTGGACATCCATGCGCCTCTAAAAGCATACAACAGAAGAGACTTTCTCCCAAAAGAAATAAATGAACTGATTGACTTAAAAAATCGAGCAAAGACACAAGCTTGGCGAAAAAGGAATCATCTGAATCCAGAAATAACTCGATTAGCACGCTTAGAGTACAACAGATTAAAAAATCAAGCCAAAGAGGCTCTCATGAAGCTCAAAGAACAAAGTTGGTTGAAAGCTCTTGAAGATCCCGTAGACTGTAGAACAAAGTTATGGAAAATCCAAAAAAACCTGAAAGCGCCAAACACGAAACTTCCTAACATTGAAGGATGCACAACAGAAAAGGATATAATAAATACGCTAATGGACGTGGCTATAGTTAAAGAAGCTTACATAAACCCATTTGATGAAGGCTCAGAAAAGACCACTCCTTTTGAACCACTGGACAGAACATCTACAAAAGAGATACGTTATGAATTAAGAAAATTCAAGAATAAGAAAGCCCCAGGACCAGATCAAATAAAAGCGGACGCACTGAAGCTAGGAGGAGACGTTTTTCTTGAAGCTTTTAAAACTATCATAGACTTTGTCCTCACCACAGGTTACTTTCCGAGACGATGGAAACTTGGTGAATGCATCTTCTTGCACAAACCTGGTAAAAGTCACAAAGAAGCTACCTCTTACAGACCAATTACGCTACTGAATATAATGGGAAAATTATGTGAGAGAATAATACTATCTAGGTTACAAGGCACCATCGACAAGATGCAACCACCATTTCAACACGGGTTTACTAGATTTAGAGGCACCGCAACGCAAATTCTCCGTACTGGTAAAATCATTACGGATGCACTAGCGCAAGGAGATAGTGTGTCTATGATATGTACGGATCTGAGTAAAGCTTTCGATTCTATCAATCATAAAGGCCTAATAAAGAAGCTGCAAAATGGTAATGCCCCAAACAATGTCATCAAAATACTAGAAAATTACCTAGAAGACCGTTCATTAGTGGGAAAATACCGGACCATGCAAGGAGAAGTAAAGAAAATACCACACGGCGTGCCACAGGGTTCGATTCTCGGACCAATGATTTTCAACCTATACGTTCACGACATATGGGACACTCACGACAGAATACGAGGGCTGAAACTGTCCCAATACGCTGATGACTTGTGCATTTTAAACAGGGCTTCTAGTCCCGATCATGCCACTATAAGAGCGGAGTGGGCAGCTGAAACTATAGTGAACTACTACAATAAATGGGGTCTGAAATGCAACATCGATAAAACGGAGTGTATCCTTTTCACTAAAAAGAAGAAATTCAAGCCAACGGTTAAAATTAAAGACGAGACATTCACATACAAAAACCACATAAAATATCTGGGCGTCATCTTCGACAAGGCTCTCAAAATGAACCCACATACCGAAAAAGTTGTCAAGAAGCTAAAACAAGTAAGAGGTGCCCTGGGACCTATTATCGGTTTCTACGCAAAGACAGACCTGGAAGTGAAACTAGCTGTCATCCAAGCTTGTATCCTTCCAATTATGGACTATGGAGTGGTACAGCTATTACCAAGATACAGTCACTCAAACCTACAAAAAATAGAGAGGCAATATAGAATGGCGCTGAAGAGTGCCGGCCAGTTCTCGAAACGTTTACCCACTGAAACTCTGTGGGAAATGGCCGACCTTGAAGCATGGCACCTGCGGGCTGCAGACCTACATCACAAAATGCTGGGCAAAATCACATCACTGGGCATAGAAGACCTAGTCACACCTGGGGATGCTTACCTGGCGCACGGTGAATTCAACCCACTACTAACAAATTACAGACTGGGAGAGATCATGTACATTCCAAATAAAGACATGAGACGCTGGCCTCGTGACGGGGCAGCTCCTCGTCCTCTAAGAATAAAATAAATGTAACACAATCACACACATAAAAACTAACATCTTATTTTTCACTTGTGACATAACACCTACAGCTTTCACATATCTTCTTTAGACATAAGTTAGCTGACACAATCCTACGGGAACCAAAAGATGTAAACACTTAATAGATAATAAACGATTTCTCATTCTCATTTTATATTAAAAATAATTAATATTTAAGTACCTAACCATGGGCATTACTGCGAGTGAATTCGCCGTTAGGGGCGCTAATCATGGAACGTGGGTATGGCTGGAAACTTTCAAAAGTCACTTGGTTTGGCACCAAATTAAGCTTTCATTTTAACACACGAACTACGCACGAGGGAGGCCCTCTGGTAAACGAAAATACGGTTGCCCCCATTGGGTACTTTTTTCACAAATATACCTACTCTTGAAATTACAAAAGTGTTAATAGTCGTAAGACTTTAGAAACGATAAAAACGGCATGTAAGTAAACTTAAGTATATAAGTATGATAAATTTAACTAAATCATAAGCCACCACGTGGCCGATAAAAATAGGTGCTTTATAACTTTGACTGACTGAGTAACTTTGAAATAAAAATTTGATTTATCATTTCGTAATGCAAAATGTATGTTAAAATTTAAAGTTTATTCCACGATCAATGAACTACTCTCTCTTACTCTTGCTGATCTTGCGTTTAATGCGCTCTATGTACGCAGACACTATATTGGATAGCAGCGGGAGCGAGAGAGACTTCTCGTCGTCTTTCACTCCTACTTCAGAACAGAGGTCCGTGCGCTTACGGCGCTCGGCCGGCATCGCCGCTTCGGATACCATTACTGATGCTGAAAACGAATAATAAGAATAATGGGGTATACATTAAATTGTTTGAGACGTATCACGCGACAACAAACGAGCACTGTCTGATTCTTAATTTATCTAAATAATTATCGGGTTCGGCTAAACCTTGGCAGAGAAAAACCATTTGTGTGTTTAGAAGTTACAATATTTGTTCCTCCTTCATGCAGAAACATGTGATTGGATTTGGATAAATGTAATTCGTGATATGATATTTTTTTATCATACATTTCACTCCATAAGGGCATGAAATGTAATGAGAATTCAAAGTACAAAAGTGGTTAAGCGAGAAGGGCGTGGTGAGACGGATTGGCAATCTCACGGCTTCTATGCGAGCGAAGAGGAGTGCCTTTGCTAGTAATTATAGATGAGCGAAATTCTATAGACCTGTACGTGTATAAGTACTCGTTCCACTAAAAATACTCCAGCACGAGTTCGTTGGTGAGCAGCACGGCATCAGTCGGCACGGGCGCGCTCGGCCGCTGCGTACCGAGTCCAAGTACTCTTGCCTTTCCTGCAGAATCTCCGTTACTTTGGGTCAAGCCTGGAACAATACATACCTGTGTATAAGTACCCGTTCCACTGAAGATACTCCAGCACGAGCTCGTTGGTGAGCAGCACGGCATCAGTCGGCACGGGCGCGCTCGGCCGCTGCGTACCCGAGTCCAAGTACTCTTGCCTTTCCTGCAGAATCTCCGTCACTTTGGGTCAAGACTGGAACAATACATACCTGTATATAAGTACCCGTTCCACTGAAGATACTCCAGCACGAGCTCGTTGGTGAGCAGCACGGCATCAGTCGGCACGGGCGCGCTCGGCCGCTGCGTACCCGAGTCCAAGTACTCTTGCCTTTCCTGCAGAATCTCTGTCACTTTAGCTCGAGTCTGGAATGTATGAAGTGAAGTCAAATGTCAGTGAACCCAAATAGAGAAAATTTTAAGCCGTGGCTTAAGTTAGGAAAACGTTGTGTTTCTTTTTCTATGATAATGTATTATACTTGGTGACTAACATAAAAGGTTATTATAATTTCATCATAGGTAGGTACTATGTATCCGAACGGAAGCTGTTAAGACGATTTTGTGAGATTAAGGAAAACATTCAATTACCTAAAAATTTAAGAGATACAAATTTTCACATGCAGTCTACCTGTTTCCTGCGACTTTGTTAGTGTGGAAATTTGTAAACTTAAAAACATTTAAAAGATTTGTCTGGGTGTCAATCGGGATCAGTAGAAGAATTAAGAGAAAATAAAGTGATTGAACTTAATCAGAAACCCATCGTTGTCTTTGAGCATTAATCCAGCCAGAGTAGCAATTGGCAGGCCTACCCCTCTGCCAAAAGTATATGACAAACAATACTGTTCATTGTGTGGTTTATCAGATATAGCTATTTGTACGTTACGTACGTATAGTCATACATTTGACGTGCACCTCCCCGCAAAAATCGGCAGACCTTTTTTGGATAGAAAAATACAGACAACGCCAGTCCGATGGAATAAATACGTAGTCAAAGATTGCTGTAGATACAAGGACTAAAGTACGTTGCTAATAAATAATAATTTGTTTGTTTATTTCAATCCAACCTCTGCTTGTATTTTATCAAGATGTCCGCTTTTCTTTAATAATTTCTTTATCGCACCTAAAAGATCCTTTTCTGAGGTATCCTGCTTTATACTCATTGTGAAAAATCTGAACAAAACAACTATTTTACATATAAACACAACTAGAAATATGACAATGTCTTGGTTGACGTTATAATTTTTTTATTTAATTTGATTTAAACAAAAAGTTTCATCACTTCGGAGGTTCTTTTATGACATACTTTATTTTACAAAAATAATATATTAAAAAGTGTAGACTGCCGATTTGCTGCGGGTATTTTTAATGCTTTTGTAAATACGGTTGTAGGAAAAGTACAAAGGTGTCGTGTTAGATACGAAAGCTGAAGACACCGGTTCGAATTCGGTATCGGACACTGAGAGTACTATCGCGATCAAAATTGCATGGGCAGTTTATCAATAAATTCATTCATAAATTGCCCATACACTTTTGAACACGTGTGTACATGATATCTACTACATTTATTATTCCATTAAATATCCCGAGTAAAGGAATTGTTTTATTTATTTACAGCCTAACAATGATTATTAATAATTGTTCTCTGAACAAAGTTTTGTACTTAGCACCAAAACACTAAACATTTCAAAATATCTAGTTCTCTGACGCACTAAATTAAACTATTATCTTTTAACACTATTCGGCTTCAAACTGATCTACATCGTCGAGAGCTTTGAAATTACACACACACACCTCTATTTAGAGCTTTATTCAAACCTGATACATTCAAATCGAACACAAGAGTATTACGCAAATGTTCCAACTTTGGGCCTGGGAGGTAAATTAAGCACCGACAAGGGTGAAATTGATTGCTTAAGCCGAGTCGAGCGGCCATTCAGGCCGAGTGTGGTACGTTTGGCCTACATGAACCAAGGTGCTTAGTGCGGGCCACTAGTGACAGGATAGCTGTTTTCACATCGGTATTCGCAGCAGGAGCGAGACATCTCGCACAGCAGTGTCTTGCTCACATATTGAAGCATAGTTAAAAACCCGAATCGATGTGATAATTGAGTGATGTTGCCAAGAAAATAGTCAATTCAGGGTTGAACTCTAAGGGGTCAAAAAAGGCATGAATAGCATGTTCGTTTATTTTAATATGACCTCCAGCATCGTTTGCAGGGTTACTACCGCGACTTTCTAGATTAAAGCGTAAGATGGACTAAGTATTATGAAATATAATGACTGCTGACTGAGAGTTATTTTATAAAAGAGCAATTCAAACGAATTGAAATACAACAAAATCACTACATAGTATAAAACAAAGTCGCTTCCCGCTGTCTGTATGTATGTATGTATGCTTGAATCTTCCAAACCGTGCAACGGATTTAGATGCGGTTTTTTTAATAGATAAATGTATAATAATAACCCGTGCGAAGCCGGGGCGGGTCGCTAGTATACTATAAATAAGACGGGATTCTCCGTTTGTTGCAATATTAAAAGACGTGGTATATAATTCAACTGCTTTAAATATTTACTTAAATACAAGGTTCCGTTTTCTGTCACTTTGAGCGCTAAAATCGTCTACGAGTACGCTACCTCCACTTGTTATAAGTGCGAGGCAAGATTCAACCCACGACTTCCTATTTGGAAGCAACACGCACGCCTTGTACTGCTAGGTTTTAAATGAAACGTACAGAAATAAATCGTAGTTTTAGAAAACGCATCTCAAAGATAATGGAATGGTTTTTACAACTAACGTGTTAAGAAAAAGAGAAGTTCCGCATTACTTCGTTTCACGGTTCTAAATCTGACTAGCGATCCTTAATTTACATTTACAGTTAAATCGTGAGTACCCTTGACTCGAGCGCAAGTTAAATTTTGCCGTTAGTTATTTCAAACAGAGCTATGAACCTGCTCTGATAGGATTTACCTCGTACATTTGGCTTATTTATACCGCTTGCTTTACTTTGCTCACTATGCTTTGAAACCATAGACTTCTACCATAGTCTTATGAAGTGTTGCCGCGAGGTCACTAAACGGGATGTGAGGCACATATCTTGTTATTTTATGCTAACCCCTGCCCTATGTTTATTTTAGAAGGTATTTCATGTGTAGTTAGTTACCAGCTTCAACTTGAAGTTGGGTTTGTTTTCTTGTGTAGGTATTTTGTCCACCACAACTTCTATCATTAAAAGTAAAATAGATTATTAGCTAGACAAGTAAATTAGCCGTTTAACGGTCAATAGACTTGACATTTTGACAAGATATCTGTTTTCAGGGTTCTGTACCTCAAAAGGAAAAATCGGAACCCTTATAGGATCACCTTGTTGTCCAGCCCATTTGCCTGTCAAGACCCTTTATCTCGGGGACGCGTAAAGGTAGCATGCGGTACTTCCCGTTGACCTGCCTGGAAAAAAACCGAAAACCGTATAATTGCCGCGGACTGAGAATTCCGTGCCACCAGTTGACAAAAAGGTTGTATGAGTGTGGGAACCCTCGGTGGGCGAGTCCGACTCGCAATTAGCCGGGTTTTTATCATCCCTGACCTGCTCCCAAACGACACAAGAATTGGAGGAGAAACGCGACCTACAGCACGGAAAGGAGAACAGCGTGCGTAGCCAAGATGCCAATCGCTCACGCTTAATAACGTATCGTAGCTACCTCTCTCTATCGCTCTTCCTTATTAGTGTGACAATGACAGTTGCGTTTCGTTAGCGACTGAGCGTGAGCGATTGGCATCTTGGCTACGCACCCAGGGTGCGTAGACAAGATGTCAATAGTTGACGTTCAGTAGCGAACGAAACGCAACTATCTTTGTTGCACTAATAAGGAAAAGTGACAGAGAGAGATTACTACGCTACGCTACAGAGCGTGAACCATTAGCACCTCCTCTGCGCTTCCAGATATGCAAGAATTTTTGCCAAAACTGAAACTTACTGGCACTTCGCGCTAGCTCGGTAATTTACTTACATAGGTCACTCGGAAAGAAAATGAGATTCTCAAAATTTAGACCTGCTATGATATTGTGTTAACTATATGTTATAAGAAAGCTTATTTCATTACAATTAAAACACTAGTAGCCATATATTATTTGTCTAATTATATCTATAACAATTTCACAGCCATTTTAGAACGCCATTTTAGCATTTTAATACTATACTTTGTTATTTTACAACTGTTAATATTTTGAGCAAAAAAATTCGTATGCGATGATTATGGTTAGTACAAAAGGAATCTTTTTCATCTAGCTTAATGATTTTACGCCGATTTTGTAACTTCAAAAATGGAATAAGTAACCTTGATTAGGACCATAGAATCCCATCTCTATAAGCAGAAGTTATAAAAATGTGTGCCCGCGGATATATTTTTTGTGCAAGAAGACCAATTAATTTTATATGTGAATATTGAAAAAAAATCTAGAGATTGTATCGCCAGGCATTAAAATTATTTTTCATCACCATTTTGGAAGTGAGTGGGTGAATTTTTGAGTGAGTGAGTATTTCGTTTATAGAATTCGAGCATCTCAAAACTTTCCGAGTGACCCACGTACAAGTAATCAAATCATAGTAGGTACCTACATTATATTGAGACCACAGTTAGGACTAACTTGTCCTTAGTCCTTAGCCTCATCGTGGCTTAAGTCACTCAGTCCCATTAAGGTACAAAGGGGGATCATTTATTACGATACTGTGATCCACGTGTACGTGCCGTTAATTTGATTTACCCGATGACTACATTCTAATGCCGCTAAAATTTAATAAGTATTGTATTGATAGAATGTCCATCTGCATGCTAAGCACGTGTAAATAGTTTTGAGGTAAGCACTAAGTATACCCATAGTCAGTATTTGAATGTTTTGACGCGGTATTTAGATAAAGACATTTTTTTTGTTTCTTTTCTCGTTAAAAATTAATATCGTTTTTTTTCGATTTGGAGAGTTATGTGGCTGCCGCTTCATTATTTGGTATCGATTTCGCCAAAGTTTAGGATTAGCTAACAAACCAACTTCGCTTATATTTTATGTTAAAACTAAAAACTGAAAATAAAATACAATTGACTTAAATAATAACAAAAAAATTATTTAAGAATTCCGAAATATATAAACAAGAACACAAAATGCAAAAGATAATCAAATACAAAACGACTTACAAAAAACAACACATACCTACTTAGGTTTAATTTGATTGGCTTTAAGATGATATTAGGGGCTCATTTAGTTTGGCAAACCAATGTTATCAGTATCAGCCCAAGAAAAGACTCGAGAAGCAGACATAAATCATATTCTGCTATTCTCTAACCTGAATTACCAAATACGCAATAAACAAATAATTCAATAAATTATATTTTGTACATAACTCATATTTTCAACCGACTTCAATATTACTAAAGGAGGAGGTTCTCAATTCGTCTGATTTTTTTTGAGATACTATATCACTTGCGTAAAATACCTCCAGTCATCCTTGCCAAACTAAATATAAAGGATGACTCACACTAGGACGAGACGAGACGGGAAGGGACGATCAATTTCTATAGGAGCCCTCAGATGTCACGTGACATTTTCTGTAGAAACTGACCGTTTCGGCCCACCCCGTCCCGTCCCGTTCTAGTGTGAGTCATCCGTAAATAGAATGGGAATTGGATCATTTACCGCTGAATTTCTCTTTGCTCTGATGTAACATATTCTGGAGTTGAACTATTATGTTATGTGCCTTGTATGTAAGATGATTGCATTGCAGCGACGCTACGTGGACAAATCATGTTCTGAGGCTTAAGTCTGGGATAAATACAACGGTGTTGAAACAAGGTGCGAACCCAATATTCGATCAGGCTTAGGCTCTATTCAAACATTCAACTCCTTGATGGGGTTCGACATTTTGTGAGTAATAAGAAGTAAAGACGCTTCTCTACAACATGAAATTGCATTAGTGAACACAGCTTTAAATAATGTCAAATTACATTTATTCATTAATACCCTTGGTACATACCTGTTTTTATAAAACCGGCCAAGAGCATGTCAGGCCATGCTCAGTATAGGGTTCCGTAGTTTCCCATCCATCACAATATAGGCGAACTTAAAAGGGTTTTAATAGATATTATTATTACATATTGTTGTTTTTGAGCTAATGAAGTTTCCGCGTTGACCAGTTGTGATCTATTGTGGCAGCCCTTTATAAATCATTACTGATTCCCGTTGAGTCCAGAAAGTTCCAGATTCATTGGGCTGTAATGTTGTGTATCTCATAAGGTAGCAGTTCGTGCCTACCGAGGTGGATACTTCTTTTTTTTAAAGAGATAACGCAACGACTTACGACTTATACTAGTTATACTCCCTTTTAGCCGCGAATATACGTTTCTTTGAAAAAAAAATAGCAAAAATAGTTTAACTAACCAATTATCTTCCTTGAAAATTTTCATAAAGCTCTATTTTCATGATATTTTTCATATTTTTTGGAATTGCGGTTCAAAAAGGGGGGGCCCATATTTTTAACTTCTGTAGGGATTATTGCCGAAAATATTCACTTTAACAAAAATGTTTTAAGCAAAACCCTATTCTTTTTCAAATACCTATCCAACGATACTTCACACTTTAAGGTTGAAACGAAAAAGAATCAGTTTCCACTATAGGTACAGTCAAGGGTAAAACTATGGTGGTGCACATCTTACTCAAAAATATGTCCCATAGCACCTTATACCGGTGTAATAAGAGCGTAGTACCATATTTATGAGTCGATTATGTCGAACCATATTTTTGCACTTGACTGTAGGTACTCTAAAATTAAAAGATTTTCGACTTTTTATTTTACCACTTCGTTGCCATGATTGATATGTATATTCATACTTAATTACAGCTTTCTAGTACTAACGGTCACTGAGCTAAGCTGCAGACGGACGGACGGACAGACAGATAATAATATGGCGAAACTATAAGGTTTACTAGTTGACTACGGAACACTAAACACGATTTATAAATAAACTGTCAATAGCCACATCTTACTTTATACTCAGTATTACATTTATTCATTAATAGCCAAAACGTTTTCTAAGACTGATCATAGGTGGGATAAATAATCGACTAGATAATAAATTACACTTGTGGCGACTGAATAGAAAATAGTATCGCCCGACCGTATGTGTAATAGAGGGTATGTCTGAGCATTAGCGAGCTTGGTGTTCGAATAAACCAATATATAACGGCCCTTAAGCTCAATATTGCAAACAACCTCCTTATCTGATTGGCAGTGAACAAGGGATCTATATCGGAATCCCTAAAGTTTTTTATCTTATTTTTGCGTTCCTTAATGTTGTTTGACATAATGATCATTTCTACTTAACTCATCATTATGTTCTAATATTGTTTTCCCTAACATTGTTTAATCTTCTTTTCTAGCATTGATGCATTTATGGGGTCGGGACGGGTGTGATCGAGAGCATCATCGAATTGTTAATTATTATAAGCATATTGAGGATTTTTAAGGTATTGTGACGGACGGTAAACTACGGAACCCTACACTGAGCATAGCCCGACATGCTCTTGGCCGGTTTTTTGATTAAACGAATACATGATTGATAAATGTATGATAAAATTTATCGGTTTCAAACAAACAATTCATAATAGTACAATGTTTTACCTATTCAAGATCTTGATTAAGTTTCCATTGGAATAAATTTCGGTAAACTACTGATACTTCAGTTTCAGTATCAGTACATACTCGTACCTATAATAGTCATTCAAAATACCCTACCTTACTACTTCAATTCATTAATTCATGTTTGATTTCATTTATAGTGTACAATGAAATTTACAGCAACGTTTTTATAAAACGTAGGTACCTAACTTATTTCTACATTGACAGTAATTGACATAATCTAAATTGACAGCTTAATAAAAAATGTAAATGAGATAAAAAAATTGCAGAAACTTCAGGGTCAACCAACCAAGTACAATTTATTTAAATGTTATATTATAAAATCTACATAATGTAATTGAGTTATTCTTTGATTCAAATAAAATAAAAAAATTGCAACTCCACTGAATTACTTGAATCCTGACCCTATGAGTATTGTCAAAGTTTAGTTTCAAATTTCAAAAAAATTCGTAAATCTGAAAACCTGATGCTTGGATTAAAGCAAATCCACGCTGCTCAGTAAAGTTATACGCATGATTATCTGTAACTCTGGGCGTGCTACAGTCTTGTACAATACTTTCACAAGTCATTCAATACGATATTTTGGGTTGAGTACGTTTTACTGACAATTTTAAATAAAGCTTTATGTCTAAAAGCATTGAGGAGATTGAATACTTACATACTAAGAATTAACTCACACTAAAACGGGACGGTACGGGGCGGGACGGGGCGTAACGGGACGATCTGTCAGTTTCTATAGAAAACGTCCGAGGGCTCCGAGTTACCACTTGATTCGTCCTATAGAAATTGAAGGATCGTCTTGTACCACCCCGTCCCGTGCCGTCCTAGTGTAAGTCATTCTTAGATCACCTACATACGAGTAAATGTCACTATTTCGATCAAATCGTACGTCAGCAATTGGAATCTTGTTTCAGACATCAATCTCCTGTCGGCTAGAGGATAAGTGCCTGGAATATTCTACTAATAAATTGATGTTTTTTTTATACTACGACGGTGACAAACAAGCATACGGCCCAGTATACAGTAATAATAATACTAACCTCTACCTCGGACTTAATTTGATTCGTCCATATTATTCATCGGTGAATTCAGAGTTAAATTAAAACGGGCCAAAACAATGCCAGGCCATGCTCAGTGTAGGGTTCCGTAGTTTACCGTCCGTCACAAAAGGCGAAATAAGAAGGGTTTTAATAGATACCAATGCAATAAAAAGCAATAAAAAAACCGGCCAAATGCAAATGGGACTCGCGCACGAAGAGTTCCGTACTATTATCTTAAAAAACGCCAAAAAAATCTCGTTTGTTGCATGGGAGCCCGTTTAAATATTTATTTTATTCTACTTTTAGTATTTTTTTTATAGCGGCAAAATAAATACATAATATATGAAAATTTCAACTGTATAACTGTTTTGTCAAAGTTCTTGAGATACAGCCTGATGACAGACGAAAGGACGAACAGACGGCGGAGCCTTAGTGATAGGGGCCTGTTTTGCTCTTTGGGACATACGGAACCCTAAAAAGGAGTATCCACGCAGCTCTTACGACGTATACGCCCTTTTAATAGAGAAGGTACGTTTTTTTGCAAAAATCAAAAACAGCTTAACAACTTAATAACTTAATAAGTTTAAAATAATTTTCCTTTTGAGTCTTCATTAAGCTCTATTTTCATGATTTTTTTCATATTTTTTGGACTTGCGGTTCAAAATTTAGAGGATGGGGACACATTTTTTTAAACTTCCGGGGCGATTATTTCCGAAAATAAACACTTCAAAAAAATGTTTTTTAGCTAACCCCTATTCTTTTTTGAATACCTATCCCACGATACCTCATACTTTAGGGTTGAAACGAAAAAAACCCTCACTTTACGAATAATAAAAGTTTTTCAACTACTTATTTATTTAACCACATTGTCGGCATGATTGATATGTATACGTGTATTCATACCAAATTACAGTTTTCTAGTATTAACGGTCACTGAGCTAACTGCAGAGACGAACGGACGGACGGATGAACAGACATGGTGAAACTAATAAGGGTTCCTCGTTGACTACGGAACCCTAAAACGGACACTATAAAAATCAATTCAATATCTCAATACTTATAATACCGCTTCAAACAGTCATAAAAGCTTGTTTAAGCGTTAAATACGAAACAGGTCATAAATGCTCTGTATTAGACCTGTAGTATTAGACTGTTCGTCTAGTGCTGGGTCCATAACTCCCCTGGTACAATTATACACACATTATACTATACTATATCTACATACCTATGACATGTATAAATTAATATAAATATAACACAGTTTTTTAACTACCGCGATTATTTATCATTCTAACTAATGAATACGGATTTAGTTTGTTTTGTCGAGGTGACTTTCGAATGTTTCCAATAGTGGTGTACATAAACGAACATGAAAGAAGGTAGATCGTTATGGCTATCTTTAAGAATCAACCTACCTGCAGACTTCAGTCTTCTCGTAAACATGGCGGTTGCAACATCGCCGAAATACGGGGAGCTCATCTTCTTCTTCTTATCCTAAGCCTTTTCCCATTATCTGGGGTCGGCTCTCCTTGTCTGTCTTTTCCATCGTTCTCTGTCTTGAGCTACGGCGTCATCAATTTGATCTTCCTTTAGGTCCTTTTGGACCGTCGTCAGCCAGGTGGCGGGAGGTCTTCCACGACGTCGTCGCGCCGTGGTAGGCAAGTACAGGGAGCTCATGTTTAATTAAAAAATCGTGGTAAGAACCCGTATTTATTACTTAGCGCATTACAGCCTGAATATTGCATTCATATCATTGACTCATTGAATTTACCTGAATACAGTTAATTAACGAGGTTGTTGGCGACTGGCTTGGTTGTGGCCTTTTTATGTTTTTAGAGTTCCGTACCAAAATGGTAAAAAAAGGAACCCTTATGGTGTGACTCAGTCTGTCTGTCTGCTTGTCACGTCATTAAATATCTCGATAACTACTAAAACTATAAAGATTTCAATATACAAATAAAATAAAAATACAAACTAGCTACTTTCTTATTAAAAGTATATAATTATATTTTAAACCTAACCAACAAAAAAGTACCTATACAGTAAGTTAAATGCCACCTACCTGAAATCTAAAATAGGCCTGTGAGGCATCGTAATTCGTAACCTAGAATGCTGGCGGCAATTTCTCGCTGTATCGCATGTTAATACGTCTCAGGGATCGGAAAACGGTATTTTTGCCGTAACGGTATCGCTCCCTCCGCCATGAACGGAAAGGATTTCGTTTCTGTTCTCGGTTACCGGTAAAAGAACCGTTCAAATAAGATACCGGTTTTTCCCATTTTGTTAGAAATTCGTTTCTGTGGAACGAAATTAATCGGTTAAATTGAAAATTTCGAAACGAGATAGAACGTGTATTGCTGTCTCTTTTATACGACTACTCGTGAGTACGCAACCTGCTGTACCCGACTTAGAATATTTTATTCCGATCCTGCTGTTTGCTTGCAATTATTATCGTTCATTTATGTTTTGTCTAGTTAATATATATAATCGTTTTTATAACAAAATGCAATGTTTTATTTAGTTTCATTCAACTGTGCCGTTGTCTGTTTGTAATCTGTAATGAAATCTTGATAGTTAAATTTAGCTCATCTCCCGGTTGGCAATGCAATATTATGATGACATGGAGCTGATCTGATGATAAAGCCTGGTATCCAGGGTCTGATGATAGAGCCTGAAGGTGGCCATAGGAAGTCCGTAATAAAACGACTTAATCCCATCGAGTCTGGGCTCGTTTAATTTGTCGTGACGAGTATTTTGTCTCCTAATGGTATCAATCGAGGGTCTGGTAATGGTGCTGGAATGTGGATATAAGAACTTCGTTATAAAACGAGTCATAATTGGAGAACAATTTTTTTACCTCATCGTATGAAACTCGTTGCTACTCGTAACTTGAATATTCAAAAATATACAGGGTGTTTTTTATATCCTTTCAATTTGACAGGTTGCTTGTTACGTTAATAAAAGCTGCGTTGTAGGTTGCTTAAAGTCGAATCAAAAATAAAACATTTTCGTTGTTCATATAAAGTAAATAAATTTTACATTGTAAAAGGTCCTTTAGAGTTACACAAAAGTTAGTGACAAGTATGACAAAGTTTAACTTTATTCGTGACCGCTCATGCCAAAACATAGCTTAGTGGTAGATGGTTTGGTTAATAAGTGCGATTAGGCTGCTAGGTCCCAGGTTCAAATCCCAAGAACTTACTTTTATTTCTCTTTTTTTTTTACACGTTGTAGATAACTAAATAGTAAGATATTTAAACCTTTTGAGGTTTAAATATTGAAAAAGTATACGAACTGATTTTAGGTTTAGTTAAAAAATCATGAGGGTAAGTCCATGGGTTTTTTTTTATTCTTCGTTTCTCGAGAACCTTTCCGCCCCAACGGCCATCGGTTCTACGTGCAATGTGCCCCGCCCACTGCCACTTAAGTTCAGCGATTCGGAGAGCTATATCGGTTACTTTGGTTCCGCTGCGGATGGTCTCATTTCTGATACGATCTCGCAGTGAGACTTCTAGCATCGCCCTCTCCATTACTCTTTGGGTGACTTTGAGCCTTCTTATGAGGCCCATTGTAAGCGACCACGTTTCAGTACCGTTTGTCATCACTGGCAGTACACACTGATCGAAGACTTTCGTCTTCTGGCACTGCGGAATATTGGACGAAAAGATGTGTCGTACCTTGCCCATCCGAGTCGGATTCGACGATTAACCTCTTTCTCGAAATTGGGCCTACCTAACTGGACATTTTGTCTTAGGTATATATAATCGCCTACAACTTCGAGTGTAAAGTCTCCGATTGTAACTGGAGTTGGTGCTACATGGGCATTTGACATAATTTTCGTCTTATCAATATTCATCTTAAGACCAACACGCTCGTAGGTCAACAAGCATCGTACACAAATCCTCCATGGTCTACGGAGGTACTCGCCGTTGACATTGATGTTTAGCCTTCTCGAGTCCAGAGTCTTGAAAACATCCTCAAGTGCAGCGGTAAACAGTTTAGGAGAGATGACTTTTCCCTGGCTGACTCCCCGCTGCAGCAGAATAGGCTTCGAGTCCTGGTCTTGGAGTCGGACTGACATAGTGGCGCTCTCGTACAAACCCTTCAACACTTAAACGATAAAGCTACTGCTATACGCTATAGTAGACTACTGTCTACTTGGCACCGTTGGAGAGATTGTAGTACCGCCCAGGTTTCGATCGGCTTTCTCGTATTCCACAAACGCTAAAAAAAGGGGCACATTATATTCTTCGGTCTTCTGTATAACCTGACGAAGCATATGGATATGGTCTACGGTACTAAAGCCTCTTCGGAAACCGGCTTGTTCGGGAGGCTGGAAGTCATCAAGCCTGCGTGCGAGACGATTCGTAATGACTCTTGAAAACAGCTTATAGACATGGCTCAGAAGTGAGATGGGTCGGCAGTTCTTCAGTAAGGCGTTGTCGCCTTTTTTGAAGAACAGTACTACCACACCTGCGCTCCATGCCTTTGGAGTTCTCTCTTCCAGTAAGACGAAGTTGAACAACTTCTGAAGGGCCGTAAGGATTGGTTTACCACCCGCCTTCAGAAGTTCGGCTGTAATTCCGTCTTCACCAGGCGCCTTGTCATTTTTGAGCTGTTTAAGAGCCATTCTAATCTCGTACAGGCTGTGATGTCCGGGATGTCTTCGGTATAGTGTCGGGTCAGTCTGGCTCCAGGGTCTTCCGCCAGACCAATTTCGGGTCTGTTAGTAGACGTGTATAGCTGTCCATAAAAGCTCTCTATCTCACTCAGGAGCTCAGGGTTGGATGTGACGATTCTACCATCTTCAGTTTTTAACTTAGCGAGCTGGCTTTGCCCAAAAGACAGAACAACTTACAAAAACTTTGGAGCCCTTTTTTCGCTCAATGACCTCTTGAATACACTAAGTATTTAATTGGCGCATATCTCGAGTGAGGGATTTAGAGATCTACTTGTTGAGCCTCCGGTATAGAGTCGCAGCAAGTGAAGATTGTAGAACCATTTTACTCCTTTAATCGATGAGTCTTTTGAGTAGAGTCTGAGAGCCTTTTGGTCTTGTTTGTTGGTTTGGTCTTAAAAAACTTAGACCCAGCGCTATGGACAGCTTCCACAAACCCGTCGTTGAATTCGTCCACATAATCGCCTAGGCAATCGAAACGGTTTTGGAGTTCCAGCTGAAAGCTCTCGTGGTTTTGAGTTTGGAGTGTAGGACGGAGCGTAGACTTCATCAATCGAGAGCGTTCTAGCTTAGTAAATATATTCAATGTGCCTCTTACTAGGCGGTGATCGCTTCCAGTTTTGACCGTATTGATCACAGCAACATCATTGAATATATGTCTCTTCATCGACATGATGAAGTCAATCTCGTTTTTAGTTGCACCGTCGGGACTCATACAGGTCTATTTCTGTGCTCGCGTTTCTTAAATAAAGAGTTCATCATGTAGAGTCCCTCCTTCTCCAAGAAACCAGCCAGTAGATGCCCCCGGTGGTTCCGACGTCCAACCCCAAATTGCCCCACTCTCAGCTCGTCACCATCTCTCTTGCCTAGTTTCGCGTTGAAGTCCTCCATAACAACGGTACAGGTTCTGAAGCTATGCATAGCTTTTGAAATATCCTCATACATAGCCTCCACCTCGTCATCGGAGTGAGCCCAAATCGGTGCGTACAACTGTATGACCTTCAACGAGTACCTTTCAGACACTCTGAGTATAAGGTACGCCACCCTAGTCGACACACTCTCGATTTTCACGACGTTGTTTACGAGGGACTTGTGGACAATGAACCCGACACCTCCCTGGGACTGTTGGTCGCCCTTCCGGAAATAAAGCAAATTGCCGGACTTAAGGATTATCGTATCCTCGCCCTCTCTTCGGACTTGTGACAACCCCACGACGTCCCAACGCAACTTGCTCAATCCTTCCTCCAGTTCCGCTTACTTTTCGTCGGTCAGCAGTGGACGCGTGTTGTAAGTTGCCAGGGCCAGGAGTCATCGGTGGTGGTAGCCGGATCTTTTCCGGAGATTCTTAGCACCACTGAACACCCCGTGACTTCAATTTAAGTGTTTTTAGTTTTACTTTTTTGTGTAACATTTATAGAAATCAAACTTTAGGCATAGAGATCATCTATGCAATATCATCAAATTTCATACAGCATATGAGGACGAATTATGGTGACAGATGAATATGAATAAAGTTTTACTTTTCCTCCATAGTAAATGTATGAAAACAGTTTTCTTAAATTTCTGGCTTTTTTGTACATTACCGAAAGTGACCCCAAGGAAACTATTGATACTAGATAGAAATGGAATCGATTGACATAAAAAAATTAGTGCTCCTGGTCGTGACCGTGTTTCGTGAACCCGTAGCCGAATCTCCGTTGCTGTGTTACTCGGCAACGTAGATCCGCTCCGTTTGCTCCGTGTGATTCGGCTACGTGTAATTAAGATACGTAGCTACGTGTACACGGAGATACGTATCTTATTTATACGTAGATCGGATCCAGTCGTGACCGTGACGTTAAGTGTAGATTTTATGCGTGTTATTAAGCCCCCCAAGGGGCGAGTTTTTAATTTCAGTTTCCATACTTTTGCATTTTAAATAAAAATTTAAGAGATCAAAAATAATTAGATGCAAATATTATGTTGGAGGCAAAAATAATAGACCAGTACAAATTGTAAAAGATGTGTATTAAAAGAAGCCGAGCGGAGCCGAAGCCGAGATTCGCGGAAACGTAGCCGAATCCAGAAACGGATACGTATCTTTGACGTGACCGTGTAGTACGGGATCTTAGCACCGCCGGTGCTAAGGCTACGTAGCTACGGTTCCGCGTGTAACACGTATATCACAAGCCCTAAAAAAAATACATGTAAAAAAAACTTTTTTCATTTTCTTACAAATTGTATGGGGAAAGTTTTTCTCGATTTATGACTTTTTTAGCCGGAATTTTTTTTTGGTCCGATACAAGCTTTTGATCCTGGACAGGAATAGAATTGATTGGCATCAAAAAACAGTTTGTCAAAAATGACCGTTTTCTCGCACCCTGTTTTTTTTCCAAAATCTGTAAACGCCAATCTTCATTAATTTGAAATCAAAGGAAGGTCTCCTAAGACCTATTTAGCCTAGCAACACGGGATCTGCTAGCTGCCCTCACTGACCCAAAATTTATTTCCACCCTGTATATCACATCTATTTTTAACCGAACTTAAGAGTTTTTTAGAAATCGGAATCGGTAAACTGTAAATGTAGTTCGAAAATCGCGGACTAAAATTTGACAAAAATTATATGCATGTATAAAAAAGTGAGACCCCTTAGATGATTTTTCCGAGTTTGTGTTATAAAACATGAAGCGTAGAATATTCCCTACATGATGGAAACTAAAAAAGCACTATGACCGCCGATCGACGAAACAGCGCCGCCACACGCAGACACATGTCAGGATAGGCTGGGTTTAACCGTTATTATTTCGTTCGCGCGAACGTTAAAATTACGTTATCTGTACTTAACGGTAAGCACGAACATTTCGATTTCATTTTGTTCGTTCCATCAATTTACCGGTTAATTGTCGAACGAAATAAAGAAATGGAATTAGAACGATATTAACCGTTAAGCAAATACCGGTTCCGATCCCTGAATTACGTCTACTTTGGACGCGCAGGTTTTTTCTGGCAACATTATTTTCGACCCTGTGTTCTTGTGTGTGTGTGTGTGTGTGTATGTGTGTGTGTGTGTGTGTGTGTGTGTGTGTGTGTGTGTGTGTGTGTGTGTGTGCGTGTGTGCGTGTGTGTGTGTGTGTGTGTGTGCGTGCGTGTGTGTGTCGCCGCGTCTTAATACGAGTAAAAGTGTCGCACGCACACATGAATTCACTTTTGGCTTAAATTTAGACAGATTCGTAGTATGACGTTGGTACCTATGCCTAATACTTCTTTGGGTGATTGTTCCTACTACATAATGGCCACGACCACTCTGTAAAGAGTGTTACGAAGAAGAAGAGATGTTCCTACTTCTACTACTAAATAAGCCACACCATATTTACATATTTACGTAACATTTGGTGGTCAATTCCCCCCGCAGCCCTCACACGTCAACCATGCCGCCCCAGGGACTCGTGGTGAGTATGCCTAATCCATTAAATACATTAGCAGATGCAACTAGCGTAATTAACAGCCACTGCAGCCAGCACCGAGTTCGGGCATGTTCATTTGGACCAGGGCTATTATCATCATAATTATTACACTGACACTTTTTAAACATTTGTGTAAAAGACGGTGTATAATTTAGTAAATGTTTATATTTACTGCCCATGAAGAAAATTTTAAAATAAATTGACTTATTTGTCTTTTTCTTTTTGCAGCGAAAGTTTAATATTTATGAAATATTTAACGTCCTCGTAGCCTAGTCGGTAGTGCTTGCCTACGAAGCAAGTGGTCCCGGGCTCGAATCCTAGTCAGGGCATTTATTTGTGTATTTATCAGTCACGAATATTTGTTCCTGAGTTATGGATGTTTTCTATGTATTTAAGTATTTATATGTATATATTATATATATCGTTGCGAAGTACCTTTAGAAGTTATTGACCTTACCGTGGGACTAGGTCGATTTGTGTAAGATTGTCCCACAATATTTATTTATTTATTATTTATTTATTATACCTATACTACACACGTACATACCTATAGAGGTTATTATTTGAAATCCACCTTTTGCGGTAGGACGAACTTAGTCTCTTATTGTCACTATCATTGGTATGTAGACAATGATGAAAAATTCTCTCACTCTGTGTTTGAACAATTCAGATGCTTACTTAATTAAATTGGTGTGTATACATCAAACGATTACGCAAAGCAGTGTAGCCCTTACATTTGTCAGCTTCATTTACACTAGTAGTTAAAGACAGACTTTGGTGTTCGGATTGAGTATAGATCCAAGCAATAGTACAAACCCACACAAACGTAAAAGCAATCTAAAAACTCGATATTACACTCAAATATATCCGAGCATTACCCACTATTCAATCAGCGAGCTCAATTTCCGTCTAGAGCGTTCAAAATTAGCTTAATACCTTTCCACCATTTTTGAAATGGCCACTTGAGGCTATCGCCGACAATGACGCGCTGCGAGGAGAGCATTTATCTCGTAAAATCTGTTCTATTGAATGGGCTGAAAGAGCCATTGTGTCCTTTAACTGATTACTACAGGTAATAGAAGCAAAAATACGGCCCCTACAATAGGATGTTCATAGCCCACTGCGGAGACTCACGGAGCCAGGGAACGGATCACTTGATTTTATCAGTTGAATAATTTTAATGGTATTTTTCCAATATTCTTTGTTCACGTACAACGTATTTTAATTATCGATTTATTTTACAATCTATTCGTAAACGGAGGCGTACCTTTCTTTCTTTGTATGTGAAAGTACAGAGGTTCTGTATAAACTTTATATATGTACTAATAATAGACCTATTTTGGTCAACTTTGCAAGGGAGACTCTAGCAAAACTTACAAAGCTTTCACACCAAGTGGAAACTTACCATAGGCAGGTCTAAAGGATTTAACTTATTTGTAAATTTTTGATCAGACTGAAACCAAATGTTGACAAATTTCACCACACACAACTACGGAACGTATAGGTACGTTCACATTGTCTTTATTAATCCCCATTGTTAATTATTAACCAATTGGTTGGTTGTATTTTTTAATTAAATATGTATTAGGATAGTATTGAAATAGTCCTACTTGTCATCCGCCAAGCTAGCCTGGGTCACGTGCGTAAGAATGGCCCATCGAATCAATTTGCGACAATGAAAGCTGCCCGTAAACGTTGCTAGCCTTACGTGTATATTCCCGTTACATTCACGAACCTTAATGTATCCCTTAGCCTGGAAAACCAGTATAAAAAGCGACCTTATAATCTGTATCAAAGTAAGTACTCGGAGAGCGTTAAATACTGGTTTAACCAAAAGATAAACTCATGCGGGCTCTTAACAATTTGAATACTATTTGGATGGACAACGATGTTCTTCTCAATAAACAGCGCAGTACTCCTATTATAATAATTAAGTATGACCCATGATTCTAATCAATTGTTATGGCACTGGAGGTCAAGGTATCCTGGATATTAGCTCATGGTAGAAACAGTACCGCAGCAGTGGACTTCTTTCGGCTGAAATGATGATGATGATGATGAGAAACAGTTTTGGGAGAGTGAGCTGCTCGGTTTCGACAGCTGTTAATTTCCCTGAAACCGTGTAGTATAGCACTTTGATCACAGCTTGTTTTGAATGAAGTGTAGCTCAAGACAACATATTTTCGAACATTTCTAATTACATCGACATAAAGCGCCTTTTATACTACACTTTAGAAGCATATTATTCTTTCTTTCACCTATAATAAATCGGCTTTCAATTCACCTATAATAAAAATAAAACATGTTAAGATGTGTTATAACGTATAGCGAAATAGAAATAAAAAAGAAATTGCCATTTGTTACATTTCAATATTACCTATTCCAATTTATTTCAAATCTCATCATCATCATCATCATTTCAGCCGAAAGACGTCCACTGCTGGACATAGGCCTCCCCCAAAGATTTCCATAATGACCGGTCCTGCGCCACTCGCATCCAGCGGACTCCTGCGACCTTCACCAGGTCATCAGTCCACCTTGTGGGGGGCCTACCCACGCTGCGCCTTCCGGTACGCGGTCGTTACTCGAGAACCTTTCCACCCCAACGGCCATCGGTTCTACGTGCAATGTGCCCCGCCCAGTGCCACTTAAGCTTAGCGATTCGGAGAGCTATATCGGTTACTTTGGGTCTGCTGCGGATGGTCTCATTTCTGATACGATCTCGCAGAGAGACTCCTAGCATAGCTCTCTCTATTGCCCTTTGGGTGAATTTGAGCCTTCTTATGAGGACCATTGTAAGCGACCACGTTTCAGTACCGTATGTCATCACTGGCAACACACACTGATCGAAGACTTTCGTCTTCAGGCACTGCGGAATATTGGACGAAAAGATGTGTCGCAGCTTCCCGAACGCTGCCCAACCGAGTCGTGAGGTGGAATCTGGGCTGCGTATGTATGAGCCTAGCTACCACCTTTATGCATAGGGGTGAAAAATGAGATATTACGTTCAGTATTAATTTATTTGAGTCGGGGTTAATTAGGGTGTATACAGGAAAAGTCGCACGGCGATTTATGGAATTTGATTTATTATCGCAATAAGAGGCCTATCTACGGGTTCACGATTCCGTCTAAAGGTAGCTTTAGGATCTAGGACAAAACCTCAAAACCTAGATCGAACCGGGCCTAGCTGGAATCTCTTGAACTAAGCTAGCTTCTAAGATACGATAACCATTATTAGTCAATACAACTTAATAAATAGAATTTCCAAGACAATATACAGATGTTTGTGGGGAACACACAATCTAAAATAAATGTATTAGCAGATGTCATGTTATGGACAATACAGTGTTCCAAATTAAATGATCTGTTTTTATTCTTATTTCATGAATCTGGGAATCGAACGCATAATAACAAGCGAGGTTTCGCTTGTATTACATACAACGAGAGTCGAACTCGTTTAAGTTATTCTACAATTAAACATGGGTTTAATTACAACATAGAGTTCAACTAAAGAGGGACAGTGAAATATTTAAATTTCATTAATGAGGGGCACACGAATTAATATCACTCTTAATATTCTTCACAAACTTAATAATACCTGATTATAGGGTTTATTCAGGGCACGGGAGTCGAACCCGTGTTCTACATTTAATAACAAAGTACTTAACTGGATCAAGCTGCTGGACTCTGGCACTGACTCTAATATATTATTTATTTAGTTTAACAATAAAATGCAAACTGACAATCTTAATCTTCCCGTCGTTGCGCTGCCTTCCCCGTCCTCGAACCAAGTGCCAGCTTTCCCCTCGCTACTCCTCAAACTCCATATAACTGCATCTTATTTTTACTTAAAGCTATTATAGACTTTCATCGGGCCGCGCGTTGCGTTCGTGTTGTCAGTTTTCATCCCTGCTCCACGGCGGTGGATGTCGTGAGGCTGTCTTCCTCCCACGCACGACAGAATCTGCTAGCTGATGTTGCTCTCTCTCTCTCTCTCTCCCGAAGGGTCATCGTAGCGCCCATAGCCAGACGCAATGAAGGACGCATGAGGTCCAACATGTGGCCTGCAACTGTGTGAGCCTTCTGTAATTTGACAACAACACAAAGCAGTCTCTTTGTTTTATAGTGGCTTTTCAAGCCTGAAGGATAAGGTCCAAGTTCAGTTAACAAATGTTTTGTGCGCTAGCCAAGTTAATTTGTCTTTGTTACTTTCTAAACTACTGTAGATTTACGATTCCATTTCTTAATAACTGGCTCTAAACAGAAAATAAACTGAAACTTATTTTAACGCTCTTTTGTTTAATTGTTACTTTTGTACAATTCTTAAAATATTTGTTCCCTTCCAATTTAACACTCTTTGTCTTGGTGCTTTTGAAAATAGCGAGTAAATTATGGATGCGCTGCTTAATTACACCTCTCTCGTGTGTGGAATTGAGTTGCCATCTCAGTCGGATTCGACGATTAACCTCTTTCTCGAAATTGGACCTACTTAACTGGACAGTTTATCCTAGGTATATATAATCGTCTACAACTTCGAGTGTAAAGCCTCCGATTGTCACTGGAGTTGGTGCTACATGGATATTTGACATAACTTTCGTCTTATCCATGTTCATCTTAAGACCAACTCGCCCGGAGGCTCTACTGAGGTTAACAAGCATCGTACTCAAATCCTCCATGGTCTCAGCCAAGACTACTATATCGTCAGCGAATCGAAGGTGAGTGAGGTACTCGCCGTTTACATTGATGCCTAGCCTTCTCCAGTCCAGAGTCTTGAAAACATCCTCCAGTGCAGCGGTGAACAGCTTGGGAGAGATGACATATTATCTCCCTGCCTGACTCCCCGCTGCAGCGGAATAGGCTTCGAGTCAACGAGAGCGCCACTATGTCAGTCCGACTCCAAGACCAGAGTCTTGGAGTCGGACTGACATAGTGGCGCTCTCGTACAAACACTTCAACACTTCGATATAGTGGTAGTCTACTTGGCACCGTGGGAGAGATTGTAGTACCGCCCAGGTTTCGATCGAATCAAAGGCTTTCTCGTAGTCCACAAACGCTAAACAGAGGGGCAGAGTATACTCTTTGGTCTTCTGTATAACCTGACGAAGCGTATGGATGTGGTCTACGGTACTAAAGCCTCTTCGGAAACCGGCTTGTTCGGGAGGCTGGAAGTCATCAAGCCAACGTGCGAGAAGATTCGTAATTACTCTTGAAAACAGCTTGTAGACATGGCTCAGAAGTGAAATGGGTCGGTAGTTCTTCAGTAAGGCGTTGTCGCCTTTTTTGAAGAACAGTACCACCACACCTCCGCTCCATGCCTTTGGCGTTCTCCCTTCCAGTAAGACGGAGTTGAACAACTTCTGAAGGGCCGTAAGGATCGGTTTACCACCCGCCTTCAGAAGTTCGGCTGTAATTCCGTCTTTACCAGGCGCCTTGTTGTTTTTGAGCTGTTTAAGAGCCATTCTAATCTCGTACAGGCTGATGTCCGGGATGTCTTCGGTATAGTGTCGGGCCAGTCTAGCTCTAGGGTCTTCCGCCAGACCAACTTCGGGTCTGCTAGTAGACGTGTATAGCTGTTTATAAAAGCTTTCTATCTCACTCAGGAGCTCAGCTTTGGATGTGACGATTCTACCATCCTCAGTTTTTAACTTAGCGAGCTGGCTTTGCCCAACAGACAAATCCCTTACAAAAACTATGGAGCCCTTATTTCGCTCAATGGCCTCTTCAATACACTTAGTATTGAATTGGCGCATATCGCATCTACGATTTATGAATTTCTAATAAATGCAAACTAGACACCGAGACCGCAACCTAGTTCGCTCGATCGGTTAGTGTGTTGAGGCCTGAATCGAGTAGTCTGCCGTTGGAGCGTATGCGCGGACGTTTCAATATCCGCCGGTGTCAATAGCTCAGACGGCTTGGAAGATGACGTCAGCAGTTGCAACAGTTTTATACCAGCCTATTCATGTATGGGCGTGGCCCAAGGTTTGCATACTGTAACTAATAATAATCGATCACGTTTCAAAGTTTAAAAAAATGTATAACGATTAAAAGTTGTCAGCGTGTGACAATTGTGACACATTACCAAAGATGAAATGTACAATTTTTCAAAAACCAATCAACCAATCAATTTCATATTAGTTTTCCAATAAAGTTCCTATTAAGTACTACTTTAGTAATTTTTTCATATTTTTGAAGTCATAGTTCAAAAGTTAGAGGGGTGGACAAACTTCTGGATCGATTATATCCGAAAATATTAACTTTATCAAAAACTGTTTTTATAAAACCCTCATTATTTTTCAAATACTTAACTATCCAATGAAATGTCACACGAAACGGAAAAAGATCACCCCCCACTTTAAAAAATTATAACCACTTTTTATTTTTTCACTTTGTTGGCGTGACCGATATACATATTTGTACAAAATTACAGCTTTCTAGTACTTACAGTCACTGAGATCAACCGCGGACGGACGGACAGACAGACAGAGACGGCGCCACTCGCCGCACAGCCGATACAAGTGATTTTGGCGACAGGCGTGGATTTTGACATCACATCAACGCGACGGGTGTTTTCAATTGCTTACAATTACTCCAATTTATTGCAGTTTTTAATTTTTATTAAATAATTATTTCCACGGTAAAAAATATATAGCAAAAAATGTTGATACAGATATAATGTTGATCAATAGTTTCCAAAATAAAAATGTTGTTATGTTATGTTGTTGTTTTTTTCAAGGGCATAATTATTTTTTGTTTTTTATTTTTGCTATTACAGATTATAAATCAATTTTGAAGATTTTCTTATTTGAAAGGAGATTCAAATAAGTCTACCCAGACTTATTTGAACTACTTGGTAGTAGTCCTCAATTTTTAAAGGCATGTGGTGTGTGGTGGTTTTGGTGTTTTTAAAATCCAGCATTTACTCTCGTGAACCACGTTTTATAATTATAAATTCCGGAGGACCTCTACACTAACCTGACAGCTGACGCGATCGACTGGTTGCGCGACCTGGATATCGACTTGTAATGAATTGCCTACAATGTGTAAATTCGCCATACGATTAAATAAATAATTATTAATTAAAATCATGTTTTCCTTAAATAATAATTATTTCATTTCATTTCATTTCATTTTGCCAATTGGGTTGGATAAGACATGGCATGCAGGCATATTGTTACAAAGCTCGGCTATAGATAGTGTTTGATAGAATATTCGAGTAACATACAATAATTTCAAACAGAAACCAATTGGCGTTTGAGTTTGTAATCATTGTCGCCATAAGGTTACATATGAAAACTAAATCGTCTACATCAATGTCGTGGTCTTCTTCTTCTTTTAAATGTTGGAAAATATAGTTTCTCTGGGGGCCAAGATCCCGGGATTGCCGCTTCATGACTAAAGGAGTGACTGAACTCGTTTCAGCATTAATTCCACATTAGCTGTATACTGCTCCGTTAGTTTACTGCACAATTGGACCCGGGTATGTCCTTAAACTACGTCCAACAAGTGAGGTAGGGCACAGCGAAACGTCATCTCGCTTAAATCTGGAGCAGCCTGACTGGGGAAGTACCTCCACCTTACAGAATACCGAAGCCATAATAACATCACTACTTACTTTGTAGGTATGTGGTGTTGTGTTCCTCACGGTGAGTAAGGTTTCCAGAGCTCCAATCCCCCCAACCTCCCCCTTAATGACGATGACAGCGCAGATTAATAAGCTACTCCAGGAGGGTACCAGCTGCTCTAGCGCTGGAGAATCCCTTTCTGGGCTTCCATGCTCAGGTACTGTCGTGCCTGAGCGTGGACGCCGAGAGCGCCCCGTTTCGTACTCTGGGGGGGGCAAATCCGCGCTCCGCCATCCGCCATCCTCCCGAGGCAAGAGCAAGACGGCTACGGCAGCCCCTGCCACGCTCGCTGTGGATTTCTGCAACATCAGGGGTTTGCATTCTAATCTTAATGCTGTCCATCATCACCTCGAGACAGCTAAGCCGGCCTTGCTTTTTCTGACAGAGACGCAGATATCGTCTCCAGCGGACACAAAATACCTCTCCTACCCTGGGTACGAACTAGAGCATTCCTTTCTGCCTAGGGCTGGAGTGTGTGTGTACGTTAGAGGCGATATCAGTTCTCGTCGCCTCAGCAATCTTGAAGGTAGGGACCTTTCCACCTTATGGCTACGTGTTGATTGTGATGATCATCCTCGCGTCTATTCGTGCCTCTATAGGTCCCATAGCGGTGATGCCGAAACTGACCGACTCTTGGAGCAGATTCAAACGGCTGTGGATTCAGTGCAGCAGCAGATCCCATCCGCTGAGATCATCGTTCTTGGCGATTTTAACGCCCATAATGCCGAATGGCTGGGCTCCAGCAAGACTGATCATGCGGGGAGATCTGTTCACGACTTTGCTCTGACCTACGGCTTGACACAACTGGTTACTGCGCCTACGCGAATCCCAGATGTGGAGAGCCAGGAACCTTCCCTGTTGGACCTTCTGCTGACTTCTCACCCGGTTGGCTATGATGTATCCGTTGCAGCCCCTCTCGGTTCCTCGGATCATTGCCTCATCCGGAGTACAGTGCCTCTCACGTGCCCGCCGCGTCGGCGAGTTGCTTGTAGCCGCCGTGTGTGGCACTATAAGTCAGCAGACTGGGACGGGATGCGGGTTTTCTTTGCGTCTTACCCGTGGGGGCAGGTTTGCTTCACGCCGGATGATCCTGATATCGCTGCTGACTCTGTTGCTGACGTGGTGCTTCAGGGAATGGAACTTTTCGTTCCATCCTCTGCGGTACCTGTTGGTGGCAAAACCCAGCCTTGGTTTGATCGCTCCTGCAAAAAGGCGTCTCGCCGAAAGCTGGAGTGCTACCAAGCCTGGGTAAATGCAGCGGCGGTACAGGATGTAAAGACCAGCGCTTTAAAAAAGGAGTTTAACTTTGCCTCCAGGTCCTTCAAAAGAGCCATTGCCAGAGCAAAGTCGTTGCACATTGGTAGGATTGGCGAGAAACTAGAGCGTCTCCCCTCGGGAACTCGTGCGTTCTGGTCTCTTGCCAAAGCTATCCAGGGGAATTTCTGCACGCCGTCTTTTCCACCTCTGCACACGGGAAATGATTCGTTGGCCCACGACGCAAAAGACAAAGCCGATCTACTGGGTAAGCTTTTTGCGTCCAACTCGACTTTGGATGACGGGGGACAAGCGCCGCCGACTATACCGCGGTGCGAGAGCTGTATGCCAGATGTACAGTTCCGCCAAAGCTTTGTGCGTAAGGCTCTTCGCTCCCTCGACACCCATAAGTCCAGTGGGCCTGATGGAATCCCTGCAATTGTTCTCAAGATGTGTGCTCCTGAGTTGGCGCCGGTCTTAACGCGTCTTTTTCGGCTCTCCTACTCTTCTGGCGTAGTCCCGACTTCGTGGAAGTCAGCTTTGGTGCACCCGATCCCTAAAAAAGGCGACCGCTCAAATCCATCCGACTACAGGCCGATAGCTATAACCTCCCTTTTCTCTAAGATTATGGAGTCCATCATCAATCGTCAGCTCCTCTGGTACCTAGAGGATCACCAGCTGCTGAGTGACCAACAATACGGTTTCCGTAGGGGTCGTTCGGCTGGTGATCTTTTAGTTTACCTGACACATTGCTGGGCACAGGCGATAGAGAGTAAAGGTGAGGCACTGGCAGTTAGTTTGGATGTAGCGAAGGCCTTCGATCGCGTTTGGCACAAAGCACTTCTTTCGAAACTTCCATGCTATGGGCTCCCCGGGAAATTATGCGAATGGGTCAGCAGTTTTCTAGCAGACAGAAGCATTAAGGTCCTAGTTGACGGTGAATGCTCAGACTCAATGTCTGTGAATGCTGGTGTCCCTCAAGGCTGTGTGCTATCACCCACGCTATTCCTCCTGCATATCAATGACATGTTGCAAACTAGCGGCATTCATTGTTATGCTGATGATAGTACGGGTGATGCCTCCTACACCGGCCACGCCAATATTTCCCGGGAAACCGTCATTGAGAGCCGGATCAAACTTGTGTCCGAAATTGAGACCTCCCTAAAAGAAGTCTCAGATTGGGGTCGACTTAATTTGGTCCATTTTAACCCTACAAAGACACAGGTTTGCGCGTTCACCGCAAAAAAACTTCCGTTCGTCGCGTCACCTCGTTTTGAGAGCACTCCCCTATCTGCCACAGCCAGTATTGGAATCCTTGGCGTTGACATCTCGAGTGAAGTCCAGTTCCGCGGCCACCTAGAGGGTAAGGCCAAATTGGCCTCGAAGAAGCTCGGTGTGCTCAATAGATCGAGGCAGTATTTCACGCCGGCCCATCGCCTACAGCTTTATAAGGCGCAGGTTCGCCCGCATATGGAATACTGCTCTCATCTTTGGGCAGGGGCACCTAAGTACCAGCTTCTTCCTCTAGACCGCATCCAACGGAGAGCAGCTCGAATTGTCAACTGCCAACGTATTTCTGATCGGCTTGATCCCTTGGCGCTGCGTAGAGATGTGGCCTCACTCTGTATTTTCTATCGCATGTATTATGGGGAGTGTTCCGAGGAATTGTTCGGATTAATCCCTGCCGCTTCTTTCCGCCATCGCCCTACGCGACAATATTTCCACTCTCACCATTTAGATGGTTGGCAGTCCTCAACTGTGCGCTTTTCCCGAAACTTCCTGCCTCGCACAGCTAAACTGTGGAACGAACTGTCGCCAGCGGTGTTTCCGGACCGATACGACCTTCAAACCTTCAAGAAAAGAGCGTACTCCCACCTTAAAGGCCGGCAACGCACTTGCGACACCTCTGGTGTTGCGGGTGTCCATGGACGACGTTAATCGCTTACCATCAGGTGATTCGTTTGCTCGTTTGCCCCCTATAGCATAAAAAAAAAAAAAACAATTAGCTATCAATATTACATATTAAACAACATTTTGCAAACAAATAACAAAAAACTATTCCAGAGACGCTATCGCCATCTTGAGTAACAAACGACAATCCCGTGTCGTGGTCTTATTGTAGCCTGCACGCCTACCACGAACATCGAAAATTGGCATTGACGGGAAAACCTCTTTGTCACTCCAATATGCAAGTGTAACAAAGATGGAGATACAAATCCGCAATCGTTCGATTTTCGTGGTATAGGCCCTGTTTCTTTGTCACAGGAAAAGTCAATGTATTTAAAGCCCTTGAGTAGTCCAACTGCATTATCGTAGAGTACGGAAATCGAAATAGCGTTGCTGTCAGAGTTACCTTTCAATTTCTCTCATAGAGAAGCAAACGAATAGGTACTACGTACTACGATGAAAATGTCGGTGATTCCACATGTAAGGTTTACTTATTTAAAGTACGCTTTGTTGATTCGATTATTTACGTAATACAAACAGATCAATAACTTTTTCTACTATTTCCTTATCAGAAGGGCTGGGCATGGTTGCTATTGTATCGACTATCACGCCATGCTTTTGTATAATGTGTGTAATGTGTGTTAACAACAACAATTGAGTTATTTGAAACTAACATTATCCTTAAGTTGTAGGATTAATGCGTTCCTCGCATTCAGGTATAGGTACTAAAAATAGAAAAGTAAGTCATACATTAGGAATATTTTCCCAAGGTTAGTTTCTAAAAAGTATACGTTAAATAAAAACGTAACGGAAGGCAACTTAGCTTAGAGTCAAATCACGTAATCTCTTCCAAGTAAATGACCGTCATAATTTCATAGAAATTAAACGTCAAACTTCTTTGAAACTATGACGTTTACTTAACACTTTTACTGTATGTGCTATCAAAATCTAGGAAACTTAACATAGTCTGACTCTAGCACATGAGGCGAGCCATAAAGTCAAACTATTGACCGAAAAAAGTGAAAATGTTCGATGTCAAGTCAAATAAACTGAAGCGCAATGATCCCTTTGTCGTACTCTTCTCAATTCATTATTATTGAACTAACTCAATAGTTTGCTTTTCGGATATTGTGGCCATATTTCAGGCGGGCTCCTTCCAGTACCATTCCGATACGAGCAAGTTTTGAAGTTGAGTGGCTGTCACAAAACCGAATATAGATCTGCTATTCCTGTATTCACCGAGCGCATGTGTGTGGACTCTGGAAAAAATAATTGCAGCAAAACTCATTTTTATCGTACTGATAACTGGCGGTGAATATACTGGTTAGTGGTATTTAATAAACATTATATTATATTTCAGTCCTCCGGCCGGTAAGCGCCACTTTACGCAAAACTAAATTGCCGCCTGCCGGCTCCGTCGGGCAGAAAAATAGTATACAAACCTCGGCCGTTAAATGGGAAAGCCTCGGATCACATGTTCGTCGACCTCGGCTTCGCCTCGGCTGACAATTACATGGGATCCGAGACATTTCCCACTAAAACGGCCTTGGTATGTAATCTACTATTATAATCTTATGTAGTGTCCCACTGATTAGCAAAAGACTCTTTCCTGAATATGTAATCGGTTCTGAACAATCTATGGCCAGCCGTTGTGATACGCGTCCAGGTCGTCCCGATACCTCCTGGGCCTCCAGCTGCTCGCTTGTCTTGAGACATCCACTCCGTGGCTTTTTAGTCTACTTATCTATATGCATGCGGCAGTCATAGCCAGCCCAATCTCATAACATTGGCAATACGGGTTTTGGAGCGCAGCGTGAAATTTCGAATTTGGTCGATCCGTTTACTCCTAGCATGTTGCGCTCCGTAGCTCTACTGGTTCAGTAGACATTCGATTTTTGAAGCGCTAGGAATAACAGAGTGTACTAACGCTGAGCATTGAGTTTGTTTTATTGTTGTTATTTAGCCAATTTGTGTTGCAGGCTCTTTGTTGTGACGTTTCCGTTATTTGTAATTTTGATCGTGCAGTGAACTTAATGCCTCTCAGGTACGGTAATACAGTGTGGAAAATATAATTTAATTTCGGAACATGGCACGTGGGTATGACCAGCACTTTATTTTTTTTACCAACGCGGGAACGCGGTCGGCATATTTCGTACGCGTGGCGTGGGCCGGGTAGGGACCTACATACTTACTAGATTTAATCAAGGTATTTTTTTGTTAGTGTTTATTGAAATGGTATTTATTTGTGTTGTGGGTGATATTTATGTTAGTTGAGACACACATAACCACAATCTAAAAGAGCACCCAATATTTCGGCACTGTTTATTTTCGATGGTTGTAGTTATAATGCAAATGACCATGGTAGCTTAAAATCGCATATTAGACAGACATAGTAGGTATCATTCTTTTGGGTTAAATTATTAATTTGCAATTGACACTTTTTTGTAGGTAATATGACAAAGATCAGTATATTTTAGTGACGTATATCAATTCCTTTTTACCACAAATGTGATTCCATGAATCTCATACGGTAATTTTTGTAGAATAAGCGCAAAAACAGCAAATTCTTGGATATTTTATTCCAATTTAGATTTGCAAGAGAATTAATTAATTTACAAATAACTTTCTTTGAAACTATCGCTTTAGCTTTATATGTATACGTATGTGGCGCTGACGACTAAATGTAAACAACCCTTTGATTCCTATTATAATTAGTTTAAATCAATCGCGTAAGTGTCCTTTCAAGCCAATAGATTGGGGATAGTTTGATACATTAGGAATTAGTAATTGAATGCGTATGTGCCTTAACAGCTCCCATAATATGCTTACACATCAAGCTTCATGGTTGAATGAACTTTCTTAGCGACATTTATTGCTACGTCAATCTCGTATTCATATATTCTTTCTGTTTAGTCTAAGTGAATTTTATAGAGACTGCCTCTCGCCTGGTTGAGGTTTCTAGTGACCAGAGCGCTGGCCACTATTATACCCAGCGGATCAGCATTGCTATTCAACAGGGCAACGCGGCCAGCCTTCTGGAACCCTGCCTAGCTCGGAGGGCCTAGGCCAATTTATTTATTTGTATGTAGTTTTTTTACGGATTACATATTTGCTTATTTGTTGTTTGTGGTGTAATAAACAATATACATCAATATTTTATTTACATAACAAACAATAACAACAATAACAATATTTTATTTTATTTAATTTTAAATTTCCTTTCTTTACTTATTGAAATGATGTATTTGTGTTTTCTTTTCTATTGTTCTAATGTTCTAAGTGCTGCTAATTCTGCCGATTTTGTTGTGGGTGGTGTATTGCTAGGTGCGTAGCTATGATTCGTTCGGTTACGTAAATTGTAATAGACTTGGCAAAGGAAAATAGTACGATGCCTTCTCCTTGTATTAAGCTTAACGGCTGCTGGACGTCTTATAAGATGTCATCAGCAACCAAACCATCCTATTTATAATGCGTAAGGGTCAGCTTTCTATCTATATTATAGGCAACATTAATCAATTGAATGAGTGTTTGATATCAATGTTGAACCTCACATTTGAATGCTCAGCACCATAACAAGTTTTATGTAAAGTGCTTTAAAATGCGTTTAGAAACCAAAGGCATATACTATAATTACTATTTAAAACGAGATATTTACCATGTACGAGTATATTCGATTTATGAGCTCCCGATATTAAAAACAAATATACGTGGTAAATATCTCCTTTTAAATAGTAATTATAGTGTAAATGACCATGTTAGCTTAAAATCGTACAAAGGCATATACTTATTTTTTATTTATTGTTATTTTAATATCTATAATCTATACATATTTCCCATCTTAGAGCACTTATGATATGTGTGTAGATAAAGTAGTGTATGCAACTATACATAATTAGGCATAAAACACTCGTGTGATGTAATTATGAAAGGAGCCGAAGGCGAAAACCCACACTCGTGTTGTAATGTAATGCCCTTCATTATGTTTGATGTTCTTCACATAAACTACTAAAGAAGCATCAAGAGACCAACAAAATCCATAAAAAAAGCTCGACACCATAAAAGCTCGACCACTCTTTCAGCTGGGCCAATGTTTTAGAATGGCCGGCCGCCTGTTTTCTTCATATCCGTTGTGTAATTTTGAATGATCAACTTAAGAAAGTTTTAGCTATTAGGCGTTTGATTATATTTTACGAAATCGCAAATGCTAATAAATTTGTAGTTTTTATTATGAATATAGTTGTGAGATGCTTTAAAGTAAACGGCCCAGTGCCACACATTTTTAGAAATAACTTCTGAACTATCAAACATACCAACTGCAATTTTGTGCAAATATGTAATGCACTTCTATCTGCATGCTATAAGGACCATAGAAGTATTATATTCTTAACCATTGTTAAGGTATTTTAGTTTTCTGCTACCTCTGATATTGTACCAGTGAATGACAGGTAGATTTCCTCTATCCACCATCCGGCCTCTAAAATACTAATTTAATCAAAATAATTTGTAAGAAACACGCAATATCAATAGTTTAATAAATTATCTAACAGTTTTTATAATTAATTAATAAAAACATGCGTAATTGTGGTTATGGTCTTGACTTTCACGATAAAAGTTCTTAACAGATTCGCCAAAACCACCTAGTTACGGAAACTGTCCCTCAAATAATATTGTCTTCTGTTACCGCGATTGTTATTGAAATTAAATACTTTAGAACGGATTAAACGCGTTTATTAACACCATGACCCTACGTCAATCATAAAAGTTATCCAACTTTTTTGATTGAAATAAATGAAGTATGTCACATTGGATTTTTGATCGAGAAAATTTACGCATTCATTTATTGGCTTTTGTTACCGTCTGATTATATATTCAAGAAGCATATATCAGAAAATTATATGTACATTTGCTACCTAGGCTACCGAATGCTGTCTTATGCTATCGCGGTTATTTGACTCTCTAACTAATGAACACGGGTTCTTACCACGGTTTTTTATTTAAATAGATTGAATAATTGTAATGTAATAATAGTAAGAAAATGATTGTGAGTGATCGTGAAGATACTGTGTGTATTTTGTCAAGGTGACTTTCGAGTGAGTCCCAATAGAACATAAACGAACAAAAGAGAAGGTAGATCGTTATGGCTAATTAAGTGTCAACTTACCTGCAGGATTCAGTTCTCAGTTTTCTCTTGTGTGTAGGTAGTACATGTTCATGGCGGTTGCAAAACCGAGGTAAGAACCCGTGGTTATTAGTTAGGGTTTAGCTATTATTTTCGGAAGGTAAAACTGGCCTTTCCCGTAGTCAAGCTGAACTCACATAACTCTCGGTGTCACCAGCACATGTCCAATTAATCGGCCTCTTAGCCCGGATCGCCAATTTTCTTATTTATCGCCTACGATTGCGGGCCATTAGCGGATACCGCCTTATTAGCTGGCCCGGACTGAGACAAATGGATCGTATTTTAATCAACTACACCTAAAAGTCGGAATGGAACAGTGTAACTCGTCCACCAACCCCTAAAATATGTCAACAACTATCGACTTTATGACAATGAGATTAGGTGCTAAAATGTGTAGATATTTCTGCCTGTAACTGTGCACCCTTCGTTTTTCTTTGGATCGCAATAAGAGTTATTTGATTCGAGGCCCTGATTGGGCCGTAGACGTTTGATTCTTTGATTAATAGGGTAAAGATATGCAGTGACCGTATTTTGTCTGGTAAAGTGGTTCTATGTAAGTACACTTGTATATTACGTATTAAATCTTTAATAAATGTTCCTGGGGTTCTCAACTTTGTCCACATCATATAGTAGTTTTTAAGTAATTCAATATATTTTTTTGCATATTATTATCTTGGCCTGAGTCAAAATATTATTGAAATAAAATCAGATTAAGGAAAAACAAATATTTGCAATAGACGTTATATGTTGATTCATTATTAAAATGAGTTGGGATAAAGAGATACTCCCAGTGCCAGTAATCAAATTTTAAGATATTGATCTATTAGGCGAAAGCTTGACGTACCATAAATACTGTGATCTATTGGGGCCACTTACACCTCCCGGGGTTAGCCACATAACTCCGACTTAAGCGATTTTTTTATGGATTATAAGCTTAACTCTGGGTTGGCCGCTAACCCTGGGTGGTGGGCCTTAATATGGTCAAATATGGTTAATACTGATGGATGACATTTTGTGCATTCTGTTCTTCTAATCCCTCAATAGTACTTCTAGCAGACTACACCAATAATATTCTTATCTATATTAAACAAATATCTGTCTCTTTCCCATCGTTTTCGCGCTTTATGCCACGGCTCAGGGTGCCTGGACTCCACTTTGACAATCAATTCCAAGATTTGGCGTAGGTGCTAGTTTTACGAAAGATACTGCATCTGACCTTGGTGCGTAGCCAAGATGCCAATCGCTCACGCTCAGTCGCTAACGAAACGCAACTGTCATTGTCACACTAATAAGGAAGAGTGATAGAGAGAGGTAGCTACGATACGTTATTAAGCGTGAGCGATTGACATCTTGGCTACGCACGCTTCTAACCTAGAGCGAAAACTAGGCATGTTTTGGATTAGTCCAGTTTCCTCACGATGTTCTCTTTCACCGAAAACCGATTAGTGAAGAAATATCATTGGTTCGAGCCGGGTTTGATATAAACATCTGTAGGTATATCACAGTATTTATTGTTCGTCTAGTTTTAGCTTTAAGGATAAAATCTGGTTATAACTCGATTTTCAATTAGTTTAGCAGATTAATTTCTAGCTAATTGTGCCTTTTGACACTTTATCGTACATAATGGGGCTGTTCAAAATTAAAAATTAGAATCGGCCTTAAGGGGGCTCCTGCATAATTAATTTTAATATGTAATATTAGAGAAAATCTCTTTTAAGGCGATTTTATTAGAAAAAGAGTTTCGCTAATATAACAAGTTACAAAAGATTATGAAATGGACCCCTGATGTCCGAGGCTGCACTTTCATTGCGTATTCTAGCTATCCCTATTAATATAAATGCGTTAGCATCATTCATAATAAATAAGGCGCACGCTGACCGCTGCACGCAAAATTAATTAAAACCTTATTGAATTTTTGATCTGAAACAAATTTTTATAACGCATTTCCGAGTAAAAAATGTAAGCGGAAAAGCCAATAGCTTGTTTTAAACATTAATGGTCATCGTATATTGCGAGTGCTTCCAATTAACATGAGCTAGGAATGGATTCTCGTGCGAATTTATACGCACTAAAAATACTGGAGAATGGAGGTTTACGAGTAGGTAAAAAGAAATTAGACTAATTAAATAAGCAATCTGACTGACTACTGTGAAATAATGTTCAATTCTTTTTCAAAATGGGTTTATAAATGAGCTAGTTGGGAGTTAGCAAAATGTAGTATCATAAGTTCTCGTAAGTATTCAACAAGTTTAAAACAGGACTATATTACACTGATTTAAACTTTCACGCATTATACATTTACTAAAATGGGACTTAGATTTATTATCTTGTAACTGTATTTCATCTGTGTGAGGTTTTCAATAAAGAGTATTGTATTGTATTGTATTGTATTGTATTATGGCTATATTTCTTTAATCAACCTTTTTTTTTTCTTGAGTCTAACTGGAGTTCAATGCTTAAAATTATTTGTGATTTTAACAATTTTAGAATATTATAGGTACTCTTATACCTCTAATTTACACCGCATGGAGAAACAGAGTCTCGTTTCCTTTAACAGATTTATAATATTAGTTATATGATGGTCACATATAACTGATATTATAAATCTGTTAAAGGAAACGAGACTCTTTTTCTCTATTTTTTTACTCACAATTTTTTACTCACAAACAAAACTTACAATTTATAAATCTTTTAAAGGCAACTAGACTGTTTTCTCCGTGTGGTGTTGGTTATTTATTCTCTCATCATCTCTATCTTCTTTCATGTTTAGTTCATCAGTAAATCAGTATGAATTAAACTTGAGGGTAACCTAGTAATTATTAGACCTAAGCGTACAAAAACTCCGTAAGTACTTAATATCCAGTAAGTACGTTTTTTAACAGCGTTGCGAGTGTAAAGCTATTATTTCCGCCCGCAGGCAGTTACGGAAAGATCGCACAGATAGCGTATCGCTAAAAGCGCAATGGCACGAACATGTCGTTCCGGAGCTTTGACTGTGACTGGAATATTCCAGTCACACACAAATATATCGAATACCTACGACATGTTTGTAAGTCTGTACATTGTAGATGTACACACGCGTTCACAATTGCATAGGCAGTTTATAAATGAATTCATTCATCAATCGCTATTTTTAACGTACATTTTGACTGTAAGTGTAAATACTATAGTTGGGTTGCCGTATGACAACACGCTGTTACTTAGTGATAATTGGTCCTTAGACCATTTAATCAACCGATCTGCCCAGTGTGCAGTGGTAGGTGTTCCCCTCTGCCGAAAGCGTACCAAAGAATGAATGTATATCCGACATAAATTTATCTACTTGTACGTTACTTAGTTAATAGCTATATAGAATTTGTTACAGCAATAATTTTCACAATAACACTCATTTTTTTTACCATTGCTACCCTTACACTAAGCTAATAGCTAGCTTTGCTATAGCATGTTTTTATTTGCGGCACTACGCCGCACTATGAGACGAAAAAGCGAAAAGTCGGACATTCGAAGTCTACAGCAAAAAATATACTTAAAAAAATACCATTCGATAGATTCTGTCCTGTTGAGTACGTGGGCGGGGCACATTGCACGTAGAACCGATGGCCGTTGGGGCGGAAAGGTTCTCGAGTGGCGACCGCGTACCGGAAGGCGCAGCGTGGGTAGGCCCCCCGCAAGGTGGACTGATGACCTGGTGAAGGTCGCAGGAGTCCACTGGATGCGGATGGCGCAGGACCGGTCATTGTGGAAATCTTTGGGGGAGGCCTATGTCCAGCAGTGGACGTCTTTCGGCTGAAATGATGATGAATGATGAACAGGCTAACAGTAATAAGTGCAAAAACGGAGTTTATTTTTCTGCTTAAAATATGCATTATTTTGAAAACATTAAATATTCCTTGAGTAATTATATAAAAAAAAGGAAATTTGCAAGTAAAAACGCCAAACTTGATGGACTTTTGACTGGACTATGAAAAACCTGTTGAAGTAAGTTTTTTATCATTTTGTATTCTAAAAGAGTCGTATTATGCTGTGTAGAATGGTTAGAAGTCAAGATCTGTGATAGTTTTCTTAAAATAAGATACCATTTTTTTGGTTTATACATTTTTTTCGCTTAAAGTGCGCATTATTTCGAAAAATTGTATAGGATACCACCTCTTACCACCTCGTTCCTTTCGAAAAGCATTTTTTTAAAGTAGTGTTCTCGCAATAAACTACGTATGTCTGCTTTTCAGCCGTTTCGTCCCATAGTTCGCCGTATCATTCTTAACTTAGCTTTTGGATACGTCTCTAGAAGCTCAAGAAAATGTTTGTCTTTTCATAATTCGTCTTTCAATGTAACCAAATTATCTATTCTAGAAGGCTTAAGAGGGCACAGGACGGGGTCACTTCTCCATACAAATGTTGTTAACGTACTTGACAGTTTCCTCCTTGGTTTTTGAAGCTAGAGCACAAGTTTTTCTTGCGAAACAGAATAATTTATTTTCTGTGTCAGGCTTTTTTGTAATTTAGTTTTTCAAAAAAATATAAAGATTTTTTTTTTGAGAGAGGATTTATGCATTTTATTTATTTTTTAGTAAATTACTTAACATTTATTTATTTATTACTCAAATAATCAAAATCATAAACCTTCTTATCCGCAACGCAGGCTTCGTCAGGCATGGCTACAGAAGACAATCATATACTTATATACAATTGTAAAGCACGAATCAAATCATTTATTAAATGTAATAAATGTTTTGATTCATGTTTTTATTTTATTTTTAAGTAGTCACACACATATATATATATCGCTCTTTAGCGATAAGACCGCCTGTTGTTTGCCTCTTTTTCATGTGTAATCTATACCAGTTTGTGTTATTTTTGCTGTTTTGAGGTGCAATAAAGAGTTATTGTATTGTATATATATATATATAAAACAAAAAAATTAAACAGTCTGACACAGATATATTGATAGTATAATACTGGTTTGAAAAAATCATAGCTCTGGCTTGAAAACCGAAGGAGTTGTCTAGTACGTTTGTATGGAGAACTGACCTGTACTGTGCGCTCTTGATTCAGCCTCCATTTAGTCATTTTGTATTTTAAACTTCATCATCATCATCATCATTTCAGCCGAAAGACGTCCACTGCTGGACATAGGCCTCCCCCAAAGATTTCCACAATGACCGGTCCTGCGCCACCCGCATCCATCGGACTCCTGCGACCTTCACCAGGTCATCAGTCCACCTTGCGGGGGGCCTACCCACGCTGCGCCTTCCGGTACGCGGTCGCCACTCGAGAACCTTTCCGCCCCAACCTTTATTTTAAACTTACAAAATATAAAATAATAAGTAGATGAACGTATCACATCTTATCTACCTGACACTCGTTTCATTTGATGTATGCGGTTGAAAAAGTCATAAATGTCACAGACACCATAAAAAGTGGGTGTTGTCAGTTGTAAACTTCTAAAGCGGCTCTTCCACGTTATGTTTTGTAGCTCATGATAACCAATACACTGCCATCATGTTAACTTAATAATATGTATTAAAAATATGGGTTTCAAATATAAATAAAACCTCGCCGTTTTCATAATGATTTAAATATTTGCCGCAGTCGAATAAACAATAAACATGTTTATTAAACCCATTGAACGTAATATCAGATAGTATTATAAAAATGTGCATTCTACTCATTCTACCTTAGGTTTAGGTTAAAAGTTGATACATCAAATGTCTGTTATATGTAGTGACTGCTGGTTATCATATATAGGCGTATACAGAAATGGAAAGGTTTACTAGAAAATACGATCCCCCAATGAGGGCACCACGACGCTCTGCGCCCCATTAACTCACACGAAATGATTTGCTGATGAAATCGCATATTTAATGGCATCAAAGCGCGTTGTAGTGCAGCATTGTTTTTGACGTTATTGCTGCAGTAAATATCTAAATCCCAAATGATTCGGATATTTCACATTTTCTGCTTTTTTTGTTTAGTTTCATTAAAATCCATTCAGTGGTTTTTACGTGAATGAGTAACAAACATCCATTGTTGGCGACTGGCTGGGTTGTGGCCTTTTTATACATATGTTTTTAATACGTTTTTGAATTTGACATGTTTTCAGTCTGCCTTTGTCAGCCGTTCCGAGAACATTGTTTATATTTGTGATTGTGCTATAATAATAAAATAACTTCTAAATAAGTGTTTTCATCAGGATACCATCTCATTTATATACAGTCCACACCAGTAACTATCATCCATACTTACAAACTTTAGCGTTTATAATATTAGTAGGTTAATGTTAACTATAACTATATTTATATTAGTTAGTCAAGTCACAAGCAGTAATGAATTGAAGTGGAATATGGCGCGCTTGTCTGCCCTATGAAACTGCAGTGTCAATGAAACGTACATATTTTACGACCGATAGCTTTGTACTTACATGCGGCATCGAACAGACTGTTATATACGTCGTGGTGATTCAGTATAGATAATAACTGAACAGTGGATTGGCATAAACCGAAGCGAGTGTATTAGTGTCGTGACTGTATCCACTACTTAACAGGATGAATTCAGCCATTAGACACACCCTGAAATCCCACATAGGGTTAATAGTAGTGCTCTAACATAAATATTTTTTTGATTAGAACAAAAAATAAAAACAATAATTTTCAAGAAAAAGTTATTTACAATAATCGACAACAAAAATAAATATACTGTAGTTATGGGCGGTGTTTTTTTGCCAATAACATGTTAGAGATATTGTCAATGATTTCATTTGCCAACAACAAAAATCTTATAAGTGACATAAACAAATACCTACGATAATCAAAGACGAAAAAGGTTACATACTATGAGGATTTATTATCTCTTGAGTTCTAGTTGCATACAGGCTGCTACAAAGTAACAAATAGTAATTTGTAATTACTTCGTACCACACAGATTGTTATGATACTTTGTGTACTGATTTTAAACATCATAACGCATAAGTACGTATCGGCTTGGTCCCATAGCTATAAGGACGTCCTGTATACTAGCGGGAACAACAATGTATCTCAGCTAACACGGCTATAGACCCGCGTTCGATGCGCGTGTTGCTGGTTTATTCTTCAGTATTAGGTATGACATCTATTTTCAATTTATTTTTTACATGTAGTGTTACTACTTTAATATCAATCAGTACCTATATTAAGGTAAACAATTTGTTTTGTTTAAAAAAAAGTAACAATGTTTATGTCGAATTTCTAGTAAACTGTAATCCTTGTAATCATTGCGGCGTTACGTCACGTTCGGTCACTCAACTTCTTGATGAACTGATGTTTCTGTCGATAATCTATTGGATACGGCTACAAAAGTGGCAGCTTCAAATGTAACCTTTAAGGTTACGTTCTCATTGTTCATTCCCGGGCATAATTTACGAATCGTAAATAACTCAATGTAAAACATTGAGAGTTCAGCGTAAGTCACTATTTTTATGAGGCGAAGAAACGGCACCACGGCCTTGCAGTCTGCGTTAGCCATACACTTGTAATATTACTTATTCTGTGGCCATACCTACCTAATGTGGCCGGCCTGCAGATGCCACTATTGCGAGACTACCGCCGCTACTGAAACAAACACTATACCTAAATGTATTGATGATATTTGTTTGCTTCTTTTTTCTTGTTCCAGTGTTGGTGTTACCTTTCGTTTTTCTCACTGGATGGGCGTATCAGAAGACCAGCGCTGGAAGTCGCCACCATTATGCTGAGAGACTTTCATTTCGTGGCACATCTTCTTTTTTCTAATAATTGTATTGTGTTTTGCTTGTGTCTTCAAATAAATTATTTCTACACCTCCAATCTAGTTCTCTGCGGCTAACCGCTTCCGCACCCAAGTAACATTATGTGCCGCATCGATCCGAATTGTCCTTAATTTTATTGTAAGTGTGTTAATCCCACTGTTATACTTATACGTATGAGTTAATGACACAGAATTTATTATTATAAACACCTACAGGTATTTAGACAGTTTTATTTCCAAGTTTCAATTTAAACGCTGGTTAATTAGTCGCGTGCCACAAAAAAATAAAAGTTAAAACTCAGTTCCATTCTGAACATGTAAATTATTCGTTAACACGATAATTATGATAATTACGCATTATTCGGGCCAAGGCAGGGCTACCAGAAGGACTTCGCGCCTAAAAATTTAGATGACACTTGGTAAATTGGAGATGTGGAGTCTTACCATGGCGTCTTTACGTGATTCAGTGTAGGTTCAGTTGTGTGAAAGCGACTCAGTATAGATCGTCAACTGAATGGCATTAAGACGTCATGGTAATGCCTCTGATATTAAAAACCCATCATAATTATTTTAGTAATTTTTCAACCGACTTCAATATTTCTAAAGGAGGAGGTTCTCAATTCGTCTGAATTTTTATGAGATTTAGTCATCTATGTTTCATAGGCAAGAATGTCAAAGTTTAAGATGAGCGCATTATATAGTTGATAGAAAGTTTCTTACAATGCAGGTAATATAATCAGAGCGCTTTATTTTACAGATTTTGATAGTTGCGTTCACATTTTTGTACAATTTATAAGATGTAACTTGTGTATTGCAGCAGCAGTAGGTAGATAATGAATTGTCAATCAACCTTTGTCATGGAATTAGTTACAAAATCAGTAGTCAGTACAATAATTATCAGTTTTAGTATTTATTTTCAATGAATACAATTCGCTAATACCAATATTCCAACTAAGGCTTTTAGGGCATTCGAAATTTGTTATGTGGTAACCCTGCTTTGCACCGAGCTTGGATATACGGCAACAATGACTTTATGGACATTCGTGTCATCAGCAAACCTACTGTAATTTTATGATGGATAAACCCAACGCGTAATATTTTGGCAGCTTCGCTTCATTTCGCAAATTAAGAGCACAGCTATTTCATTGACAGCAATTATGGACTGAAAATAATATTGTAAGCATCATTAACAACCTTATTTACAAATAAGTAAGATTGCATGATTTAAACTAGCTAAGCACCCTTAGTGTAAATCATGCAAGCAAATGTCGAGGTAGTTATCTACGCAGTCAGCTACAAGGTTTAAAAAAAATCGGTACCGGGAATACATTCTAGTTTTAATTACAAACTCCCGTGAGACATATTCAAATATATTGATAATTGATAACTAGTCTCGTAGTTTAAGTTAAATTTTGCCCGACATGTTTCGATCAGTTACGAGGGCCTTCGTCAGGAGACGTCCCAGTGGTAAATGGCGTGTCTCTCGGCCATCGATTTGTAGGAGATTCGCTGCGCTTACACGTAAATTATTCCCTACTTACATTAAAATGCAATGGTTAAAACTTACGTATTTTTATCACAGTCTGCCCGATCCGCGAAGGTGACAACACCACTCCGTCTTCCGACGATGACTGCCCGATGCAGTCGAAAAATGTCACACTCACGCCTAATGTGATAAAATACGTGAGTTTTAACCGTTGCAATTTAATGTCAGTATGACTCGCGAAAGTTTAAATTATATTTCCTACATATTAAAATTACTACAACCAGTTGATCCACTATTTTATTTTAAGTGATATTCTTATCCGCCATTAAATAATAGCTCAAACGAGCTCAATCCTAATCCCTAATCGGACGTCGACCTCCAGCTTAAAAAGAAAATTTTCGCAATCCAACTGAAAATGGAATGAAGTCTCTACGTTGCACTTAGGCTCTTGTATCCTTGTTACTCTAAGATGTTTACCCGAGTAAGAAGATTAAGGTAGTAACTTAATAGAGGGACTGTCCGTGCCCGATGCGGTCACCGGAAACGGCCGACCTTCGCTTCGTTATTCGACGGATACCTTGTTTTACATAATTTCGCAAATTGGTAAACTGAATAATATTACGAACCCTGACGGTGACAGCTTTCCTGACTACGTACAATTTACACGCTGCGTCCAATATTTGACGTCAAAATGTGTTCGGCGCTGTCCGTTAATGATCTTTACCGGGATTTGCAATCAGTGTTTCATAATAATTGGCACTGCTCAACTTTACATCGAAACGGGATTCCAATCAAAAATAGTTACAATGGCTCTTAAAATTTCGATAACAGAGCTCTATTTCCGTTACAAAATTAAGGGCAAAATCCCGCGCTTAAAATGGGAAGGACAATGCAAAACTAATCAGATTGAAAAGTGACCGGACGTAATCCCTCACGCAGCTGTGGTTCACATTATATTTATTTAATGGCAGTTTTAGAAAACTAAAGTTAACGCATAAGTCGCAAGTATCAATACACTCGATTACGACTAGTTTTTTCATATGTCGATTATTTTGATTTTGGTGCACGAGGAAATAGCACTAGGTAATAAATAGAAATAGATGTCATATAATAAAAAAGAAAAAGACCAACACCGACGAAGATCAAGACCAGTTGGCCTAGTGGTTATGGCGTTAGCCGCGTAAGCTGAAGACCCGAGTTCGATCCTCGGATTGGCCTTCGTCGGTGTTGGTCTTTTTCTTTAGTATATGCCATCTATTTCTATTTATAATTTACTAGCGACCCGCTCCGGCTTTGCACGGGTTATTATTATACATATAAACCTTCCTCTTGAATCTCACTATCTATTTTAAAAAACGCATCAAAATCCTTTGCGTAGTTTTAAAGATTTAAGCATACATAGGGATATAGGGACAGAGAAAGCGACTTTGTTTTATACTATGTAGTGATAGTGATATATAGTAGTGTTATTAATAACAAATCAAAAAATATTAAATAAAATAATTTGATTTGTCAACAACAAGTTGTACCAATCTAGGTACATATGATCTTTATAGATCTCGAAAAGTCGTTCGACCACGTGCCTTGAGACCTTATATGGGACACACTTAGAGCACAGCAGGTTCCTGAACAATATATAGCATTCATACAAGATATGTACAGAGGTTACGACGCACGTGATATTATTATGTCCAGCAGGAACATGTGTCAAATTTGAAATCACGGCTGGAGTTCATCAAGCAAGGCTCTGGCACTAAGCCCCCTACTGTTTAACGTCACAATGGACTCCCTCACTAACAAATGCCAGAGACCTGTGCCATGGAGTATTTTGTACGCAGATGATGTCGCTTTAATTTTGCACCCGTAAGTCAGTAGAAGACCTGCAAAGCGACTTCAATAGCTGGTTGAAAACTCTCGAAGATAACGGCCTTAAAATCAGTCGCAAGAAAACAGAGCATATATGTCGTGTATATTCTATGGCAACACAAATGTAAATAACATACTATTCAACATTGATGGCTCGCTCATACTAACAGTCGACTATTTTAAATACCTGGGTTCAATTATTAGCAGTGACAGCAAAATCGACCGAGATGTCGCCCACAGAACAACTATGGGGTGGATGAAGTGGAGACAACTCACGGGCTTAATGTGCGACAAAAAGATGCCCATCAGACTTAAAGGAAAACTGAATAAGACAGCAGTTAGACCCGCTATTCTTTACGGAACAGAGTGCTGGGCATCAAACAAAAATCATCTCTCAAAATTACACACGACAGAAATGCGCATGTTACGCTGGTCAGCGGGTGTCCCACTGCTAGACAAAGTGAGTTATGTTCGATCCGGGGAAGTTATAAGGTCGCGACCATTATCAACAAGGTCAAAGAGCGTCGCATGCGATGGTATGGGCAAGTGCTCCGCCGCCTGGAAGACCACATGGTGCGAGTGGCCCTAAACTTGCCGACCACCGCGCGACGACGTCGTGGAAGATCTCCCGCCACCTGGCTGACGAAGGTGCAAAAGGACCTAAAGCAAAGTCAAATTGATGACGCCGTAGCTCAGGACAGAGAACGATGGAAAAGACAGACAAGGAGAGCCGACCCCAGATAATGGGAAAAGGCTTAGGACAAGAAGAAGAAGATTATTTTGACTATAGCAGACATCAAAGTTAACGTTAATTGGGTGTCAATAATTGCTTTTTTAAAGATAACATTACATGAATAAAATAATACTTTCGTAGACTCTAAGTCAGATACCCAATTTTTCCCTGAATATGTAGGGTATATGAATTTATTCGCTAAACTTTTACAGCAGCGCAAAAGGTATTTAATTAATTAATATATTCGCAGCTGTGCCTTGCTATGGCTTTACAAATACTGCCACTAAGCCGAGAAAACAGTTTACATAGCCATCTAAATGCAAGCGCGAGGCTTGATGCAAAATACTTGATTATACCAAATCCAGAGGACACACCAGTCAGTCCAGTACCCCACTACAACGGCTACTGCAATGCAAATTAAGTGAATAATACTTAAATTGAAATGTGTCGCAGACACTAGAAATAACTGCCTTAATGCGGTGGAGTAAGGTAGTTTTTCCGATTAACTCCGGGATCCGGGATATTATTTTGACGAGTTGCGAATGAGTGTCCTGAATAAATTTGCAAGAGGTTTACACGATATGGAAAGGTATGCTTTTAATGTCGCTCGCTCGCTGGACGTACCGAATTCGTAATGGCTGGCTAAGAACTCGCTTTGAGCCGTTCTTTGTACTTGTTATTTATTTAGCGCCGGCAGTTACTGCAGCGGGTGAGGAGAACAATCGTTTCATTGCAGTATAAAGGTTCTATGGAATACTAAATATAGGTAAACAGGTTCTTTTGAGAACGTTGGAGTGGACTAGTTCAGTGAGTAATGGTGAAATGAGGAAGACATACCTTGTATTTAAAATTATAATTAAAGGAAAGTTTCATCACACGATAAAGGATGACTCACACTAACACGGGACGGGCCAAGACGGGAAAATCTGTCAATTTCTATAAAACGAATCACGTGAAAGCTCGGAGGCCTTGGATGTCACATGACGCTTTCTATAGAAATTGACAGATTTTCCCGTCCCGCCCCGTCCTGTCTAATGTCACAGACAATTTAATAAAAACTTCATCTCATCTAAATCATAGGTAAGTCTCCAATAACCGGTTTCCTGTTAATTATCACTGAATCTTTTGTTATACCTACTTTTAATTGATTTTTCAAACTTTTAGATTCAAATTCAAATCATTCAAATCATTTATTTGTTCAACATAGGTGTGCATTACAAGATGTTAAAATGTTTTTGTATCACTATGTCGTGCCTATTTGGCATACAAATATAACTGTTGGTATTTATATCTACTATCTTAACATAATATCACAGATAAAAGTCAAATCATATACATGCAAAAAGTCAATAATTTATATTTCATAAGTCAGTCAAAAAATCTGCTATGGTATAATATGCTTTCTCTATAAGAAACGCCTTCAGATGTCGCTTAAAGATATTGATATTGCCGTTACACGCTTTTACAGCAGGCGGTAGCTTGTTATATACTTTGTGTGCCATTCCAATTATACTTTTTTGTAGCAATGCCGTATGACTTTGCTCTCTGTGCAATGATTTCAATTTGTTTCGGAGGCGAACACTTTTAAACTTATTGAACAAATTATAGTTCGTATGTACAAAAATTGCCATTTCTACATCTAGTGTCATTATGAGCCACATCGTGATCCAATAGAAATTTTATTCCTTAGTCTCTCTGAATGTTTTAAAATGTAGTTGCGTTTATGTATATATTTTTATGGTTTTTGTTAAGATGGGACCTAGTATTTTCAAAAGATCGGTCAATTTTTACAGAAAGTGTCACGTGCCGTCCGAGGGCTCCGAGCTATCACGTGTCGCTTTCTATCTGAATTGACAGATCGGGCACGGCCCGGCTTGGTCTACTGTGAGTCATCATTTACTAAAAGAAATAGTATCGTTATAAATCGAAATAGATCGAAAAAGAAAAAGACCAACAACGACGAAGGCCAATCCGAGGAATACTAAATAAAATAATTTGATTTGTGTCAACAAAAAGTTGAATAGTATCGTTAATACAGGAAACGCACTGTATATAACGGACTGTACTTTACGCCATTTGATTACAGCAAGAAAGAAAAACATAGTGCTTTAGTCACAACAGAGATAACACTAGCCGAACTATATTTTTTAATAAATATTTAATAATAATACATCATTTTATATCTAATTATAAATAATCCGCCCTGTTGTTTATTTAATTCAAAATTATACCTATCAGTTATATTATAATTATCACCCTAAAACGTGTTGTCGCTGAATGACACAAGGACACGTGAAGTTCTCAAATAAAATATGAAAACATTCTAATTCGAGCGAAACAAATGAGGGCGCATAAATGCGTAAAGCGTCAACTAACAAAAGCTTTTAGCAATTCGAGCATAATTCCAGTGTGTGCGACAATACTTTGTTTATATTTGGAGCAGAAAATTTACAACAAATTGTAATTACAGTAATCCTGGAAGTTACGCAGCCGTGAGAACACAGCAGGTGGAAGGTTTATGGGCGGATTTTATTACCTATTTAGTTACTTACTCATTTTGTCAGGTGTCATGTGAATGCTAAGGTATAGCCTATTGTCTTCTGATAGGATAAATAATACACTGTCTCCTAATTCCAGGACAAATTTTTATAGTTATTGGTAATCAGATACTGCTTCATTCTCGTGATATAACAAGATGCAGTGTCTGTTAGTAAAATAAGGCAACTTAGGCAAAAAATTGTAAGTACTAATATTACTTTTTATTTTCAAAATATTTACAGTAAGTGTAACTTACCGAACTACCAACCTACCTAGTACCTTAAATCTAATAGGTCCTTGAAAATGCCGCCAGCATCCTAGGTACAATGCGGACCTAAGAAGCTGGCGGCATTTCCTCGTTGTATCGCAATGCTGATAAGTTGTGCGAGGAAGCCAACTCTTCGGTAACCAGTTACATCAACCAGACGTTTCACGATTTCTAAGATTTATGAGATTTCTAGTGTCCGCAACCCCATGGACCTAGAGTTTTGACCACACAACTAAATCAAATAGTTCATAGTTATTGTTATTCAGATACCTACTGCGTCTTCCACATGATATAACAAGATGCAGTATGTTAGTAATATAAGGCAACATAGAAAAAAAAAGGTAAGTATTAATAGGTATGTTAGTAGTAACACAACTATTTTGGATGCCGAAATGTCTGGAGTTTCAACGGTTCCTGGGCGAAATCTACCGAATTCTACTTTAAAACAGGAACCGTAACAGAACATTATTGTGATACCAACGAGTTTTTAAGAAATGTCCCAACATAAATTAATTAGATTTTTTGATAACTGATACAGCTAACGAGAAATTCCAATCTTCTACATACATACTTAATAGTAAGAAGATATGCATAATTAATTCTTCAATAAAACCAAAATAACAGTCACCACTAACTACAACGAGAAATAAAATTTATTCCATTCGAGAGCACCAGCTGTATTTACTGTACTGTAATAATGTTATCTGTTATGCCTCTGTGGAGAACTCAAGTATAAAGTTTCCATTTAGGCAAGGGTTATTATATAAGACTGGCATTACAGCCCAAGGGAGATTGAACTTCAACAAATGTGGATCGTCTGCACGCTCCTACAGTATTAATGCTTATTATTTATTTATTTAAACTTTAATGCACAAGACAGAAAACTGTACACATGGCGGACTTAATGCCAAATGGCATTCTCTACCAGTCAACCATAGGGCTAAACAGAGACATTTAATCAACTGTAACAATGAATCAAGAATGCTTTTCAATGCTTGTCAGTATATATAAATTATCACGGGAAGGGATTCGTTAAGGTAACATTCTGGTTGCGACTGTACTTACTGGCTGCAGGGAGAAACGTGCGACTATTGGATTTTCTTGAAAAATTTAGATGCTACTTCCAATGGAACGTTCAAGGGTAATTGCAAAAAATATACCCTTTGACAATTTTTAAAGCACGAATCAAATCATTCGATCCCAGCCCTGCTCACCGGGGACCTTGGTCACTTTTTCTTTAGTATATGACATCTCTTTCAATTTATAATTTATACCCTTTGAATTATTTCTTAACTATTTAAACTGAGAAGTAAGCAGACAGATAAAATAAAAGCATCCTACGCTATCGAAGAAAACTGAATCTCAGTTTCGTTATGTAACGAAACTGAGAAAAATGTCTAAGAAATTTTTATATATTAGAAATATTTTTCTCAAACGTGTAATCCAGAACTGAATCGAAGTGAACTTTGAAATCTTTACTTGAGGAATCGCCGTAACTAACCCTCCTATTTATTTGTATTACTAAGACCAAACCCAGGGGCTTTCGAACTTCGCCTTGCCTTTGCCAATGTGACAGGTGCCCAGGCATTGTTAGATTAATAAAAATTTAGCAAGCCTGAATTATGACTCAGCCGCAAATTAAATGAAATTAATTTACCATTAATTTCAAGCCCGCGACTCATAAAATATTAATTACAATAAATATACCTGCTTAAAAACTATGTTAGTGACTATAAATTATTTTATCATAGGAGAACGACCAAGTAAATAATGCAATTAAAATACGATTGTTCGATTGGATACCAAAACTTTACTTTTAGTGTAGTCTTTCTTTTTTTGGATGCCGCCCTTTTAATGATTAGTGCCTACGTACCAATTATTGAATTAGGCATCCTCAAAAAACCGTAGCATAACGCCTAAAGGCTAACTAACGCTGGCCGCGGCGGGCCCCCGTCCGGTTTGCCGTAAGTTGTCCTCATTAATAAAGTGTGAATATGTGGAAAAGCTATATCTATGAAAAAATAAATTACTTAGTACCTAACAAATAGATTAATCCTTACTAACAATGCAAAACTTACGCAATATTCAAAAATGTAACAAAATAACCAAAATAAACACGCGCAAAAAACCTAATTTACTCGTAAGCAACTACAGCGTTGACAGGTGACTAGTTTCAAGACGGAAAAGTTTCGTGAGGTGGCGTGAAATTGCGCCGCGCCTCGCCGCGACACGCCGCGCCTCGGGACGGGTCTAGACGGGTTTTTCTTCTTAAATAGATTATCCGCTGGTAGACGTTTGTATGAATCCATTTGTTTAGATGGAATAATCATACAGAAAAAGTAGCGGGCAAACTTGCTAGTTTCACATATGTACTATATGAACTAAAAAAGTGTACAAATTTACACACAGCGACTGTTGCGTATTATGCATATGCCTATTCATTATTAAGCTATGGTGTAATATTATGGGGGAATAGTGCACATGTCGACAGCGTGTTTAAACTGCAGAAGAGGTGTATAAGAATTTTGGTAAATATAAAATTAAAAGATATTGTAACTCATAGACCACATTTCATTCGTCTAAATTTTTTAACATTAACATCAATTTATATTGATTGTCATTTATTTGATGGAATAATCATACAGAAAAAGTAGCGGGCAAACTTGCTAGTTTCACATATGTACTATATGAACTAAAAAAGTGTACAAATTTACACACAGCGACTGTTGCGTATTATGCATATGCCTATTCATTATTAAGCTATGGTGTAATATTATGGGGGAATAGTGCACATGTCGACAGCGTGTTTAAACTGCAGAAGAGGTGTATAAGAATTTTGGTAAATATAAAATTAAAAGATATTGTAACTCATAGACCACATTTCATTCGTCTAAATTTTTTAACATTAACATCAATTTATATATATGAATTATGTAAATTTGTTAAAAATAATATGCAGCTATTTAAACAAGCAAAAGACTCTTGCAGTTTGATCCAAAACCTAAGGAATAGAGAGAAACTAGTAAGCTCATTCACTAGATTGCAAATTGTCAGTTCAGGTGCCCATCATATGTGTGTGAACGTTTATAACAAATTACCGGAATATCTAAAATCTATAGACAAAGAGGCAGTATTCTTAAAAAAGCTTAAGGATTTTCTAGTATCCAATTGTTTTTATGACCTAGACGAGTATTATAATTTTACGGAGTAAGCTAAAGCCAAATTGCATGTTACGATGTAGATACAAATAAATGTAAATATTGCATGTTAATTTGAATTAATTTTAAGCTAGCTTAGGAAAAAAATGCAGTGCCCTCACAGGGTTTGTGGTGGACATAATATACCTAGTTATAAGACCTATTGTTAACCCACATAAGCAATAAATAAATGAATGAATGAATGAATATTTGAAGTGACGGTTCATAGTGTGCAACAAACAACAAGTAGGTAGCTCAAGAAATATAGTTTGCACCGAGTCGCCATACAAGTCGACTGAGAGATCAGAGAAATTCATATTTGGAATAGTTTACTAAATTTCTTGATAGAATTATTAAAGTCTAATCATGATATAATTGTAATTGTGTCAAATAATTCGTTCATTACAAAATATAGTCTATCCATAATTGCATGGTCTTTTATTTTTACTTTGCATTTTATGTAAGCAGTTGTTGATGACATTTCTCTTTAAAAAAATACAGGTTATAAATCTTCATCTTTGATCTTGATAGGTAGCCTAAGTACCTAAGGTACCATACCAAAACAAAAATGATTTCCAAACAAAGAACGAAAGATTTTACTTTATTTAACTATTATATTATGCTACTTTATTTAACTATTATCATAGTACACATACATGCAAGCCGGCTGATAGGATATTCTATTTGAATCTTTTCTTCCTACGTAATCTACAAATATAGTAGAGTCCCTACTAGAACAAAATCGACAAAAAAAGTGCGCTGTGAGTTAGAGTTCTGAAATTTAGACAATAGCTAGAGGATTACAAAATAACTATATTTAGATGTGGAGGGAAAACCAGCCCTCTCCCCTGAGCGTGGGGGGAGAGGGGTGAAAATGCAAGTGGAGTGGCTTCTTTTAATATTTCTTCACTTATCAGTTAAACATGCTAGGAGTTGTGTGGTATCATTTACGTATAAAACGGAGAATTTATTTTTGACACACTGTAAACCATTTATTTACAGTAAGTGTAACTTACCTTCATAACTACCTACCTATACCTACCTTAAATCTAAAATAGGTCCTTGAGGCATTTTGTACCTAGTGTTAGCAACACTGGCAAATATTATAAAATTATTAATAAAATGCGGGTAAGAATTGATTCTTGATATTGAAAAATAAGGACGACAGGCGGGTATTCGGTTACGAATGCGCGGTGCTAACGGCAACGAATGTATCATTGTGGTTTTCGAAAGATTTAGGAGTTATTCCTTAAGTTGCAATTGTGAATTAATCAATATATTACATATTATAACAATACATTATATGAGTTATAATCAAAAGGTGTTCCTTCATTTCTGGAAGTCCTCAACCTGGAATATATCCGAAGTGGTAAGAACGAACGTTGAGAGAAACCTCAGGTATGTGTTCACTTATATTACTAATTAAATTACCTATGTGTATAGATTTTATCTATTACGCGCCCACAATGTCAAATATCAATGTTAAGAAGAATACTGGTGAAATAGTTGATGAATGCACGTAAAATAGGCCATGCATTGTACTTATTTTATGCAATAAATATTAGGTAGTTAATTATCAATATTATCATAGTGCCATAACGACATAAACTGTGTTGTTTGACCTAAGTTTACCTATAAAACTTATAGCAACTTAGAGTTTATTACTTTATGATCTTAACCTATTCCTAATAAGTAAAATACACACCAGTTATGTGGGAACATATTTATAAGTATACTGATTTACTAAGTTATTTCTCAATTATATGTGATAAGAAGTGTAAATATATTTTGTGTTATTTTCAAATTAAACAAACTTGGTGATTTGAAATGTTTACATTAACGATACAAAATCATTAATACGAGTATTTAAATCTAATTATTACTGGTTCATCTTTAGTACAACTATATGTGCGTATTCTAGTCTATAATCATAAACTGGTGTTAATTAGCAAAACGCGCGTTTCCGCCTGCGCGCAATGGCCAATATAGTTTGACCTCGGACATCTCTTAATGTCTGCGTGTAAATAGACCAACTTATACTGGTGCGTCTGAAGTGAGAAAATTGTATTCTTCGTTGAATGAAATAAGGTTGATATTATTTCAATGAAAGGTTTAATTAAATATCGTTCATCAAAAAAAAAAATGTATATTAATTTTACGTAAATCGCTATGTTTCGTTAACAATAGGTACATATTTGTCTAGTTTCAAACCTTTGTACAAAGTACCTACGTATAATTTTGAACGTTTACGATGACGCGGGTGCTTACTAAGTAGGTACCGAATATTACATAGTTTAGGCATGCATCTTTAAAAACGTAATCAATGAATAATTATGTTAGCATACCTTTAGACCTCCCACACAAAGAAGGAAACAGTGGGTTTACCTAACTGTTTATGTTTTCTAATAAGTTATTTAAGTAGGCACTTTTTATAATACATCAATATACCAGTACCTACATTTTGATTAGATACAAGGTAATTTAAAATAAACTAATGCTGTGTTTATTTCTTTACCTCATTTTCTTCCATACTAACTGTCCTCTTTCGATACTAAATGTATAGACTCTCCTAAGCGAAAGTACCATGAGCTCTTCAAGCCCATCGCCGGTTAGGTCGGGATATACTCCACCGCTTCCTCGTCAAAAAAAGAAGAAAGACGGTGCTGCTAGAGCGTCTAGACCACCAGCACGCACGGGGAGCAAGCGGCGTAGACAGTCGAAGTCGCATAACCGATCGAGGCATCAGCGTAAACGCGAAACGTATCGTAGCCGATCTCGTCGTCGATTGCGTCGACGTGTACGCCGATAACACTGGCTCGTCCAACAGTCATTCGTCATCAGCGGCTAGTTACACCACTAGTAGGGCTTCGCGTTGCCGTCGCCGCTCACGCGATAGATCTACCTCGCATAAATTACATAGGCGTGTTACCAGTACGTCAACTGACAGCTCAGACAGTCTGAATAGGAGAAAAAAACGTTATGCGCGACATGACCATAGACACCGACGCACTAATAAACGCAAGCACAAGGAGACGTCTAGTGCAGCTTCATCTAGCACAAGTTCAGACCGCAGGGGCCACAAGCAAAACAAGCGGCGTCGGGAAAATAAGAAACGCACTTCATCTGATTTATTCTTTGATAAATTCTCGAAACTTATAGATAATAGGGGAACGAGGTTTGAAGGAGCTCAGAACGTAATTCCTGAGTTTGACCCAGATAGCAATACCCAAACAGCGGCTATTTGGATACGTAAAGTTGACGACACTGCAAAAATATATGACTGGGACGATAAGCAAATCGTTTACTATGCCCTGCCGAAACTATCCGGGTACGCGAAAAACTGGTACCAAGGTCAAAGCTCGGTGGGCTTAAGCTGGCGACAGTGGAAAAATAAAATACTCAAGGCCTTCCCAGATGATCGAAATTACGCTGACAGGCTGAATGAAATGCTGGAACGTAAAAGTAAAAGAGACGAGTCTTTAGAAGAGTACTTTCATGATAAAGCGCGCGGTTGGTACGAATGTGTAACATTAGGGCGAGAAATGCTGTTGACTGTATCATAAATGGAATATTCGACCACAACGTAAGATTGAACGCACAAGGCTCCAACTTCAAAAGACCATCCCAGCTACTTAGGTTCTTGCGTCGTATTTCAAAAAGGAGTCATAATAATATGCCAAGGAGAATAACAGGACCACCGACTAAATATAATCAAATAAAACAAAATGATACCGCTAATAATAGCGTGACCAAATCAGCATCCTCAACTCAACCTCGCAATAAATATAAGTTGATTAGATGCTATAACTGTTCAGAACTAGGCCACACTGCTGATGCCTGTAAAAAACCTTTGAATCGTTGCGAAAAATGTAGTCGACTCGGTCACAACGCAACACAGTGTCCTGAGACTTCGCGTTTTAATAAAACTGGAAATTTCACTGACGATATAACTAAAAATACTGAGCGAAAGACAGATGGAGCTTCTCAAAAAGTAATGCAAATTACCACCGGAGCCCAAAATACTAATGGCAAGTACTTTAAAACTATATCCATAAACAATGTAAAATGTTCAGCTTATATAGACTTTGGGAGCCGAATTTCCGTTATTAAATTAACGATGGCGGAAAATTTAAATTTAACTCTAAATAAATCTAACTTGCCAATTTTAAGGGGATTCGCTCACGGTTCTGTCACACCATTAGGTAGAGTTTCCGTTCATACTGTGGTGGATGCCGTTGATGCCGTCATAGAAATGTATGTCGTAGACGATGCGTTTTTAGAGACTGATGCGTTAATTGGTCAATCATTAACCGATTTGCCAACCGTTACAGCTTTTAAAACGGACAAATCGTTGACATTGTACTGTGATGAATCTGAAACGACACGAATACAGGTTTACAACGCGGCCGATGTATTGGTCGAGGGTATAAGCGCGCTTGAGGTCGAAATGGAAACTCCACACACGGGTTTAGTATTCATGCCGGGTAATTTCTGTATGAAGCAGGGCTGCGAGTATGCTTTGCTACAGGGAGTGTATAAATTTGAAGAAGGTAAGGGTCGCTGTCTGATTGTAGGTTGGGCCAAAACACCAATAAAACTAAAGAAACATAAAATGATAGCACGCGTCATATGCTTACCTACGGAAAACTCGCTATCATTGCAGCCAACTTACCTTGATGTAAAATCAATAGAGCCTTCTAATAAAGAAGAAGTCAAGTCGAAAAATGATATAAAGCGACCAATAACATTAGATATGATCCATGTTGGCCCTAAGGTTACCAAGGAGCAAAAGGAGAACTTGCTTACCTTACTTAATAAATACAGGGATTGCTTTGCTTTCAATATGCAGGAATTGGGGATAACCAATGTCACCGAAATGATTATTCGCTTAAATGATAACACTCCTGTCTGTTATAGACCGTACCGTCTCCCATTTAGTGAGCGAGCAAAGGTTAGAGAGATGATAGGCGAATTACTAGCTAACGACATTATACGAGAGTCAAACTCTCCGTACGCTAGCCCCATAGTTCTAGTACGTAAGAAGAATAAAGAATATCGACTATGTGTAGATTATCGTTCCTTGAATAAAAAGACAGTAAAGGATAGCTATCCAATGCCCGTGATAGAAGACCAATTAGATCGGCTGAGTGGAAATTCATGGTTTACCAGTCTGGATCTTGCATCCGGCTATTATCAGATACCGGTATCAGAAGGGTCACGTCAATTTACGGCTTTCGTTACGCCTGACGGGCACTACGAATACACTAGAATGCCTTTTGGATTAGTAAATGCACCAGCGGTGTTCCAAAACATGATTAACAAGTCGTTAGGCACGAAGCGTTTTGAGCTCGCTATACCGTATATGGACGATCTTTTATCAACGGGGAGTACTTTTGAGGAAGCCTTTAAAAAGGTAGAGGATATTTTAAAACTGTTGAGAGACGCGAAACTGACTTTAAACATTAAAAAATGCTTTTTCTTTCAAGCGGAAATAAATTATTTAGGGTACGAAATATCCGAAACAGGTCTAAGACCTGGAAATGCAAAAATTCAAGCGGTCTCTGAGTTTCCAGAACCCACTAACGTTCACCAAGTGCGTCAGTTTGTAGGCCTCGCCAGTTTTTTTCGTCGTTTTGTTTATAATTTCGCCACAATTGCTAGACCTTTAACCAGACTTACAAAAGCGGACGTACAGTGGACTTGGGGAGAAACAGAGAAAAATGCTTTCCAGGAAATTAAAACAAAATTAATTACTCGTCCAATACTTGCTCTTTATAATCCAGACTATTACACTGAAGTCCACTGCGATGCGAGTAAGATAGGTGTAGGAGGAATGCTGCTCCAAAAGTCCGCCAACGATAGTCCTCTACGTCCGGTTGCCTATTACAGTCGGCAAACGACACGTGAAGAAGAATTTTGGCACTCCTATGAGCTTGAAACCATGGCCGTTGTGCTTTCATTAAAGAAGTTTCGGGTCTACTTAATTGGTATACAATTCACAGTAGTCACGGACTGCAACGCATTAAGATCAACGTTGACTAAACGAGATCTTATACCAAAAATTGCTAGGTGGTGGTTGATGCTCCAAGAATTTAATTTTGACATCGAGTACCGAGCTGGATGCAACATGCAACATGTCAACGCGCTAAGTCGGAACCCAGTCTCGGAACCCGACGGTCAGGAAGAATTCACTATTATGAGCATAACAACTACTGATTGGTTACATACAGTACAAATGACGGATCCAAAACTTAAGCATATTAAAACTATTTTACAGAATTATGTCTTACGCGATGATAAATTATATAGGCGAGATGGAAGAAAGTTAAAATGGGTGGTACCTAATGGAGCTCGCTGGAGGTTATGTCAACTTAGCCATGATGAGGCGGGGCACTTTGCTGTTGAAAAAACATTAGAGAAAATGCGCGCAGATTACTGGTTTCCTAAAATGAAAAGCTTTGTCAGTAAATATGTAGCAGCATGTATTAATTGTGCTTATAACAAGGAGATGACCGGCAAAAAGACGGGGTATCTACATCCTATCCCAAAAGTAAACTGCATATGGCACACATTACACATGGACCACTTGGGTCCTTTTATTAAAAGCAAACGGGGTAATACATATATTTTAGGCATTATTGATGGGTTTAGTAAGTATATTTTCATAAGAGTGGTAAAAAACACTAAATCCAAAACAACCATAAAAATGTTGGAGGATATATTCACTGAAATCGGGTATCCCAAAGTTATTATCTCGGACCAAGGCACAAGTTTCACATCAAAAACATTCAAAGATTTTGTAACGCAAAAGGGAATAAAGCACGTGCTAAATGCAGTGGCAACTCCTCGGGCTAATGGAAAAATTGAACGTTATAACAGAACGATCCTAAACTCTTTGGCATCCATGAATCATGGGCTTGACGAAAGGGATTGGGACGTAAATGCGTCTAAACTGCAATGGAGCCTTAACAACACCATAAATAAAGGTACCGGTAAATCGCCTTCGGAGATCGTTTATGGCCAGAGAACTACTGGTCCAGCTGAAGGGATCCTGAAAGGGGCTCTTCAACAATCTGAAGAGGTTACAGTGGATGATAGAGAGGAGATTCGAGAACAAGTAGAAGATAATATAAAGAGTAATCAACAGAAAATGAAGGAAAGGTTTGACCAGACTAGAGCGCCTACAAAAATGTTTAAAGAAGGCGAATTAGTAATGATCCCAAACCATAACCCGGATAAAGGCAAGAGTAAGAAGCTAGCCCCTAAGCACCGGGGCCCTTTTAAAGTAACGGCAGTTCTCAGTAATGATAGATACCAAGTCTCCAATATTGAAGGCCACTCTCAACGCAAGTATAGTAATATATTTCCCGCTGATCAGTTAAAACATTGGGTTACCTTTCACACTTCGCCGGATAATAGTGCTGATGAAACCGATAGCGATGACTCTGTATTGGCTCCTAAAAGTGTTAACAACGATGGCAATGATATATAAAAAAAAAGAGGTGTGAGCAAAACAAGTACGCATTTTGATTATATTGTATATAATTCAGTAAATTTAATACCCTTTCCCATTCCTACTCTTTACAGCTTAGGTTCGGTTTCAAAGGGGTAGCATCGGCAGCTACCATACCAAAGAAGATTAATTGAATGAAGTGTATGATTATTCAGACCGTATCTGACCCGCGGGTGGCAGTACGTATCTACACTGCACTGAAGATGAAGTCGAGCTGTAGCCCGCGGGAGGCAAGCTGTAGATAACATGCATTACTGTTGTCCTCGGGCGACGCAGCGTTCAAGAGTGATCTCGTCTACGGCGACGTGTACACTTAAAAAAAAAAAAGAGTGTGGTCACGTCTACGCTGACGTGTACACATAAGGAGCTGGTAGTCGCGTCTACGGTGACGCGCATACTTTCGAAGCAGCGTGGAACAGTCGACGGCGACGTGCACCCGTCACCAAGAGCTGATCCTGCTATATTATAATCAAAGTTATAGTTTAACTGTGTTTGATTGAGTCTGTTTACTTATAGAAATGTAGTAAATTTATAGATACTGAAGTAATGTATGAGGCCATACGCCTTGTTTAGAATGGCCGAGCATAAATCGGAATAGAGACATTCCGGTAACAGAATGGCCGCCTGTTAGCAACACTGGCAAATATTATAAAATTATTAATAAAATGCGGGTAAGAATTGATTCTTGATATTGAAAAATAAGGACGACAGGCGGGTATTCGGTTACGAATGCGCGGTGCTAACGGCAACGAATGTATCATTGTGGTTTTCGAAAGATTTAGGAGTTATTCCTTAAGTTGCAATTGTGAATTAATCAATATATTACATATTATAACAATACATTATATGAGTTATAATCAAAAGGTGTTCCTTCATTTCTGGAAGTCCTCAACCTGGAATACTAGGATGCTGGCGGCATTTCCTCGTTGTTGCGCAATGCTGATACGTTGTGCGAGGAAGCCACCAGCTCTTCGGTCACCAGTAACATCAACCAGACGTTTCGTAATTTCTACGAAAAACTTGCGTGCGCTGGGACCCCATAGACCAAGAGTTTCGACCCCGAATGGTACAAAAAGTACTATCTGCGCAGGTTCTTATATTTATTACGTTTTAAATCTCCGGTGCATTCCGCCGCTCCGCCCGCTTTTACATTAGTTCGTTGGAGATGGGACGGTGCCAGCGTGTCCACGCAGGTAGCATCCCACACTAGCATCCGTCCCAAACTCCAAGAAATCTCTTTCCGTCATCCCTGAAATTGCCAGTTGACTCAAGGAGAGCAGGCACGTTGATGGTGGCAAAAGACCGATTATGTCATTAAGAGACGCATGTCTCAATAACGGCCTGCATTTTTTTTACAACACAATCCATGGTGTCCCAGTTGGTCCACGTCTGTGCCACAAGGAACTTCAGTGAGCAAAGTTGTCGTTTACGTTAGTGAAGAACAACTTTGCTGGCTTGTATAATAATAATTCATAACTACTTTTTGTAATTTCTTGTGTATAATTTTATTTACATACTTTATATAACAAATAACAATATAAAAAATCTTTTACAGATATTATACAGAATATTTTTACGCAAATTGACAATTTCCCACAGTAATTTAAGTTTACAAACAAAGTCTGTTGTCTACTTGAGATAGTTTAGTTTAGTTTTATTTATTTCTTATTGAAAATTAACATTATATTTTGCATGTCAAGATAAAATAAAATGAATTCACAAAAAGATCGTCGCAATAATAATTTCAAATAATAAGCAATGGCTATGTACAAAATAATAGGACTTTCTATAAATAAAATAGAAGGTCACAGTGGCATGTCAATTACAATTTACATTCAAATACCTAATTTATTTACAAATAATGTAATACAATGAAATAATATAACTAATACACGCAGCAGATGCAATTTTTTAGTAACTTTTTGAACAGTAAGTGCCTGTAAAGTATATATATTTATAAACTGCAATAAATAAGCTATCTTGTTGTATTTTTCTTAGTTGAATTAATACATTTTTAATAGGTACATTATATCATATTTTCATGAAAAAATAATTAGTGAAAATATATTTAATAAACCATTCCGCTTGCACATTCGCCCCCTCTGCCCAGGCCCAACTGGTTTTCCCTCCACATCTTTAAAGAGCTATTTTCAGACCCTTTAGCTCAGTTTACAGATTTTTGAGATTCGAACGCTCGAATACAAAAACAAGTGATCGAAAATAATCGCACGTGAAAATTTGTCACGATTATATTCGCATGATACCATAGTTCGTATTTTTGGAAGTCACGGGATTTATCACTCGAAATGCTAGTGGAGTTTCTTTCTACTTCGTTTTTATTTACGTTTGAATGAAATATTCGAGCGTTCGAATCTCAGAAATCGGCCCCCTGGTCCAAATTTCAGAACTCTAACTCGCAGGCACAATTTTTCCCGTTAGCGACTAAACTAATAGATCAGATTGAAGCATTTTTTCTCCTTAATGCGATAACCTTAATATCAGAGGTCTGCGTGTATTATCTATAAGATTTATCAAAGATTTCGCATATTACGCATTATTCTTTGTTTAAAGACTTTACCATTTTTGCTTACTAGGTACAATAAGTACCAAAACCGTTAAGACTCTCCAATTTAGGATTTATCCCTTTACGTTTAGTAGTCGCCGATAGGATTTGATAAAAGACGCTGACTTGTCTAACAGAGAGTTAATGAATATTAGGATCTTTATTATGAGGCTAGGCTACATTGCGCGTACTTCGATGTAGCGGCTATACGAGGTTGCGGGAAACGTGCGGAGAGGCAGCTGCCAATTTCATACAAATAAATTGAGCGATGACGCCTATTGCAGAGCCGTAGCGATTTTCAAACCTACAGTATATTACAACTAGGTTTAATGCAATTCCGTCACTCAATTTATCATGGATATTGACAGATGCGCACGTTACGTACGTTTCCCTTAAAAGCCGCAACGACGCATTGTTATTTTAACAAAACTCAGAAGGCCTAGCATGGTTGCCATTTTATCGGCAATCACGCTATGCGTCACTTTCGCACTTACATACTTGTAAGAACGTGACAGCCACAGTGATAACCCGACATCGACAGCAGTTCACAAATATAGGTAAATGGCATTTGAGCAGGTTTACAGTAGTAAACCTCCTAGTAAGGTGATTACGTTTTTATTGCGTACCTATTGTTGTAGGTAATCGTAGTCTCATTCAAAAGCAGTATTCTTATGTAGGCTCAAGCCGGATGACTGCATACTTTCACCTCATTGGCAGAATGATAAACTGCCTAAGAGCGTGAATTGTATGTAAAAACCTCACATCTAGCGTCTGACGGCCGTTGTTGGCATCTACTACGATCTTTTGCTAAAGGAGACGTAAAGGTACTGATGAATGACACAATCTCTTCTTCTTAGGCGTAAGCTCTTGACAGAGCTGTCGTGATCACCCATGCGGTTTGGTGGTGGCACGTTGCACGATTCTTCTCCAATTCCCCCTGGCCTGAGCTTTGTGAGCACATTCGTTGATGGGGGCCGTTGTTAGTGCCTTAATCTGATCCGTCCATCGCATTGGCGAACGGCCTCGCGATCTAGAACCATTGACTCGGCCCTGCACGACCAGTCTTTCCACCGAGTCTGGACCTCTGCGAGAAACATGTCCGAAGTAGGTGAGGATTTTCCTCTGTACGACGGCAGACAGCCTTTTCTTAATCTCTAGTTCATTAAGAATTGAAACGTTGGTACGACGTTGAGTTCATGATATTCGAAGCATTCGTCTCCAACACCACATTTCCAATGCATCTATCCGTTGTCGTTCTCTTTCTTTCACTGTCCATGTTTCTGCTGCATAAAGGAATATTGGAAATAAAAGCGATCTCACCAATCTTACTTTGGTGGTACGAGTAATGTTATGGTTCTTCCAGACTTTCTTCATGCGCTCCATGGCCGACCTTGTAACGACGATCCGACGCTTGATCTCGTCTTCTGAACCTCCAGTGTTGACTACTAGTGACCCTAAGTAATTATAAGATTGGACAATTTTACAGTTCTCTATCTGAGCTTGGCTTCCTTGGTCAAGTGATTTGTCTACAACCATTATTTTGGTCTTCTGGCGATTCAGTTTCAACCCAAAGCGTAGGCTCACGTTTTCAACACGTCGAGTCAGATCGGCGATGTTTTCCGCACTAGTAGCGAGTAGGGTCGTGTCGTCAGCATATCGAAGGTTGGATATGTTCTTTCCTCCGATCTGCACACCATCTGTCCAACCGTCTAGAGCTGCTATCCTCATGAGCAGTATAGATATTAAATAGGAGCGGAGACAGTATGCAACCCTGTCTAACACATGACACAATATACCTACAAAAACCGGCCAAGTGCGAGTCGGGCTCGCGCACAAAGGGTTCCGTAGCAGCAAATATAATAAACTTATTATGTCAATTTATACACCTGGTGAATGGAGCCTAAACTCTCCCGATATTTTGCCTTGTACTTTTATGTATGAATATTAATTTTAACTTAACCAAAATTACAGTTAAATCAACCTATCTCAAAAACTATAAGAGATACTTTGATCAAACCAAAAATCGTTGAAAGAGTTAATTAGCATGCATCACCTCTATTTTTTTTAGAATTTTATACCCCGTAGTTATAAAAATAGAGGGGGGGGGACATACTTTTTACGACTTTGAGAGCTGATATCTCAAAAACCGTTCACTTTAAGAAAAATGTTTTTTAGAAAACTTTATATCATTTTAAAAGACCTTTCCATTGATACCCCACACGGGTATGTACATCGAAAAAAAAATTTTCATCCCTCAGTTACATGTATGGGGGGCCCCACCCCCAATTCTTTTTTTTACTATTTAGTGTCATAATTTTGTAGCGGTTCATACAACACATATTCCCATCAAATTTCATCACTGTAGTACTTATAGTTTCCGAGTAAATCGGCTGTGACAGACGGACAGACGGACAGACGGACAGACGGACAGACGGACATGACGAAACTATAAGGGTTCCGTTTTTGCCATTTTGGCTACGGAACCCTAATAAAAACGCAACCATCATATCGTTCATTAGGTTCAATTAGGGTATAGCTAGTAATACATGTCATGTTTTTTAGGGGCAAATTATCGCCTGCCTCTGCCCCGTCCTCTCCCTCCTTCGACTCCCTAAGTTCCCTTTTCTCGATTACACGGGGCAAGGCAACCGAACAGCCACTAAAAAACGTGGCATGTAGCTTAAGTGACATGTAAATCCCTGAACGTGACCCTAATTGAACCTACTGTCGACGATACCTATGTGTACAGAATTTCAGCACAGGAATTTACCGATCCATAAAAGAATAATCATACCTGTGCAAATACATATTAGAGGCACTCGTAGGCACTTCTTTTCTTTTCCTGTTTTCGCCCTCGTTCCGCCGTTCACTTGTTTTTGCCTCCGTGTAATCCGTCTTCATTTCTCGCCTTATTTTGTCAGCTGAAGAGCTGCTTGGTTTCACCCTTGACGTGTAATTGGATTGTTTTTGAGTGAGCGATTGATATTATTATTACATTTTTGCTACGGCAATTCTTTTGTTTAGAAATGTATTGGAGAGGGGAGATCGGAGAAAATCAGGTTACTTCATTGAAATATATGCACATCTGTACAGGTTTTGACATTATTATACCATATTCTCATATCTCCATAATCTTTCTTATATGAATCGAATTGATGCGTAAATTATGGAATTTATTCCAAATAAGAGCACAATATTCTTAAGGCAGTTAAATACGATTATACTGATCAAGCTACATACAGCATTGGGTTGTATGAGGATTTGAGATGGACCATTTAGTACAGATGACGAAACAAATAATTATGTTGCAGAAAAGAGTAATTCTTCAAACTACTTTTATTTCAAAACATTATTTTCATTATAAATCACGGTTACTCACATCAGTAATTCTTTGTTAACTCAAATTGAGATTTTTTTCCTTCATTAAGGTCGCCATAGCCATAATTATTGTTTAACTTAACGGTTTTACTTCATTTCTGACTCCATACAAATCCAAAAGACACTCCTTGCGTTCCGTAAACAAAGCATCGCCCTATAAATACCTGCTCACTGAATATTTTACCAGTCGTTTACGTAAATGAGCCGATGGTAGAACGTATTCAACCCATTTACACTTAAAAAGCCTTAACTTCGTAATCCATTCATGGTTTTTACATCATAATGTGAGCCAGAGTTTTCCATGGTAATTAATTAAACTGGCGCTACGAATCAATATGCGTAATACGTTTGGGTAAATACGGCGTTGGCGCGGGGCCAGGTGCCTGAGGTTTCCGCGAGGAATAATCCAGGTGAAACAGTTTGGGAAAGCGTTAAATTGCGATTCACACGTTTCATATTGAAGAGGTTTAATTGGCAGTGTATTTTGACGATGCTGTATGGACAAATTGAGGATTTATAACAAAACCACAACAAAACCTAGTTAAATGGATATAAAATGAAATAAAACACTTTAAAAGTGTTTAATTTAATTGGGTAGGTACGTTTTAAGTTTACGCTATAAATATGAGGTTAGTTATTTTTTTTATTCATTTCTTCCAATGAATATGAATAATGACAAAAAACTACACATGCAACTATAAATCTGTATCATAAGCAACGATAAGTAAAATACATTTAAAAATAAATACAGGCCAAAAAACTAATAATAAACATGAAAATATACCTATTTCTTTTGCCTTTAAAGCCTCTCACATCGCTGGCACTAAAATAATTATATTAACCCCACTCAGACTTCTTCCACGCTAAAAGTAGAAATGCCGTAAATGAATTCGAAAGCATCGTGATAAAAACATGTTTATTAGACATAAGTCTTTTGTAACAAGAAAACATTTGTCGCCAATCAGTTCGTTAGTACTGTAGCAAACAATCGCAATCAGTGTAACTGACCATGTGTTTCCAATGCTTAGCGAGCACAAAAGATACGCAGACGGTGTACTGCCATTTTGCCGGATTTTGTTTCGCATAATTTCATTTCCCAAAAAATACATCGCATTAAGTTTAGTTAGCATACCAACGTTTACCAAATTCTTATTCCCATAGTTTCATTTGATCAAATTACCATTAGGTTTGGTTAGTATGCCAAATAAAAAATCCTACCCTCTCCGGAGGGTCCAATGTCAAGAGCATGGCCTTTCGATGTCTTTTCGGAGCTCTCAACCTGAGTGCGAATTTCGCCATGAGCAGGCTGTGATCAGAGCCGCACTCCGCTCCCGGATATGTCTTCACATTTAACACAGATGATTTCCAACGTGTATTCACGAGTATATAATCAATCTGATTCCTATATCGTGCTCCAGGAGAGGTCCACGTATACAGTCTCCTTGGGTGGTGTTGGAATTGTGTGTTAGTTATGCAAAGACTTCTGTCAATGCAATACTCAATTAGTCGCTGGCCTCGATCGCTCCGGTTTCCGAGTCCGAATCTTCCCACTATATTTCTGATATGATTATCGTTGGTGGTATCTTCGACCTTTGCATTCCAGTCCCCAAGAATGATGGTGATTTCTCGCTTCGGTATTTTATTCAGCGTGGTGGTTAGTACATTGTAGAATCCGTCGATGACCTCTTCCGACGCTTTCTCCGTGGGCGCGTATATTTGAATTATATTGAGAACGTTGGGTTTCGCGTTGATTCTCATAGTTATAATTCTATCCGACACTGGATTATAGCCAAGCACGTACTTGTTCATGTGCTTTGGAAGTAGTATGGCTACTCCCTTTTCGCTTTTGTCCACGCAACCAGAGAAGTACAGGGTGTTGCCACTTGCCGTGTTAAAGTGGCCTTGACCTCGCATGTGGGTTTCACTCAGACCAGCTATGGAGATGTGACACTTCTCCACCTCCTTCTCTACCATAGTCAATTTGCAAGCCATCAATAATCCACGGACGTTCCACGTTCCAATCCGATGTTCGTTTCGAATTGGTAATTGCTCTATTTTGTTGGTCTGAGCTTCGCCTTTAGAATGACTTGCTATCGGGGCCTGGCGTGTCACCCCGGTAGAAGGTAGAATCTTAGGTAATAAATAAAAAAATGTGAAATGTATTTAGGTAAGCGAAACGTTGTATGCCATTAAATGATTCGGCCAAATGAAAATATGGGAAACGTTGTTTGAGAAGTGATAATTTTCCATACCATTTTCGGCGATATATTAGTAAACCTACGCCGGCTCATGCAGGCTTAAGACATTAAGTAGATGCCAGTGACCTGATATCGGGTTCTCTGTTCTACTTACGCTTTCACCATGTAGGTACTTACCTATATTTCCCAGACTACGCTTGTAGCGCGCAGCACGCTCTTTTTTATGAGATATATTATTTAGAAAAATTCGAAGATCGTCTGAGTTTCGACCTTGGAAGAATGACGAAATGATAAAGAGCATTTTGTAAATGAAGTTGCAAACTACAGACACCTAAGTGAACCTTATAAAGAACAACATTCAAAAAACTCACCGTGTGATGCGCGACCACTTAAACCGTCTACGTTCAAAGTGACGTGGTACTAAAAAAAATCACAAGAAGGCGCAACCAAGAGCAAACTTGGATAATATGGTTCTTTTGAGCATATTAATCGTCTAGACAAAATAATCGATTGGAATACTGCCCTGTTTGCTCTCTGGATGTGCTTCACATACCTATAAAATTCATCTGCATAAATCCATGCACTGCATAATTAGCTTTTTCAATGAAGACTGATTTATTTATATTTCTATCTATGATATCTTTACACAGTTAAGATGGTAATGTGTTAGACTGTGTGAAGATTTTTTCGTCGGTTCAGAATAGATTATTTCTTGGATTGTCTTCAGACCATAAATCGTAATGTATTTAAACCCTTTTATTATGAGCTTTTTATATGAAAGAAAAAGTTGTATACAACCACCTAGACCAGGGTGGCCAGAGTTCATGCCTGTGTCATGTGTACGAGTGTCTTTCCAAAATTGTGCAAACCAAATATTGCAGTAATAAGTTACATAACATAAGAGTCGAACAATGTCCAAGTTCGTTTATCACTTAAGTCCCTGCACCTACTTACTCTTTCTGGTTTAGCCCATTGGTTGACTGGTAGAGAATGCCTTAAGGCGTTAAGTCCACCATTTGTGCCATTTGTATTGTGCAATAAAGTTTTAAATAAATAATAAATGTTATATCTTCGAAGCAAATTAACTTTCCAACTTCGAAGTGTTATTTTAAATGTCCAACTTCTATTAAATTATAACGTTAACTTAACACTTAGGAACGGAACTAGGAACGGAACTAAACAAACATTTTTAAAACAGCGACAATACAACGTTCTATAACACGGTTATGAAAGTAATTTTAATACCAAATTAGTCACTGTTCATTTCATCTTTTGTTCCGTGGGATGCATCCTGTGTCTAGCCCCGTCTTATCTCCACCGAAACTCTGTGAGAGCAGCTTCAGCGGCAGAGGAGAAAGCCAAGGTGGGAAAATACAGTGGTCTCAGTGCCAAATATAATTTTTAACCCCACTAGGTATTTTATCCTTAAAAACGTAAAGCTCAAGATTCCAGTTTTGGAATCTCTCACTCACTCGGGTCTCAATATAAGCCCGAGAGTTAAACAACAACTTTGTTCCCTTGTATAATAAATGTGAAAGTGAAAGTGTGTGAAAGTGAAAGTTTTTATTTGGCGTAACTAATTAACAACTTAATAACTAAACATTATTATATAATAATATTGGTATCTACACCAAAAAGGATTCCACTCAGCATTAGTCGTGAAATCACGACGCTGGTTTTCCAGGCAACCTGAACTTAAACTAAGACTTATAATAAGTATAAAAAATTATTTAACACAGTTTGATAATCTATATAAAATCTTAAAAGGAAAATGTAAAACTTATTACATGCATTTCTATGGTTTAAAATAAAAACTGTTAAGATTAAGTTTATTTATTAGCATGCGAGGATGCTTAAGGCAAGAAAGAAGTAAGTGACAAATAATTATGTAGTATAGGATATACGTCTGCTATATGTCAGGAATTTGTTTAAGGGTTAAGTGATTTTTAAAGTTGAGCTTGAAAGATGTTACAGATTTGCAATTTTTAATTGGTGATGGCAAAATATTGTCTTCTGTTACCGCGATTGTTATTCATTGAAATTAAACACTTTAGAACATAGGGTCATGGTGTTAATAAACGCGATTAATCCGTTCTAAAAGTGTTTAATTTCAATGATGATGGCAAGTTGTTCCAACACTTTGTGGCAGCGTATCGAAGGTTGCCACGAAAAGCAGGCGTCATGTGCTGCGTACAGTGCGTACCAATAAGTCTCAGAGCACCAAGAACATGAGACACTTGGAGAACTTTAGTTTGTTATACAGATTCGCCGGTTGTTGGTTCAAAATGACTCCAAAAAGCAAAGAAGCTCCAAAAGTGTAGGTTTCGTCTAGCAGTCATTTACTTATTTTGATTAACTAACTATTGTTCCTTTCGATCCGTGGGGTCGTAGCACTCTGAGTTTCTTCAAAGACTTATCGAAGACAGTCGGAGATGCCACAGGAAAGCCAAGAGACCCAAGAGAACGCATCACCTACTCGGCAACGCAACGAGGAAATGCTGCCAGCATCCATCCTCGGTGTAATGCCGCAAGGGCCTGTTTTAGATTTAATTATAGTTATACTTTTTGTTTTAAATTGTATTCACCTATTTTAGATTTAAGGTAGGTAGAGGTACCTATTAAATAATATTTAAAACGGGTCACTCACGTAATTTAGTCGATTTTCGCTCGACATGTTTCGTTCTTTACGAAGAACGTCATCAGGAGCGACCACCCGCGACAGAGGCAAGTCGTACACACAAAGTCTTAAAGAACGAAACATGTCGAGCGAAAATCGACTAAATTACGTGAGTGACCCGTTTTAAATATTATTTAATATGTTCGAGTCTCACGAGAGTTTTATAGTTAGAGGTACCTACCTAATATATACAGTAAGAGTAACTTACTACCTAGCTAGGTAAGTTACTCTTACTGTATATATTTAGAAAATAAATGTTACATTCTAATTGTATTATATGTCTTAGTTTAGATTATTACTATAAAGGCGTTGTTTGTTTTAAAATTTAACAAAACTATTTGAAAAATGTATATTCGTAGACTCGTCAAAAGTCAAGCTAGTTTTGTTTAAAATACCTATCTAGTAAACCAAGATATGGTAATTCATGTAAGCAACTTCATCAAAGATTCCCTGTAGCTACAATGTAAAGTTGTTTCAGTAAATCAACCTTGCAAGTGTTCTGTTCATATTCGCTAGCACGATTCAGTTGTTCCTTTCGAACAATCTCGATTTTACATACAAATGGCTTGGGTCACGGAAATAAACATAGTGAATTTTGATTCTGCTACATTTTCCAATCCTACGATATGACTCAACCCCCGGATGCATAACCTGTGTGTTGCATTCATTATATGGTACTACTTAAGTAGGTATCTATACGACACCATAACTCAAAGTGAATGAGTTATTTTGCAGTCGAGACTCAAAGGACTCTGCTATTTCACCAAGAAGACATTATGTTTATTATGATAAGATAAGATAGGATAAAAACAATAAAGATAAGATAAACAAAGTGTTTTCTTCTAAACTTTTTCCCGGCTTATACCACGGCTGTACTGCTTGTACCATGCTTCAGGGAGCCTGTCCCTGAGCCATGGCATAAGCCCGGGAGCCTATGGGACCGCTTTAACAACGAATTCCAAGATTTGGTGCTAGTTTTACGAAAGGGACTGCCACCTTCCAACCCCGGGTTTCGTGGCGATGTTTTGCTCCACCGAAAAACGATTGGTACATATCGTGGTTCCATAAAACTCATTGATGCGAGCCAGGGATATGAAGCCGCGACCTTCGGATTAAACATCGCACACTCTGATCGCATGGCCACCAACGAGCCACGTAAAAACAAACTCGCATACTCACTGTATGACGTCGAGGGATCTAATCTGTCGATACATGGGGGGTCGTACTTCGAGATGCAGTTGCAACTAAAAGTTTGTACGGAACCTTCAGTGCGCGTTTCCTAAATAAACTGTGCAAATGCCATCCTTTGGGTCAGTGTCATCCACTGGGCCGTCTACCAATAGATGATAATAATAATAGTATAGTAATAGATTCAAATGTTGTGTGGCAGTTCTGAAGAACTGATTCTAGTTTAATCTTTATCTAATACGTTTAGCCATGTTTAATGTAACTGGCCGATTTAAAATTAAAATTGCAAATACATACTTGGGTATATCTGGCCTCGATAACATAATAATATGGGTTATCTATATCCAAAAAATGGAATTCCATTCCTAATGAGAATTCCTAATGGGGTAAAACGAAACTGGGAATAAAACGCATAGAGAAAAGTAATATTGGATACTTCATCTATATACTCCGGCTTATATTTTGCTTACTACTATCTCCACCAGCCTGTTAAGACACAGTTTATATTTGATTAATTCTCGATGGACGTAGGAATTCTCTATTCCAGATTTTTATTTTATTTATTTAGTTCCCATATGTTACAAGCATGGTTGATGCTTATCCAATGATAGGTAGCCACAGCAAGCTTATCTTTAGGTAACCAATGTAAGTAACCATAACTAAGAAGACTAGGTTGAATAGGTAAAGGAACAAAGGTTTTTTTGTATATTTGAAACATATTTATATTATAATAACAATATATTCGGTAAGTACCACTTATATCATGAGTTTATTTTACTTTGTCCCAGAAACAATTAACAGCTGATATATGGTCGTACCCGCGTTGGGGTCTAACTTAATGTAGTCTTCCATAAAATCTTCCCACTTGTCCTTCAGTCCTTCAAAGGGATTCAGGCATTTCATCATTTCTGGAACACAAAAAATAACTGTAATCTAGCCATTGCCAATAATTCAAACTATCAATCATCAATTCGAATATTCAGGTGGCAGGTGTAAATTATTATACAAAACCAGAAAAAGGGAAATTGTAATAGCTAAGCCACACCACTTGCAAATACATAACGCCATTGTGCACTGCCTTCAGCTTCCTCCATTTTGCAGGAGCTGCAAGAAGTGACGTAACTACGTAACTGCAAATGTAAGTGATGCAGCTTAGCAACTGGGATAATAAGCGCAGAAACATTCTAATTTCAACTGAATCTTAGATAAATAATATTGTCTTCTGTTACCGCGATTGTTATTCATTGAAATTAAACACTTTAGAACGGATTAATCGCGTTTATTAACACCATGATCCTACGTTTCGAGCCCTTTACAGCACTCGTTTTCACAGGGTGAGGGGGTGAGGGTGGGGTGGGGTTTTCAGGGGTTTCATGGTGTTAATAAACGCGATTAATCCGTTCTAAAGTGTATTTATTTCTTAGATAAATAAGTAAGCATTGAACGTTTACTCTATACATGTCTAGAAACCAAATGGAAACAATAAGTTTGCAGGCTATGCAAAAAAATACTTGAAGTAATTTCTTTATAAGCATCTATCTTAAACCACAGGGGACCCTGGAGCTGGTGCTTACCTCTTCTGAGTAAGCATTCTAAGTTTACTAACTGTAAACTGTGTGACGTTTGCTAACTTTGCAACAAACGACATGCCGTCGGTAATGACTAGATCATCAATTAAAAACTTACCTCTAAATTCTTCGACGCCACCTAAATAATCATACGTAAGTTCCCGCGCTTGTATTTTAACATTTTGGAAACCAATTTTCTTTATTAAACTTCTGATTTCGTATCCTGGATCCTAAAACAAACCAATTATAAAACTTACGCTATTAATTGCGTTGCGTTCATCCATAGGTTCATTTGCATCAACCGGGGTTAATCCTTTTTTTTCATACGGTATTTGACAGATAACGCTGGGCAAAGTCGTTTCAAACTCTTTAACTTTAGCTTTAACCTTTAAACAGGTTATGAATGTTGTGTTCCATTGCTTGCAGATAATAGGTCCATTAACCTGTTCTCTGGAGCTGCCCTAAGATGTTTAACACCAGGCGTGCCGCAATCTTAGTTGCCACAATGAATGCGTCTACTAAGAATTAGTATAAAAAATACATGCCTTAGAAAAGTGATACGGTGACATAAACTTGGTCTCGATATCTTGAAGATCAGCCCTCCATTTTATAGTACGCGAAAGTTTTAGATAGTTATCATAAATGTTGCATTTGCCAAGGAATATTATTAGGCAGTTGCCGCCATCTGCCAGCATCTTATAAACGTTGAGAAACCCCTTTCTGTAATTAAATATTATTGAAATGTTGATAAAAAAAATTTTTCTTCATTTAAAAACATGGCACGATACATTTAGATTCAGCTCTACGTAGCTCAAGTCCGGTCATGTATGGAGTACTGCAGCCACTTATGGGATGGTTCCGCCAAATACCAGCTGGCTGCCTTAGATTCTATCGATAGACGCGCCCGAAAGCTTATTGGAAACTCCGAACTGGTGGAAGGCAGGCTATAGTGTCTTGAACACCGTAGAAAAGTAGCCTGCCTATCGGTATTTTACAAGATGCATTTCGGGGAGTGTGCGGTGGGATTGCACGATCTAATCCCGCTCCGTTCTGCCACCGGGTGACTAGACGCGGACAATCGTTCCACCCTTACGTGGTCTCCCTGCCGCTAATTCGCACAAAACGCTTTGCCTCCAGCTTTGTTACGCGAACAGCTAAGGAGTGGAATTCTCTACCTGCGAATATATTCCCTGCCCACTATAACTTAGATCTTTTTAAATCGCGAGTGAATAGACATCTTTTAGGCAAGCATGCTCCATCTTAGCACTTACCATCAGGTGAGATTGTAGTCAAATGCTTACCTATTCCTCAATAATAATAAAAAATATATTGTTTTTATTTTCAATACCTGAGCGCGTAGCCAAGATGCCAGTCGCTCACGCTTCATAGCATATCGTAGTTATCTCTCTCTCTCTATCACTCTTCCTTATTAGTGCGACAATGACAGTCGCGCTTCGTTCGCGAGTGAGCGTTAGCGATTGGCATCAGGGTGCGTAGCCAAGATGCCAATCGCTCACGCTCAGTCGCTAACGAAACGCAACTGTCACTGTCACACTAATAAGGAAGAGTGTTCAATTTAGTCTTTAAAATCGTTTATTCTATTCGTCGTGAGTAGTGCTCAAAGTTTTAGAAATAGTGAAATTATTAATGAAAATAATAATAACCCAATCCTACTTACTCTTGCTGTTGAACCCAATGAAACGTGTAGTTTGAGACCACGTGGTCAAAGCATCCTTCCAATTCCCGGGGTACTTCGTCTTCTATATCAAGTGTCATGAATCTAACTCTTTCACTCTCGTAGTTCTTCTTTGCAAAGTTTACACACGCTTCGCTTTTGTCACTCCCGACTATTATCATATAATCCTCTGGAATATATTTTTTCCAAAGGCCCATAGTGGTGCGTCCATCACCACAACCGATGTCGAGGATCCTTGCGCTTCTCTGTTTCCATTCAAATGGGTATTCCTTTAATATGACTTCTAGATCTCTGCTTTGAACATTACTGACATGTTGATATCCTTTTGGATCCTGCATGGTTTGAAAGATGATGTCTGTACTAAAATTGAATTTCTAAAAGAAATAATCTGTATCAAGACTCACCAGGAACTGATATTAGTTTGGAACTGTCAAATATAAATAGTTGCTTATCCGTGTCCCTACAACGTAAATGGACGATTAAATATTCAAAATTCAAGTGTTTGATTAAGGAGTTCAATGACAATGCGGCTTGTTGCTATGAAGAAAAAGATTAACACCACACATATTCGCTGAGACTTACATTCTGTTTGTCTAAGTCTAATTCCAATTCATTCTGACATTCATTCAGTCGCCCTCGAACACATTTAGTTTAAGTACTTCCATTTGTTAATGCATGCATTATAAAAACATTTTTTTTTTAATTCAGCTTTTAAGTGTGAGTCATAGTTGGATAGGTATTTAAAAAAAAATAGGAATTTGAAATCCAAATTTTTTATGATAAAGGAAATATTTTAGGGAATAATCGCTCCGGAAGTTACAAAAAAGTTCTCACAACGACCGTTAATTTTTTTAATGTTACATACTTACACCTTGCACACCAATAAAATTTCAATTTAATTTTACTACGTATTGTTTTCAATTTTAAACCTAACTTTTTGCACATAAATGCAATTAAATGATAGTGATAAATGTTTTTCGCCTATCAAGTCATAAAAGCGAGGTTGGAATTATAGATATCGCACCTTAATCACAAACCAAACGACAAGATATCTTATCAACCTGTTATGAGTATCTATACAGGGTGGGTGGGTATCTATATCGTGAATCGAAATATTTTTCGTCTTACGTGATTAACAATAACTTAGAGTCTTATTAAAGCTAAATGAAGCACGTTTTTGTTTTGTTCACTTTTAATTTGCTTTATCCTATTTTTTTTAAATTCTTGGTCACCCTACATTATTTTTCGCACTTGTCACGCAATTTCAACAGTAGATATTCAACCTCTTAATTTTAAAGCTGGCTGGATGTTTTTTCGGCATCCATTGTCAATAATGTCAACATCGTCGACATTGTCAATATTAGTATTTCTCATCGATGGGATAAAAATGCCTCCGCCGTATCCGTACACGAACATACAAAGGTTTGATATGGTGTCTTTGTACGCTCAGACTGGCAGAATCGGTGAAACACAAGAACTATTCAGAAGAAGGTACCCCGTGTCACCGGCACCAAGACAAAATTTAATTAAGAGGATGGTACTTATGAAAGCACGAATGTTTTAAATTCCCATTAACATAATACGAACATATTAAATAATATTTAAAACGGGTCACTCACGTAATTTAGTCGATTTTCGCTCGACATGTAAATAATAGTAAAAGTAATATGTAAATAGTAGTAGTAAAGTAGTAGGGAAATATTATTTAATATGTTCGAGTCTCACGAGAGTTTTATAGTTAAAACATAATACGAAATCTGGTACTATGTTATTCGGAATTTAAAAAATCGGGTTTTTGCTATTCTGAATTTTATGTATTCATGTTTTCATGAGTCGGAATTTTGATGGTCGGAGATTTAATAGGTTGGGATTTTCAAAATCGGTGTTATTAGTGACTTAAAAAATCGGCAATAAGTTTTTCGAAATTATGTAGTGTAATTGTGCAGTGTCAGTACACAAGTATATGATAAGATTGATAATTGATGATTGTTTATTTTGTATTTTTGTCATACCTTTGACGAAGTTACACGACTTTCAAACTTACTTCAAGCGTCATAACATAAATTTTAAACCTCTTTAACTAAACCAACTGAACCATAAATAAAATAAATTAAACTAAAAGTTTGGCCAGAATCTTTTTCGTAAAGTCAGAGAAAATCATACTATTATTTACAATTGTAAACCACGAATCAAATCATTTATTATTAAATGTTTTGATTCATGTTTTGAAGGAATCACACTACTACGTATATTATATAAATTGAAAGAAATGTCATGTCATATACTACAGAAAAAGTAACCTAAGTCTCCAGTACCTAGGGCTGGGCTCGAGCTAGCATCCTGCTGCATTCACAGCAGACGTCCTACACACTAGGCCACCCCATCACGACAGCTAAGGGCAGTAAAGGCAATCCTTTCTTATTAATCGCGTAGGGGGCGTTCTGCCAATCGTACAGCCCAAACTTATGTCTAGTTCTGCCTCTCTACCTCGAATGCAGGAGGAAGCTGGTTCGATCGCAGCCCTGTGCATCTCTTTCACTTTATAATTTAAACCTATAATTTAAACCTATAGCCTATAATTAGCCTATAATTTAAACTTTCGTGAGTCATACTGATATTAAATTGCAACGGTTAACACTCACGTATTTTTATCACAATAGGCGTGACATGTGTCGACTGCATCGGGCAGTCATCGTCGGACAGAGTGATGTTGTCACCTTCGCGGCTCGGGTATCACACCACGCCTATTGTAATAAAAATACATGAGTGTTAACCGTTGCAATTTAATAACTGTTAATCCTCTACCTTGTAGGACCAATCCAAGAAAAGGATGGATGGAGTTTAATTTGATTCTACTTTTACTGTCAGTCAGTAACTGATTTGCCAACCTATATACATTAAACTATTAATTTTCTTATTGTACATAGCTTAAAATTGCTGCTGATAACCGTAGAAGATTATCATCAACATATTCGTTATCATTCGTAGTCTGTACTCGTTATCCTGGGAATGGGCACGTATATCTAATAAATATTTGGAATATAAAATTTGTACATGTTTACAGATTGTAAATTTGTAAATATGCATAACATAATAACAGTAATGAAGTTCATTTTGCATGCAGGGCGAGTTTACCAAGTATTATTCAAAAGCAACTCGAGCGTAAGCGAGTCGAACGTCCACGTTCCAGTTATGTGTTGCTTACCATGAGTTGTATTCGATAGCAACTGCGGCATTCGAAAATATGTCCATACCGCTGTATGTACCACTACTCTGGCAGGAGCTAGACGGACATACTTTCGAATGCCGCAGTGTTAATAAACGCGATTAATCTGTTCTAAAGTGTTTAATTTCAAAGATTAATTTAGATGGAAAATGTTGTGAGTTTTATTGACAACCTTTTCCTGTTGGGCCTAACTTGTGAATTTTAATTAAGGTTTTTATTTAACTTTTATTCATTTTCGGATTGTATGTAATTTGTGTTGTTAAAAATTTTATTTTTGGCTTTCATATTGAATTTTATTATCTTAACGCGCCCCTGGTTTGCCTAAATGCTGAACTCTCCTGCACTCAAAAACCTACAGGAACGTGGCTGGTACGCGACGACTAACAAACTCATTCATTGGATAAAATGCTAATTTGCTGGCCCTGTGAATTTGAAACCACGAGTTTGCGCACCCATCACGAGCACCCACGTGTTTTACTGGAACTGGGAACGTGTGTTGATACGTAAAAAATAAAGGCTCATGTCCACGGTACGAGTCTCTTGCTTCAAACGTACAACTCTCGAAGTAAGAAAAAAATAACCTATCATGTTCTACACGTTCTATGTCGTTATTCAAAGAGTGAATAACCTTTGACTACTTATTATACTTCGTATCCAAATCGAAGATTACATATATTTACTAGCAGCAGTACACGGTTATGTGCTGTCCTTGTCACACATTTAGAGTTATAATATTATTCAAAAAAACTGTTCTCGCTCTCGCCCGCCGGGTAATTAGGAACGGCAGCGCTCCCAGCGGCGTGGTTTATCATTACATGTTTTTGTGTATGTCCGAGTCACACGTATTTTCTCGCAAAAATAGTGTTTTAGTGTATATCTATTTCAGATTGAAGGATTAGGGTGAGTGATTTTAAAGCATGAACCGATATATACTGAAGTAATACAAACAACGACTTAAATTTTGATTTATAGTTTCCTAGAGAAACTTCATATCATATATATATACGAAACGAAAATATATTTTTTTTCGTAGGCTATATCGATGAAATAGGCTTAATCTTATTAAATACCCTACGCTGCTCCGCTTCAACAGCGCCGAGTTACGTGACATAAATCGCGTGTAAATTTGTATAATTTTGCTCCGTTTCAACAATTATGCCACACATCTTCAGAACGATGAATTCAAATTACAGAAAAAAGAAACCGCGGCCTAGTTGCCGTTTAACGAATCTTCTTTCGGAAAGTGATTTTGTCCAAATGTTTGATTTTGCTTTCAATATATGTGTGGTAGATTACAATTTTAAAACGAATGTTAGTGTGGTGTATTAATCATATAATAACTAAAAGAATAGATCAAGGAATATTTACTTTGTTCGAAATAATGCTTTTACATCTACCTTCTTTTTTCTAAGTAATATAAGTAAAGTACATGTTAAAGGCACGGGTTGTTGTTCGTAGATTAACATACAAATTTAAACCTAATTAAAAGAACTTTAAGGTTCGTTATGTATTTACGCGTTATAGTATTTACGCGTTATAATTCGTATCAGGTTTGTGTACCAGACCGTATACTAAAAATTGCGCCACACGCCATACTCGAGGGTTAGCCACTTACTTCTAACCCTGGTATTTAACGAAAACAAATGTAATCTCATCTACGCAATGATTTCATCTACCTTTCCAGAGTTCTGAGATAATTATAGTAATAAGTATTGAAGTATGCAATGCTAAAAAATTATGAAAGTCGACATGAATTTCACAAATTGTAGTAAATTCGGTTAACAAAATGGCATCTAAAAGTAATTTAAAGTAAAATAGCCATAGAGGTTCCCTCATTTATCTATAGTTTTGTTAATAAAAGCTAGCTTATGATCCGGATGTTGCCGTTTCGAATATCGTCGAGCCTTCGGGACAATATAGGTATTTTAGAGGTTCCCCATTTTATCCCTAAAAGGGAGGTATGACCTCTTCAATTCTTCATGTTTGTCTTGTATTATTCGTGAAAGACAGCCTCGATTTGTCAGCTAAGAAGTACACATACTTATAGCGCTTCTTGTACGTCGTCTACCTACTTCATTTATATGAACTGTCATAAAAATATACTCGCTTATAAAGAATCATGAGCTCGCTGAAATAAGTAACAATGACTACAATCAATAATTATCATCATAATGTTGTTGCAGAGAAAAATTGTAAAATAAAAATAAGATAGGTTTCGTATAAACTACGTTCCTATTTACGAGTAAGCCTATTTCAGGTTCTATCAAGGAAATACTACTTTAATGAGTCGGAATATATAATCTTGATCATGTTTTAATGAAGTCAAAATACTATGATATTGGGATTTTGAGTCAGTTAAGGCTCTAAACTAAAGGGAAGTGTAACCGCAGCGGCAGTGCCGTATTACCCTGTTCCGCTAAATAGCGCGAATGCTTGCTGTAGCCGCTGCAGGGGTTTAATTTGCGACCTAGTGTCTATACGATTAAAGAAGGATAATTTATGTTCAGAGGTGTATTCTTTGAGTATAGGTAAGTTATTTAAGGTAAAGAATAACTTTTTTGTTTTGTTCAGACTCGAAAGAGGTTATTTTTTTTTCCCCTCATATTTTCCCTTATATTTTAGATACCGTTTTATGTAAAAATTTACAAAATACAATACCTACATAATATGCGGACCTTATATTATGATTGGTGGTTCTTTAACAAATTGCACACCTAAAAGGTGTTCAATCGCTTTCCTGCATGCTCGAAGCATGAGCGAATAACGAGAAAACTGGTTAAAGACACAAAATAGTTAAAGTTTTTTGTGGTTTTTTGCATAACAATAATACCTATACTTACTGATTTTCTTTATCAACTTTACGTATCCCCATCACGAAACAAGGATAGTTTGGTTCCGGAATTTGAACCAATATCTGACGGCGCAGTCTTGCGAATTGTTGCGGTTAGTAAAAACGAATTACAATGCAATGAAATGCATGAAATTATATAAATCATATGATTTTTACATATACATATTATAATAGAAGTATTGTAATTTGTATATGTAGGTAGTGAATGTTGTGGATCACATTTTTATGATACCTACATATAAAATTGTAGATGATATCTTTACGATAATAGGACTCAACACGACTTAATTAAAATTAAGTCGGATATTAATATGGTCGTACGTACCTACCATTAAAACCTCACCGTTTAGGAAGGTGGTAACCAAAACGGAATAATTTTACGAAGCTGAGTGAGTTTGCTAACAAAAACCTCATTGGAGAGTAAATGGTTTTAACCCAATTGAATTATCACGAAACTAATATTCCTGTTTATTGACAAAAATTGTGTCAAATAAGCTTGCTTTAATAGCGTTGAGCTTTAACACATTAATTATGTCAAGGACCACATTAATTGTGTCGAGGATTCTAGAACTTTGCTCCGCTTTAACAGCGTTGAAGTACTCCACATTATTTGTGTCGAGGATTCTAGAACTTTGCTCCGCTTTAACAGCGTTGAGGTACTCCACATTAATTGTGTCGAGGATTCTAGAACTTTGCTCCGCTTTAACAGCGTTGAGGTGCTCCACATTAATTGTGTCGAGGATTCTAGAACTTTGCTCCGCTTTAACAGCGTTGAGGTACTCCACATTAATTGTGTCGAGGATTCTAGAACTTTGCTCCGCTTTAACAGCGTTGAGGTGCTCCACATTAATTGTGTCGAGGATTCTAGAACTTTGCTCCGCTTTAACAGCGTTGAGGTACTCCACATTAATTGTGTAGAGGATTCTAGAACTTTGCTCCGCTTTAACAGCGTTGAGGTACTCCACATTAATTGTGTCGAGGATTCTAGAACTTTGCTCCGCTTTAACAGCGTTGAGGTGCTCCACATTAATTGTGTCGAGGATTCTAGAACTTTGCTCCGCTTTAACAGCGTTGAGGTACTCCACATTAATTGTGTCGAGGATTCTAGAACTTTGCTCCGCTTTAACAGCGTTGAGGTACTCCACATTAATTGTGTCGAGGATTCTAGAACTTTGCTCCGCTTTAACAGCGTTGAGGTACTCCACATTAATTGTGTCGAGGATTCTAGAACTTTGCTCCGCTTTAACAGCGTTGAGGTACTCCACATTAATTGTGTCGAGGATTCTAGAACTTTGCTCCGCTTTAACAGCGTTGAGGTACTCCACATTAATTGTGTCGAGGATTCTAGAACTTTGCTCCGCTTTAACAGCGTTGAGGTACTCCACATTAATTGTGTCGAGGATTGTAGAACTTGCTCCGCTTTAACAGCGTTGAGTCTCTCCACATTCATTGTGTCGAGGATTGTAGAACTTTGTTCCGCTTTAACAGCGTTGAGTTTCTCCACATTAATTATTTCCCTTCAGTTTGTCATCTGACAAATGTCACCTACGATAGCAACATACGATTTTTTTCTTAAAATCGTACGAAAACCTCGTGCAGTGTACAAGAGCCTTTAGATATTCATGTGAATTAAATTTTGTCGGTCCAGTCCGACATAAATGGGTCTCGCAAAGAGAAGTATTTTTTAAGGCAAATTGTAGAATCGCGTAGTGCTAACGAATATATTCAGAATTACAACTACCAAAAGCTTTAGATTACATAGTTAAGTATTCGGTTGTATTCACAAAATAAGATTAAATACCAATATAAGACGATAACTATTTATATTATCGCGTATAGATATTGTCGCGAGAAAGCATATACCGGTTTCTATCCACCATTTTCAATATTGTATTATTTATGAAAAAATGCAGGTTTTTGTAGAGTAAGATACCTGGGTGAGTAATAGACAAAATGCCAATCGTTAACGCTTAGTAGCGAATGAAACACAACTGTTTTTGTCGCACTAATATGGATGAGTGATAGACAGAGATAACTACGCTACGCTACGAAGCGTTAGCGATTAGCATCTTGCCTACGCACCCTGGACATTCTGGACAAGTAAATATATATATAAGGACTATACACAGTATCGTTTTATAAATAAAATACTCGTAGTAATATATAACAGAGTGCTACGTCTACGCGTCTACGACTTTTCTCTGTTATAAGGAGCAATATTAAGATTATATTTACGTATATAAACTAAATTTGTTATGAGTATGATCATATTGATCCTCACGCGAGATACACAATCCGTCTTTCATTTGGCAGCTAGCTCGTTCTTATTACCGCTCGCTAGGTGCACTGCGGAACATGTCAATAACAAAACTGGTCCAAATTTTTATATTAGAATAGGTTTTCAGCTCTGCTGAACTGCTTTTGAAGTAAAATATCAAAGCTACAAAAGCAAATACCTACCTACTCGACTCGTCAACGAGATTTTCAATCACTCCACTTTATGGAGGCTCATAATGTGATCAAAGTCTAATCCACAAGTATAGGTGTAGACGTACAAAGCTTGTATAACACATAAGCACGTAATAAAGTATCAGGTCGACGCGGGCGGTCACACAATGGGCGACGATAGATTAAGCGGATTTGCAGGCAATGCGTAGTGCGCGGCGCGAGTTTTATAGAGTGTGAGAATAGACAGAGCTTGCATTATTATATCTATATAATGTTGAATTATTGTAGCAGGTACCATGAAATTACTCAATTTTACCTAGAAGGTTAGGTTAGAGAAGTCTTAGCGACCGTGGACGTTAGAAGTTTCGGAATATAGAAATCCCCAGTATGATGAAATTAAACAAATTGCAATTTCCCGACCGATCACAAAGACAACTTTAGTTTAAAGCTAGTATTCCAGCAACATGCATCTGAATTCCGTACTCTGTGCCGGGGTGGCTCAGTGCGGTAATGAATCTAATATAATGGCATAAGTCGTAACTTACGGGATGAGATCACCGTGCACCGGCCTGTTCAATCATGCACATATTTTATTTAATCAGTACATGGAAAAACTCAAGAAATACTATTCGTCGCCGATTACAAGGATTACACGTAGTTCAATCATAGTATCCTAGAAACATCCATCCGTATAGCCGTACTCTGTGCCAGCCAGGGTTGCCCCAGTGCGGTAATAAATCAATCCACCGACAAAAGTCTTAACCCGCAGCTTACGCGATGTGATTACCAGCCCGTACAAGCGATCGCCGCTGACCAGATTAATGCAAACATTGTATGTATTCAATGTATGAAGAAATCAAACAAATTACAATTCCGCGAGCGATCACAAGGATAACTTTAGTTTAAAGCTAGTATTCCAGCAACATGCATCTGAATTGCCGTACTCTGTGCCAGGGTCGGCCCAGTAAATTCAATCGAACGACAAAAGTCTTAACCCGCAGCTTATGTGATGCGATCACTGGCCTGTTCAAACGATTGCCGCCGACTACATAATGCAATAATTTGATTTAATCAGTATAAGGAAAAATCAAACAAATTACTATTTGACGCCTATTACAAGAACAACACGTAGTTTAAATCTAGTATTCCAGAAATATGCATCTGGATTGCCGTACCCTGTGCCAGGGTCGCCCCAGTGCGGTAATAAATTGAATCGAATGAGAAAAGTCTTAACTCACAGCTTACGCGATGCGATCTCGGGCCTGTTCAAGCGATTACCGCCGACCACTATGTAATAATTTCATTTAATCAGTATAAGAAATAATCAAACAAATTACTATTTGACGTCTATTACAAGAACAACACGTAGTTTAAACCTACTCGTAGTATTATAGGAACATGCATCTGTATTGCCGTACTCTGTGCCGGGGTCGCCCCAGTGCGGTAATAAATCCAATCCACCGACAAAAGTCTTAACTCGCAGCTTACGCGATGCGATCACCGGGTATGTTCAGTTGGTCGCCGCCGACCACATAATGATTATTTAATATTAGGAAATAATAAATAAATTAATAAAGTTTTGAATTTTTGGAGAACACGATATTTTTAATTACTTTAATTTAGGGTGTAGTCTTTTTCCTTTGAACGTTTAATAATAGAACTTAGAACTGACATTCCGTGTATTATTTACGTGTAAAGAACTCTCACGTATTGTAGTCACGGGCCAAGTCGTCGCCAACTGTACTCAACACTTGAAAATGGAATCCTAAGATCTTCGAAACATGTCACGCGTAATGACTAAAAATACGTAGGACCTAAGTTCATCGAAACATATCGTGCGTAGTGAGTAAAATGAACATACGTGGGTGTTACCCGTAATTTTATTAGGAATTATTATAATTATGAGTTCTTCCTTGGTAAGGACCACTCCATTCGTTTTTCAAAATGAGCGGACGATATTTCAGTTTTCTCAAACCTCTGTGCAGTCAATACAGGCATTATAAAACCACCAACGAAGTTGTCTTAGTCTAGAACTTGTTCTGCTGAGTTAGGAAAAGTTTCCGAACCCGTCAGCGCCAGCGTCAAGACGTTATTGAACTTATAGAACATGTTACCTGATGCCAGAGAGTTAAGATTAACCTCCTTACAATAATGCGTGCCTAGTCAGTGTTGTAGGTGGGGCTGTGAACTTACTTACTTACTTACTCCGTTGACTCATCAATGCAAAGTGAGTCTTGGCCTCCGACACAAGAGTGCCCCATTATTCTTGGTCCTGCGCTAACTCTTGCCAAATGGTACAATTGGGACCATTTCCCCCCACCGTTACCTAGGGCGCCCAATAGGGCGTCAACCTCACAGGTAACCGCAGTATGCTTGTTTGACCTTACGATCTTCCTCCATCCTCTCCAGGTGGCCGAGCCAAAGGAGTCTATTGGCTTTCGTTTTTCCTATCATGTTAGGTTTAGCCACCAAACCACCGGACCTCTTTTGCTTCCATCCGGCTGTCGCTTCGGGCCTAGGATCTTACGAAAAATCTTCTTTTCGTTTACCACCAGCATGTTCTCCTCCTTAAATGTCAGTGTCTATGCTTTGCATCCGTACATCAGTATTGGGTGGTTTGGGGCTGTTAACTTTTTTGTCATATAAGTTCTGTGATATTTACCACATTTACAGTTGTCAGAACAAGTTAAGTTTGCATTGATTTTGATGTTTGTTGTTGTTATTTTAAACGTCATACTTCTATGAAATTATGACATTTTCTTAACACTTTCATAGTCTGTGCTATCAAAATCGATGCAGACTTATCTTAGTCGGAACCTAGGTAACTATATCACGACGACGGCGGCAAGTAAATAAAAAAACTAAAATAATTAAAAAAACACTGTAACGGGCGAATGCTAAAGTATTTTACTTGTGTTAAGTAGTGAAATCGTTCATTTCAATAATCTCTACCTCCTCAACAACAACCTCTAGCAACTCGCTGCAGCAAATTTTTCCATCTTAGTTTTTTTTTTATCTTAGTTATACTCGTATATTAGGTCGGCGAGAAAGTCATTTCGTAATCGTATACAAAAAGTTAAAACATTTTTTATGCACTTACTGTTTCTATCTGGTTGGTTTTAATAATATCACAAAATTACCTATTCAAAATAGTAATAAACAAGAAAAAAAAATTGTTGTTTTTCATTTATTTTCTGCCCGTCAAAACTAGTAGATCTGACAGAGAAATCCAATAAATTTTGCTACAAAACAAAGAAAAGTTGCGAATCAAACAGTGAACAAAATTAACACATGGTAGTGTTAGTAAAAGTGGCACAAAGTTTTTTGGGGGTTTTATAGTCTTGTTGGACTTTTACTATGTAAGTAATTTTTTTTTTATAAAAAATACGAAAAATGTTTTTCCCTGAGCTAATATAACATAGCAACATCCTCCTACAATTTCAAACAATTAATTTTAAAACTGATATCATTTCTTCGATTTAAGTCGATTTGTATGAGACAACGTCTTCAAGTCAATCCTACGCTCCAAGCCAAGGTTTATCAGGAACCTCCTAAAAGGTATTGCCTTTCGATCTCAAAGCACTTTATTTATTGCAGCAGGTAAACGTAAAAGGTTTGCCCTGATTTTAATAATAATGTGGCCTTGAGTACTCTTTTTTGCTAGCGCGTAAATTCATGATCTGTGCTTTCAGTGCATCTCACTCACAGACGCGTATCAGTAAAAGAGAGGCACTTTTTACCGTGTTGTCCTGTTCATATTGCCCAGGAGTGACGATGACCACTTCTTATAATGCGATGCGGCATTGGCTAGTGGTACGATAAATATCTTTATCTTATATTGTGATATTTATTGATCTCCTAGTCTACTACTTATATTGATAAATGACAATATTCATTACAAACATTTTTCCTGTTGAGGTGAAAAGTTGTATGTTCAGTCAAGTGCAAAAATATGGTTCGACATATTCGACTCATAAATATGGTACTACGCTCTTATTACAGCAGCATAAGGTGCTATGGGACATATTTTTGAGTAAGATGTGCACCACCATATTTTTACACTTGACGGTTCAACTCGAGACCAAAGTTATGTGCATTTCGTGCCTCCGAGTCGGTAACTATAAAACACATATAACACAAAATATAATCAGGCGTCAGCTCTCCAGAAGCGTCGACCAAAATAACACCGACATCCCAATGCCAATTGATTAATTATTATACTCACATGTGCAATTAATCGTCATCGAGCCGCGATCTCATCAATTCGGTAATCCCGAGTTTTAAATAATGCGCGGGCCGGACTCGAAGAAATTGAAATGTGTCGGGACCTCGTGGTTTCGGCTCGGATGCCGATCATTATTTTAGTAGACTTACGAAATAAGCATTTACCGTAAAATGGGATGGGTTGGGACAAATTGGTTCCGCCACCCCATTTTAGGGTATGTCATTGAAGGCTTATTATCAGGGCCCGTAATTTTCATTCCCGGTTACGTCATAATGACGTATATAAGCACACAGGATGTTTTAATACGAAATGATCAAATGACCGATGAAGTCTATCAACGTTCGATTGTAACCTCGAACGTAATAGTTTTGACACTATTCAATGACAGCATTATTCTTTCAAACGTAGAGCTTAACGTCATTTGTCTGTCATCGGCATGAAAATTACGGGCCCTGCTTATTATTTATTTCGCTGTAGACCATTGACATATTAAAAGAAACAGCACTACAAAGTAGAACAAAAACGTCAAAGATGTGGCTCAGAATGACAGTAGTGAACTTGCATTGATGATGATATTGATGATACAAAACCATAAATGTTTTGTACGAAAAGCATTAAGTGTCAAATTCGGCTACTTTATATAGGCTGTATATAGGCACTTACGGAACGTCACGTTCCAAACAAGACTATATGAAAAAGAGTCGCAAATGCTGCACTTTTATGGCGTTATTTTTTTTCGACCGATTAGGTATCCAGTTCTTTTATACTATATCTATGAAACCTACATATATTTCTTCTTTTGCAAGAAATCTTTACATCACTGTATTCCATGTCTGAATGCGGAAAAACACATTTTTATATCTACACCGTGTTTTATTTTTCTTAGATCAGCATGTACTTAGCTAGTTTCAAGGAAACAGAGTGGTATAGTTAATTTTCTTAATTTCGAAAATGTATACCTTAAATTTTTTAAATGATTAATTAATTAAATGTTTCATCAACCGCTTATGTAAAAAGGACATAACAGTAACTCTACTAAGTAAGTGTATGTCGTATCGAATACTCATACTCCATTTATACACTTGCATAGATTTTATGAAATAAAACAAAATTAGTAATTATCTCCAAAGTGGATATAATTAGAATACTAGTTGTCTTTGAGAAATTATTTTAATTTAAGCTAAGGAATGCACCCTTGAAATTAAAGCAAATCAATAAAAACACGGTGCAGAATATTTAATTCACAGAGGGTATTTTGCATGGCTGCACCATTACACCAGTTAGGAAAGGAAAGCCACACTAGAACGGAATGGGCAGGACGGAACGATCTGTCAGTTTCTACAGAAAACGTCACGTGATATCCGAGGGCTCTGAGCTATCACGTGATTTTCTATACAAATTGACATATCGTCCCGTCCCGTTCTAATGTGAGTCATCCTTAATCCAGTGGTCGCGGTTTGTCTGGCAAGACTTCATAGTAATGGTCCAATAAACAGTTGTGTTTCTCCTGCCACTTCCAATTCAATTAATTAATTCAGCAATTAACTCTACGTTCAGCAGAACTGGCGACAGCAAGGATTACTTCTGATAGATATAACGTCTCAAAGTCCCTTTTACAGCAGAACCAAAGGATTCCCAACTTTATTTGAAAAAGGTATAAGGTGATCTCGACAGCATAGTTCATTTCCGTTTCCCAGCATTACGTCGAATGCTAATTTCAATATTCAATAGACGGTTGTACAAAATGTAGGTAATTGAATTCTGGTGGCTCTTCTATAGTTGGAATATTAAACAAATGTTCGAACGGAATTAAGATCTGTTTTCACGATTCTTCGAGTAAGAAACTACGAGCGTATGGGAGAAAATTTAGATGGAAAGTAATGTCTTATTGATTCGTGCTCTGAAAAAGTAATTTGGCTAGGTACTTTATATTTTGCTCGTTTTCCGTTCAGCGAAGGTTCCCAATTTCTGTAATTTGTCGTCAAGTATACTTTTATATGACAGATATTAGGATAAATAATATCGTATGTTACTTACAAATTCTACGTAGTGTGTTTCGAATTTCATAAAAACATTTAGTAGACAGGTTGTCCAAAGTTGAAACAAACGGACACAGTGAAATTTTGCGATATCTCGGAATCACGACTTTATTGGCTAGCGGCTTCTACCAAGGAAGAACAAGGTCAGAGGTCAGGCCTCCCCTGTATACAGGGACACTAGGCACGCGCGTTATTGTGAATTCTTCCGTCAAAAGTAAGTTTTTTTATTTCCTTTTCGTGATTTTTAACCGTGATAAGTATGGAAGATATTAATTCACTTAATGTTTTGTTGTAATTTTTTTGTATTTAAGTGTATCTGAACCTAAATATTTATTAAATTGTTCACTTCTAGATGCAGTTTGTTTAATAGCTTAAAAAATAACATGTTGTCTCGTAATGAAACATTTGTATGTGGTGATTATAATAAAAATAAATAATTTTACAGGAATATGTTAGATGTAAAGTATATTTTGCTTTCGAAAAATCACAGTCTTAACTTTAAAAACAATAGAGATAGAAAGGTTTGAAATTTGAGTGTTTCGTTGATGAATAATTTACCCTATATATCTGGTGGATCACCACTTTTGATTAGTATTTTTTCAAAATCTCATGGATCAACATTCAACATTCAATGTAGGTAATCATTACATGTATTTATCAAATATCTAATATAAATGACTGTTATATATTAATATTCTGTTTACATGAACAATACTTGAACTGTTGTATTATATTGCATAATATAATTAATATCGTGCCAAGTAGATATCTAATCTTAAATAAAAACAGGATATTTGGTCTACATATACATTCATACGGCAATTTTATAACATTCATGAAAAAAGTTTTCACTTAGCCCGTCAAGAGCATAATAGATGGCGCGATTTAAATATTAATTTCCAATATGAATAAGTATTTACTTAAAATATACCTACAGTTATCGCCAAGTTATTCGGCAAATACTTCCATTTACTTCCCTGTAAACCTTTGATGTTTTACCGGAACGAACAAAAATTCAAGCCCACGATTTCAAAGCACTGCTTATAAATTAATTAGAATGCCGGCACTGTTTGGGAACTACCCACAAAGGAGGTAAAACAATTGCCTGGCTCGCTACCGGCACTGCGTCTTCAAAAATTACTGCACCCCTTTGTTTTGACAATAAATAAGTGAAGCCTGGACGCTGAGTTTGTTCCTGTGAATTATTAAGTCGATTGTATTCGCTCGGTATTAAATGCTGTAAGCATGGAGCGGTAAAGCTTTTGTCCACATTACTTCAACATAACCACAGAATAAGTAATAGTACTAATGTACAGAAAATTCTTTCGGTTGTGTCGATTTTAGTCTATTCAGATCATGCGAGGCTTTTAGCGGTTGGATCCCGGGAGGCTGGTTACTGGCTTTATACCCATCCTTTGCCTGGCGACTGGTTTGCGATTCGGGATTTCGGTGTGTGACCTTAAATCTAAAATAGTTCTTTGAGGCATTGAACCTAGGATGCTGGCGGAATCTCATCGTTGTATCGCAATGCTGATACGTTGTGCGAGGAAGCCACCAGCTCTTCGGTCACCAGTTACATTAACCAGGCGTTTCGCGATTTCGAATTTGATTAGACGAATATTTTCAAAACCCTCTGAAAGACTAAAAAAGTGCGATGCGGGTTTTATATAGCTTTCGCTGTACCACAAAACCAAATTGAAAGAATTTTAACATATGTATTTATTCGACGTACAGTTTAACCCTCTTCAATACCTACCTTAATGATTTTGTCGTCCCACGTACCATTTTTGATAGACGCAAAAAATCGGAAAAATTACCAAAATTTACAGCCAAGCTGTTGAGCTTGGCTGTAAATTTTGGTAATTTTTCCGTGTTATAGTTATTGTTTTAATACCTTCATTAGGTCCTACAGAAGGGTCAACTGAGTTTGCATAATTCCAGGAGTTGTCCTGGAATTATGCAAACTCAGTTGACCCTTCTGTAGGACCTAATGAAGGTATTAAAACAATAACGTCTAAAGTGTGAGGTATCATTGGATTGGTAGGTTAAACATAAAACGATGTTAGACATCTTTCCGTTGGGTTACCCAAAAGTATAAGGGTAAAGTAAAAGGGTTATGATGGTTGATTTCCTCATTTAACCCTTATCCACATACAAGGGTACTCATTTTCTTTTGAGCTGCATGTTAAAAATGATTACTACATGCCCACAAGCAACAAGAAATATTGGCTCTACGGTTCACCTGAACACGCAAGTGTTCTTTTCTATGGGCAATATTTAACAGCTTGTGGACACAGTAATGATTTATATCATACTGCTCAATAAAAGAGGAGCATGCTTTTATATGGATAATGGTTAAATGAGAAAATCTACCTTACATTTTTGAACCGGAAAGACAGATAACAGTGTTTGATCAGTATATTTGATAAAGTACCTAAATATTTTCGAAAATAACTGTTTAGTGTACCCCTGAACTGTAACTTTTAAACCGCAAGTCCAATCATTATGAAAAAAAAATATAAAAGTACTCGTAGATAAATACTTTCAAGGAAAATTATTTTGAACATAGTCAGTTGTCATTTTTTTAAGTCATATCCTCTTATTAAAAAACCCTATAATATGAACCGTAGAATTGTGCGAATATACTCCTTTTTGCTAGTTGTGGTCATGGTATCTACTAAAACCCCATCTAGGTTCGCTTATTGTGGCGGATGGTTAACTACGGAACCCTACACTCAGCGTGGCTTGACATGCTCTTAGCCGGTTTTTTATTAGATTAATGTTGCTTCCATAGCGTAACGGTGTCCGTATCTCGATCGTACTATATGCATGTCCTTTGATATTTATCAGCCGCTTTGCCCTGAAGGAAAACATCGTGAGGAGACAGAGCCTAACTGAAACAACGCTTATGTATAAACTAGTATAGAGGCTCTTGAATTCGATGAAGTTTTTAGCGAACCTCAGGTTTATCGAATCATAGTAAAAAACACACGCTACGAAAATAATGATATCCCAGAGTCAAAAGTTCCCATTCACGCCTCTCTTAAATTCCTTTACAGCTACATCCCGTTGAGCCCTGACTCACTGAATTTTAATGACACGCATCGTAAAGTGCCCGATCAATTCAGTAGGCGCTCGAAAAATTGAGAGCTCTTTAAATTTCAGTTGGAATTCATTAAAGTTGTAAATAAATAAATATCCTACCGACTGCGCCACTACCGGGCTTGGCTTTCCGTCAATTAATAAGCTGATTGATGATAAGTTTTATAATTTGGTAATAAAATATTATACAATTGTTAACCACGACTTAAATAATTTATAACCGGCCATATACATTCGGGCATAGCCGCCGGATCTGCAAATCAATCAATGTCCCACATTTGTCTGGCGGATGCCTGGTGGACATACTTACCCACTATCTGATACGGGACGATCTGTCAGTTTCTATACAAAAAGTCACGTGACGTCCGAGGGCTCCGAGCTATCACGTGATATTTTCTATAGAAACTGACAGATCGTCCCGTATCGGATCGGAACGGAACGAACTACTGTGAGTCATCCTTTATGCCTGATTTTATAAAACTTACCGATCAGTTATAGTCAAAAAGATTTTCTATTAGAGTCATAGTCGTGATTTCGCATTTGAAAAGTTTTAACCACCCAAATATCAACAAGTCTTGTGGGTCGCAAATCACTACCTCATACAATAAAGATCGAACACACCTTTTCTACAAATTTCCTTTTACTATGCAAAACATAGACACCAGGATTCCGGTACCAACAAAACCTGCACAGATGAAATGCGATTTTATTTTTCAGTGTCTGCTAAAAGGCAGTTTTCTGAAGCAAACTGCAGAGCCGCCGTATTCACAGTAACTGACACGAAATATACCTTCTTGTCCTTGTTTTTTAAGTCTGGAGAGTGAAGGATGGAAGATGAGGAAGGCAGTCGTGTGTGGATTCAGTATTAGTCGGTTATGTTAGTATTCCGTGTGGGGTCCGGGCTGACGCCGGTCGGACGTGCGTGGCCTGCCAACAGTGCTGCTTGCCGATGCAATGTCTTTAATAGGCCCCATAAATTGAATATATACATTAGCATGCGAGAAACTATGCGAAAATAGACTCGGTACGCTCGTGTTTTAAAAGTAGTTGGAGAATTACGTGTTTCCATTACTGCGTCTTTAGTATCGGGGTTTACTGTTGGAAGTTGTAGGTATCTTAAATATTTAAACAAACAGTTTGCAGATCAAAGAAGTTGGTCTGAGGTAATATTTTGAAATATTAGTCTGATGATAATTAAGGACAAATATCGTAGTGAACCCTAATCGCATTTCTTTTATAAAATCTATTTTAACATCTTACCAGACAAACAATTACACAAAATGGTGATGTGGAAAATTTTTCATTATCTAATAATTTATAGATACTAAAAGTAAATAAGGCGGTGAGAAAATATTAAAATAAATAGTTATTTATGGAACAGGCGCGGAAAGTAGCTGATTTCCAACAAGTGTCATAATTATTCACTAGCGAGCAAAGCGAGCGAGTGTTTCAATTGATACGCGTCGGAAATCGTCTCTACGCACATGTTTCATACAACGTTCTACGATGCATATGCTCAAAAAATGCTCTTTTTTAAGGATAATTTTGTGCAAAAAAAATATTGTTTTCCGTGAAAGTGATTTTCATAGTACTTTTTGTATTCTGTACTACTACGCTACCGCTGATAATTATTGTTTATTTCCTCGCATAATGCGTTGTAAAATGTTGTATGATACGTTCAGGTGTAGGTATGGTACGTTTGTGCAGGTGTTGTTGGTACCGGAATCCTGGTGTCTATGTTTTGCATAGTAAAAGGAAATTTGTCGATATGTAGGCCACTTTCCAACTCACTTCGTTCGTGTTTTAAGATCACCGACACTCCTTTGGAAAAAGCCTACTTTCCACACTTAAACTCCACACTTATCGTAAATAACTATTACGTTTACAAGTTAAAATTACAAGGCATGTGCTCGTAAAGTGCGTTTTCTATGGAGTTAAATCGTGCGGAAAAGTATAATTTTCATTGTGATATGATTTTGTTAAGTTGAGTTAACTGCACTGCTTTTATTTAAAATGAAAATTGAACTATTATTATTTTGCTAATAAATCTTACATAGTCTAATCTCCAGATTTTGACTCTCTTTCTACCAAGATGCGAAAATAACTAATAATTAATAATTTACTACTTACTTACACACTGACGTACGACGCACCGACTCAAAGCAAGTTTTGGCGTCCCACACGCCGTTCATACTTAAGTTATTCATAAATTGTTTTAAATAGCTTCCAAACTCACTTGTAAAATAATAGGTATCTATCAGAAAATTGCTGTCAAAACGAATTTTTCTTTATGCCATGGCTCAGGAAGCCTGTGGTCTGACCCTGGGGCCTTACCAGGACGTGATTCAGTTTAGAACATAAACTGTGTCGCTGCCATACAACTAAGCACAGTTAAGAACCTAAACTGAATCGCGTTAAAACGTCATGGTAAGGCCCCTAGGGTCCGCTTTGGCAACTAATCTCAAGATTTGTCGTAGGCGCTAGTTTTACGAAAGCGACTGCCATCTGACCTTCCAACCCAGAGGGCAAACTAGGCCTTATCGGGATTAGTCCGGTTTCCTCAATGTCACCAACTGAAACAAATTTTTGCACGAAACTTATGCAAATTATATAATTTACCAATCGATTCTCGGTGAAAGAAACACCGAAAATTGATTGGTAAATTATATAACGTTAACACGTAACGTTAACAAAAGGTTACACAAAATCAACAGCTAATTTGTGATTATGCTCATATTTTCATAATTTAGAGAACTATTCTCGGCGCGCTATGTTGCCCCAATTTAGAATCTCCGAGGACAGTCTCACGTTTACCAGCCCCGTCCTAAAACAATATTAAAATTGCTCGCTCCTGGTCCGTATTCATTACAAATTATTCAAAGGTTAATTAAAAGGGATACTCTTCGCAGGCCAAATTCTACCCAAACAATTAACTTTATTGAGTTTCCTTGAGCCGTCTTTTAACAAAAGACGCGTGATTAAAACGGTTATAATCCTAAATGTTTGATCAGCTACACTTTATAAAGTTGATGTATTTAAAACTTAGGAAATGTTTGTAACTTTTGAAAGTTTTGTTCACTTGGAACAACTTACTGACTAAAATATTAATAAAACTTTTTTAGAGATAGCTGACTAATTAAAAGCCGAAAAGCGACTAATTGATTATAAGTACCCTCTGTTTTAGAGTTGATCTTTGTAATAATTCCTTCATAACTTACTCTCCTTCCTCCTAGCGTTTTTCCGGCTTATGCCACGGCTCATGCAGGGAGCCTGGGTCCGCTTTGGCAACTAATCCCAAGTTTTGGCGTAGGCACTAGTTTTATGAAAGCGACTGCCATCAGAAGGCCTTGTAAAAAAATTTACTTGCTGTATTTGATATTTACTTCTCGATCGCGTTAGCGTATCGAGAGTTCAAATTATGTTTGCAGTTTATATAAATCATCCGGCTACTTTAATATTTTGATCTCTCGTTACGCTAACGCTGGCGAGAAGTAAATGTCAAGTAAAATATGACAAGTAAAAAAAGGGTAAACTAGGCCTTATTGGGGTTAGTTCGGTTTCCTCACAATGTTCTCCTTCACCGAAGCGATTGGTTCCCATTACTTGCAAAAAAACTCATTGGTACGAGCCGGCAAGATTTAAACCTGCGATGTGTTTAAATTTTCTGTCGGGGCAGCCACAAACCACTTATTTCGTTTGCTCGACTGTTTGCCTCTCTTTCGCTCTTGCTTATTCGAGTGGTAAACAACGTACGAACGAATGACGTAGGTAGTTCGTGGTACCCCTCCTTTCTACAGATGATATATTTTACTTAAAAAACTACCTACGGGCTTGTGCATAAATCACGCGAGGTTCTCAAGACGGGGTTACGAAATACTCACGAAAGATCACGTTTGGGGGTGGTGGGGGGGGGGGGGGGTCTAAGGTGACCTCACATGTATTTTTCTACATTGACCGAAACCAAGAAAAAATGTAGGTGAAACCCTACATCATCACTTTACACTTCAAAATAGCGAGTCGGTAGTGCAAAATTTTGAAATGAGTGACTATATAGAGTAATAGAGCAGATATTATTGATTAAATAAAATTTACGAATACAATAATATTTAGTCGACAGAAAAAATACACGTGAGGTTATGTGGGGTTAGCCTTGAACCTCACCAAAGATCCAAGGGGAAGGAAGGAGCGAAAAATATCCGAAAAAACCTCACGTGATTTGTGCACGAGCCCTAATTCGTAGCGACATAGCGCGCACTCATGAACTAAAAATATTAAACCACAATTTTTAAAATCTTCATATCATTAAGAGTGTAGGTGCAAAATACTTTTATATTTTTTTACCTAGAAGCAAACGGCAAAAACACGCGAACACCCGATTAAATTTTTCAATATCGACTGACGACAAAATGCAATCAAACATCAAAGGTACCGATCGATCATTTTACGCATCCTCTTATCTACTTCACAGTTTCACCAAAACTGTACCTTAGAACGTATAGTATAAAGTAGAATTTTCAATGAGGTTTGTGAGTAGAGATGAGTTTGTGAAAATTAGAAGGGGATAGCGTGAAGGTTGTGAAGCTTTAACTGTCCGGTTGTCGGACGGACGCTTTCGGACGGTAATTCTGTTTGTAGGCAAACGGACTGCCTTCGATTATTTATCGCCGCTTCATATATACAGGCAGGTTTGATTCGATGAGTTATGTTATGTTTTGAATTTTTGGGGGATGTGCGAATCGGCATGTTTAAATATGATAAAGGTATTTCATCAAATAATTCGATTTTGATGCAAATTTTTACGCGGACTTTTCTACGAAAAGTCAATCATTTCAGGTACGTTGTTATTTCAAGGTTTTATTGAACTTGCAACGTATGTGTGTTTCTGTGTTCATTAGGGTCAAATCTTACAAGCTGAATTTGACTAATTTCCCGTTATTCGCTCACATGCTTATGTGGGTTGGATGACAATACAATGTTATGGTACATACCATCGAGCTGATCGGATGATGGAGACCGGTGGTAGGCACAGGAACTCTGCGATAAAACAACCAAACCCCATTGCATTTGGATTTCTTAGAATTGCCTGGATGTGTGTGAGTTGGCCGTGGAAAGGAAGATACAGTCAGCGATAAAAACTTGTATCAGAAATTAAATATGTGTGTAATGCCAAAAACTTTAAACATATTTTACATGGCAGCTATTGCAATTTCCACAGATTTTGTAAATCTAAGTTTCAGTTAGGTATAAATTGAAAGTGATGTCATACACTACAGAAAAAGTGACCAAGGCCCCCGGTGAGCAGGGCTGGAAACGAACCAGCGACCTCCTGTTTTCGCGGCTGACGCCCTAACTACTGGGCTACCCAATCACGGCAGCCAGAGTCCGAAATTTCATAGGTATATGCAATCCTTTCTTGTTGTTAAACGTTTAAGGTGCGTTCCGCCAATCCTACAGCTCAGCCTTACCTTACGTCTAGTACTGCCTTCTAGACTGCAACCGGGGGCCTTGATCACTTTTTCTCTAGTATATGACATCTCTTTCAATTTATAATTTATATAATAGTAGTGTCTACGTTTCAGCTCAATCAATTGATATTCTAATACCGTATTACTATTAGCTAGCATGTTTTATGGTGACGGGGATCATGACTGTCGTAGGGATGACCCTGACGCACGCAATGGAGATAATGCTAGACAGACTGATCGGTGACCAGACACATCGCACATAAAAGACACCTTAAGGTCATAGGTATAAATAGGGACCCATCCCGCCCGAACTGCGGTGAGGAGGAAACTAGCAAGAATATGACAACGCGATATAGCATATTCGGCAGAGACAGACTGGAAGGGAGCGAACTTAAGGATGTCAACCTAAAGGTTGTCCTTCTGTTCTGCAGGTAAACGAGAAGATTCGAAAAATACTGTAGAATGGGAAGGCAGCCGTGGGCTGCACTAATGCGCCAAGTGCTCGACAGCCCGTCTGAATCCGGTCGGACGTCCCTTCTCTACATCTAATACCTACCTACTTTTACTACGATTCATGAAAACAGCCATACATTTACTATACGTTGCCGCTACTCATCGTGTACCTTTTTATACGAACTTTGGATTGTTTAGTATAATGTTGAATCGTAAACGGCCTGTATAAGTTTAATAGAATACGGAAAGCGTAGCGTTAACCTAACTCCCGCGTTCGCTCACGTCCGGACGTGCGCTATAATTCCGTGTAATCACCGCCTACCAGTACATGTCAGCGCGTGATTGACATGGCGTAAAGGGTTTATTTTTAGATCAATTTTATTAGCCTACCTAGTACCGAGAATGCTACCAGGACATTCGGCAATGCGCTAAAGTGGTCGAGACGGTAGAATGTTGCGGACTTGTAGAATTGAAATGACCGTGTATCGGAATTCGGAAAGTGCAGTGTGAGAAGGACTCCCAACAGAAAGCTAACTAAATAAAACTAAATAGAAAGAGATCAAGAAACCTTTGGATACGGATGTACGTTGTGGAGATCTCTGGAAAAGACCGGTATTTAATAGTGGACATAGACCTACTAGTCTATGATGGTCGGGTTTTTATCGTTTACCGACGTTGCTGTCACGTTCTAACAAGTATGTATGTGCGAAAGTGACGCATAGCGTGATAAGCGATAAAATGGCAACCATGCTAACCCTGCTATTCGGGTAACTTATGATACATTTTATAAGATGCTAAAAGGACAAAAATATCCATTTGAAATATAAGTAGGTTTTAAGAATAACTATATATACTTTTAATTTCTGGTGGCTTCCTCGCACAACGTATCAGCATTGCGATACAACAAGGAAATGCCGCCAGCATCCTAGGTACAATGCCTCAAATTTAGATTTAAGGTAGGTAGAGGTAGGTAGTTAGGTAAGTTACACTTACTGTATATATTTCGAAAATAAATGTTTTTCCTCATAATCGAAACTTAGCTACATTAAAAATAAAGGATGACTCACACTAGAATGGGATGGGACGGAGCGGGACGGGAAAATCTGTCAATTTCTATTGAAAGCGTCACATGACATCCGAGGGCTCCAAGCTATCTTGATTCTTTCTATAAAAATTGACAGATTTTCCCGTCCCGCCCCGTCCCGTCCCGTGCTAGTGTGAGTCGTCGTTTATACTTATTTTACTTTATTACATTCCTCCTTACTAACTATTTCTAAGCTCCACTTTCCTACTAACTTGTTTTCTCTTTTTGTTGTTTAGAAATACAATCAAATTTCCGTAATTCCAGTAAAAACTCCGAGTCATTTTGACAAAAACATACCATCATAGGATCGAAATTACTTTTGTTACATTTATTCACGAAATCTTACAGTGATATTGTTGTGGTGTATGAGTACTCGCTGATATTGTTTCAGAGATATACCCTTGAAAAGCAAAGCCTTTTATCTCGGCAGAAAACATTTTTTCCTGGAAGTAGGTATATGAATGTCCCTAAGGAAAGAGATGCCGAGATAGGTAGGTACAATCCAATTTGAAGCAACTACATACAAAACCAGTGACAATATATACAGTGTACAATGCACATACATGTATACTTACCTCTTTGATTGAACATCATTACCAACAATCTATCAAAAACATTTGTTTCACCAACAAACTGCTTTCAATTTGGGAAAAACTTAATTTTATTTAATAAGCATTTACTTTTGGAATAAATAAAAAACTACCCAGTTATTATATTATTATGATTAAACAGTGCAACAGAAAAATATATAAATTAAAAAGTGGCGACATCGTAGTCCCTTTCAAATCAATATAGGTAGGTATGTAAAAAAAACAGGACGACCACACTACGATGATTCCACTGTTAATTTCTACCTATTTCTTTCATACAGTAACTGTAAGACTCGTGAGAATCGAAAACATTAAACAATATTGACCTATAAGGGGTCATTTCAAAAAGATAGTTTAAAAAAAGTAGTTAAACAACCTAACGGTCATTTCCATACTTTTTAAATACTTAACTCCGGATTACTCGGCTAATCCCGCTGGGTGCAAATGGCCTTAATAGTTTTTATCGAGAATTTATGTTTATTTCTCATCAGTTAATTTAGCACGCAATATCACTACTTTTTCTCTAAGTAAAAGGCAACGTGCGTTTTTAAAATAAAGAGCCCAATTGTGCTTAACTTTTAGATTACTTCATATATAACAATTTTAACTTGTAATAACCTGCATTCCCTTTTTGATAAAATGACTTCCGATTATTACATGCTCCTAGCTACTATGTGTGTTCCCAACTTAAAACCAACAGGAGTAAAATTAACTTTCATTCTAAATTAGGCAACCCTAGCTCCTTATAAAGTCGTATAATTAATGTTTTACCCTGAAAACGATAAAGAGCGCTCTTTTGCATACGGAGTTCGTTAAGTTTAATTAGTGAACCCCACGGACATGTCCATAGTCCTGGAGGCCTACCGCGAACATCGAAAACTCTCAATTATCGAGCTGCATCTCTTTCGCTCGACACGTGAGTGCGATAGAGAGAGAGATACAAGTTTGTGTTCGTTCAATTTTCATGTTAGTAGGCCTGGCTGCTCCTTGGAGAAGCGCCAGGAAGGTATTGTGTTCGGAATTATCATAACTGGCTTTGTAACTTTTTCCGCGTAAATGGAACATATTCTGGCATAAGACAAACGGGAAACTGGTTCCGAGTCCAAAATTGGAACTGGATACGTTATCATTATGATATCTTGTCACGACTGTACGAGATCTCATAACATGTAACGAGATCTCATGCTTTGGAGCACATACATATTGATGTAAGCACGAGTAATCGGATCATACCAATGAATAAAAACAAGCTGGGATTTTCAAAACTGAACACAGCTCCGGAGACTGGCTTTGCTAATAACAAGTCAGTTTGTACGAGTATGTCCTTGTTTCTGGTATTAAGAACAAGTGAAGATATTAACGGAAATTAGATTTAGTAGGTACAACGAATTCTGTAAAGAGTGGTCGGAGGTTTCAGTCAATAGGGTTGAGTGAAGAAAACGAGGGAAGGCCTTTGCCCAGTAGTGGGACACCAAATAGGCTTTAGTAGCATAGAACTGCACAACGCCCTCAACAACATCATTGTTCCTCCGAACAAGTCACGCCGGCGCCCGTACCTACAACTGTCGGATGGATCCGGACCACGCGCGACTTCAGCTCGCCGCCACTCTCCACTATGTGATATGCTCAGCTTGATGAATGGGCTTCTGCGTAATGACATAGATGTGGACATATTCACAGACTGTTGTGACTTACATCTAGGTGCCTTGCTTACTACGAGAGAGTATGAATGAATGATTTGGGTGAATTTGTATCTAATTACAATAATTACTCAAATACTCATCTTATGTACCTAACAGACTGTAACAATAACTAGTGTTGTAGAATAACAAGTGTAATTGGTGTAAAACCGTTTTCTTGCTAATAAATAATAAATGAAAAAAATTTAATAATAAATAAACAAACCTTCATATATTCAATTTATGGACATTTACTGCTGCTTTATTTGTAATACAGAAACAAAGCCTTAGTCTGGATGCAGTTCTAATTAAATTTTGTCTTTGAATAACTACACCTCTGTACCTCTTTAACGAAGCCATAAGAAAGATATAATAGCCAACCCCGCCGTTGGCTATTGTACTAGGTGTGTTTAAATTAATTAACTCACACAAAGGATCCAATCAAATTTATTGCGAGAGTATGCGTCTGCTAGCAAAGATAAGCGTTAATACAGACTGGTGTTTAGTTAATCTAACCTTTTTACCCAATAGCCAAGTTCATTTACCTACCTATATTCCATAGCTTGTATGTATAGTCCATAAGGTAATTTCGGTTGTTGCGTGGTTATAACAGAAGCGACAAAGCGCAGTAAGTACGGTCACTCAATTTATTAAAGGAATTGACAAGTGCAGTCACACGTTGTCATTTTATCTCCATGTTAATTTAGGTCGAGCAGCATTCGTTCCGTGTTCTTTGGATCTGCGCAGTGCGCACGTTGCTCATAACATTATGGGACATAACATAACACAAGTCTTTACAAAATTTCTAGAATTGATGTTGCCACATTAGCTTCTATTTCGTTTCATAGATTTTGGGACTGGAGGTGGTGTTTAGTCCAACTATAAACGAAAATTCTCGGAACTGTTGTAGTGAATGTATGTAGTGCTAACCAGTGGCGGATTTAGACACTTTCAACATGAAGACTAGAGGCTCAAACCCTCATGTAATGCTTGGTGGCTATACATATTACTGTAAACCTATGAAGGGGCTTCATATCGAAATTGACAGTCTTTTTGATTCACTTGTCTCTGCCGCTCCTAATGCTAGCTTTGATGTTTATTATTTTAATTTTGTTAAGCTGTGATAGCAAGGGTTCACTGCTAGGGTCTTATTTTGGAATTAATAATTACGTACTTGCGCTGAGGTATAATTAAACCTTGGGTGGGCCGTGGATTTACGTTCTCGTTAGCGAAAATTGTCAAGTTTGTAACGACTGAAGTTTAAGGATTGGCCATACCTCTTGAATCTTCAGCAAATCCTTATTCAGCTCCGACGAAATCGTGAGGTACGCGCAGAGCCAACGGTGTAGCTTAGACTTTACTGTATAATTCTAATATAGTTACCTACTATAGTTTTAATTAGGTATTTGGTCATGAATTTATTTAGTTTTAGATATCGACTTCACTTGCTTTAATGAATCAGTCACCGTTTCTAGCAATTCTTAGAAAAACGGCAAAAAATCCAATTGATGCACAAGCTCATTACTAACACGCTTATTAAACAAAAGGGGAAGTCGGAGGGGTCCCGCTTCCTACCCCTGGATGTAGTATCCAAGTAATTAGTAATAAACATGTGTAACAGTGCCAACAAGCACGCTTATAAGCATGTAGCTTCAAAATCTTCAAATAAGCATCATAATATGACGTCTTTACGTCAGGCTCCCAAGCTCTTTTCCCGTTTTGTGTTTTGAGTGGAATGTATTTAATTACTATTCTTCTTCCTAGCGTTTTCCCGGCTTAATCCACGGCTCAGGGTGCCTGGGGTCCGCTTTGACAACTAATCTTAAGATTTCGCGTAGGTTCTAGTTTTACGAAAGCGATTGCCATCTGACCTTCCAACCCAGAGGGTTGGAACTAGGCATTTTACTGGGATGAGTCCGGTTTCCTCGCGATGTTTTCCTTCACCGAAAAGCGATTGGTAAATATCAAATGATATTTCGTACATAAGTTCCGAAAAACTCATTGGTACGAGCCGGCAGGATTTGAACCCGCGACCTTTGAATTTGAAAGTTTCACGCCTTGCCGCTGAGCCACCAACGCTCTCCAATATGAATTACTATTAGGTAGATACTATTAAAACATAAGTACCTACAGCCAAGGGCATAGGTACCTACATATTATTAATGACACCTTGTACAGGAGGTTGTAAACACCGTAACGCATATTTCCGCCGTTTCGGCTTTGTCCAATGTCCAATGGCTAAGGACAATCTGTATATCAACGGAATAAGGTCAAAAAGATCCGGCTAAGTGCGAGTTGGACTCGCGCACCAAGGGTCCCGTATAAACTTTATGTTGTAACTACACCTAGAAGTAGAAATTTAACGTCAGCCACATGTATCGACAGATTGGGTCAGTCGTTTTCTCCGGCATGGAGTTAGTATGCGAAGTTTGTTCTTCCTTGATAATTTTTTATCACGTAAACCATTTTTTTTTAACTTTAGTCATAAGTCTTATAAGACAGTACTTTCGGCATAATATCACATAAATTTAAAGAAAAAAATCAATCTAAGTTGGTTAAATTTCAATTTTTGTTTCGAAAAAAAGTTAATGAATTTAGGCCCTAAATTCATAAACTTTTTTTCGGAAAATATAACATTAACCCTAAATTTTAGGGTCAATGTTATATTTTTCATGTAGGTACCTAAAGTTTATAATAATATTACAAATACAAAATACAAATACAAATCGTTTATTTCCTTGAACAAAACAATGAACATAAAATACAGAATTAGGCACTGACAAAGGAAAAGGTATGGGCACAGCTTAGCTGATTTTAAGCCCATCCAAGGTCAATCAAAGAGGGAGAAATTACAATTTAGGTATAATAAGGCAATGAATAGAATGTAGGTACACAATAATTTTTATAAGAAGTAAAACTAAAAACTACAACTACTTACCAATTATTATACTAAACAATGGCTGAAACTACTTGAGACTGAAAGCGGTTGAAATCTGTCCCTCGTGGGTAAGCGCACGTTTTCAAACCGTAACTGAATTGACAAATAAAACTTCTTTATTTTTTTCTTAAAACTACTCAATGACATAGGCCGTCGAAGGGGGGGAGGGATGGTATTCCACACCTTGGCTGCCGCGTAACGGAAGGAGCCCCTCGCGGCCGCTGTACGGCAGAGCGGCACCTGCAGTAGGTGGGCGGCCGCGGCGCGCGACCGGTCCCCGGGAGCGGCCCGGCGCCGCAGCCGCGCCGCCAGCCCGGCCGGCACACCGCTCTGCAGCAGGGAGTGCGTGAGGCACGCGAGGTGCAGCCTCCGCCGCGACGCCATGTCTAACACGCCTAGCTTGTTAAGGACGGGGGTGATGCGTTCATGCCGTCGCAAGCGCTCACAGAATCGTATGCACGCATTTTGCACGCGTTGTATACGCTTGCTAGTATCTTCCCGAATACAAGGCCCATACACCGTGTCACAATAATTAAACTGAGACAGGATCAGCGACTCAGTTAGCAAATGCCGTACTTCCCTACTTAGGAAATCTCCTATTTTATAAAGTGTTTTTAATTTATACATAGCAGTCTTAACTTTACTACTAATATGGCGATTAAAATTTAAATTACTATCTATATGCAACCCCAGATTTCGAGCTGATTCAACGATTTCTATAGGGATTCCATTAAGGGTCAGCACCGGCTGCAGAGAATATTGACGTTGTGTAAAAAAAAATTTTTAACTTCATAAGCTTTGGAGATAAAGGGGGGATAGATAAAAATTGTGTTAGAATGTGCAAATTTAGTCCTTTCAAATGATACCCCACATGGCCCAGTAACTAAACTTTTCATTTTTGTCCCCTCTTTTATCGGGCAATACATTAAAAATAACTTAAAATATGTGATATTGTCTTCTGTTACCGCGATTGTTATTCATTGTTGTACGGAATCCTGATAACTCCTTAGGCCGAACCGTGTACAGGAAACCTACACATACAGATAGGTATTTAAATGGTAAATCGCACCACCATCCCTCACAGCTTGCTACAGTTGGCAAATCTTTGTTTCAGAGAGCCCAAAGGATCTGCGATGACAAACATCTTGGTGCTGAGCTACAGCGTGCAAAATGTGCGCTGTGGGCTAACAACCTCAAGATACCTCGTGTCAAGCAGTCCCCTCGTGTGAAGATACCAACAGTTGAGCGTAGGCCTGCTGTTTTGCCTTTTGTCAGAGGAGTTACGGACAGGATCAGCCACATCTTGAGGCGTGCTTCAATCAAGACCTATTTCAAGCCGTTGAAGAAGATGTCACAATTCCTGAGGCCTGTAAAGTGTAACTTGCCTCTACAAGATGCTGGGGTCTACAGGCTTGACTGTGAATGTGGTCTATCATACGTTGGGCAAACAAAGCGTAGCATATCAACCAGGGTGAAGGAACATATAGCCGATGTCAAGCATCGTCGACCAAGGTCTGCAGTCTGGGAACATGTCTCTGATAAGCCTAATCATTCAATTAAATTTGACAAACCTCTGGTCCTCGCCAAGGAGAAGCGTTACATTCCCAGGATGCTGCGCGAGGCTATTGAAATCAAGAAGGTCCCTAATTTCAATAGAGAGGATGGCTTTTCGGTACCACCAGCTTGGGATCCTGTTTTACATCTCATCAAGGATCAAGCACGACACAGAACTGGAAGACCTTAGTGTGGACTTTGTTTGAAAAAATTGAAAACGGATAAAAGAGGCAAAATGGGGTAGTTTTCTTGTCGCTTCTTTCTGCTCCATAAGCCAGTTAGGGAAGCGTTCGTAAGTTGTATGTATGTTAATCCTCACAGGGTTTAAACATTTTTTATTTTTTATTATAGAATGCCCTTCAGGCTATGTATTACTAGCTTTATAAGCCCCTCTGGGCATTGTAGACCAACCTTTGTTTTTATTTTTAAATTATTTTTATATTTTTGTATGTAGGTAGTTTGCACAAGTAACTTTTTTGATTGACGGGGAGAATTCGCATTCTCTCAGTCATCATCTTAACCCTGTGAAAACGAGTGCTGTAAAGGGCTCGAAACGTAGGATCATGGTGTTAATAAACGCGATTAATCCGTTCTAAAGTGTTTAATTAAAATATGTGATAAATCTTCTCTCAACGTGTCTGCGTTAACATTGTTTATAATTTTTCCTTATTTCAAATCAGTAACAAGTAGTTCTCGATATATTTAACGATGTGACAGACAGTAGACAGACAGACTGAATCGCACCATAAAGGTTCATTTTTTACCATTTTGGTACGGAAGCCTAAAAATAATTAACTTTGACTCTACTAACATACTATCAAACGTGTTGAATCGTACGAACCCAGAAAATGAAAACCCTACAAAGAAAGAATGATGAAGAGAAAGCCCTAAATCAAATCCAATATTATTTGATCGAGCGATATATCGCACGGGAAACAATGTCTGCGCTCAATCGAATACTGAATGGAAATTCTATCCGTCAAACCCAATAGAAAGTTAAATTACTGTAATAGCTTTACGAGTCATTTGAAAATATGGCCTCGATTCTGCTACAGCAGTTTTTGGTTTGGTAAATATTTTATAATCGATAAATCAAATTGCAGTTTTTGGCATTTTGTTTTATTGTATTAGCGCGGACGTGCGTTAGATTATACTTATTTTCAGTCCTCCGGCCGGTAAGCGCCACTTTACGCAAAACTAAATTGCCGCCTGCCGGCTCCGTCGGGCTGAAAAATAGTATACAAACCTCGGCCGGTAAATGGGAAAGCCTCGGATCACATGTTAGTCGACCTCGGCTTCGCCTCGGCCGACATTTACACGGGATCCGAGGCATTTCCCACTTAAACGGCCTTGGTATGTAATGTACTATTAAAACGAATCACTCAGGGTAGTAATTTAATTTTCTGCCCTCCGGCCGGCAAGCAACCAATTGCAGGCCGCTAAGCTAAACAAATTCGCCGCGATACGACTGACTCGAGCAAAAAATTAGTGTACTGTACAGACCTTTCCCAGTAAAAAAGAAAGGCTCATATCACATGTTTGTCGACTAATCTACTATTACAATGCTATATGTACCAATGCTCAGAAAGTGCTCTTTTTAAGGGTAGGTACCTACCTAATCTTATGCATAGAAAGTGATTGATGAATAGATGGCGCTGCGAAACAACTGCAAGAATAATTTGAACTCGCCAAAGCAAGCGGTTAATTTCCGTGTAACATTGTATTGGTATTTTAAATTATTTTTGTTCATGCTAGAAACATATAAAAACATAAAAGCCACGAGGTTTTTATAAAAAATAGATTGTACCATCGAGAATCGCAACCAAATTGTCATACGAGAATGGACCCTTCATGGAAAATGATATTATGTGGATGTGGGCTGGCTACGTCGTCGCCTGGCGATCGCATCTACTCGTATGGGAGACATTGATTTATTCGGGACATGCTGCGAAGTTATTGTTCGACCAGGATCTGTTCATTCTTGCATAGGCAGCCGAAAGTCATACTGTATTTTTCATGACACAAGAAGTCTGTTTAGACCTAGCGGAAAAACGACTCGCGGTAGTCCTCATTCGCCGTCGCCATCATAGCTGTCGACGGTGCAAGGTCACCCTTATGTCAACTTGGTTGATGGTTTATTTATATGATTTGATGGTTTACTTAGGGACGAATCATCTGCCATGGGAAGCAAAGAGCAAAGTACGAGTAGGTAAGAGTAAAGTCCGTTCTGCTGTATAGCTACGTCCCGTATAATGGCCCATTGTATGCTCCGGCCATCACAGTTTATGCCATCCATAGGCGGAAAATTTTGTGTTAAAGTAAAATGCGGAGTGACACCCCACTGGGGCAGGTAACAAAATCTTTCGCTCGATCCCACTCCGTCATCGTGCTGATAAATTGCAAACTGCCTTACAATTTTCCACCTCCATTTTAATTTCTAAACGAACATGTCAATGTCAAACCTGACAGATGACAGTTAGAAGAAAAATATTATCGAAATATTGCACGAAAATTATAATAAAACAAATTACTTATGATACTGAACAGCGTTTTAAACAAATCACTGCAGGTGTTAAAGCTCTCAGGTAAGTAATTGCATAAGCAATTATATTTACTAAATATTGCTTTAGTTCATTATGTAAATTTCGTGTTTCATGTTTACAGACACCTTCCGTATAGCCAGAAATATGTCCGGGGTCGTGGAAAATACAATTAGAAGCAAACTACAGACCTCTCTGGAAACTAAGCATCTGGATATTATCAATGAGTCTTACATGCACAACGTACCGAAAGGCGCTGAGACGCATTTCAAAGTAGTTGTAGTGTCTGATAAATTCGCTGGATTGCCATTGATAAAGGTATATATTTTATTTATTATGTTTTTGTTATTTGTTGAACTGTAGGAAACTCTAATTGAAAGTGTGCTAAGTAATAGTTTTGGTCAATAAATAGTCACCATTACATGTCTCTGAGCAACCAAGGTGCTCAAATTGCCTCTTTTGTCAAAGAGTGTCATAGGTATGTGATCATTTTAGTAAAAGGTACCACTTTGTTGATGGTCGATGAGGTTCATTTTTAAAATAATCATTATGGCATTAGTCTTATCATCTAGCTACAAAGTGGTACCTTTTTTTTACTAAATATGATCACATAATTAGATATTTTTGAGCACCTTAGCTGCTTCAGTATATTATTATTTTATGGGGGCTCTATAGTAGGTACCTACTAAAAAAAGTTCTGTGCAAAGATTCTTGAGGTGTATTACGTTGCTTGGGGATGGACGGATCTGTGTCAGGAATGCTTGAGATTATGTGAGGCGATGGATGATAGGGTGTCCAGTATATTTAAATAATGTGTACTAAAATAGTATCAGCAATGTTATTGTACTTTGTAGTAGTTGTTGTTTGTTTGTGTAGTTTCACGGTGTCTTAGTTGTATGACTGTAATACTGTGTTACAAAAATAAATCATTAAATAATAAAAAAAAAAAAAAAATATCCGTTGCTTATGCATACCTTTTAGTAAACAGATACTATCCAAGTTCAGAATTTAAATAAAGGAAACAACTAAGAGAGTTGGCATAGCAACTGTTGAAACTGAAAACATAAATTAGGTACTGTTGTATACTTTGTTTCAGCGGCACAGACTAGTGAATGACATATTGAAAGAAGAGCTGCAGACCGGAGTCCATGCTTTGTCCATAGTAGCCAAAACTCCAGAGCAGTGGGACACCAGCGACAAGGTGGTAGAGAGCAGTCCGAACTGTAGAGGAGGATTCGGGAAATAATTATAAATTGACTATTTTTCAAATATTATGTAGATATATAATATATTATAAATAAATTACGCTTTTGATTCTGAGACTGATAATTATTATAATCCATTTACTAAAATTACTGAAGGCACTTAGTATCACAAACTAATTCAATCCTGATATTCCTGATATGATCCTGATCCTATCAGCAAGATAATAAAAAAAAGTCCCAAATTTTCCATATAAAATTTAAGTTTCCATTACCTACGTCTACCTAATACTAAGTGCATACAAAAACGTGACATAATGAAAGATAGTTTTTGGGACAATTTTTTTTTATAATTAGGATCGACTCATTTCATGATTGTGATTCGAATGAACCTAGTCCAGATCTGGAAAAATCTGGTTATCGGGTTTTTTTTTGGATAACGCTCCGAGTACTTAAGTTCCAATATGCGCAGTGAAGCGTTCTCCGTGAACGCTGGTATTCATAGAGATGCTACCTGTCACTGCCTCGGTACATGTACCGGTACTACCGATACGGTTGCTACGCTGTACCTTAGGCCCATACTATAATTATCATATATCTATGATCATAGGTCTATCTTCTTCGTTATACTCTTTACACAGTGGTAGTGGCCATTGTGAGCGACTCGCTTAACGAAACGTCGCCATTCTGTTGGCGATCATCTTCTAGCCCTGACTGACACCTTCTTCTTACGTTTCTGTTAGATATCTTGCGCATATGTAACAGTTTCCTTGCACAACAAGACGTTCTATGGATGGATGCTCTGTCTCACCAAGACACATGTCCAAAGAAGTTGAGGATCCGAGTTTCGACTGTAGAAAGCAAATGCTCTTTATTGCAAGCCCCGTACCCGCATTCGTCTCCAGCACCACATCTCTAGTGCATTCACTTTCTGCTCTTCGGATGCCCTTATTAGTGTCCATGTCTTAGCAGCGTAGAGAAATGTAGGCAATACGAGGGTTCTGACAAGCCTGGTTTTGCTGGTCCTTGTTATGTTCCGGTTCCTCCAAACTCGTTTCATCTTGTCCATGGCAGATCTTGTAATCACCATCCGGCGTTTGATCTCTCCTACGCAGCCACCGATGTTTGTGTTCTGTTCAATGCCCTAAATACATATATGACCGTACTTCACGAAGAAAAAGGGTGACATATAATCTATGATCATAGACATGATCATTTATGGTATTGTTTAATATGGCGTTACAAAAAGACTGCCACCCATTATTACTGATTCTCTAATTCCCAGACGGACGGGGAGTGCCTCGTGCCATACCAATGAGTTTTTCGGAACTTATGTACGAAATATCATTTTATATTTACCAATCGCTATTTGGTTAAGAAAAACATCGTAACAACGCCGAACTAATTCTCTCTGGGTTGGAAGGTCAGATGCCAACCTTGGAATTAGTTGCCAAAGCGGACTCCAAGCTCCCGAGCCGAGGCATAAGCCGGGAAAATGTTAGGAAAAGAAGAAGTGAATTTAATATACAGTGAAACCTGGTCAAGTGGGACCTGGATAAGTGATAAACCTCCATAACCGGACTTCATGCTGAGGTCCCGTCACCTCGGCACTGAATCACCTCTGTTAGTGGGACAATGCGAACCTCTATATCTGGAATTCGTTATTTCGATTGTATCATCAGTTCATCACAGTGACCTTTGTAACTGAGACAGTGAAAGAATTTTATATGCATTAACCTCTGTAACCGAGATTACATCATTTTATTTGTTTACTAACTTATTCTTATTCTACCCGCTAATTCTAAGAGTACCTACACTTAACTAATTTTGAGTTTCAATGACCACAGTTTTAGTTTTGTTAAGCTATCATACGGACGTTTGTTTGAAAAATTCTGAAACGAAGGCTAAAATCGTTATCAGTACGTGTAAAAGTAAAGTTGATATCCATTTTCATCTTTCGATTTTCGTGGTATAGGCCCAGTTAAGAAAATGTTTTTGTTTTTTTTATGCGCGCGAAGTTCCGTGGTTATTCCGAATGTCAACATTTTGATAGGTATTTTGTGTTACTTTTGCATTTTAGTTAAAAAAGGCGGTTAAGCCGTAGAACTTAGTTGTAATTGGTATATGTGGGTTAATCACTAGATACTCATCTTTCTCATTTTGTTCCGAAACGAAAAGTGCACTGGAACATGCTTTCTTGAAAAATAAATATTTTGATATTGATTTTAAACATTAGTTTGCTACACTATAAATTATTAGTACCATTTTAATATCGAAAAACCGGTACAATGCATAAAGGTTAGCTGTCACGGCACATCACTAGCTAAACCTCTGACATTCTCGACAAATGTAAACATATTGATTTGTTGTATTTTTAACTCATTTTATTGACTTGCGGCAAAGGTTCATTACAAAATGGACCAGGAGACCGCCAAGAAGCTCCTCGTTGAGGGTGGGACGTTCGTGTTCCTGGGAGTACCCCAGGAAACGCAATTTGGCATTGACATGCAATGCTGGAACACTGATGAGGATTTCCGAGGAATTAAGATGATTCCACCGGGTTTGCACTACGTCCACTACTCCGCGGCTAGCAAGAGCACCGGGGACGTCTGCCCAAGGTGAACGAAGCGAATCAGTATTTTTTTTAATTTTATAGCTTGCTGTTTATAAAAGTTGCTTGGTCCTCCACTGTGAAAATTACTTTTTAAGTAATAATGCTTTTAGCCGGAGCCTTCAAGTTCAAATCCTTTTGTGCTTTTCATGAGTTATATTTATCTTGTGTGTATTTAAGTATTCACCTAGGAATTACATACATAAATATAAATATTGCCTAATATAGACTTTCTCATATAGATCTGGGTTCATGCACTATTTCCACAAAAAAGAGTTTCTCGTGAAGATGTGGGACAAGAAGACAGAAGACATAAGTACAGAGGAGATAAGTGAGGAGAGCATCCAGCGGCTGAAGGACAACCTGTTCAACCTGGATCGGCACCTGGCTCCGTATCCTTATGAAATATGGCAGAAATGGAAGCTACTCACATCACAAATAACAGGTACTGGAGAATATTTTAAAAGTATGATTTATATGTTGAATGTTAACCAGAACTTAAGCTACAGACTTGCTTAGAAACATGTAATAAAAAGATGGGTATAATTTCCCTATCTATCTAGAATTGCAACCAGCAATGTTGAAGACTAGGTAAGGTTGCTATCTCATTATTATTATTTGTATGTCTGTTACATAATCTCGGGACAATGGGGTCCCGGACTTTTGGACGGCGTGCGTGGAGCCGAAGCCAACAGCGCAGAGGCCCCTTGTAAAAGACAATTTACTCTAAATGTTATGTGACACTAACCGACGATTATCCCTGTATGCACTATAGTAGTGCACCCAAGGACAATCCCCGGGTAGTATAGGACTATTGCAGAAAACAGAAACAAAAGAAACCGGGCTATTGGGTTGAGGTGATAGTGGAATGGGGAACCGGGACTATGGAAAGGACTATGGCACCTGCCTTGGTCAATCTTGAAAAAGACGAAAAAAGTGGCAGGTGGTGACTCGCCAACTCACTAAAATGGGCCCCCGAAAACGGTCGCTCGCACGGAGCGACACGGAGGCAACATTGCGTGAGCGGCTCAGGGTGTCGAGAGGTGTGCGCCGCTTTCTACCCAGTAGCTGTAAACAGCCACTGTGCCAACTCGCGTCTTATGCATCTTTCACATCCACCCTGCGAGCATATAGCTCTGACATCCCACTCTGACCGGCCGGTTAAGGCAAGCCAGAGGTGAGAGTCCTGTGGCCCCTACTGGGGTCCACTCCAGCCGGCCAATTAAGGCAAGCCGGAGAGAGGGGCCTGACCGACTCTCGGGGACATGGGACCCAAGGGACGTCACTTCCCATTCAGCTCGCCACAAGCTGCCCTTATTATTATTATTATAGCCTTTCCTTCCATGATCTTTCTTCTGGTTTATTTATGCATTTCTGAACATGTTATTTTATTTGTTTACATGGATCCCTTTCTGGGTGTAGGTCTCCTCCAGTTTTTTCCAGTTTTCTCTATCTTCTCCTGTCTTCATCCAGTGTTTTCCAGCTATTTGGGTAATGTCTTCTGACCAGCGTTTCTTCGGCCTGCCTGGGAGGCGTTTTCCATGTGGTCCCTTCCATTTTGTGGTTTGAATGGTCCATCTTTTGTCTGTCATTCGGGCCACATGGCCCGAAATTGCTATCTCATACACGGCCGAAACCGGGAAAAAGTTAAAAATCCCAGACATTGGACATTAAGAAAAAACATTTTTTTTTTGCTAGGTATTGACTATAACCCAAAAAGAGCTGTGTGTTCCCTAGATACTTTTAAAGCCCTATATTATGTAGGTTTTTTTTCAGAGTGAAGGAAAGCATCTCTATCAAAACATTTTTAGGATGGCCCACTGCAAAGACCACTGTAAAGGCAGCCCTAAGCAAAATCTACAATAATATATTTCTACAGGAAAAACCAACTGTTTTATTAAAATCAACACAAACAATTTTCACGATTTGTTAGAAAACTAGACAATATAAAATGCACATTATTGCACACAAATGCAAATTAAAATGCACATAGTGTACATTTCTTTACGTTTTTATATAAAAACATACCTTCAAATAATAAAATCGCACTATCTCAAAATCACATTTTTTGAACTTAGTCGGTATTTGCAGTAATTAATAGGAGTAGGTAGTACGATTTCGAGAAACAACATCCTGTGACATCGGCGCGTGAGTCGCAATCGCAACACTCGCAACTGAGTGAAGTTACTACGGCGGGCGCGAAGGCCGCGAAGCTCGTACGCGCACTTAGCTGGTTCTTCTTGTAGAGAGCTTCACGTCAATATTGAAATGCAGCCACATGCAAAACCAACTAAGTCACTATACATTTTTTGGCAGTATGATATTGATATTGGCGTTGTTTAAATATAATTTTATACTGAAAAAATATGCTAAAGACATGTAGTGTGTTTAGCCTGGCGTAAAATAAATAATTTAGTAGACACATTTGTATGCTAAAACCAAATAGTTTTATGTATACTAAATAAAACTTTTTTGTAAAACTTAAAATGGCTACTAGGTATAACAAAATGTTTAAGTGCAAATAAACACTATGCACCATTGACAGTTTTTACTTGGAGGAGAAAGCATAAAGTTTTGTATTAAGTTATACATATCAGACTTTGGCAGTGCATAGTAAAGCAAAATGATTATGAAGCAATTTTATGCGAAAGCTATCTTTTGAACGGAGATTCGTATCAAAAAACGGGTTTTACCAGATTTCAGCCCTTGAAATCCTTATTCCAAAGGCGTAATAAACACGATTTCCTCAAAAAGTCACTTAGTCGGTATTTGCATTAATAGGAATATTATATGAACCTAATTTAGATTTCAACATTTCAGCTGAACTTGCAACGAAACTATCTCCAGAAAAAGGTATAATCCGAGCATCTGTGGAACTCCTCTCAATGACTGATGAAGACCGCCCACGAGGCACCAAGTCTGAGTCCATGGAGAGTCAGGAAGATGGTGAACTGCAGGAGAGCTCAGAGGAACCAGGCCAGTCGGATGCTAAGAGAGCCAAGAGAGTTACTAGGGCTGAGAAGGAGAATGCTATGTTACCGGATTTGAAACCTGTGCCAGGTAATATTTATTGTGTGTTTTATATACATAATGAAATAAATAAAATAAAAAAGCCTTTTATTTCTGGGCAAATTATAACATTTTTTTTAACTTAAATTAATATCTATATAGCTTAAATTTATCACACCAGAACCCTCTCGCAGGCCTTTTCCATTTTCGTCCACCTTTCACGGTGTATATACATATAAGGGCCTAAATAGTTAGTCGTACCCCTACCATGAAGGGTACTGTGTTCTAATAGTACTGCTGATGTTCTTGAATTTTATCATGGTTCTTTGTTGCCCCCAAATATACTATAATTAAATATCAAAGTGCAAAGGTAGTTTCATTTGATTTTACTTCAGATCTAATGATGACATTAAGATAATAATATAAGACATTAAGAAAGCTCTTTAATTTTTAATGTTACACGTACCTATGGTGATTTCAATATTTTGATGTAAGCTCGGTTACTCAAACTAACTGAAACTTTCACTTTTGCTGGGAAGGTCAATTGAAATCGTTTTTGTTTTCCTAGAATTATATTAATTTTACCTACAATAATTGGTAGGTACGCCCGCCATTGAATGCGTTTCCTATATTAACTTCAAGTATCAAGAAATAAATAAGCTCTTTGATAGTACCTACCTAGACTACTTACGAAATCGTTTTGAGGTTTCTTAAAGAGTGACTTAGATTTCCCTGGTAAATACATACCTAACCGCTAAATATGACATGTGACACGCTGTTATGGGTCTTGATTTACAGTATGTAAGCGAAATTCTCTGTTTCAGCTTTCTCAAAAATGGTTGTTCTCTTCGACATTTCGTACTTCTCTACCAATTCTCGTAAGAGTTGTGTGAGCAGGTTTAATAGTTTTGTAGGATCTTTTTGTCGTTTAATTTTTTGGAAAATATTTTAATTGATGGAAATTGACACTTAAGACCTTTATGGCGCTTAAGACCAGATGGTCGCGAGGTCTACAGCTCACTCACAGAAACACTAGTATAATAATTATATTAATTATGTATTATACACAAACACTGGGTACTCAATATTTGCAGTGTTTTTTTGCGAGTGATTATAACAAGCCAAATAAAATTAACACAAAGAATAGCAGCCGTCTTTTATAAACATGTATTAATTGCTTTCCAGGAGCATCAATGAGGTTTACAGAAATACCACTGGATAAATACCCCCCTGGCTCCACTCCGGAGGAGATCACCAAGCACTATTTAGATCAGTCATACTCTTTAGACCTGATGATTGCTCAACATGATGAGTGAGTATGAAACTGATATTAACCACAACAACCAACAACCATAATTTAACCACTTCAGTTTTCTATTTCATGATTTTATGCATTTGATTATCTACCTAATGAAGTGGCTCTAAACTCCGGACGCCCAAAGGTATATAAAACGGTATCCTCCACTTTAATTAAATTTAAATTCTGTTCAATTGGAATAGAATTACATTTATTCTAAAACAATTGAAATTAAATTATATTTCCTCAGCAATAGTTTCAAAATTCACTAGGCAACTATTGTTGTATGGTAGGCGGCAGGTTAAGGTTCATTTCCATTGGTTGTTAAGGCCCTGAGATTTTCAAAACGCATGTCATAACGCTTGAATTGGAGGAACTGTTTACATTGGTCAATAACACCCACATGCGAGAAGCGGTAGATTTAATTGACGCATGCCATAAAGCCCGCATTCATGGAGCCGTTTATATCGGTCGATATTTAGATATCGAGGTAGTTAGCTACCGCGCAATACGAGAACACAGCGCGGAACAGGCTCGGGGCAACTTAAAGAAAGCGGTCCCCGCATGCTGTATGCCGACCGAGTTCTCGCCTGAAGATTTGTACACTATAGGTTATACCGCCTGGCCCATTTTCACTGGCCGAGTTATCGACCAATGAAAATGTGCCTTAAGGGTTGTATTACAAATCGTAGCAGACGTGTTTTAAGAGAGCGCAGAGCGTCCAGTGATACCCTTATTGGGGGGTATTGTGTTTTCTAATAAACCTTTCTAAAGTTTCTAATAAACCTCTATCCATTTCTCTATAATCCATTGTATCGTCGTATTCATACAAATTCCCCAACTTTAGACTAAGCACAAGTTATAGATAGACTGCGCTTCTCTGTGTAACCTTATAGTTAGAGAGGGATAAGTAGTCTTTATCTTTCTTCTACTTAATTCTGTTGAGCAAAGACGAATGGGAAACCGTACTTTCATTTGACGGTCAAAGCTTCTCCAATATTATGTGTCGAAGCGTCATCTCAGTATTCCTTTAGGTATGAAAATCTGGCATAACATGTGCATTAAATAATAGGAGAATGTTATACATTTTAGGCCCCTCCACATCATTGGAGAGCTCCAACTAGCGTACCTCTGCTTCCTCATCGGGCACTCCCTCGAATGCTTCGAACACTGGAAGAGCCTGGTCATTCTCCTCTGCTCCTGCGACGACGCCATACACAAATACAGAAGCGTCTTCTTTCACTTCATCAGAACTATTGAGATACAAATCGAGGAAATGCCCGAAGACTTCCTAGCTGACATTGTCATGAACAAAAACCTAGTGTACAAGAAGTTGAGAGAATTCTTCAGAACAGCGTACGTTAGCAAAGTCGATGGACGCCTTCTTACTATGATTGAAAGATTTAAGGAGAATTTAACGGAAAAGCTGCAATGGGATTTCACCGGATTAGATGCTGACGATGAAGATGAGAGACCAGTAATTGTCAAATTGGATGATGCTGAGTAGATTTGTGACTCGAATTTGATTTGTGCCGAATTTTTGAAATATTGACTGAAGTCCCGGCGACCGTAATCGCATTGAGGTGGTTAAATAAGTGTATGGATGAAATTATCCAATATATACAAAAAATCCATTCAAACGTTCAAAACGTTGAGCTGATTGAGTAAGTAAATGCAAGTCTTAACAAGTTTTTCAAGTAAATTCAATTTTTATAATAAAACAACGTTGGGTTGTTAAAACAACGGTAAGACGGTTTTGTTTTAATGGGTGAATCAACTATTTCTTGTTATTCTGTGCCGTCAGCCAGGGGACAAGAGCAACACAGTTTGTTAGAAACGTTGTAGTATGTTCTACTGACATTGTTGTATGTTGGTAGATGGCCCCCATGGAAAAGGAATATAACAAATGGCAACTAGTGACAAGAAATAGGTGATTTACCCTAATAATTATAAATTAGACTCACGAGAGTTTAAACTGTAAATATCATTGTGTTATACTTTTGTAATGAATAACATTCTATTTATGCATTTCTTAGGTAACTTAAGCATTAAATTTATCGGAATGTTATCTGTATTGATATTATTATAGCTTTTTTTTCTTCACCTTCCTAAGGACCACGGTCCAACCCTTAGGGCTAATTAGTTTAAAGATATTTAAACTATTTCAATTTTGTATTCAGCAGAGACGTCTGCGAACGAAATTTACAATTTTATGATTGAAATAAAAATGGAAAGTTCCCCGCGTCGAGCGGGATTCGAACCCACGGCCTCTCTGATCGATAACTCAATCTGGTCAGGGTGCGTAGCCAAGATGCCAATCGCTCACGCTCAGTCGCTAACGAAACGCAACTTTCATTGTCACACTAATAAGGAAGAGTGATAGAGAGAGGTAGCTACGATACATTATCAAGCGTGAGCGATTGGCATCTTGGCTACGCACGCAGAACGATCTGACCGGCGTTTAGAGAGGTCGTGGGTTCGAACCCCGCTCGACACGGGGAATTTTTCCATTTTTCTTTCAATCATAAAATTGAAAATTTAAACTATTTTTGATTGGAGCAGGGTTGCATTTCTTTAATTTCATTTGGTTTTTAAATAAAAGAAACTCAACCTTATCTTTTACATAATTGATTTCAACTTGCGATTTTTTGTATGCTGGGCCGCAGGAAGATTAGTGTAACTGTAACTAAATCTTCGTCATAGTTTAAATGTGTTCCAATATTGTATCAACAATCCTCCGATATATTTAATGTTACTGTTAATCTTAAGTAAATTAGTATTTTTCTGGGGACTTCCCAGTTGTAGGTGCCAAGTGGGATTGGTGTTTTAGCCGCGTACTTCATCATATCCTCTAAATGTTTTAGTACAAATATTGTATGATAGCACTAATATTTTATTTTATCTACTTATAGGTATTTAATTCTTAATTTCTGTTGTTTTGTAACTAGAAGATTTTCTTCTATTTTTGAATGTGTTCAGTACTGGGTTCTGATTGAGCAAGCAGTCTCACGAGGGTGCCTCGCACAAGTTTATATTCAATAATAATACTATATCTTCATAGGTATAGTATTATAGTAGACTGCTCGTTCAGTAAGGACCTAGCCAGTGACGTATTTGTCGTAAACTTTTAACCTATACAGTGAGATAACTTGTTTATGAACAACTCCAGAAAAATAATAACAAAACCAAATACTTCGATCAACCAACAAAGGCTAATTTAGTTTATTTTCAGATTAGGAACCTGACTACTAGATGGAATATACAAGGTAACTCGCGGTTACTATGGAATCCTTTAGCCCCTAGTTTTTGGCACCTGCTGAGTAAATTTGCACGCAAATGCATGTTACTCACACCAACAAGTACGAGCGAGATGGATGTGCTGTGAGCGAGTATACGCAGTCACTAACGACTGCGGCCTCTCAACTCGGTACGAACTTGGTTCCATTTGGTTGACACAATTATTTTGAAATTGTAAAGCATGGTTAGGGCGTCTGCTGCGAAAGCAGGAGGTGGCTGGTTCGATCCCAGCCCTGCTCACCGGGAGCCTTGGTCACTTTTTCTGTAGTAGGTATATGATATCTCTTTCAATGTATAGATACTATTTTTTAGATAAGTATAATATGCATAATTATGTCTCTTGCGCATTAGCCTTTTCGATGTCATGTTAAATACAAACGCTTACACTCAGACGCCACGTTACCGAAGTGTCTTAACTGATGTTGAACTTTATGGTTTTATGTTGCTCTGTGGTCTGTGACCGATTAAGCCGTCTTTGGCGTTGAAAGTGCTGTGCGTATATAATATATATACGTCTTTGGCGTGAAAAAGGTAAAACTTTTCGACGCCATGTCAAACACAAAAGCTATCACTCGGAAGCCACGCCATCGAAATGTCAAAACTGAAGATTATGCTTTAGTAGTGTAGGTTTATTGTACTTCGTGGTCTGTGACCGATATATCGGTCATTGGCGTTGAACCCGCGGTGCCAATATATACGTCTTCGGCGTGGAAAAGGTTTAATCTTCACCATAGGCGCGATGTAGTAGTTTTATTAATTTAACTCCCTAAAAGTAGTACAGTTTAGAATTGTAGTTTTGTGTACTGTGTACATCCCTGGGAACAAAAGGAATTAGACCATCTATTTGTGATCCGCGCCCCAAACATATACCAATGTCAATTTAGATCTAGATTCTACTTCTAGGTGTTTTTGATCAATATTAGCTCTAGTGCAATAAATAGACATTATTTTCTTATCATCTGTGAATTCTATCTCAATTGTAAGTACATTTACTATAATAAATCAATGTACCTGTTAAATGTATTTTCATTTTGAACACATTTATATTAACCAATATTATGTAGGTAGATACATACTATAGGTACGCAACTTAAAAAAATCTTGCAAGTAGACCTTAATCTACTTTGTATAGTCGTATCGATATGGGACTTTACAGGTTAGTATTTTATATTAAACAAAATTAAATGTCAATAGGCGGAGACAGGTCCACACAGAGTGAGTCGCCTCGCCAGGAAATTACCGAGCAAAGGTGCTTTGCCGGCCGACGTGCGTTTGCTTCGTTAATGCCTAATATCGTTAATGGGCCAGAACACGGACGATAAAGACGACAATACTGGATTGTAGTGAAGTGGTGTAACCTAGCGTTCCGACGATCACGTCAAAAATCATCTTTATCGTCGTTCCAGATCGTCCGTCTAATTGGTCCTATTGTCGGCAAGTGATTTTTGGCAGTAATAAAAAACACTTTACAAACAATTATGCTTTATTTTTCTTTTTAAATTGTTTATTCCTTGGCTTCTTATCTTTCTTCTCGAACTTAGGCTTCTTGGGTGACACTTCAGGTTCTGTAAAAAAAACCAGTTATGTATATTATCTTTTCAGTCCTCCGGCCGGTAAGCGCCACTTTACGCAAAACTAAATAGCCGCCTCCCGGCTCCGTCGGGCTGAAAAATAGTATACAAACCTCGGCCGGTAAATGGGAAAGCCTCGGATCACATGTTAGTCGACCTCGGCTTCGCCTCGGCCGACAATTACATGGGATCCGAGGCATTTCCCACTTAAACGGCCTTGGTATGTAATGTACTATTGCTGAAGAAAATATGAGCCAGTTTTACTATTTGTTTCCTAGAAATCGCACGTTCCAACATGAGGTTATGGGCGTGTGCACCATAAGGGCCTGGCCACATGTCCACGTTGCGGCGTCGCTAACGTAAAACGGCACGACGCACGACGGCCGACGTGCCGTCGCACGTTGTTTTTTACGTTGCCGCCGACGTGAAAATTTACGTCGACGTTGACGTGGCACGTTGTTTTTTACGTTGCCGTCGACGTCAAAATTAACGTCGACGTTGCCGTGAGAATAAACGGTGTCGGTGCCGCGGCACGGCGCCAGTGCCACCACATCGGCGGACGGCGCACGGCTCGGTAGTTTTATTTAGCTATTAGCCTGGTCAACGAATGATTCTAGATGGAATGGTCAAACTTTAATATCGAATATATCTATCATAAATCGTCCCTATCGACCTGCTCTAGCGACGGTCCATCGCCATGAATGTTAGGCTTTGGTTTTGGCTGATTCTTTAAGCGCGTCCCTCATCCCTCTTGCATCAAAAGTTGACGGGAATCCAAATTGCTATTCTTTTTTTTCGTAAATATAAAATCACCACATTTATTTCGTGGGTGCTCAATTGGGCAATCATGAAGAGGAAACTTACATAACATGTTTTGGCAGCATGTTACCCCTTTTTTTTCTTTGAGTCGTATCAAGCAGTGGCTGAGATAATCTTAAATTAAGCTCGATAGGTTGTCCAGAATATATTTACAAGACGTCAATAAAAACATCAAAAAATCCTAAAATAAAAATAATAACATATAGCTTTGTATCAGATACGGCTTAAAATACTCTCAGATTCTCAGGAATCTCAAAAACAAAAGAATCTCAGACGAAATAATACACATGCCAACAATTAGGCCAGGTTCATTTTGTATTTATACTTAACGATACAATCTTTAGTTTTATAATTTATCAATAAATTGGCTATGTTTTCATAATTTTTATTTAGTTCAAATCATTATCTACAGGGTGTCCCGAACGATACTTCTACAGCTGATAAGGTCAATGACCCTGAGTAAGAATCAAACCATTTATTATTTGTTATGAATGTGTTGATTTGGTTTAGTTTTAGTGTTCCGTACCACAAAAATGAAAACCCTTATAGGATCACTTTGTTGTCCGTACGTGTGTCCGTCCGTCCGTCCGTCCGTCCATCTGTTTGACAAGACCCTTTATCTCGAAAATGCGTGGATGTATCAAATTGAAATTAATACCACATACACAAGTCTGTAGTCCCTTGAAACTGAGAAAAAACTAAACCTCTACGTCAACGCCATCAAGATACCGCCGATTATATCGCATTTCTCATACATTTACAATGGGAATCAAAATGTATCAGGGTAATTCCCGTTAATCTAGAATTTCTAGAATCACGAAATTTGGCAAAAAGTAAGAGCTTGTAGTAGGTACAAGTACAGGCAAAAATCTGAAAACCGTATAGTTGCCGCATACTGAGAGTTCCGTGCCACCGGAATTTTAAGTAGGTACCTAAGGTCACAACTCACAAATGGGGGAGGGGTTGAAATCCTTTGTGTGAAACCCTCGGTGGGTGAGTCCGACTCGCACTTGGCCGGTTTTTTAAGTAGACACATTACTATTTATTAAATTGCAACGGTTAACACTCACGTATTTTTATCACAATAGGCGTGACATGTTTCGTCTGCGTCGGGCAGACCTCGTCGGACAGACAGAGTGGTGTTATCACCTTCGCGGCTAGGACATCACTGGTGAGCTACGTGAGTGTTAACCGTTGCAATTTAATATCAGTATGTCTCACGAAAGTTTAAATTATAACATTACTATTTATTATAAATTGAAAGAGATGTTTCTAAATATGTAATTTTTTTTTAAAGTTGTACCTATAATTTTGCAACGGTAAATGATACATATATTTATGCATATGTAGGTAAAGGTATAGTTTAAAAATAAATTAACTATCTGAAAGTTTTCTCCAAGAAGCTATTGTCTCAGATAAAGAGTTCCCAACATATATAGCTTTCCACCATTCCACCTAGAACACCCCTTTTGAGCACTCATTGACCAAGCGATGTTGCTTAGTTCGCACTACTTCGCACGCGGTAATTAATGGATAAAAATGACTGAGAATTTAGATGTCGACTTTTTGATTTCACTAGTGGAAGCTATTCACCGAATGTATTAGTTTCAGTTTTTAGGGGATTTTAATCATTCTTATGATATACGGAACCCTCGGTGGGCGAGTCTGACTGGCACTTGGCCGGTTTTTTTTTCTTATTTCGTTGTCTTAGCAGCCGGAGCAGGAGAATTACGTCTTTACTGTATACTTGAATATATTTGAAGCGATGTTTGCCAAACCATCTAAATTGTCCGCCAGTTTTATTTTGTTGTTGCTTAGTTCGCATGCATAAAAATGGCTGAAAATTTAGATGGTTGTGGCAAACATCGTTTCAAATATATTCAAGTAGGTATACAGTTTTGTCATGATATGAAACGTGAAAGACGTAATTCTCCTGCTCCTGCTGTTAAGACGACGAACGAAGAATAAACAGAAACGGAGACATTGAGTGAACAGCTTCCAATAATGAAATTAAAAAGTCTACATCTAAATTCTCAGCCATTTTTATCTATTAATTATCACGTGTGAAGTTACAAACTAACCAACATAGCTTGGTCAATGAGTGCTCAAAACGGGTGTCTACGTGGAATGGTGGAAAGAAGAATGTTTAACCATGGGATGTTATAAATTGAAAGAGATGTCATATACTACAGAAAAAGTGACTAAGGCTCCCGGTGAGCAGGGCTGCGCTGGGCAGTGGCACAGAATAAATAATAGTACAAGTTCCCAGCCCTTTCCCAGCCCTGCTCACTGGGGGCCTTGGTCACTTTTTACTTGACATTTCTTTTCTTTTTTGAATTTATAATACCAATAATCCCATCCCACTAATTCCACTCATATTATAAGCGAAGAAATTTTGGAAGGTTTCTTATAGTTAGTAGCAATAGAGTATTTTTTTTAAGTAAGTTGCATTTATGTAACTCCATGTAAACATTTCAATACCGTGATGTAGAACATCTATGCTTTATGCTAACTTTATATGGTTATACTTAATTGAAAGTTATTACAATTAAATTAACTATCGTTGCTTATCCAAAATTTAAAAATAAAAATTAAACCTTTACAAACAAGTACGCTGGCGCCATCTATTTGCGTTAATATGAAGCGAGTAAATATTCCACGACAAACCCATGGCATTGATAGCTTGCAAAAATAAGTTATGAGAAATAGGACCATAACCCTTGGTTTTAATATCTTAAAGTCATTTGACTTGGTCATTCATTGTAAACATTTATTTTTTATGATCATTTTTCTTTATGAACAAATAAGTTTAACTATAACCTAATAATAAAATTCACATTGAGTTTATTACACTGCCATCTATATACTCGTAATTCATATTGGCTCTTTCGTTTTTGGGACATATACTACACCACAAAGTAGAATAATAGTTTATGTCAGGATGTGACTCTACACATGCGTTCAAAAGTGCATGGGCATTTTATGATTATATCCATGTCGGTTTGAAGACTGATCACAAAATTTAGTAGTGATGGATAAGTGCGACGTCGTACAACGCGACAACGCAACGTGAATTCACTCAATCCGGCATAACGTGTGTTTGCACGGCGCGCGGCGAGGCAACGTGCAACGTGCATCTGTACGTTGCGCGGCAACGTATATTTTCACGTCGTGCAACGTGCTGCGCTCCGGCAACGCGCCGTTTTACGTTAACGGCGCCGCAACGTGGACATGTGGCCAGGCCCTAAGTAGTTGTTTTACTCGGCGTTTTTGGACGCAGCGGGTACGCCGCGTTAAACGCCGATTTAAACGCTAGTGTAGAAGCTAGTAATGTAAAAAAGAGTGAACTTACGGAGATTACTCCTTTTCACACCCTGCTGCGCTGCAGGTCCCGTCTGCTGTTGAGAATTAGCTGGTTTTGGTCCTTTTTTCTGGAGAAGTGGTTGAGGTTTCTGCACTTTAGCACCATTGGCTGGCTTGGATGTCTTCTTAGGCGGAGGTAGGGCTACAATGTGTTTCTTGCCTTTCTGTTTGATTGGTATCAACTGCGGTACCTCTTCCTCACTAAAAATGGCAATAAATTAAAATTATTAGTCAAGGAATTTGATTTGAATACCATGACGTAAATTGTCACTGTGACAAGGTACGAAATGGTACTTCTTTACCATATGTAACGGAACATTGTACTACAGAATTAAATTGCATGTTGCTTACATTGTGAAATCCTACACTTGAACAAAAGCTTTCTTGTTTGAAGAAGGTTAGGTATAGCATTTTCATTTTTCACGTTCATTTACCTAATGTTGTTGAAAAAAAAGGCATTCAATTCAATTTAATATATTTGTAATCATGGTCCATAGAAAATGTTAGTAACAATAAAAACCTATGTTGAACATTACAGACCAGTAGAGGGAAGCGGGGCAGATTTACACAAGGGGCAGATTTGAACCCCCACCTTAATTCCTAAACTAAATAATGAAGTTGACCTGCGGCAACACTAAAACATGGCTTTGTATGGATAAGTGAAATACTGGTGGCGGCAACACTTGCCAATCAGCCGTTGCCGCTCAGCGCGCCACAATGTGTTTTAGCGGTAGCAAACTAAAAAAAATACTAAATTTTGATCCAGTTGTGGTGTGAAATTCTAAGTTTCATCGGATGGGAATTATATTTAGCGGTCAGTAAGTCTATTTAGTAATCAAATTAGCTTATCATATGCTTACTTAAGTACAGTAAGGAGTGGGGCAGTTTTGAGCCCCTTTAGTATATTAAAGTAGGTACCCATACCATTTCTACGAAAATATTAAGGATAGAAAATACTTAAGAAAGTATATTTGTTTTAGAAAATGGTGCGTACAAACAATGGTGCGTAATACAAGTCCGTAAGGGGCACTTTGAAACACTAAGGACGGGGCGGGGCATGTCTGAAAGTGCACCGCAGGTGGGGCAGAATGAAAAATATCCCATTTTTTGTTTACATTCATATATCTCGATCATTAAGTTGTAATTTGACAAAATGTGAGGTGTAATTTGACAAAAAAAAAAATTAATATACTTTGGTAAGTATACTAAGGTGTACCAATCTGCCGCGCTTCTCCCTACCTAATTATATAAATATTAGGTATTTAAAATATTCAGTACATTTCACCTCTTGACTCCATTAGGCGGGTTTACAAAAAGCAGGCCTCGCACCTTTAAGAGGGGGCAGAGTGTTTTCAACGTAAACGACAGTTACGGTTAAGACTGTGGCGTCCTCAATTATTTGCAAAGACATACAAGATGCATGTAATTATTATCTCAAAGAGTGTGTCTACCATATTCGTATATTTATAATCTACAATAATGTACAGTTTAGTAAATATGTCTACGCAAAGACGCAGCAAAATTGAGAAAAACGCGTGTCAGCGTTTATGCCAAAGTGAATGAAAAATCATTTGCTTTATTTTTAAAAACTAACTCTATCCAATCTCAAATATACAAGCTACTGAATTCGTGTAGTCTTATTACATAATACTGGTTCATTAATTAATTATGATTTTTTTAAAACGTCCTAAAAATCCGCCATACAAAATTACTATGGAATCTGATCGTTGAAATATAAGAAGTGAGCAACACTCGAAATAGTCAGTCGGCCCCGAATGTTCGAAGCGACACCACGTCTCTCTGCGGAGCGTCTACATCTTGAAATAAATCGATGTTCATTGTGTACGTATACTGCGTTATAGGTAGCAAAACGGTATAAGAATTTTTTTACCATTTTTTGTGTTTCCAAAGGAAATAGGCAATAGCAACCAGTTCAAAATAAATGACATACAGAGTTAGTTTCGTTTATACCTCATTGTATATAGTGTCACTTGGACCATAGAAGATGTCCAAGGTCTGATGACGGAGTAGAAAGGTGGCCACCGGAACTCAGGAAGTAGTTGATGTAATACCCCCGTGTTTGGACTCATTTGTATTGTTTTGGCGGGCACTTGGACCGTGACTGGTGTCCAAGGTCTGATGATGAAGCAGAAAGATGACCACCGGAACTCAGGAAGTAGTTGATGTAATACCCCCGTGTTTGGGCTCGTTAGGTTTGTTCTGGTGAGCACTTGGACCGTGAGTGGTGTCCAAGGTCTGATGATGGAGCAGAAAGATGACCACCGGAACTCAGGAAGTAGTTGATGTAATACCCCCGTGTTTGGGCTCGTTAGGTTTGTTCTGGTGAGCACTTAGACCGTGAGTGGTGTCCAAGGTCTGATGATGGAGCAGAAATATGACCACCGGAACTCAGGAAGTAGTTGATGTAATACCCCCGTGTTTGGACTCATTTGTATTGTTTTGGCGGGCACTTGAACCGTGACTGGTGTCCAAGGTCTGATGATGGAGCAGAAAGATGACCAGCGGAACTCAGGAAGTAGTTGATGTAATACCCCTATGTTTGGGCTCGTTAGGTTTGGTTAGGCGAGCACTTGGGCCGTAGGTGGTGTCCAAGGTCTGATGATAGAGCAGAAAGGCGGCCACCGGAACTCAGGCAGTAGTTGATGTAATACCCCTGTGTTGTTAATGTTGATGTGTTTGGAGTCATTTGTATTGTTTTGACGAGCACTTGGATCGTGAGTGGTGTCCAAGGTCTGATGATGGAGCAGAAAGGTGTCAACCGGTACTCAGGAACCAGTGGGTGGAATACCTTCGTGTTCAGACTCGTAGATTTTGTTTTGACGAGCACTTGGGCTATACATGGTGTCCAAGGTCTGATGGTGGAGCAGTAAAGTGTCAACTGGTACTCAGGAACCAGTTGATAGAATACCTTCGTGTTTAGACTCGTTAGTTTTGATTCGACGAGCACTTGGGCCATGCATGGTTTCCAAGCTCTGATGATGGAGCAGATATTAACAAATATATTAAAAAATTATAAATTATATTTATTACATTAATATTTATAAATTTTGTAAGGTTGACTCCGATTTGGATAAAAATCGATATCTGACGGTCAGATATCAATTTTTTTATTATCGTCAGATTCTGACGATCCGGCGGGGTCCTTAACATGAATCCAGAATCAAAATCGTAAAATATTGTAAAAAGTGACGCCATCTTGGATTTTGTGAGCTTAACTCCGATTTGGATAAAAATCGATATCTAAGGATCCGAAGGAGTGATTAACATGAATCCAGAGTCAAAATTGTAAAATATTTTAAAAACCGACGCCATCTTGGATTTTGTAAAATCAACTCCGATTTGGATAAAAATCGATATCTGACTATCCGGCGGGGTCCTTAACATGAATCCAGAGTCAAAATTGTAAAATATTGTTAAAACGGACGCCATCTTGGATTTTGTAAGATCAACTCCGATTTGGATAAAAATCGATATCTGAGGATCCGGCGGGGTCCTTAACATGAATCCAGAATCAAAATCGTAAAATATTGTAAAAAGCGACGCCATCTTGGATTTTGTAAAATCAACTCCGATTTGGATAACAATCGATATCTGACTATCCGGCGGGGTCCTTAACATGAATCCAGAATCAAAATCGTAAATATTGCAAAAAGCGACGCCATCTTGGATTTTGTGCGATAAACTCCGATTTGGATAAAAATCGATATCTGAGGATCCAGTGGGGACCATAATATGAATCTAGGATCAATATTGTAAAATATTGTAAAAACCGACGCCATCTTGGATTTTGTAAAATCAACTCCGATTTGGATAAAAATCGATATCTGACTATCCGGCGGGGTCCTTAACATGAATCCAGAATCAAAATCGTCAAATATTGTAAAAAGCGACGCCATCTTGGATTTTGTGAGATTAGCTCCGATTTGGATAAAAATCGATATCTGAGGATCCGGCGGGGTGATTAACATGAATCTTGAGTCAAAATTGTAAAATATTGTTAAAACCGACGCCATCTTGGATTTTGTGAGATTAACTCCGATTTGGATAAAAATCGATATCTGACGATCCGGCGGGGTCCTTACCATGAATCCAGAATCACAATCGTAAAATATTGTAAAAAGCGACGCCATCTTGGATTTTGTAAAATCAACTCCGATTTGGATAACAATCGATATCCGACTATCCGGCGGGGTCCTTAACATGAATCCAGAATCAAAATCGTAAAATATTGCAAAAAGCGACGCCATCTTGGATTTTGTGCGATAAACTCCGATTTGGATAAAAATCGATATCTGACTATCCGGCGGGGTCCTTAACATGAATCCAGAATCAAAATCGTCAAATATTGTCAAAAGCGACGCCATTATCCAAATCGGAGTTGATATCACAAAATCCAAGATGGCGTCGATTCTTACCATATTTTCCAATTTTGATTCTAGATTCATGTTAAGGACCCCGCCGGATCGTCAGATATCAATTTTTATCCAAATCGGAGTTGATCTTACAAAATCCAAGATGGCGTCGGTTTTAACAATATTTTACAATTTTGACTCAAGATTCGTGTTAATCACCCCGCCGGATCCTCAGATATCGATTTTTATCCAAATCGCAGTTAATCTCACAAAATCCAAGATGGCGTCGGTTTTAACAATATTTTACAATTTTGACTCAAGATTCATGTTAATCACCCCGCAGGATCCTCAGATATCGATTTTTATCCAAATCGGAGCTAATCTCACAAAGTCCAAGATGGCGTCGCTTTTTACAATATTTAACGATTTTGATTCTGGATTCATGTTTAGGACCCCGCCGGATCGTCATATATCGATTTTTATCCAAATCAGAGTTGATCTTACAAAATCCAAGATGGCGTCGGTTTTAACAATATTTTACAATTTTGACTCAAGATTCATGTCAATCACCCCGCCGGATCCTCAGATATCGATTTTTATCCAAATCTGAGCTAATCTCACAAAATCCAAGATGGCGTCGCTTTTGACAATATTTGACGATTTTGATTCTGGATTCATGTTAAGGACCCCGCCGGATAGTCAGATATCGATTTTTATCCAAATCGGAGTTTATCGCACAAAATCCAAGATGGCGTCGCTTTTTGCAATATTTTACGATTTTGATTCTGGATTCATGTTAAGGACCCCGCCGGATAGTCGGATATCGATTGTTATCCAAATCGGAGTTAATTTTACAAAATCCAAGATGGCGTCGCTTTTTACAATATTTTACGATTGTGATTCTGGATTCATGGTAAGGACCCCGCCGGATCGTCAGATATCGATTTTTATCCAAATCGGAGTTAATCTCACAAAATCCAAGATGGCGTCGGTTTTAACAATATTTTACAATTTTGACTCAAGATTCATGTTAATCACCCCGCCGGATCCTCAGATATCGATTTTTATCCAAATCGGAGCTAATCTCACAAAATCCAAGATGGCGTCGCTTTTTACAATATTTGACGATTTTGATTCTGGATTCATGTAAAGGACCCCGCCGGATAGTCAGATATCGATTTTTATCCAAATCGGAGTTGATTTTACAAAATCCAAGATGGCGTCGGTTTTTACAATATTTTACAATATTGATCCTAGATTCATATTATGGTCCCCACTGGATCCTCAGATATCGATTTTTATCCAAATCGGAGTTTATCGCACAAAATCCAAGATGGCGTCGCTTTTTGCAATATTTTACGATTTTGATTCTGGATTCATGTTAAGGACCCCGCCGGATAGTCAGATATCGATTGTTATCCAAATCGGAGTTGATTTTACAAAATCCAAGATGGCGTCGCTTTTTACAATATTTTACGATTTTGATTCTGGATTCATGTTAAGGACCCCGCCGGATCGTCAGGTATCAATTTTTATCCAAATCGGAGTTGATCTCACAAAATCCAAGATGGCGTCGCTTTTTACATTATTTTACGATTTTGATTCTGGATTCATGTTAATCACCCCGCTGGATCCTCAGATATCGATTTTTATCCAAATCGGAGCTAATCTCACAAAATCCAAGATGGCGTCGCTTTTTACAATATTTGACGATTTTGATTCTGGATTCATGTTAAGGACCCCGCCGGATAGTCAGATATCGATTTTTATCCAAATCGGAGTTGATTTTACAAAATCCAAGATGGCGTCGGTTTTTACAATATTTTACAATATTGATCCTAGATTCATATTATGGTCCCCACTGGATCCTCAGATATCAATTTTTATCCAAATCGGAGTTGATCTCACAAAATCCAAGATGGCGTCGCTTTTTACATTATTTTACGATTTTGATTCTGGATTCATGTTAATCACCCCGCTGGATCCTCAGATATCGATTTTTATCCAAATCGGAGTTGATTTTACAAAATCCAAGATGGCGTCGGTTTTTACAATATTTTACAATATTGATCCTAGATTCATATTATGGTCCCCACTGGATCCTCAGATATCGATTTTTATCCAAATCGGAGTTTATCGCACAAAATCCAAGATGGCGTCGCTTTTTGCAATATTTTACGATTTTGATTCTGGATTCATGTTAAGGACCCCGCCGGATAGTCAGATATCGATTGTTATCCAAATCGGAGTTGATTTTACAAAATCCAAGATGGCGTCGCTTTTTACAATATTTTACGATTTTGATTCTGGATTCATGTTAAGGACCCCGCCGGATCGTCAGGTATCAATTTTTATCCAAATCGGAGTTGATCTCACAAAATCCAAGATGGCGTCGCTTTTTACATTATTTTACGATTTTGATTCTGGATTCATGTTAATCACCCCGCTGGATCCTCAGATATCGATTTTTATCCAAATCGGAGCTAATCTCACAAAATCCAAGATGGCGTCGCTTTTTACAATATTTGACGATTTTGATTCTGGATTCATGTTAAGGACCCCGCCGGATAGTCAGATATCGATTTTTATCCAAATCGGAGTTGATTTTACAAAATCCAAGATGGCGTCGGTTTTTACAATATTTTACAATATTGATCCTAGATTCATATTATGGTCCCCAGGTCCCCACTGGATCCTCAGATATCGATTTTTATCCAAATCGGAGTTTATCGCACAAAATCCAAGATGGCGTCGCTTTTTGCAATATTTTACGATTTTGATTCTGGATTCATGTTAAGGACCCCGCCGGATAGTCAGATATCGATTGTTATCCAAATCGGAGTTGATTTTACAAAATCCAAGATGGCGTCGCTTTTTACAATATTTTACGATTTTGATTCTGGATTCATGTTAAGGACCCCGCCGGATCGTCAGGTATCAATTTTTATCCAAATCGGAGTTGATCTCACAAAATCCAAGATGGCGTCGCTTTTTACATTATTTTACGATTTTGATTCTGGATTCATGTTAATCACCCCGCTGGATCCTCAGATATCGATTTTTATCCAAATCGGAGCTAATCTCACAAAATCCAAGATGGCGTCGCTTTTTACAATATTTGACGATTTTGATTCTGGATTCATGTTAAGGACCCCGCCGGATAGTCAGATATCGATTTTTATTCAAATCGGAGTTGATTTTACAAAATCCAAGATGGCGTCGGTTGTCGGTTTTTACAATATTTTACAATATTGATCCTAGATTCATGTCATGGTCCCCACTGGATCCTCAGATATCAATTTTTATCCAAATCGGAGTTTATCGCACAAAATCCAAGATGGCGTCGCTTTTTACAGTATTTTACGATTTTGATTCTGGATTCATGGTAAGGACCCCGCCGGATCGTCAGATATCGATTTTTATCCAAATCGGAGTTTATCTTACAAAATCCAAGATGGCGTCAGTGTTGACGTTAATTAACAATTTTGACCATGGATTCATGTTATGGACCCCGCCAGATCGTCAGATATCGATTTTTATCCAAATCAGAGTTAATTTTACAAAATCCAATATGGCGTCTATTCTTACCATATTTTCCAATTTTGACTTAAGATTCATGTTAGTCACCCTGCCGGCTCCTCAGATATCGATTTTTATCCAAATCACAGTTAATCTCAAAAAATCCAAGATGGCGTCGCTTTTGACAATATTTTACGATTTTGATTCTGGATTCATGTTTAGGACCCCGCCGGATCGTCATATATCGATTTTTATCCAAATCGCAGTTAATCTCACAAAATCCAAGATGGCGTCGGTTTTAACAATATTTTACAATTTTGACTCAAGATTCATGTTAATCACCCCGCCGGATCCTCAGTAGGGTTTGCAATTCGAATATTCGAATATTCGAATTATTCGCCATAAATATTATTCGAATACTACAACACTCATTATTCGAATAAAACGAATATTTCGAATAGTACAATTTTATTCAGAAATTATTATTTTTTACGAAAACCTATAATAAAATGCCCGTTTTAATTGTATTTCACTTTAAGAACTCCGTGGAAACAGATTTTAATTCGAAGTAAAAAAACCGTTTTAATAGTAGGTAGACTTCTAATAGTAGATATCTTATTAAATTATTTTTCTTTTAATTTGCCCAAATTCATTGAAGCCTAAAATTAAATCTTCTAAAACTACCCAAATATCGTATCATAATTGGTAAAAGGATTGCGAATTCCTGCTAGCTAATTAGTATTATAGGTAGTCTCACTAGAGTTAAGTTAGTCAGACAACAACATTGTCCTGTAATGAGATCGAGATTTTGAAATTAAGTACTGTTCTTTTTTCGTACCGATGGCAAGTTCTACAGTGAATTATAAAATAGACCAAAAAGTTTATATACCAATGAATATATCCAGTAGTGTTTTCATTGACACAAACGTTAATTTCATTCGTTAACTTTTTTTGTAATCAGTACTTTATGTATCTGTGTGTGAAATCATTCACTTCAACTCTCGTGAAACTACCTATAACTGATATAAATAGAAACCCTAAAAGCTCAATAAGCCAACCATTACCTATGTACGTACCATGAGCTGTTTTCGATTGCAACTGCGGCATTCAAAATTAAGTCCGTCTCGCTCCTACCACTACTCTGGCAGGAGCGAGACAGATATACTGTCGAATGCCGCAGTCGCAATCGAATACAACCCATGGTAAATTTAACACACTGCACAAGAAATAGATCCTGCTCTTAGTTTAAATTTCTCGTGCATACCGTAATTACACACCCAGTGCCTTATTTCAATGACATGTATATTATACACAGTACAGTCGGTATGCACCAATTTTTGATTGAGTTTACACTCTTCAGATCTTTATTACTTTTAGAGGTTTAAGACATTTTTTTTTGGATAATCCATTATATTCTATGAATGAATATATAAATGATGCATAGATTTTGACGATCCACTACAGGAGATACTATTGTGACATTGTATGGAATTTTATATCTTGTAATGATTTGATTTATACTCTTATACCTATTCTGACGATCATAATATGAATACTTGTAGATTGACATGCCTGCAATTTATAATGTAATCTACCTATATTATGAAATTAATAAATCTGAATCTGACTCTGAGATATTAGCGATTTATAGTAAACCAATTATTCTACGTGAACTTAAGCTAAGCCGCGTCATTTAAAATTTGATTAGCTGCCTTGTTACTTGTTACCATACCATTTTATATTTTGCAGTCTTAACAAGTATCATTACAAAAATGATTCAAATAAAAATAGACTTTATTCATTTGCTTAACTCAAACACGTGGATAAGGTTATGGTTGAAAAGGATCTGAAGTGTTGCGGCCGTTGCGGGTAGTCTGTAGAGTAGTGTTTTACAAAAAAAATCCCTAAACCTGATTCTTCCAGATCTTGACTCGCTTGGGCCCAATTGAATCAGAATCACGATCTGATTGGATCTTGATAGTAAAAAAAATACCACAAGAAATCCTTTCTATTTCGCCACATTTTTGTCTGTACTTACTTTGAGCATGGCGTAATGAAAACTTAAATTTTATATGGAAATTTAGGGTAATTTTTTTATTATCAGGATCGAATCTGCTCGTGATTCTGATTTGAATGAGCCCATGAAGGTCCAGATCTGGAAGAATGAGGTGTTCGGGATTTTTTTTGGGAAAAGTTTAGATACCAACATTAGGAATAGTCAACCAATAGCCCTTGTTCCTGTAACAATGTTAAAGGAATAAAGCATACCTACATATTTAACAATTAAACAACTTAAAATCATTATTTTGAGTTATTTTTCAAAAATATTCGTTTTATTCGAAATATTCGAATATTCGAATATTGAAAATCGAAGTATTCGTATTATTCGAATACTAAAATTGGACGAATAATGCAAACCCTAATCCTCAGATATCGATTTTTATCCAAATCGGAGCTAATCTCACAAAGTCCAAGATGGCGTCGCTTTTTACAATATTTAACGATTTTGATTCTGGATTCATGTTAAGGACCCCGCCGGATCGTCAGATATCAATTTTTATCCAAATCGGAGTTGATCTTACAAAATCCAAGATGGCGTCGGTTTTAACAATATTTTACAATTTTGACTCAAGATTCATGTTAATCAACCCGCCGGATTCTCAGATATCGATTTTTATCCAAATCGCAGTTAATCTCACAAAATCCAAGATGGCGTCGCTTTTTACAATATTTAACGATTTTGATTCTGGATTCATGTTAAGGACCCCGCCGGATTGTCAGATATCGATTTTTATCCAAATCGGAGTTAATCTCACAAAGTCCAAGATGGCGTCGCTTTTTACAATATTTAACGATTTTGATTCTGGATTCATGTTAAGGACCCCGCCGGATCGTCAGATATAATTTTTTATCCAAATCGGAGTTGATCTTACAAAATCCAAGATGGCGTCGGTTTTAACAATATTTTACAATTTTGACTCAAGATTCGTGTTAATCACCCCGCCGGATCCTCAGATATCGATTTTTATCCAAATCGCAGTCAATCTCACAAAATCCAAGGTGGCGTCGCTTTTTACAATATTTAAGGATTTTGATTCTGGATTCATGTTAAGGACCCCGCCGGATCGTCAGATATCGATTTTTATCCAAATCTGAGTTAATCTCACATAGTCCAAGATGGCGTCGGTTTTTACATTATTTTACAATTTTGAGTCTGGATTCATGTTAATCACTCCGTCGGATCCTCGGATATCGATTTTTATCCAAATCGGAGTTAATCTCACAAAGTCCAAGATGGCGTCGCTTTTTACAATATTTAACGATTTTGATTCTAGATTCATGTTAAGGACCCCGCCGGATCGTCAGATATCAATTTTTATCCAAATCGGAGTTGATCTTACAAAATCCAAGATGGCGTCGGTTTTTACAATATTTTACCATTTTGACTCTGGATTCATGTTAATCACTTCGTCGGATCCTCGGATATCGATTTTTATCCAAATCGGAGTCAACCTTACAAAATTTATAAATATTGATATAATCAATATTATAAAAGTGACGTTTTCTGGGTAAAGAAAGATACCACATTGTCGCTTATTGATAAGAATGATAAGGCGCTTCTGTCATAAAGAATCACTTGGAAAACCTTATCAACAGGCGACAATGTGGTACTTTTACCAAGAAAACGACACAATTTTTTAACGATTTCATAATATGTGACGTTTTGCGGTGAAAGATACCTTATGGACGATCGGCGCTTACGCTGTTAACAAAGACGCTGATAATAATGCGCTGCAACGCGACGTAAGCGCCGACCGTAAATAGCCGTAAATAGCCACATATGAAATCATAAAAAATGTGCTTTTATTTAGAAAAAGGCACTTTGCCATTCTGCCGGTTGTCGATAAGGCGCGAATGTCATAAATATTAGTTTAGAAATGAACCTTATCAACAACCGACAGAATGGTACCTTTCTTTAGTACTAAATACAAACACAAATAATAAAATCATTTGGAAAAACCGAACAAATATTAGGTGAATTAATACAATATCTGTATCAAAGGATTATAAAAATGAGGAATTCTAAGATTTCTAAGTTATAACCTTTTAACGCCCGAATAATGACGCGCCGGTGTAGTAGTGTGCGTGCGCGCACGCACACAGATAGCGAGCAGTGCGGGGCCGCTAAATGCCTATTTCGTGTCCGCGGCAAACACTCTGCCCGCTCTTAAGCTACTGTTACACATGCTCATTACTAGCATGCTTTGTGCTTATTAGCATGCTAACAAGCATGCTTAGCAATAGCAAGAGGGGATGGGAGCGGTCCCACTTCCCCGGATGCTAATAAGCATGCTAGTGATGAGCATGTGTAGGTAACAGTAGCTTTAGACAAGGCCATTTGTTTAAAAACGAAAATAAATTTACAAAAACTTAGGCAAGTGTAACCATGCTAGATTTTATAACCCATTATACTTATAGTAAATCAATCAAAATTGTTACAAGCTCAAGTTGAATGTGGGAGTCTTCAAGATCAAATCTCTTAAAATTTACAGATAACAGAAGTTGTGAGTTATCAACTAAATAATCATAGACTTATAACAATCCTAGAAGTAGATAAAAAGCTAACCTTTCCTCATCATCACTTTCCTCCTCCTCCTCCTCATCATCATCATCATCATCTGTCTCTTCACCAGACGACTCGTCCGACTCATTCGCCAGCATCTTCTCATATTCATCAGAGTCAAAGTCCAAAGAGCTGTCACTATCTTCTTCATCTGCAATTTTAATGAAGTTCTCTGGCAGTTTCACGCCGGCCGCTTGCATCTTCTTTTGTTTCTCATTCTGTTTCACCTTGTCACTTTCTTGGGGCTTTTTCACATCTTTCTTGCTTTTTCCTTCTGATTTTGTTAACTTAGTTTCTGTCTTCTTTTCTTTTGCTGCCTGAAATATAATAGAATGATCATGGTCTCTAGCTTTAGTGGCATTATTTTCTAAGCAACACAGGGAGGGGAGTTGGCATACGTACCGTTTCCCCTCTGCTATTCGATATTTTTGATTTGTAAGTATTTACATACTTACTGTTGATTTTTATTATTAGATTAAATTGTATTACACTCATGACGATCCTTATTGGGAGATACAATTTCATTATTATTGTTAATTATTATTATTATTATTTAATTAATTCGTGTTTGTGACGATCATGATGGAAATTCGTATAAATTTGTTGAAATGTAAACTTATAATGTAATTATCTTTCATGACATAAAAATCTATCTATCTATCTATTTATCTGCCGAAGTAGAAGCCCAAATGGGCATACGCGGGTCTGTGTTGTGGCCAGAGCCCATATACAAAAATAGGTCTAAGTGTGCAAGATTTGTTAGCGTAGTTTTATCTTGTTCTATGTGGGTTAATGAACTATTTCTTGCTACTAGTTGCCACGGTTACGGTCCCCTGGGTCACGCTTTTATGGCACTAAAATTCACAAACCTTGTATTTTTTTCTAGTTATATTCCCTTTCCATGATGGGCCAGCTACCAAGCTGGTAAGTAGAACATAATACAACGTTACTTCTAACCAACTGTGTTGCATTTGTCCCCTGACTGACGAGACAGAATAAGGACAAGAAATTGTTGATTAACCCCATGTGTCGTCATTACAGATAGCTTTTGTTTGTAATGTGTGAAAAGTGCGTCTACGTGCACGTTGCACCCGTTGCACCGCCCCCAAACGTGTTAGAATCCCGTGTTGCTCGAAGGGCATTATTAAAATTACGAGATGGACAATTACTGGGAAAGGATGTTGATTGCATACGAATTTTGTTGCGTATGCAGACAATTTTTTTGATTTTAAGCATTACTATTTAAAACGAGATATTTACCATGTATATATTTGTAGTGCCATAATAGGGTAGATCTTATAATTTTCATCTATTACATCTATCATAGACATTATTTCAGGTTACAAATCAAAGCATATGAAACACTAAAGACGCCTCTAGGTATGGTTCTTATTTTAATTAAATAGCCATGAATCATTGCTATAGCGAAATATTTAAATATAAGGGCATTTTCAGAAAAAAGTGCACCATTTTAATGAAAATGGGTCCTTGATTTTCCATATAAAAAAATATTGTCAGGTTTGTAACGGTCCATACAAAATGTATTAAAAAAATGCGTTACGAAACTGATAAAAAAAGGGACACTTTTTTTGTATCAATAGTATTGATTCTGGTTATAAAAAACCCAAATCTTCCTATGTTAAAAAAAAAGGAAATGGTACTCTATTTCCTTTTTCATAAGAGTTAATCAATAACAAACCTTTTCAGTAATCTGTACAGCATTTGTTTTCTTCTTTTTATTCTGCTTTTCTTCTGTCTCATTCTTTACTTTGACATCTTTACTTTCTGTCTCAGATTTAGCTTTCACGTTTTCAGACAGTGCATCAGGAACATCAACAGGTTTGAAAAAATCATAGGTAATACCAATGTCACTGAGTTTCTTCTTGGTTTTCTCGAGGCTGAAAATAATTATGATTTTGGTTAATAACTACATACTTTGTTTCCTACACTAACTTTTTGTATTCAGATTGTCTGCTTCCCTCACTTTTCACAAACTTATTGATATTTGAAACACAGTGTGTGGGTAGTATAGAAGATACAGAGAAAAACTCGTCACAATGAGCGTATAAGTAGAAGTGTTCTGGAATGGAGACTCCATCCTGGCTGCCAACACTTCTGTTGACAGACCTCCTGCCGTATGGTTCAATAACATAAAGGAGACAGTCTGGATGCGAGACACTAAAACTTGCTCTAAATGGAGAGATGGATTGGGCGTATGCCCAACAGTGACCAAACCCATGCTGAAGAAGACAAGAAAAACTATGTTATAGATTGGACTACTTACTTTAAAAGCATTTTTTTAGCCTTCTTCAAATGCTCCGCATCAGTCTTTTCAGCATTATGTGCCTGTAATAAATTTAAATTGTTTATATATATTTCGAAAATAAATGTTTATTCCCCAATTGCTTGTATGTTATTAATATTTACATTTTAATGACTTATCCAGCAGAAAGCCACCATAGCAGTTAAGAGGCTCTTAAAAAAGACAATCTCATAGTGAGAAAAACAATATAGTCTGACAAACCAAGTCTGACAGTAGTTAACCCATTCGGAGCCAAGCTACGGCGAGCGAACACAATACGCCGGGCCACTATACAAACCTTTTTTTGCTTTTTCGCATGGCTCACCTAGTGGGTCATGGGCCTGCCGCGTACGCTAAATAGACCGCCGCTTACGAAGCCGGCCAGCTGGGCGATTTTATGCAACATTTTTCCTAACCATTTTTTAGTTTCTATTCAACTTTTTTAAACTATGATTTCAGTAGGTAACATATAAGAATAGATAGATTATAATACAAGTGTAATAAAAATAGATTATTTCAAACTAGTGATGGTGTACATAAAAATTAAACGAAATGCTTTTAAATAGCAACATTTATTGAATAAATAAAACAGTATACTTACATACTAACTAGATATATATAGATAGAATATGTGTGATACTAACTTATTAATAAAACATATATTAATTTGTATTAGCATTCTCGTCTAAATTGTTCTTGTCCAGTTCTTCCAATATTCATGTTAAATCAGGGTGCATAGCCGTGTCGTTCAACGAGCGAGTTCAGGGTTCCAGAATTCGTAGCCAGGTCGTTCGGATGAAGCTCGTTCGGAGTCCAGTTCATAGCGCAGTTGGTCAAGTTAGGAGAGTTCAAATTCCGGTAATCCATAGCCAAGGTCGTTAAATTCACAATCACTAAACAGCACAGGAGAGGTTAAAGCCGCCAACGAATAAATCGTGACTAAGTTGTATTGCTCAATTATTTAAAAATACTGATTTACGAGTAATAGGGGGGATGAGAGAAATCGTCCTGGGTTACCGAGAAAAAAACAGAAACACAAGATAATAGAGACAATAGCCCCTCTCGGTTGCATTTATTATCATGTTAATATAATAATAGATCCAGGTGTCCAGATGAACCCGATAAGCCTACAGACTTGTGAAAACTCCGTATGGAGATAACGCCGCCGGGTGCAATCATTGTTTATAGCCCAAGTGGGCTCGATAATCTTACGCTCGTCCGGTCATTATCTTTGGGGTCTTTGTTTGAGTACACGACATTATTTGTTACGATAATTATAAAAATAGAATTATGAGCCCGCCTTGAGCTATCATGCATTGTTATGCCAGGTGTCCCAGTGAACCCGATAAGCTTTCAAGCTTATAAAAACTATATTTTAGAAAATACCGCCACTCGGTCGGTAATTTTGTTTGTAATCTTTGTTTGAGTAGATAAATGTAAATATTCGAGCACTTAACAGATAGTAACTTCTAAAATACAAATAATAAAAACAATTTAAATCAGCTGTTTCTAGTACTTAAATCACTATACAAAAACAATAAAAACACAATTTTATATTATAAAACACAGCGAATGATATTCCTCCATAAAAGAAAATTGTATGCTATGTTTTTGTATATCGTACTAGGTTTGGTCAATACAAATATTGCTTACTACCATCCACACAGTAATCAGTAATAAAATGTTACAATACCAATATAATTTCGACGTGAAATAAGCTTAAAATCCGGCAAGTAAAGTTCATTTTAGCCTGCTACGTAAACAATCGTAGTTTTTACAAGTCGCGCCAGGCCACGGTGACCCATACCGTGGGCCACACTAATAACTTTTAAACCAAATATATTTTTCATATTTTTTAAATGTACATTTATCTATTTGCTTGCAACGAGAATTCATCTCAAATTTTGTTATTTTTACTACATTATACCTAAAGTAAACCAAACTTGAATATTCTAGACTCGGTATTCTTTAAAAAACCGTGTTTATAATGTTTTTTGCCAATGCACCTTGTAAATATGGTTGTAATCTAATATAATTCAATAATTATTGAGTAATCTTACGTTTCGTTTTTATTAAAATTAGAATTTACTCATGACCCACATGCGGGTCACGGGCCCTGCGGAAACGCATAAGCATGACCCACCCGGTGAGTCATGGGCCCGGAATGGGTTAATAAAACTCTATGCCTCCTTTTTCTTCTGAGTGGCAATACAAAGAAAAAGACAGTATGACTATCTCTGATGCATGAATAAGAACAAATACTTATCAAACTATAGTTCTCTATGTCAGTGCATTAATGTTGTCACTTTCAACACTCACAGTCACACATGCTAAGCTACAATCAAAAAGTTATTTTTTCTCAGTTTCAAGTTGCTTCATAAAATGTATACCTTTCTCTCTTTAATCCTCCTGCGGGCTGTGGGGTTGTGTGTGCTGTTCCAGTGTTTCCTGAATGCCTTGTGCTTCTGTTTCTCAGGTGGAATGATGGCAGCTACAAAACACAAGGTACAGACAATGTCAAACTTACATGGTTATTACATTAATGTAGATTCTCATTCACAGGTGGGAGCATGTCATGCATTTATATCCCACTCTCATGAATTGCGAAAATTTAAAAATCATCTGTATCATGTAGGGCTTGCAATATCGGCACTGATTTCCAATTCCGGAATTCATTTCGAGATTGGACTTCAATTCCGGAATTCCGGAACTGGTTCCGGGATTTGAAAAATTATGATTTTATGGCAATTTTTTTAAAATACCGGTTTTTTACGATTAGTACATAACATTGTTGGATTTATATTTATTAATCAATAAAAACGTGTAATCTTACGTTACTTTAAAGAAACAAAAGCAAGGGTTTAACAGAGTTGTTATTTTTTTTAATACATAATCAATAAAGGATCTCACAAGCCAAGCTAAGATTGTCTATTTCTAAGAGTTTGGTTATAGTTTAAAGTGGTGTAGCAGCAGGAATTACCTACTTTAGAAAACTTTATGCTTAATTGACCAATTTCTCGGTTGTTAATAAGGTTAATTTCCGAATCAATAATTTAGGCATTTGTACCTTATCGATTAACTAAGTGGTACTTTTTGCAGGAAAACGTCAGCCTTCGTTCTTCTTTCTTTTGTGTCAGATTAATTCCCAAAAGGACTAAAAAAAGGCTATCAAAATAAAATTGGTCTTCAAGCTAAGGCTAAAAGAAACAATGTAAGGCTCCATTCATCGCTCCATTTTTTTTGAACTTCTGTCGAACACGCAAAGAAAACATTTTAAAAAATATTTTAGATTAGAGGCCAAAATTTTCTATTATGTATTGTCAAATATACATAAAACTTACTTACCTACAACGTTACGATTACAAATTAATATTAGGCTGGTAGTCATGTTATGGTATGGCGACAGCGGCAAAGTTTTTGAGTACAAATCTTTAAATTACATCGTTTTTGCGCGCAAAACGCTAAAAACTTACAACCCTCACAACAATTTTTTAACAGTATTGCAATAAGAACTCATTATTTAAATACCGAAAAGCAACGACTGAAAAAGATAAAGGTAAGATATTTTTCGCTTCAACCTTTTGGTCTACTACCGTGAACAGAGAACAATCAAAAATGTAGGTATTTATCCTGCTCTAAAGCACTTGCTTCTTTGGGCGAAAGATGTGCAGATTCAAAGTATTGATGCTTGTGGTACCTAAGCCTTCTGAGTCCAAAAGTAAGGAACATTTATCTGCACACGGAATATATATAATTCATCAATCTAATACATTTAGTGGCAGTTTTGCGAAATAACTATGCCAATTGAAATTAAACACTAGAATGGATTAATCGCGTTAATAACACCATGACCGGACGTTTCGAGCCCTTTACAGTTTTCTTGCCGCTTCTTTCTTCCCCATAAGCCAGTTAGGGAAGCGTTCGTAAATTGTACGTATGTTTTACATGGTTTTTTTTTATTATTATTAAATTAAACGCGATTAATCCGTTCTAAAGTGTTTAATTTCAACGAATAACCATCGCAGTAACAGCAGACAATATTATAACATTTATAACCATGTCAATATTAAACGTTTCTGTAAAATAATAGGGTTATTTTCAATTCCGGAATTTTCGAGATTGAGGGTGTCAATCCCGGAACTGTAATCTCGGAAAAATAGTCCGAGATTCCGGAATTCCGGGATGCAAGCCCTAGTATCATGGCTATTGTTTTATTTATAGCAACATATCTTATTTGTAATACTTCTGATGCCTGTGCTACTATTGATGCTGATTACATAAACATGTCTGTCACTTCTGTAGGAAACTTATATGCTGAATGAAGAAAACATAAGAAAACACTAGAAAAGTTGCTCCAAAAGGAAAACTGAACTGAGAGATAGTATATAAAGTATGGTCACCAAAAAACTGCAGTAACAGTAGGTTAGAGAGCATCATACTGTCTTTTTCTTATGCTAGTATTACCATTCCAAAAAACCGGATGGATATAGTTTTTTTGTCTTACTGTTATTACATTCATTCAGTGGTCAGACTTTAAACATATTGCAAACATACATACATACCACAAACATCGAACATGGCATTGACAGAAAAACCTTGTGTGACAGATACAAATCCGCAATTGTTCGTATTTCAGGGTACTAGACCTGTTTATGATTATTGATTGATTTAAATCCATACCTTTAATCAATCTCTTCCCCATGAGATAGTTGTTCATGGTCTCAGCCACAATTTCGGCTACTGCAGGCTCTCGAAATTCCACAAAAGCGTAGCCTTTCGAGCGGCCAGTGTGTGGGGACCTGATCACACGCACTTTCGTCACCATACCAAACTGCTTGAAATACTGTGTCATCTCATGCTGCAAGATGTCAAAAAATTTTTGATAATCATTCCTAATTTCGTACAGGCACAGAAACTGGCAATAAAAACTTGAACTGATAACTGCAAGACCATAAAATACCTAATGAAACAGACACAAATCAAACTTTCTATGCAAGTCACCTTTATTCATTGAATAAGATTTACTGCCAAAAAATATAACACACGTTTTCTTAAGTGTGAATATAAAAAAGTAAGGCAATTATGCAGGCAGGTAGGCAGGCAGGTATGGCAATTTTAATGTCTACTAACCTCATAAAATCCGTGAGGAATGTGAGATAAATACACTAATCCTCTATCCGGGCGCTTCCTCTTTTTCTTTTCTTCTTTATTTTCTTCGTCCTTAGGGGCCAGCACTGCTGGCTTATGGGGCTTCTCCTCATTTTTCTGCAATAATTTATTTAGTAAGAAATGCGTTTTCAAAACATAACCTCTTGAAAAACCGATGTTGTGAGAATTTACCTTTAACAGCTTTTTAATTCCCTTAATTGATTTATTAAATTTCCTTTGTTTTGTAGAATCTAGAGCCACATTTTCCTCCATAGTAAATATAACGTGGTAATTTATTAAACAAAATTATTTCTGCACAACACGTTGCAATACCAATACCACAAGGCGAAGAAAGAATGTGAACTGTCACTGTCTGTACAGTTACTGTACTGTCACTGTCATGTATAGTGTTGCATAATTTCATCCGTTTTGGAACCAATAAATATTGTGTCCATTCCAAAAGAAGTCAGTTTAATAGTAGATTACGTACCGAGGCCTGTAAAGTAAGAAATGTCTCAGATCTCGTGTAATTGTCGGCCGAAGCAACGCTGAGGCGGCTGAGGTTGACAAACATGTGATCTGAGGCTTTCTTATTTATTGGCCAAGGTCAGTACACTATTTTTCTGCTCGAGGCAGTCGGCAAGCGGCGCATTTGTTTAGCGTAGCGGCCTGCAATTGGCTACTTGCCGGCCGGAGAGCAGAAATAATTATTTAATCTGCGGTAACGTGAATAACAATTGCTGCATTACTAAAAATCTAAATGAAATTTGATAAAATCTTGTAGCGGTGTTCTAAAATTGTTTTTTCAAAGAAAATTGTTAATTATTTGTTACAAGAGAATAATTTGTTCGTGTATTGTTAAGTAATTAGGAACGGTCCCACACATTTTGACGATCACGGGTGCCACTAATCCGCATCCCGCGAAAAGGCAGCCCAATAATCGGCGACCCAATAATTGGCGACCACGATGTACATGGATTATTGGGTCGCCGATTATTGGGCTGCCTTTTCTTGGGTCGAGCAATCTCGAAGCGGGCCAATAATCGGCAGCCCAATAATCCATGTACATAGTGGTCGCCAATTATTGGGTCGCCGATTATTGGGCTGCCTTTTATCGGGTCGGACAAGCTCGGTAGCGGGCCAATAATCCGAAGCCACAGTTTTTGCAATACAATAATCGGCAACCCAATAATCCGCAACCAAAAAAATGGACACGAATTATTGGGCTGCTGATTATTTGTCTGCTTTTTATACAGACTCCTTAGATCGAATGTTAAGGCAGGTCGGTTTAGGTACGACGACGAGCGAAGCGAGGAGGAGTGTTAGGTAGAACTGCGACCTAACAGCAAGAACCGACTTTTTTCGCATCCCGCGAAAAGGCAGCCCAATAATCGGCGCCCCAATATTTGGCGACCACGATGTACATGGATTATTGGGTCGCCGATTATTGGGTTGCCTTTTCTTGTGTCGAGCAATCTCGCAGCAGGCCAATAATCGGCAGCCCAATAATCCATGTACATCGTGGTCGCCAATTATTGGGTCGCCGATTATTGGGCTGCCTTTTATCGGGTCGGACAAGCTCGGTAGCGGGCCAATAATCCGAAGCCACAGTTTTTGCAGTACAATAATCAGCAACCCAATAATCCGCAACCAAAAAAATGGACACGAATTATTGGGCTGCCGATTATTTGGCTGCCTTTTATACGGACTCTCGCTAGACATCAGTGACAGTGACTTCTTTGCCTGTCCAAAAGGACGAAAAAAAAAAAAAAAAAGTGACAGTGACTTCGACAACTGTGACTGTATTTTATAATTTTCTGCCTTTTCTGTTTTCTGCAGGGATGCCCGGATGCCGTTGCCGGCTTATAGTCGAGATTATTTTCTGTATCCACACGAGAAATAATAAATTTAGATTTCATTTACAACACGCTCGTAAATTCTAATCCTTCATATAAATATCGCTGTTTCACTTAAAAGCAAGTGAAAAAATCAATGTGAATATAAACATGTCTTTAACAATTAACTCACTTAATCAGTACATCCAGTACGTTGAACGAGCATTCAGAACTGGACAAGGGGAGGTTCTGGCGAGATTGTTCTCGCTACGAGACGATCATGTTGGAAACAGAAGTCTGCGGTCCAGCGATATTGCGTCCCTGGTGGATGGCAACTGCGTGGCTCCGCTTGACGATATCGTCATAGCCCACTTGTTGTGTGTTAGAGTAAGTATAAATCAATTTTGTACTAAATTGTTCCACATGATTCTGAATTGGGGAACTTTTGTAACGGCTGTTACCAAAATGAATAAAAGCATGCACCCAAGAAGTAGTACAAAGATAAATTTTGTTTTGGATGCATGTTGTTATTAAACTTTGATTAGTGTTAGATGACAAACAACATTTTACCTGTAGTGAAATACTTGTCAAAAACCTGAAATATGTATTTTATTAAAAATTTAAATGGAGTCCTAGTTGTCAAATAAATATACGATTGATTGATTAAAATAGTGTAGCATGGTCTCTCGCCACAGAGCAACTATTAGTCACGTGTATGGTGCTACTAAGTATCTACTTTATTTTTTCTTTTAGTCTAGAAAATCAGTTGGCACTATGTAATTTCTCTATAATCTAGTTCAAAATAAGAACTGTTATTTTTTCACTAAACAAAAAAGTGTTTAACTATTCCCTCAACATGTGTTTAACTTTTCCCTCATTCTTAAAATTTACAGGCCCTTTTCATGAAGGATTACATGGAGGCATTCAACTACCAAAGTTCTTGTGTCGCGTCTGTGGTGCGTCTCTTGCAAAACCAAAAGGAGGAGAACTGGAGTCTCCCGCTAATGTACACAGTTTGCTTGGACCTGCGTCTTGTGGCTCAGAAAGCAGAGGGTGCTAATAGTATGTATATTACAAACTTATAGGCTCTGAAGGACTGTGTGGGGACATTCAACTACCAAAGATCCTGTGTGGTATTTGTGGAGCGTCTGCTTCAGAACTAGTAAGAGGAGACCGGGAGTCTCCAGCTTATGCAGTCTGCTTGGATTGGTGCTTGCTTAGCTCCCCTCTCTTCTGCACAAACACTGGGGTTGCCCTATATAAGAAATATTGTATAATACTGGCGATGTCAATGTCTTTGGACACACAAGACAAAAGACAATCAATTTGCCTGTAAGTAAGTAATAAGTATATAGTTCTCAAACTCTATAGGATTGCATTGTTTAATTATCCTATTGCTACATTCTGTGTTAATCCTCATGCCACCTTACATTTTTGTAATAACTCTGAGACTTATTTTCTTTGCAGTGCAAAGCAATGGCAAAATCATGGAAAAGGCAGCAGAGAGCTTATTGGCCTGCTTCAGAGTGTGCGCTGCAGACAACAGATCTTCCGATGACGACACCAAGAGGCTGGGCATGTTGAACCTTGTGAACCAACTGCTTAAAGTCTATTTTCGCATAAACAAATTGCACTTATGCAAGCCACTGATCAGAGCGATAGATTCGTCCCCATTCAAAGACTTATTCCCACTCGCTCAGCAGATCACATACAGGTATTTTGTAGGACGTAAAGCGATGTTTGACTCAGACTACCGCTCAGCTGACGAATTTTTGTCATTTGCTTTTCAAAAGTGCCACTACAAAAGCAGCAGAAACAAAAGACTGATATTAACATACTTAGTGCCCGTCAAGATGCTCCTAGGCTTTATGCCGGCTAGAGATTTGCTGCAGAAATATGATCTGATGCAATTTTGGGATTTGGTATCAGCAGTTAAGAATGGAGATCTCCGAGGCATTGATAGAGTGATGGAGGAGCATGAGGTATTCTTTATTAGAGCTGGCATTTACCTAATTGTGGAGAAATTGAAGATTACGGCATATAGGAATTTGTTTAGAAAGGTTTTCTTAGCGGAGGGTACTCATCAGATTGATATAGCGAGCTTCCAAGCAGCTTTGCAACTGATGGGACAGCGTGATGTTGACGCAGATGAGACACAATGCATTGTTGCCAATTTGATATATGACGGGAAAATTAAAGGGTATATTTCATACCAACACAAGAAGGTGGTGGTGAGTAAGGCTAATGCTTTTCCACCACTCTCTAGTCTTTATTAATATCTTAGTTGTTAACTTGTATATTTTAAATAATTCTTAAGAATAAATTCAATAGATCTACCATGTTTATTTATTTCATCATTAGATTAGGGAAATCAAACACCACTGACATTTAAACTTTTTTATTAAATCCACAATATATTTCAAAGAATAATATAAATATAATAAATTTTGCCGATCACTAACATAGCATTATTTCCAACAATGCTGATTAATATGATATTTCAAGTCTTACTTTTACTAGGTAAATAATATATTTTGCGATTCTAATAGAAATACATGGCTATAATTTATTTTTACAAAATATGTTCTTTGTGGAGTACATAGATGTTATTTTATAGGTTCAGTTGCTCTGAGAGATATTAGTGATGTGCAATTATTTCAAATTTACATGCTTAGGATATAATTCGCTTTTGTTGCGTAAAAATGATTTGTTATTAAAAATAAATTCAATCTAGGGATATGTTTATTTAATTTTGATATGCTTATGAGAGAGCCATGGACAAAAAGCCATCTAAAAGACTAAAAGGCAAGCAAATATCGATGGTTACAAAGATATTTGCCTAATATTTTTTCAAGCGTAGGTAAAACTATATATTTACCTTGGTAACAATTATAATGGCAATATTTTGTAGATAAAAACTGTGAAGCAAGTCTACCTCCAAATTATTAGAAAAATCGTTAGGTACCCTAGTTACCCTAAGACCACATTAAAATCTTTGAGATTTGTAGTCGACGGAGCAGCAAACACTTTTTTACATATTCTATAAGGGAAGACGTCTTTTCATATTTATGTGTAAACTGAATCAATTGCACATCTCTTAAAAAGCTTTATACTGTAGAAAAATATGAAGAATATTTGACTAGCTAATTATATCATATCGTAATGTGTCTTCTTACGCTATAATGTTACTTATCTTTTAAAATATAATCTATTTATTTTAATCCGTAAAATAAAGCTAAACAAGGATGCACTATTAAAACACTGAAAGCTAGGTACTTCTAAATAATACTATGTATCTTTTAATACAAAAATGTATTTACTTAAACATTTAGTACGCGCCCCAATAACATTAACAATTTAATGGTAGATAACTACTTTTATTTTAATAAAATCTCTTCCGTTTGCTCAAATCTCATATTTGCTATTTCTTCGGTAGATAATATTGTATATCATTGCTTCTCTTAACTTTACGTTTGTTTAAAATTAATGAAATAATTACGTACCTAAATAAATGCATTATAATGATACATTTATAGTGTTGAAATATTTACATCAATAGAAGTGGTAGGTACCTATGGGATTTGAATGATTAAATATATTTTCATAATAGTTTATTTAATGTAACGATTGATATAGGTAGACATAGTATCTATATTTCATGGATTTTGCAAGCATAACATTTATTTAGATTGTTTTGAGCATTTAGCTGCCAAATTCATGGAAATTATAGAAATGACTAATTCGGGGCAGTAAAGTCCATAATATATTATTAATACAGCGCTAAATTGGTATATTTTAACGCCCATCAATATGTTTGTATTATATCCTTAATTTTATCTATAAAAAATCTTTTTTTTATTAAAACAAATCTAAGAAACGAAACTAAACCAATGTAATAATAGGTACTTATAATACGAACTCACTTATTTATCCAGAATACTAAAAAAAGTTAAAAAAAATCTTTCTTAAAGATTAAAATTTAAAAGGAACTTCTTAACTCACGTTTAAAATCATAAAAATGTCTTAAAATTAATGAACGTATACAACCTAAAATGGAATTGAAAAAGTAATGTGTAGAGACGTCAGCACGGGTTGCGGTTTAGTTGGGGGGAAAGCCCAACTTGTGCGGCGGGCCCTTCAGCAGCTCGTCCTTGTAGGCGGCGAGGATGGCGCGCGACATGCTCGGCTCGGAGGAGCTCGCTTCCAGGAATTGCCGCATAAGTCTGGGGAAGACGAATAAGTCAGGACTACCTTAGAGCTTTTACAATTCATTATTATCATCATCATATAATCCAAAGGACGTTCACTACGATCACCTTGCGGTTGTCTATTGTGGCAGCCCTTTATAAAATCATTACTGATTCCCGTTGAGTCGAGAAAGTTCTAGATTACGTACCAGTTTGCGACAACGTAAACTACTGGCTCTGTGAGCTGTAGAACTCGCGACCATCTGGTCTTAACCGCTATAAACCTGTGCGGCGCTTAAGAGGCCGGTATATAAATTCGGCCGATTTAGCTCAAATTATTGTCATACAACAATATATTACAACAATATTTTGATATGTATTAGTCCGGTATATTTTTTTACGATTTTGCTCAACTTTTTGATACTATACTGGAGCAACTAACAAGAATTATGATAGTTTTTAGGGTTCCGTAGTCAACTAGGAACCCTTATAGTTTCGCCATGTCTGTCTGTCTGTCCGTCCGTCCGCAGATAATCTCAGTGACTGTAAGTACTAGAAAGTAATTTTGTACGAATATGTGTATCGGTCACGCCAACAAAGTGGTAAAATAAAAAGTGTTTTTTTTGGGTACTTAGAGGAGAACAAATGGACAGACAGCCGGACAGACAAAAGTATTTTTACCCAAGCTGAAACAGAGACGCTTCGCTTGCTCGGTCAAATATGTATAAATAAGAAATACTTCCTTTATTGTTTCATTATCACAACGAGCTCTCAATGGTCCTAAGCGCCATAAACCTCAAAGGCGCTTAGAACTTTTGTGCCATATCCCGCCATTTTGAAAATTTCCAAAAACAACCGACAATTTTTTTTAATGTCATCAACAAACATGTTTACAAAATTTCTCAAGAATTGGTTGATAAATGCGACCTGTAGAGGAGAACAAATGAACAGACGCACAAAAGCATTTTGGCCCAAGCTGAAACGGAGACGCTTCGTTCGCTCGGTCAATTAAAACGTTCAGTCAAATTTTTGATTAAAATCTGAAATCTTTATAATTTTTACCTTTCTAAGAATCCTACTACCTAAAACAATTCCTAATTTGAAGTAAAGTAAGTACAGTCAGCATACCGGTTAGCAGGGTTGATGCCGAGGTTGTCCCGAGCCTGCATCAGCTCGGGGTGGTCTCCGATGGTATCCGTCAGCGCGGCGATCATCACATCTGAAACACAATATTTAAATTAAAAAAAGTCCAAGTTTAAATTTGGCAACACTTTAGACCGAACACAGTTTAGCAGCAGCAGACAGCCAATCCGAAACGACGATCCAGAACACTATCCACAGGCTACGTTCTCGATATTCACCACAGATGTCGTCACATCGTCTTTATGTGTCTGTCTAGTAGGTATCTGCCTATCTAACGCGCGAGACTACCCATCCCACATGCCGGACAGGCAGACAAAACTTCGTCGGCGTTTTACGGTAGGTCCTATGCTCAGTATGATTGGTATCTCCCTAATAGTGTTATCATAGATTACTCGCTCCATAAATTGTTAAAAACACATACCAGCGTTTGCCTGGGCTGGGAAAAGCAACTTAATTTGACCATAGATATAAAATTAAAAGCCAATAAGCTACCACTCATATTTATAAATTATTCGCTAGCCATGTATGTAGTGAGCTGTCGATATTTGAGTACCTACTATGACATGACTCACCGAGCACTTTCTTCTCGATGGTCCTGGAGAGCTGTCCGCGCTCGGCCTCACGTTCCAGGAACGCCATGAACCGCTGCGTGGCCGCACGGGCCGTCGCCGGGTCGCGGGACAGCGATTGCGAGAACATCATCTGTAATGGAATATGGAAATTGTACCCTATGCACACACACATGAAACAATTTTGCCATTTGCCACTTGAAGATCTACATTTGATTTTTTATCGGAGGGGGCTTGACGATCACACGGTTTCCTTGAAACCGCTCAATGTGCTGAACGGAAGCCAATTTTTAGTTTTCTTTAAGGAGTAAAGAAATGCATTCACAGATTTTTGGAAAAATTTACACAGTCAGCGAATCAAGTTATGTCGTAGGTATTTTAATTATTGATATAGGTACATGGTGATCAACGAGGGAAAGTGAAGTCGGAGACCCTTGCTATCCAGACGACTACATTTCAACCTCCCCGAGCTTAAATATGATCTACCTACTTGAATGTGTACCTACTTAGAGTACGAATAGGTAGGTTGTTGTTGATCCGCCACGATCGTAGTCAAAAGTGGCCCGGCTATAGACAACCTCACCTTAGCGAGCTGGTAGATGATCTCCTCGAGGGTGTACTCGGTATACAAGGTGTCAGCCGCTTTCAGTTTGTCCATCATCTCCTCGTATTCCTCCTCGGTGATGACAGGTCCATCGCGGTCGTAGTCAGACGTGCCTGAAATAAACAGAAATAAATTATTCCCGAGGCCTCCGACTTTCTACTTTTCATAATAACAATAAATCTAGCTTACTTATTAAAATTATTAATATAGTCCTATGCGACAAGTCGAGTTTTCCGGTGTAGGCATCTCGCATTCGTTAGATTAAATATAGAGAGAAGAACTTGCCTAGAGAGTCATTATCTTTAGAATAATTATGTTGCGAGTCAGAAAATATCTAGCACTGGACTCTTTCCCATGCTCTTTTATTAAACCTCCCTCACTATTGATTAGGTACAGTCAACTACAAAGATATAAATACAGTCAAAGTCCCAAAAATATGTATAGACGACCTAAATTTTCAGGCAATAAAGTCCTGTATACATATTTTTGGCACTACGAATGAGAAAAAATTCTAGCCAAACTATTCCTATCTATCCTCGTTTGATGTTAACAAGGTGAAGCGGTCCGAAAATATTTCGTAGCCTTTCATGGAAGCGGACACACGTAACGTGAACAGTAACTCGATATAAGGGAGCAACCTAAAATTCGAATATTCACACCGCGTTTGTGCGTGTTAGCAAGGCAAATGGGGTGAATATAATCGCGAGAACACATGAGGTTTCGCTTGGAACAAACCAACGTATGTCTGACATGGAGGCCTGCAAAAACTTTGGTATCGGAGATCACCCTTACATGGTTAACCTAATAAGTGTTTGGAATAAGAAATAGGTTCGTTATAAATCCTTTAGCATATAAACCGCAGAGTAATTAGGTAGTTGCTTTGAGAACCTTTCAGTTATTTTCAGCAAGTATTAGGTGGTATTAAGCAAGAACTCGCCTCTGGTAAGTATAGTCGAGAACTACCGGGGGTGTATTGAATTCCCTATTGAGAACACGCCACTGTAATGTAACACGAGTCCCTAATATTGCTTCGCAAATTGACAATTTCAATGTAATTGTGTGTGTTTATTAATTTACGCATCAAGGTCTAGTGGCAATAAGTACCTACCTAACAATATTAATACATCGTGTGTAAGACAAGATGAACAATGTTTAATTAAAGTTTACTATTACAACTTTTCTGATTTTGAGTTGTTTGCCTAAGCTAAAGGATTTTCCCGTTTCGCGGTCTGAAACTTTCGAAACTGTTCGGAAATTTTTCACAGAAAATACCTGTATATGTAGGTCCCTATACCTACTTACCTAAAGTAACTAGTTATAAATTCTATCCTCTTCAATATTTTAGTCTATAAACCTATTTGAAATTATTAATCGAAATGAATTAATTAGGCAATAAATAGGTATATATTCATAAAAATTGCACGATTTGGAATAAAAAAAACTAGTATAAATTGTTTGGTACCTACAGCCTACATACAGGTAACCAGTAAGTTAAGTAAAGTAGGTGGTTCCTAATAATTATTTTTTGTAATCTCACTTTGACTTAGTTTTAAGGCGAGCAGGCGTTTTTAGTGGTTTAGCGTAGAGTTTAGTAAGTACCTACCTAAGGTAGTAGGTAATAAGATAATAGGTCTTAGCTGAGGTCCGCGGGGGTGAGCTATTTAATTTACCTTATAATTTGATGACATGGGCTTAATAATATTATAAGAAGAATAGCTCACTCCCGCCGAGTTTGATTATTAGGCATCTGGGTTCTATTGCGTTCAAAAGTAAGTACATGGGCAATCTATGAATAAATTCATTCATCAATTGCAATGCACCTTTGAACGCCAATGTACCTACCTACTGATTCGCTTGGAACCACCTACCTAATTATATGTTTAGTTGAGGCTGACGTTGGATTTTTGAATGAAACAAAATCCTAAAACTTATTGTACAAGCTACAAATATGCTCGTACTCTGACCATACATTAAACGAAATTATCCAAGACATAAAATACAGACGGCTATAATAATAAAAGTTAATGTGCCTTTCACGAACCACTTCACGTTTTGCACAATTGTACCTAGTTAAGTCCGTTAAGTTTACTGGTCGTGCCATAAAATTTGATTTGACGGGTAACATTTTGCTGTATAAATTTAATTGGGACTTGTTGCAATGAGCAAACTATAAACTTTTGTACTTACCTATCTTACTCAAAACGAATTCACAAGTCGGTAAGTACTTAAAGTCAGTTAGTTATTAAATAATAAAACCCGAAAAGGTATTACAGGCCACTGAATAGCCCAATCTATAAACAGAATAAATAAATATTGAACAATGCTGGAATAAGGAAAGAAAACAAAGGATGAATTCTATTTAATATTCTTGGGTGAAAGGTTCTGTTATTAAAACGTTTTACGCAGGCCTAGTTCCGACCTATACGAGTAACAGTCAGTATAATTAAAAAATAATGACCGAGTAAAGCCGAACAAAATTTTTAAATAAATAATTATCTATTTTTGTAAACCTTATTGCGAGTAATTGGTGGTAGTGGAAGCTTTGTCTTTTGCTTGTTCCTAAATGAACACACATACATCATCATGTATCATGTGTTGGATACATATCAATAAGCATATCGCCTGTCAAGATTTTTGAAGCACTAGGGTGCGTAGCCAAGATGCCAATCGCTCACGCTCAGTCGCTAACGAAACGCAACTGTCATTGTCACACTAATAAGGAAGAGTGATAGAGAGAGGTAACTGCGATACGTTATTAATCGTGAGCGATTGGCATCTTGGCTACGCACGTAGGTATGTGACATAATTTATTGTACCTAACCCACCTTGCGAGACAGAAATTTAACAAGGTAAAACGAACGTAATAAACTAGAATCGCTTAATTGTTCACAAGAATAATACTAACATTTAAGGCCCACTTGCACCACCCGGGGTTAGCAACATAATCGGGAGTTAAGAGTTTTTTGTATGGAATATGACAGTCGTAATCCGGGTTAGCGGCTAACTCTGGGTGGTGCCTAAGAAGACTAACAATAATCGCGATCTTAGACGCAAAATTAATTTATCAATGTCGCACAAATTCACGTCCCCAGGCGCGGATACTTTATCAAGAAACAGAAACTAATTTGCGCTAATGTGTGTAGATTGTGAGTTGAGCCTAGAAACTTTCACTTAGGCCGGCTTTCTGCAGTTGCGGGAAGTTTAAAGCTTGAGCCTTGACAGATGCTCAGAGTACTTTGAAGGTATTTAAATATAATAATATATGCAACCAATAGTGATCGAGTGTTCAAATCCTCCTAGTACAAGCAAATAGGTACCTCCCGAAAGTAAAACTCCTGGTTGTTTACTAAAATAAATCGGGTGCGTTTGTGGTCTGTCAGGCTGTTTTACTTACCCGGCGATACACTGGCGAGTCAAAGTAGGAAAAATACTTTTCAGTCCTCCGGCCGGTAAGCGGCACTTTACACAAAACTAAATTGCCGCCTGCCGGCTCCGTCGGGCAGAAAAATAGTATACAAACCTCGGCCGTTAAATGGGAAAGCCTCGGATCACATGTTCGTCGACCTCGGCTTCGCCTCGGCCGACAATTACATGGGATCCGAGACATTTCCCACTAAAACGGCCTTGGTATGTAATCTACTATTACTAGCTAAAAATTAGACAAATCGGTGGGAAAAAGTATTACTATGGAAGCTCCACAGGTGTGACCTGTTTCTATGCTGCAATGGTCTTGCTTTAACTTTTAAAAATAATTAGTAAAGAAAAACCTCGAAATCTTTTGAACTATGTACTTACTCTAAGCAGGTAAGCTGTAGAAAATTATAATATCTTGCAGTCCATGAAGCGAAATACATATAATTTATACAGTAGAATACTCACCAATAATATTAGTTTGCAGCATAGGATCGAATCTCTTGACGGGGTCTGGCCTCAGCTCGCCAGGCAGCGCCATAGGCGACAGGTTGTTGCTGAGCTCCCAGTTTTTGTTGGCAATGGACCGGACGATATCGGGGCTATTCCCGAACGGGAATGACTGGAGAGACATCGGCCGGTATTGGTAATCCTAGAAACAAAGGTTGAGGAGTTTAAATATGACTGTAGTCTGTGGTTAATATTAGGTACCTACTTATTTTCTTTGCTTTATGCAAACTACTTTCTGGTTTTGCGATCAATTTCATCGTCTAGGGTAAATATCGGTCTACCACAGATATTGTTGGTTGTATGATAAAATAAATTATCCAAGTAAGAGGAAAAATTAAGAATAGGGTTCATATATTCTATTCTGTCCATAGACCACCTCAACTACTAGACAGAGCATACAAGACAACTCGCGGTCACCACATATGCTGTCCCGTATTAATTTAATATGGAAGCGCGATCGCTTATTTCAGGAAACCTCTTCGATCGTGTTCAAGTGACATTTCGATAAAAACTTCCGTGAAAATGATGAATATGTCAAATGTCAGTTTAGCACATTCGAATAGGTCACCTGTTGTACCCACGTTTACAATCAGTTTTCGTGAAAGTTTAAATGTTATTTGCAAATATTGTGCTTTAGGGGTGGACGGACTCGGTTCTGCTCACAGAATCGTAAAAAAAAGTGTATATATGTGGTGACCCAATTCTCTGTATAAATGCTTCATAATGCGGTGTCTGTGTAGTCTGTGATTCTGTGGCTCATTTCACAAAACCACAATTTAATCAGAAGTTTTCATTAGTGCTCATCTAAATCCTAGTGGGCCCTGGGTGAAGCCCTCGAAACGCGGTTGGCTAACGATAGCGCCCTTTGCCTTTTGATTGCTTCCCACTTAAACTTGCGAAATTTTGCTCGCCAAGCTCTCTACTCTACAATGTGGGCACGAGTATATTTTTTTCATTTTGGATAACTCAATCAAACCATTTAGTTACATAAAAGGCACAAAGGCTGTTCTCAATGTTACCACAATTTGTACAAATACAACTCTGAATGGAGTTTATGGTATGAATACAGATAATACATTTGATGCCCAAGCGTTTAGGAACAATGGAAACATCTATCGTCTGCAACTTTTCCTCACATTGTTCGACATGTGACTCCTTGCCCATTCAGTTCGTGTACATATTAGTTTCGATTGTACGAGATACTTCGCTATTTTTTGTACATTCTTCACGAGGATTATAAGTAGGTACCTATGTATCTTTGATCCGTGAACAAAATATTTTTTTGTCTGTGAGGCCAAACGTTCGTGGCGCTGGTTAATGTTGATTGCGTGGATCAGAATTACCTAGCTCAGCAACGCCATGCATGCATAGGTAAATGCGTAGGTATGTCTGTTTATTAAGCAATTGCATGCATTGCCTGATAAACAAAGCAAGTTATATTATGGCTGTAACGGATGATTGCCAATTGATTGACAATCCATTTACCATACATTATTAATACAATTGCCTCAAGTTTATGCTTGTTTATGTTGTAGAAAAAAGTTGTTTAGTATTCTCGTACTAGAAGATAAAAGTTTTGTTTAATTCGGGTGAAAGAAGCTCGCTTGAAGGTCGTAGTACTTAAGTATGTCGAGATTAATGTTTTCCTGTCCGAACTATTCATATTTATCTTGCGGTCTTAATTTACAAGGTTGTCGACTAAAAGCTGATTGAGGTAACAATATAATTTAGGTCATTTTGGTCAAAAGGTATATGAAAAGCTTCGAACGAGAGAAACACGTCATACGACAGAATACCCTGAAAAATTATGTTATAAAATGTTTTTATAACTATCTACTACCTAAACCTTGATTACGGCGAAATCTGTTATGGTATAGAGCTTTTATCGAATCAATTAACTCTCAATATTCTACGATGGTCCGCCCTAGATAGATAATGGTAATGTATTTACTCATGGACAGATAATAATTGACTGCACTCTCAGTTCCGAGCGAAACGAAGTTAAGTCTGGAGCTATTGGAAATCATAAAGCCATTAAATCTCTAAACATTGTTTTTAAAAATAAAACCCATTTAAAATCATAGCTTGGGTAAAATAAAAATCCTTTTTTCACGGAGGAAACTAAAGCGTTGCCCTTACACTAGTAGCATTACACCCGTCTTTTTGTCTTACCCCGTGAAAGCCTTTTCAACTCTCTCCAATATACCCTACACCTACCTATGCCTTTTTCTATAAAATGCCTCACTTTAAGCAAAATTGAGCTGGGATTTATTTCATCTCGGTAATCCAAATCCATCATAGTTGATGTTTGGTAGTAGTGATAAGAAACTCATTTCGGTTGACTGAAATCGAATCCAATCGACTTCGTCAGACTGTCAACAAACATTCCAATCATGTCAGATGATATATAATTCCAATCGTGTGATAACCGGCGACATAACAATCCACTGGCTTATGACACACTTAATTAACTCCAGCTATCTAAAATCCGGCTAAGTGAAAACGCAGCTTAACAGCCAGTAAACGGTTACGAGGGCTGCTAACCATGGCACTCTATTTTTATCACAACGTATAGTCATAAACGTAGATTAAACATTTATGTTGCCTTTTTGGGTCATATTGGAGGAACGGGGCCAATCTTGACGAGGTGACAGGGACGGCTAAAAATAGCTGCAGATGTATAATTTTTGCTTGTAAGTACTCGTTATCTATCTATCGAGGCGGTCTTGTATCATTAGTGTTAAAAAGGGTCTCCACTTTAATGTGTACCTATGTGAACTGTATGTAATGCTCACGATGCTACTATGAAACACAAGGACGAAAGTGACTTCTTCAAGATATATAGCAAAGAAGCATAAGTACTTGTACTTGAAAGTACTAGGAAATTCTTGTGGGCTGGTAGCCCAAAGTCATTGGTTTGGTTCCAGGTTCCAGTGTCCCCCGAGACTAAGATTTTTTTTCTTTGTTTAAAAAATTATGATTTTTTACTTCTCTTGCTCGAAAAGTTCGACTTTAAGTTTTAGTCAGAACATAAAAATATAAATATTTTTATCTAGAGCATAAAGTAAAATCGCAGGCAGCGGGCGCTCTCCGGGGCCCCCGGCCGCCTACGACGGGCGCGCGGCGGGACAGATGAGAGATGGCTATAATGGGTTACTTTATGCCCTTGATATACAATGGACTATTGTTAGTCAACGATATTAGGTAAATAGGTAGACTACTGTATGATATAAACATAGGTATTCAATTAAAATGAGAAAAAAAATTGAGGACGCAATGTTCATACAAAGTCATGTCAGTTAGGTATAAAATCGAATCAGCCTCTACAATCTGGAGCCCTCACAAAACAACTCACGCCTTACTCCTAGAGAAGCTCCAGAAAGCTTCTCTCCGTTTCATATATAAGAAAACATATAGATTCCTCTACCCCGCCAAATACTTACTGGGTATGTTAGGTCTCAACTCCAGTTAGAGGTTAGACATAATTATGAATTTACACTACATGTTAGATTCTAAGGGACGAATCGCTTACTAGAATTTTTACCTTATTCGTTTCCGACAGTTAACTACGTAGTCAAAATCATCGCCTCCGTGCTCAGGAGAACGTCCGCACGTTAGCTCATCAACTCTCCTATTCCACACGCACGTGTACTTGTACTGCTGTACAAGCTTTTACATGTTGTACCAAACTAAGACTTATTTTTGACGAGTCCTCCAAGTTAAACTCTGAATTTTTGAGGTTCTGCGAGGGTATTATCATCATATCATCAATTCATCGTTATTATTTATATTTAAGTCTTACACCGCATGTCGCCTGGCTATAATGTGGTTAAAAAAGATGAGAATGTTTCTCGAAATAAATGCTTGCGCAGACACATATAAAAGAGCTTGCTCAGAAAATTGTCAGCTGAAGCTGAAACCTAGGGGTTGGTTGATCCTAATTGGAGTATCCTGTTTTGTATAGGACTATAATAATAATACCTACTATTTTACTGTGTATTCTACGATTTTACGCGTTCAGGTAGGTAGGTACTTATTAAAATCCCTGGTGGACAGATGAAAGCCAAAGCTGAAGTCCTCCAACTAAGTAGGTCAAAAGCAGGTCAGCAATAAAGAAAATGGGACGGATATAACAATAGCCCTTTCATTTGATATCCATTAAACAAAAGTGCACGTGGAATTCGTGGGTAGGAGTACCTATCGCAAATAAATTCTACCTCTTTTGAAAAGAAAGGACCAACCATCAAACTAGAAACTGGTGTAATATTTGCTTGAGTCTTATTGAAGAAAGATATGTTAATAGTGCCACCCCATAACTAAATACACTAACTAAAACGAAAAATTAAAGTGAATCGGCACTACTTAGTCTACTTACATGAAACAACTAGGTACTTACTTACCTTTACGTAGAAACAAACCATGTTCCAAACCATCTCTTTCAAGCAAGTAAGGACTAATAACGAAAATAATATTACTTTGCTATTCCGCCAAACGTGCTAGTCTATTAGTGCCAACCCGTTATACCTACTTGCGTATTTTTGCATGCAATTAATGTTCCCACCCTCCCGCCGCAAAAAATAAATACGCAAATAGATACAACACACCACCACCAATAACACAAAACTCGACACGTGTTTCGCCTCTCTACGAGGCATCTTCAGGAGATCTTGTCGTACTGGCGTCCGACAAGTGAAACTCACTTGACTCACTTGAGTGAGTTCACTTGTCGGACGCCAGTACGACAAGATCTCCTGTGTCTCCTGAAGATGCCTCGTAGAGAGGCGAAACACGTGTCGAGTTTTGTGTTATTGGTGGTGGTGTGTTCTATCTATATTGTATCCGCAAAGTAACGCCTGATTCAATAAATTAGTAAGGACTAACGTCAATGTCGACCTACCTGCCAACCCTATAATTAACTTTGCTCTGCTTTTCATGTTTGATGACACGCCAGAGCACTAAAACTTTAAAGTGTTATTTTAGATGTCAAACTTGTATGAAATTACACAGTTTGTGCTATCAAAATCTAGGAAACTTAGCATAGTCGGACTCTATTAAACTTAGACTTATTTATGTCTTAGAAAATCTCAACTAAGGACTAACGTCAATGTCGACCTACCTGCCAACCCTATAATTAACTTTACTCTGCTTTTCATGTTTGATGACACGCCAGACCACTAATCTACTATATGAAGCATCGGGGTAACTTGTAGTTAAGTAGTTAGTACATATTGGCACGGCCATACCATGTCATTTAACTTAAGAGTTCATTTCAGATGCTTTTACTTTTTATGAGTCAGGTCGTATTGGATGGTCGTACATATAAACTTGTATGTACTTGCTAGAACCAGATACAGTGACATACAAAAATGCATTTAGGTGGGGATTCATGTAAAATACAAAATATCAATATAACATTTAGACATTGAGTCAACATGGGTTGTAATCGTACTACGAGTATAAAATAATTCAGAATGTAATTGAGTTCGCCTTGTGACACAAAACTAGCGCCTAATGTATTATATAACTTTTCAGTCCTCCGGCCGGTAAGCGCCACTTTACGCAAAACTAAATAGCCGCCTCCCGGCTCCGTCGGGCTGAAAAATAGTATACAAACCTCGGCCGGTAAATGGGAAAGCCTCGGATCACATGTTAGTCGACCTCGGCTTCGCCTCGGCCGACAATTACATGGAATCCGAGGCATTTCCCACTTAAACGGCCTTGGTATGTAATGTACTATTGTGGTCTCGTTAAATCCTTAAGGGATGACTCACACTAGAACGAGACGGGACGCGGCGGGACGAGGCGGGACGGGACGATCTGTCAGTTTCTATAGAATACGTCACTTGACATCCCGTCCTAGTGTGAGTGATGTGAGTCATCCTTTATACGGCTTAGCTAGCTTATGACACGACCTAACCTTTGTCGGAAGTAAAGGGTTAGGGGGAGCCTAACCCTTTACTTCCGACAAAACCCTTTCATTTGACATTTCCTGGAAAATTATTAGCAGATAATAAGCAACGAGGATCGAACACGGACGCTCTGATGAAAACAAATTTACATTGGTATTAAGTTGTTTGCGACGAACAAAGCTTAGGTAATAAAGACGTTATTACAATAAATTAATATTCTGTAGCTTGTTCGCATTTATAACAGGTGAAGTTTCTGAAAGGACACTGACAGACTCCTGGGTGTAGATTCGATAAGAGTTTTCGAGTCCTTATTCGTTAAAAAACGCTCATGAATTTAAAATTCATCATAAAATTTTCTTGCCTGTATTATCTTAAATAGGGCTATTGTGGTCATGTGGCAATGTACTATTAAGTAGTGGATTTTCACTGAGAAATCTCACTTCAAAAATCACTCGAATTGACCAAATTTTAACAAAAAATCGGGTTTCCCGTGTATTTATAAATTCAAGTTTCCACTATTTCACTACCTCAAATTAAGACACATAATATTGTCTTCTGTTACCGCGATTGTTATTCATTGAAATTAAACACTTTAGAACGGATTAATCGGATCGGATTAATTACGCGATTAATCCGTTCTAAAGTGTTTAATTTCAATAAGACACATAATTAATAATGTCGATTAACAGTGTCATATTCATATATATTTAAAGGTTGGTTAGAAATACCTATTCTTTGATGTAGCCTGTAATGACTTTAATCTCCCAAGTAGGCTCTTGAGGTCCTGCTGCTGAGCGGACTCCTCTGTGTAACGAACCGCGGACCTCTAAGTAAAATTCTGTTGCCTTGTTAGCTTGCTCCATAAGTAGGCTCCTAAGCTTCTCCTGCTGAGCTGACTCCTCGGCCCGAACGTTCTGCGAGTAGTGAGATTGGAGGTAGTCGCTAGTAACCTCTATCTCCTGGATGATATTGCGGACCTCTCTGTAAAATTCTGTTACCTTGTTAGCTACCACCAAGCACCATAAGTAGGCTCCTAATCTTCTCCTGCTAAGCTGACTCCTGGTCCCGAATGTTCTGCGAGTAGTGAGCTTGAAGGTAGTCGCTAGTAACCCCTATCTGCTGGATGACATTGAGGACCTCTCTGTAAAATTCTGTTACCTTGTTAGCTTGCTCCATAAGTAGGCTCCTAAGCTTCTCCTGCTGAGCTGACTCCTCGGCCCGAACGTTCTGCGAGTAGTGAGCTCGAAGGTAGTCGATATTAAATTTTATCTCCTGGAGGAATGCGATGGCTTCTTCCTTAGACATCTAGACAAAAAACACAATAATTGACTTTTTTCAAAATTCTGTGTGTCTTACTCTAATAATTTAAGATACTTTTGGAGGATGGATATACTTTTTACTACCTTGCTGCAACCCGAAAGTTGCAACCCGAGACCAGCCCTCGTTTTTAAATTAAGACCATTTTCGCGTAACAGCACTGGATCTGGTAGCCACCCTCACTGACCCATTAAGTATTTCCACCCCATATGTGGGTACTTAGCATTCATGATAAAGATCAGGGGCCTTACCATGACGTCTTAACGCGACTTAGTTTAGGTTGTCAACTGAATCGCGTTAAGACGTCATCGTAAGGCCACACAATAAAAAATAATAGTTTAAAAAACTAAAAAACACGCTTTTAGCACGCGCTAAAAATTACAAAATAATTCGGACATTTAGTTTGATGACTCAAGAGTTTTCCCTTTGCCAAATCTTCATTAGATCGCAGGTAAACATAAACAATTTCAGTTACCAAATACCAATATATAGTATAGTAGGAACTAACTGGGTATCTTCTTTTTTTTTTTAAATGTAATTTATACAATACACATACACATGTCTACCATCTGCAGTTCTCCTTTAATTGCTCAAAGGTTAACTGGAAGAGATCCCTAAATGGGATAAGTTCGCCTTTGTACAAATATTTGTGTTATTTATCTTGTTTTTTTTCCCCTGTTTTTGTGCAATAAAGTGTTTTACTACTACTACTACTACTACTACTACCAATAAATATGATATATTTTTTACCGCTACTGTATGCTGTTATTATGGAACTATAAAAAAAATAGTATTTCACAATTGCGATTGAACAGCTGTTTAAATAAAACTGATCAACGCGGAAGCTATAGCGTTGGTAATTTATCCATGATTCTAAGTTTGCACGGAACCACGGAACATCCGTTTATCAGCACTAAAAGCACGGACTGGTAATCCTTAGCGTAAACATTCAATCGAAATTTCCTCTCTTATTTATTCATCTGATATCTACTCAGGGCCACTTGCACCAACCAGGGTTATTAGCATAACCCGTAGTTAAGCGTTTGTATGGAATAAGACAGCTTAACTCCAGGTTAGCAGCTAACTCTGGGTGGTGCAAGTACCTACACTTTATTTAAACTTTTAGGTACTTTATTGCACAAATTATAAGAAATGGTACTATTTTTTAATGTCTTAGAAAGAAGGGAAAAGTGAATAAATTCATGACCTCGGGTGGGACTTGAGCCCGCGACTCTAGGATTCACGCCCCTACTTATACTATTATAATAACACTATATTTTAAGCGTAAAACCTATATAATTATTTTAATAATTATTTTTATTCTATTTACTCATTTTCATTATTATGTTAGGCATTTATGATATGATTATAAAAGTAAAATACAAAAATAACACGTACAAAAACAATACAAAATAGTCAAAATACATATAGATATATTATAAAACCCTAACCAAGGATATCACCGGCAGCAGGGATAGGAACCGCCGGAGTATTCTTTTTATTTACTCTGTTACTTTTTATTCTGTTATTCGGAATTTAACTAGATTATGTATTCAATTATTCTATGTTCTTTCACCTTGCTCATTCTCTTAACACTGTGCTATCTAGAGATGATTGAACATTTTGAAAATAAGGTACCTACAATTAAAGTGTTGCATGCATTGATGCATAAATGCGACACACTCACTCGGAAGATCAGCGCTGGAAGTCGCCAGCATTATGCTGAGATGAGTCCATTTCGTGGCACTTTTTTAATCTTGGCAATTTTTCTGTTAATTGTAATTGTACTGTATATTTTGTGTGTCCACGAATAAATTATTTCTATTTCTATTTCTTTCTACTCAGTATAAAGATCATTATTTATTATACAAAGATGCGCGGATTTGATATGGTAAGCTTACCATTCCTTCCTGAAGGAATTCCTCGATGGCTGCCGTCACTCCACGCTCGTCTCCAGTCCAGAACACGTACTCCGCCATGTCAAGAGGAGAATACTGGACTCCGGCGTACGAAGCGTAATGGTCAATCTAGGGCAACATACAGCACAGAAAATCTTTTATATGAAATTTCTTATACATTGTTATTTAAAAATATGACCCTCTGGTTTTATGCAAACTGAAAATACATGAAGTACTGAAAATACATTCCGAGAAATGATCGTACTCGTAACCTTTGTTTTGTTTTGATACGAACTGCAGTAAGTTATATTGGATTAGAGATGCCTTCATTTAGGATTAAATTTTTGAAAATATTTTATTTATTATACTTGGGTATAATTCAAAGTAGATAGATACAGATGTACTGAATAATGTAGGGAAAACATTATGCAGTATGCAATTCGCCACACAGCAGTTATTTATTTCATAAAGAAAGTCATTAAGATGAAAATAAATAAAACTGCGCATCTCAATTAACTTTTTATGTCCTGACTCACATCTACTTGCTCGCCGCATCTATCCTTTTTTATTTATTTTTATTTAACCTTTATTGCACAATACAAGAGAGTACAAATGGCGGACTTAATGCCTTAAGGCATTCTCTACCAGTCAACCTATACTATCCTTTCAATGTCATGAAGCGTTTGAACTGCAATAGCTACGAGTAAACATCGTAATTATGAGTTAGTCAAACTTTGATTAATTTTTCTGTCCAATTAGCAATGAAATTATTAAAAGCCACGAAATTACGCAGACATATATTATGTCAAATGCAATTATCTCAGAAAACTTCGGCCACCTACGAGTCTGTATAAACCACAACATTAAACTGGGATACAATGAACCCGATTATATTCAGACAGGCCAGCCTCAATTAGGTTTTATTAATGTCTTGTTCACCGCCCTGTATACACAATGTACTACTTAAACCCAAAACCGTTAGATTGCAGTTAGGGCTGATAACAACTAGCTGAATGAAGTTCTGAATGTGACAAAACCATGTACGTTTCCCTAACGGCAGTCAATTTTTTGGTGCGCTTTAACCCATCCGGCCCACCCCTGATTAATGTTGATGGATCAAAGACTGAGAGATGGATAGTTTTGTCATAGTCCACAGGAAGTGAATTAAGTTAATATAAGTTTAGTTAAAGTTAATATAAGATAGTCAGTTTAAAATTAAAACGAAGTTTTTATCAATGTAACCCCAAGGATCAAAGTAACCCCAATTTACGGTATGACAGGGTAGTATCATACTCTATAGCTTTTCGTAAGTTACGTATGAATAGCTGTACGTTTGAGACGTGCCCCTCCCCCGCAAAAATGGCAGATTTTTTGGCTAGAAAATGACATAAATTGCCAGAAAGGTTGATTCAAAAGTCAAAGTAGTTGAACTGAGTGAAGGCAGTTCAACTGTTTATTAGAGTTTGTGGTGTTTAGCTATCCGCTCGAATAACAGCACCGGCCTCCGACGAGACGACACTGATACAGTCACATTAATTAAACAGCGTCTCGTCCCTAAGAAAAACCTGGTGCCACGCATAAAGGATGACTCACACTAGAACGGGACGGGACGGGGCGGGACGGGAAAATCTGTCAATTTCAATAGGAAGCGTCACGTGACATCCGAGGGCCCCGAGCTGTGGTAACGGGTGCTGTCAAGGGCTCGAAAGGTAAGGTGATGGTGTAAATAAATGCGATTAATCCATTTTAAAGTGTTTCATTTCAATAAATAATAATCGCAGTAATAGACAAAACAAAGGAAAACATTATTATTTATTATTGTAATTGGTCAGGTCGATAGCGGAGTCTGGGCTTCTTCAAGTTACTAAAGGAAAAATGGTTTATGAAATATGTAATAAATTTACGTTAGTGTGTATCGTATAACTATTTCTATCCACTTATATAAACTTATATGCAAGTCTTCTAATAATACGTCTAATACGTATCAAGTTCTTGAGTTTATGATGCTCAGTGAACTTACCATTCAACTAAATTACGTACCGTTCAATTTGACCTACTGCCAGGCCTGGCGACTTTGACACAAACATCAAGGTCTTAATAATTGCTGGAATCCTTAAGGGAGGATAATCCTGATTAATGTTACGCAATTTGTGGGTTCGCCTTGAATGCAACGATGTGTTAAATAACGTCAGATATATAATAATCCAATTGGTATTTTCGATTCCATAAGCGTTATTTTATTGACCTCTTAGGAAATAACCTTCAGTAATCCCTGGTAAGCTTAGTATTTGATTGGTGGTGATGGCATTTTAGGATTGGCCAGTTATTTCAAATGTAGAGGAAAAGTGCCTACTTCCGCAGACGCAGGTTGCTCATAGGGACGCCAAAAATACTTTGTTTTAGAGGTTAAGATACCTACATAACTCCTGAGAATTTAGAACTATTACAACTACAAATTATTTCAGAAGTTAAATTAGGCTTACCCTCAAAATATAGTGTGATGGAGCGTTAGATATTTCAATATCATTTTAATTAATTATAATAATTTAATTTTAATTATAATATTGAAGTAGAAAAGTAGATAATACTTTTTATTGTGTCTGCGAATGTTTTTTTCTCTTGTTTTTTTGTTTTTTGTCTTATTCTTTCCGTCTTTTTATGTCTGTGTGCTTTATTCGGTATTGTTTGTTGCCTGCCGAGATTGCTCACCGAATGGTCTCATCAGAAGATCAGCGCTGGCATACGCTAGCAATACGCTGAGATGAGACCATTTCCGTAACATATGTGTTGTTTGTTATATCTGTTTTTTATTTGTAATTTTTTTGTGTTATGAATAAATAAATTGAGTATTGAGTAATACTATTGTATGAGATCAATGCCTTTGTGATAATATAAAGCCTTTGTACTATCACGGTCAGAATTGCATGGGCAGTTTAGGAATGAATTTATTCATAAATGCCCAAGCACCTTCGAACGTGTGTGTACGTTTACGAGCTCAGTTCAAATCATTTCAACTATAACATTTGTATTTTTATGCTGTCTGAGCTTTAGCCGCGTGATGCATTTTGTAAATACACACACATTAGCTATTTTAATTCATATACATAATTGGTTCTCGGTGGACCGTTGCACTACACTTCTTCTTCTTATTATAGGTACCATGTCCTCATCGAACTTCCACGACCATTTCTCGGAATTTATTCCTATTCTGTGCCATTCTGCTTCACGACTTATACTTATATAGTCAAGTCATAATGGGCACATTTAACTAATTTAAGAGGTGACTTACATTGTTCTTAGTTTCCTTGGTAATGTCGGCGTTGAACGCGCGCCGGATGGCCGTGTGACCGTCCTTCTGGTTGGTGGCTGTGCCTGGCTGCACTAGCCGAGCCGCTCCATGGAAAACCTGGGAAAAATAATCCGGTTAACATTCGTTGTAGAAAATCGTCCATTGATACAAACAACAACAAACACACTTAACCCGTGGAGCGACCTCCCGCTTAAATATAAAATGGCCGCAACTGCCCGGCGAATTTGAGTAGAAAGATTTGAGGTTACCTTTTGATACTTCATTTGAAATTGTGCTTTTGTTTTATAATTATATAACATATGTTAGACATCGTTAGAAAGCTGAATAAATATGCTATACATGACAATTAGAAAAATGTAACTGACCTGTGATTATCAATCCAAAAACAAACATTCCTTTTCGAGTGTCATTTGTTTTTGTCACTCATTTGAACACTTTGCCTTTTTACACACAACTTGTTCACATATTTCACACTTGTTATATATATCATTTTGATCGTTATAACATTCCGCGTCGATAGATACCATTGGTTTTCACCAAGACGCGCTATGCACTACACAAGAACTATTTATTTACGCAATGTTTACGCGCGCGCTACGCGGGTCCGTGCCGCCTTTAAAACTGTCAAACTTTGGAGGCTTTTATCATCAAGTTATGCTGCGATTTTTCAAAAACCAATACATAAAACAAAATCTTTATCTAATTTCCAGTAATTTGATATATAATTTATATAAGTAACACTTAACTTTTCATTTTAAAACTCACAACAAACGAAACACAACTTTCCGCAAACGGGGTGTAATGACGGCTCGTTCAAATTTTTTCACACGTCTCAGAAATTTATTCTTTTTGGTGCCTTGGATTCGAGTAAATTGCCGAATATCCACGTTTTTATGTTGGTAGAACTGTCACGCACTAATTTTTAATACAATTTGGAGTGACAACATAACCGAATCTGACAAAGAAGCCCACCAATAGCAGCACTTCTCTTATAGTCACGGTGTGTCTATAGGGCGCTACCCGCCAACAAAAGTTATGGACACACGGTGTCTATAGGACGCTCCACGGGTTAACTGACCACCCGGTATTTCCAATAAAATAGGGATAACAATTGGACTACAGAGATGGCGATTGAACATAATAGGACGACTTCGACGCGTTGTTCAAATTGTACAATGGTGGGATAGTACCTACTAAATGATCGAGTGGAGAAAAAGAGAGAACAAGCTCTTATACAGCAATTGCGACACTTAAGAAGGCTCATAAAAATGTTTACAAGGTGTTAATCTGAACTTACGCAATCACTCAAATTTTCACTTTTTTATGTTATGAATGTTATAGTTAGTCACCCACCTTTACTTTTGCGTCCTCGTGCTCTTTCCTTTCGAAGGGACGTCAAGATGCTCTTGAGCGTGGACTCGTTGTGCTTGTAATTTGTTTATCGCGACGCTTAAACTAGAGTACTAACCTTGACTATACTGACCTTGGTTGTAACTTCCTCGCCAGCGGGTGTAGTCGCGTCAACGATACTAACATGCGAGCCCTCTTGAACCATCGTACGGTGGACACCCTCGGAAGGCACGTCCAGTTTCGCCTGAGCATGGACCAGAGGCTTCTCTCCCGGCGCTGCGTCCGCCGACGCGTGCTGCTCCAGTCGAGAGATCAATTCACCGTTGGATTTGACGGCATCTAAAAGGAGACAAATAGGTTTAATTGACTAAGTTTTTACCAGTATAGGGCGGTATTTGTTAAGTGCATTATCTAGATATGTACTTTAATGCACAAACTAAAGCTAAAAACTGTGAAGATCTACGACGTTAAATAAATACGTGGGTATTTATTTAACATGGTTAGTTGTTTAAGTATGGACTTAAACTACCTAGTGAGTATTAGTTACTTCAGCGCACGACAAAACTAAAGGCCGGTTTAGATAGACCAACTGCTTTAAGACTAGATAAGTTTACCAAACTTCCTACGTAATACTAAACATCATTTAACTTTGTGAAAAAGTAATTGAAATAATTATGTTTTATCTATAACGTTATTAGGGTTCCATAGTCAGCTAGGAACACTCATAGTTTCGCCAACTCATCGCCAAGTCTGTCTGTCTGTCCGTCCGTCCGCGGATAATCTCAGTGACTGTAAGTACTAGAAAGCTGTAATTTTGTACGAATATGTATATCAGTCACGCCAACAAAGTGGTAAAATTAAAAGTGGTTATATTTTTTGTACGGTACACGTAAAGTGGGGGTGATTTTTTTTTCGTTTCAACGCTAGAGTGTGACATGTCATTGGATAGGTATTTGAAAAATAATGAGAAACAGTTTTTGATAAAGATCATATTTTCGGAAATAATCGCTCCAGAAGTTTAAAAAAATGTGCCCCCCTCTAACTTTAGAACTATGAGTTTAAAAATATGAAAAAAAATACAAAAGTAAACTTTATTGAAAAATTATTTTGAACTTGATTGGTTGACCGGTTTTTGAAAAATTGTACCTACAAAATAATTTCTGAATTAAGTTTGTAACTTAACCGTATACGCAAACATTTTTTTATCTTGAGTACTTAATTTATTATTCCGCACGTATCTTCCTTCTAATAAAAAAAGAATTATTCAAATCGATTCATGCGATCTAAAGTTACCCCCGAAAACCCAACATACATAACCCTTTTAGTTTGTATAAATTAATAACCCAATTTCCCGAGAGATGGCGCTGTGCCGCGGTCTACTTCGCGCTGTTAAGATTTTTCCGGAGTTGATGAGGCCGGGACGGGTGTGATCGACAGTATCATCGAATAGTTAATTATTATAAGCATATTGAGCATGTTATCTATTAAAACACTTTTTAAGGTTGCCTAATGTGACGGACGGTAAACTACGGAACCCTACACTGAGCATTGCCCGACATGCTTTTGGCCGGTTTTTTTAAAGATAATTTCAAAAGATTACAATTTAATTTTATAAGAAATGTTTGTTTTCTTTGTTGACAGCTCAAGTTTTAAGTAAAAATGATAGCAATGATCGTTTTTTTAATTTATCGTAGCCGTCCGCAACACGATTTACCATCACGATAACTCAGGGACCTTAAATATGTAAAATGTACGCGGTTGATTTTAGTTACACACCCGTTTATTATACCTGTTGCTAGATAATTTAGGTTATGAATAAAGTAGCGCGTGGGCGTATTAACATGTGTGAAGCCATTATCAATGTTAGCATAACAACGTCGATATAATGTGACACTATCAATCCCCCATCTACTATCACAGGGTTCGCCGCGTTTCGATAACTTGCGTAACTTGTTTTCGTGTGATAAACTTGTATTAAATTAGAAATATGAGGTTGAGGACAGAGATACAAAGGGAATACCATATTGATTCGGAGTGTTGTGACTTTGAGGCTGTAGCGGGAAAAGTGCAATGGCACATGTCAATTCCCATGAGATATTGAGTGACGACTCTAACCCTAACGCCTTAGCGATATTCACATCAGACTACAATGCAGTTTCGTCCCTCAAATTTCCTTAAAAGTTTGTGCACTAATAGTTTAGATATTTACACAGTAATCATTAAGGCAGGCTCCTGGTAATGGTTTTCTATAGAAATACAGCACCGAAACCAGGAATTACTGGTTCTCGCCACACAAACTAAGCACCAGGAGCATCCACTGGGAATCATAAGATCCTTGGGAATATTACCTTTCTTTAAAATATTACATAAACACATAACTCCCAAAGAATGATATTACAAATAGTCATGTAGAGGCAAATTAAAAATGTGGTCTCAATGCGTGTCACGCATTTATAGGCTTTCGCCGTGAAATATTATGTTTTTTCGGTTAAAATCCAAATATGTCACTCACATATTTAATCTGAGATTCAGGATTTAGCGTGTAGCGGGCTTCGACTAAATGAAGAGATTAAAACTTGAAGCAAAGTTAACGCTTTTCGTAGCGAGATAGATGCCTCTGTTTACACATGAATTTCGCGTTAAAACAAATTACTCTAAATACTTTGGCAATATAATTGGTGAGGGGTTTTGAGGGTTGCAATAGAGTATTAAATTAAGGAAGTTGGAAGTTGTATATATCCAACGCGATTGAAAATCTTCGATACCGTGATGTAGAACATTTGTACTTTATGCAAGCTCTAAACGGTTAAAATAGTTAACGCGTTTACTACCACATAGATTTCAGTTTTAAAAACCATAATTGGCATAATTAAAAATTATAACATTACAAGTAACCGTTGTTTTTTAAAAAAAAAGTCACTCTCTAAAACAGGTTTACTGGCGCCATCTATTTGCTTAAATATATTTTATTTACTGATTTATTAGGTACTCACCAAGACTGTGATATTCCAAATGTTCGATGCCTGCTACCTTGCTAGATTCACCTGTAAAGAAACGTATCATGTAAAATGCAAGCCCAAATCCATTCGCTGGATACGAAAAGTAGCATAGGAAGCAACTTTTATGTTCTTGATCGTATCTATTGCGTGAACGCAAAATATGATAAAACCTAGAAACAAACTCAAACATATTTCTGATACAAAATAAAAATGACTAGGGGTCCAGGGTGCGTAGCCTAGATGCCAATCGCTCACGCTCAGTCGCTAACGAAACGCAACTGTCATTGTCACACTAATAAGGAAGAGTGATAGAGAGAGGTAGCTACGATACGTTATTAAGCGTGAGCGATTGGCATCTTGGCTACGCACGCTGGCCTGGAACTGAATCAACGTCTTCAACTTTTGCAGGCAGACGTTCTACCCTAGCTCACCATCATTTTCTAGTTATATCTACTTATTTAAACAAATCATTACGATATATATTCTGGCACTCTATGCAGCATACTTAAGTATTGCAATTTCGTCCCAGTAATATTGAAATGACTCCGGTATCATAATTTATTTATCGCCAGTCCTTTTGTACTCATCTATGCTTTCAACATAATATCTTTTACCATAATAGGTATAAACGTGCTCTTATAGAGCGTGCACGCTAACCACCCACATAAATGCAGTATGAACGGAAATGTCTTATAAAGTAAGAACAGCGTCTGATTTCAAAAATTGAATTAATAGTCATTTAACATAATATTATATGATGTGTGATAAAGGCTGTTCTAATTTTTTAGGATTCGTTAAAGCCATTGTGAATTTTTCCTGCATTTTGGTGCAATAAATTGCTAACTGGTACCAATGGCGGTTAAACACTGCTGTTATGCGTTGTGATGCCGTCACTATAAATAATTTATTACCTATTAATTATTTACCGATAACACACGGTACTTATACAGTAACATGCGTGGCGATAAAACTATTTTCTGTTATAATTAAATCGAATAATAATAAACTACCGTCGTGTTATCTTAATTTAAACTCTATTACATACATAAAAGAGACACAATGTCTATAAGGATTCTATTATCTCTAAGATATCCTGGCTTAACCGAAACACTGTGTGGGCGTTAAGATAGCTCTTAAGATAGTCGAGATTGGGGAATAGATACTTGGCCTTTCTTAACACACTGGTATGTATATAAAGTAGCTGGCATCTGCTAAATAGGATTTGGTATGGTATCGAATTTGCGAGGAAACATAAGGAAAATTGTTCTCGGAAGTTAATACACGAGGCAATCAACCTGGCAACCTATGAGCTTAGCAACTAAAAATATGGGGTTTTAGGATATAAAAAGATTAAGGAATCAAGCATGGAGTACCTAGTTGTATTTAATGTTAGGTAATTCCAGAAAGAAGTCCTTAGCTTGAGTATGTTGAGATGTCAGTCTGCTTGCATGTATTGCGAGAAACGAGGGAGAAACACCGCTTCAATGGCTTCAATTAATATTAAAATGAATGACGGACTTAATCATTTTTATGTCATCTTCACGAATGCAACGCGGCAAATACAGGAACACTATTTTTCAACAAAATTTACCGTGTCATCAACCATTTCCTGTTGTTATGAATCTTATAGGATAGTAATGATGAAAAAAGGCCCCCATATATTATGAAAATGATAAAAAATCATAGCACGGAATATCTCCTTGTGGTCTTCAGGTTCTATACATTATTATGAAACAGAACGACCGCAGAGTCAAGCCGCGACCATGACACGTGAAACTGTGCCGAAACTTCGGTTTATTAAGGTAAATTAACTGCACTCGCGATAGACCCGAATTATGTTTTATATGTAATAATGTATAAAAAGTTTAAAGTGTTATATCTAATATGTTATGATACGTATATAGGGTTACTCACGTTAATAAAGTCGAAAGTAGTTCGAAATGTTTCGGATCGATGCGTGATCCTCAGTCACGAGGTGCGCTCGAGATATTTTAATGTCAAGTGAAAGGTTTATGAAATTAATAGGTTCCTGTTGTTATCCCACGAAATAAAGATACACGTGGAGTATGTTACACCAATTGATCTTTAAGAGCTTGTAGGTACAATTGTAATAGAATTTGTATCAATGTTGTCTTAATAAAATCGTGTCCAATTGTGCGGGAAAGCAAATGAGTGGTTGTTTTGGTTACCTAATTCATTTAATTCTTGATTTATTGACTAAACGGGTGAATTTTATCTGTCTGTTAGCAGCAGATCCCATAAATTCAACATTTTTATATCAATTGTACTTACGTAATTTATTTCTAATTAATTAATTAATTTATTACTTTTTGTGATCCTTATGAAATGTGGTACAATTTGTAGTTGATATTTTAATGTTCTAACAGTTACTTAAAACAAATGCCTTCGTTGATTTGAGTATTGAAAATGCCGGATGGTTGGACAATTATGTCCCAAGTTTAGATAAGCACTAGAGCCTACTAGAGATAAACTGAGATATTATGAGACCTACTAAGGCTTGCCAAAATCTCATTCGTAGTAAAATAGCACTTAATACCCGCGTTGTCGCTTTTACTGTTTTACGATGCTTGATCTAACTTTAATAATTGAACGGATTAATCGTGTTCATTAACACCATGACCCTAAGTTTCGAGCCCTTTACAGCACTAGTTTTTTACAAGGTTAATATGATGACTGAGAGAATGCGAATTTTCCATGTCATTAAAAAAAGTTACTTGTGCAAACTAGCTACATACAAAAAAAAAGAAAGGTTGGTCAAAATGCCCAGAGGGGCTTATAAAGCTAGTACCTACCACATAGCCGGAAGGACATTCTATTTATAATCAAAATAAAAATTATAAATACCCCGTGACGATTAACATACATACAACTTACTCGTACGAACGCTTCCCTAACAGGCTTATGGGGCATTCGCATTAGCACCATAGACCATATTCATACGCTGCGGCAAGTTGCCCAGACGACGAGGAGTATAATAGGCCACCATGCATTATAAAAAGCCTTCGTTTCGATCGAGGCATGGGCTTTTCTTCTCTCTCTTATCTAAAGAGTACTTAGTCCTTTAAAAATGAAATGTAAAAAAATAAAGTTACCTATTGATGAATGGTTCTGTTTTATTATTGATTGTTTTAACTCGAGCGAGTAGCTAATTTCGTTTTCATTTACCTATATTCGGAAAGTACTGAATGAACGGTTCTTCTCAATATAATAATATTGGTTCCGCGGGCATATTACGTACCTATATTACATATTTAGATCCTCTGATCATGTTACTTTGAAAGTGAAGTCAATTTGTTTCCAAGTTTAATAACGGTTTTATTAAGGGTTTGGAAGATGAGACTAAAAGAGGAATATATATATATATATGTCGTCGTGCTGCGCTACTACCGCCGCAGGTGGCAGTACTGCGAACTAACTTGCCATTTTAATTAAATTTAATCGCTGTAAACGGAAACGTCAAGTAGGTAACTTGGGTGTGGTCGGTATGGGGTTGGCAACATTGGTGTTAAGTTCGTAAACCTGTCAGTCGGACAAGTCAACTGACATTTCTGTGGCGGGAGATGTCATTCCGGAGCAGCGCCATTCTGATTCTGAGAGCCAACGAAAAAAATGTTAGCTAACCTCGTACCGAATACGCCACGTTTCCTTGAAGCGTTATTACAGAAAACTTATTTTGTTAGGAGTGTAATCCAAACGCATCAGTGCCTAGTTAACACGTTCGCGGACGCTTGGTCACACCTCTGGGACACCTTAATTTTGTATGGGAATTTTACGACTGCTATTGCATACCTGTCACAATAAAGCTAAAATCAGGATTCTTATGTGACGCGAAATTCTATACAAGTCGAATGCAATGCAAGTCCCGTCATTATGAAACCATTTCTTTTACACTATGTGACACCAAATGCTATACAATTCGGATGCTTGATATAATACCTAGTCAAAATATGATCTTATATGACACCGCATGTTATAGCATTCGACTATGTTGGCATGTCTGTCATACCGTTCACTCGGGTGAGCTGCTACGTCAACAACTATGATAAATTCTTTGCCATAAAGTAAAGTAGAAGTAATATTTCATCTAATACTTATAGGATTTAACGGCTAGGGCCTTCTTCACCAACCAGCACATAGCAAGTATCCGAACTTTGAATTTAATCATGTAAACTGCGGCCCTACACAAACAAAATACATGCCACATGCTTACCATAATGTTAGCGCTCAGCATCGACTACGAATAGGCACAATATTCACGATTATATGACCAAAATAATTACTATAGAGTAGTAGAATAGTAAGTATAAACATGCCTCACTTTTCTTTATTTACAGTAGTCAGAATCAAGTTGCACTACAAAAAACAATCAGTAAAGAGATTTGTTTATAAAACCACAACCAAAAACATACATAAACTGTAAAAAAAACATTACTAACGATGTTACAAAAAATCCGTAAAATAGCGTGTGCATGCGAAATTTGGCCACATTTTACGCGCCCACTCCCAGACGCACGCGAAGGGCTACTGAGGAGTCTTCCATACAAAGACGAATGCTATAGCATACGCGTCACAGAAAGGGGGGCACAATTTGAGATGTCACAGGATAATTTCTAACCGTCATAAACTATGAAATATAACAGTATGCATTCTGTGATTTTAGTGAATGGTAGAGGAAATGTTGGTTAATAATATTATACTGTGGCCAAGCGGATTGGTAAGCATACTGACGCAGAAATCTAAACCAAATAACGGATTCAATAGCAGGCGCGTCACCAGATGAAGTACAAAAACGGATGCTATGCAATCCGCGTCCGCGAACGTGTTAAGACGTTTTGTTGATTTTGATTGTGCTAAATACATTCCTTCACCGATGGCATTCCCACCTCACCAGCTGTCACTGACCCCATGCAAATTCGACTGAGAGATCCCCATAGGACTGTTAACCGTCGTCCATATAGACTTAGCCCTCAAGAACGTGAGATAGTACGAGATAGGGTTAAAGATTTACTTGACGCTAATATTATCCGACCTAGTACGTCTCCTTTTGCTAGCCCCATTCTTCTGGTGAAGAAAAAGGACGGCTCCGATAGAATGGTTGTAGATTATAGGGAACTAAATGACAACACCGTCCCGGATAGGTTCCCTTTACCACTTATTTCCGATCAGATAGCTAGGTTGCACAATAGTCATTACTTTACTATCCTTGACATGGCATCTGGCTTTCATCAGATACCTATAGAGCCTGAATCTGTTGAGCGTACAGCCTTTGTCACCCCTGAAGGTCACTTTGAGTACTTAACTATGCCCTTCGGGCTTCGTAATGCTGCATCTGTGTTTCAGCGCGCGATCATGAAGGCTCTTGGCGATCTGGTGAACACCTATGTCGTTGTTTACATGGATGATATTTTAATCGTAGCTAGCACGATCTCTGAGGCTATTGAGCGACTTCAAACTGTCCTAAGGGTACTCACTGACAAAGGTTTCTCGCTGAACATAAAGAAATGCATGTTCCTTAAGCAGAAAATAGAATACTTAGGGTTCGAGGTTAGTGAAGGTCAAATACGTCCTAATCCACGGAAGATCGAAGCCCTGACAGTTCTACCACCACCGTCTACTGTCACCCAGCTGCGGCAGTTCATAGGACTGGCGTCGTATTTTCGGCAATTTGTGCCCAAGTTCTCTCAGGTAATGGCGCCGCTGTATGCCCTTATATCCGGCAATGGAAAGCTGGATTGGAAACCTGAGCATGAGAGTGTTCGACAGCAGGTAATTTCTTTGCTCACACATGAACCCGTCCTCAGGATCTACGATCCAGACTTGGCAACGGAGCTACACACCGACGCAAGTGCCATTGGGTATGGAGCAGTCCTCATACAGAAGGTAGAAGGAAAGTCACATCCTATCGCTTACTTCAGCAAGCGTACTACCCCTACAGAGTCAAAGTACCACTCTTACGAGCTGGAGACTCTGGCGGTGGTCAACGCGGTTAAGCATTTCCGTCACTACCTGCATGGCCGTAAGTTTGCTGTCATGACAGACTGTAATTCCCTGCAGTCGACTCGCAAGAAGGTCGACCTGACACCGCGTGTTCATAGATGGTGGGCCTTTTTGCAGAGTTTTGACTTTGAGATGATTTATCGTGACGGTAAACGTATGGCCCATGCTGATTTCTTTTCGAGAAATCCACCACCTGAACCTGAGGTTTGTAAGACTTTCCAAAATATAGAGTCCAGGGAAGTGAACTTCGCGGACTTGTCCGATAACTGGCTGCTAGCAGAGCAACAGCGTGACGCCGAACTTACCCAGTTGATAGCAGATCTTAACGACGATAAGCTGCCAGACGATGTCAGTAAGACCTACGAGCTTCGTGCAGGAGTTTTGCATCGTAAGGTACAACGAAACGGTAAGACACGATGTTTGCCTATTCTCCCGCGGGCTCTTAAATGGTCGATAATAGGCAATGTGCACGAGGGATTGATTCATCTGGGTTGGGAGAAGACGTTGGAGAAAATTTACGAGATGTATTGGTTCGAGAACATGTCAAAATACGTCCGTAAGTTTGTCGAGAATTGCGTGACATGTAAGGTCTCTAAATCCCATTCAGGAAAGGTTCAAGCCGTAATGCATCCTATCCCGAAGGTGGCAATCCCTTGGCACACTGTCCACATAGACGCAACAGGCAAACTCAGCGGCAAGAACGACAAAAAGGAGTATGTTTTTGTCTTAATCGACGCCTTCACCAAGTATGTAATGTTGTACCATACTTTACACATTGACTCTGCCAGCAGTATACAATCTCTCGCTACAGCTGTGTCATACTTTGGACCTCCCAGCCGAGTCATCGCAGACCAAGGACGTTGCTTTGCGAGCAAAGACTTCAAAGAGTACTGTGAGTCTAAAAATATCAAGTTACACTTAATCGCTACAGGTAGCTCTCGGGCCAACGGACAGGTGGAACGAGTTATGTCGACACTCAAGGACATGCTGACTGCAGTAGAGACCTCCAACCGTTCATGGCAAGATGCCCTGCCTGAAGTCCAACTTGCGTTAAACTGCACCCAAAACCGTGTAACTAAAAGTAGTCCCCTAGAGTTACTTATAGGCCGAGTAGCTAGGCCCATGAATGTTTTGTGTGCGCAAGATGAGGAGCCTGAAGTAGATCTCGAACAGGTAAGATCTCAAGCAGTTGCAAACATGGAAAGGAATGCTAATTATGATAAGTCTCGCTTTGATAGCACCAAGGCTAAGTTGCAACCATTTGTCGTAGGAGAATTTGTCTTGCTGCAGAACGAGGAGCGTAACCAGACGAAGTTAGATCCCAAGTATAAAGGTCCCTTTAAAGTCATAGAGGTATTGGAAGGTGACAGGTACATTTTAAAATCCTTGACCTCTAGACGTACCTACAAATATGCCCATGATAGACTCAGGAAAATGCCCGACATGAGTGTGACAGATCTGAATGTGACCGATGATGTTTCCGATTTAACTGATTCTTGTGAAAGTCCCAAAGTTTGTTAATTGCACAATGTAATAATTACTCGAACAACAGAATCGCAATTTCCTCGCGCTAGTGAAGGCTATGAAAGAACCAGCGACTGTAAGTGAGATACGTTTACCAGATTTCGACCCTAGTAAGAAGGATATTGACGCACGTGCTTGGATAGCTACTGCCGACATGTGCATCAGTGATCAACAGCAAGAAGGCGCACCGCTAATGATCGCCCTCAGCCGAGCTTTGAAAGGCAACGCGTCGACGTGGCTGTCAACAGTATCCTTCCCTGGCATGACGTGGATCAACTTCAAGGACCTTTTTATAACGAGATACGACAGCCGTGAAACACCAGCGTCGTTTTTGATTAATTTGCATGCCAGTAAGCCAAATGAAAGTGAATGCCTTGGCGCTTATGCTGCTACGCTCATGACGTCAATCATGGCAAGATGATGACGGGGCTATCCGTGGAGAATCCATGGGCACATGTTCATCCATGATTATGGAATCAAAATCAAACTTGATTTCAGTTAAGGGATGTATTTAGCACAATCAAAATCAACAAAACGTCTTAACTAGGCACTGATGCGTTTGGATTACACTCCTAACAAAATAAGTTTTCTGTAATAACGCTTCAAGGAAACGTGGCGTATTCGGTACGAGGTTAGCTAACATTTTTTTCGTTGGCTCTCAGAATCAGAATGGCGCTGCTCCGGAATGACATCTCCCGCCACAGAAATGTCAGTTGACTTGTCCGACTGACAGGTTTACGAACTTAACACCAATGTTGCCAACCCCATACCGACCACACCCAAGTTACCTACTTGACGTTTCCGTTTACAGCGATTAAATTTAATTAAAATGGCAAGTTAGTTCGCAGTACTGCCACCTGCGGCGGTAGTAGCGCAGCACGACGACATATATATATTATTTATGAGGACCTAGTTGCTGTTTGTCAGTTTCCCTACATTTTTAATGAAACCATTCCCAAAGGTACTTGAGACAAATAGGTACCTGACTGGGCTTCCAGAAGCCCCCAAGTTGTCTATTCTTTCAAACTAACTTATAAATACAGTCACAAAGCTCTTATAAAGTATACAAAAAGTTGTTTTGCGACTGCATGGATAAGTTGGCGAATTCTCCGGCCTGACCAAACAGGTTAAGCTGTAAATATTTACTACGGGGCCGTTGCCGAAACGACTCGTCTTGAATTCCAGAGGCAAATTTGTATAGATTTGAACATTTTTTATTACGTGTTGGCTTCTCTAGAACTTATGATGATAATAAAAAAAACATTGATTATTTTGTTTAAAAAAAAGGTTAGAACTGCGACCCATGCAAAAACGACCGGATGCTAGAAAAGAACGTTAGGTTAGGTTAGAACTGCGATTGTCGTTTTTGTATGGGTCACCACACAACCCAAACAAATACGTGCACAGATACGCATACACATTTGACGGGATGCCATGCAGTAGCGAGTTTTGTATGGGAACTTTAACTTATTTTTCTGGAAAACCATGGGTTTCCGAATTCTGAAGTTTGGTGAGAAATCGTCTTATGACAAGTACTATCCATAAAAAAATATCAACCTTTAGTTCAATGTCAGCAATTGTACAGTCGGGCTTGGCCATCTACCCCGGAATTACCATGAACTATTAACAATTAATAAATCGTATGTCAGCAGATACGGTGATGTGAACTTACCGGCTTTTAATTTTTCTAATTCCTCCACAGGCACATCCTGAAACAAAATAATTCATTACTTGTTATAATAACAATAAATCGTACTAACAATGCGTGAATGAAAAGAGCGAATAGGTAAATGAATTTCTAAACTCAACCTACGTAGTTTGACACAGTTTTAAGACTTAAGTTAAATACGTAGGCTAACCATCTCACGATGCTCTTAAACGTAAACTAAAAATAGCGTGCAGGTATATTTCAAGGGCTTGGATAACTTATTAGAGTTATTAGGTTGGCATTGTATAATGACAAGGGTATGTAAGGAGCTAAATAGCAGTGAGTAAGTACCTATAGTATCTCTATTAATAAAATGATTTTGTATGTCTTTTCTATCACGGAACAATGGCGTTCCGGACCTTTGGGAGGCGTACGCGGAGCCGAAGCCAACACGCAGAGTGCACCTGTGCGAGTCATGGGACGCACGCAGAGGCAGCACTCACTAGGGTGTATGGACTATTGAGATTTAATGGAATCTAAAATATACTGGATACTATTAGGTGAAAGTGGTGGACAAAATACTGGGTTATAAAGTATAAAATCGGACGTCTGCCTTACAAAATGGTAAGCAATTTAAAATGATTATTATTACATGCCTTATATCTGGGGCCTGACCAGTTTAGGTTCAGTTGTATGGAAGCCACTCGGTCTAGTTCGTCAACTGAATCGCGTTAACACGTCATGGTAAGGCCCCTGTCCCCGAATATTTGCCTGGTATAATTCTTACATTCATTGAATAAACTAAATAAATTATCGTCTTCCTCATGAATAAAATTCCGGCATACTAATTAATTTAGCCGCGTTTCTCATTATTGGAAGTTCAGGTAATCGCAATAAATATTTATTTATTTAAACTTTATTGCACATAAAACAAAGTACAAAAGGCGGACTTAAGGCCAGAAGGCATTCTCTACCAGTCAACCATCAGGCCAAACAGATACAAATATTTAGGTGCGGTAACAGCATAAAGCGAAAGGTAAATAGGAAATATATAGAAATTGTACTGAAAATTAGGTTTGAATTTACTTTAATAGAATAATACCCTATCTAATGCATAAATTATTTGATGGGGTAGCTTTAATGAAGGGACTGAGAGCGAACTCTGTTTTTTTATAACGTTGCAAATGAGCCTGCAACCTGGTCTCGATGGTAACCGGCCACCGCAGCCTATGAATGAGCGCCTGATTGCAACTTTAGTGAAATCACAGGCACTTCATCAACCGTTTCAGATACACATATACGCACATGGATTCACTTGAAATATAATCGATAAGGATAAGGGACAAAGTTTTTATTTAATAGTATTTTTATTACCCTTACAGCTAGCACATTGCATCTCCGGAAGATAGTTAGGAATTTTACTCACCACCCAGAGTAAGTAACAATGTTATTATGGCTGTGGTTTTCTGTTAGTTTCAGTATTTAAAGACGTATTTTGTGTTTGTAGATACTAACAAAGAGAATATAAACTGTTATTATTTACGTACGTGTACGCGATAACGAATAAACAACCTGTTGCCGAATTCCCTCTCTCATTTCGCCGACGAATTATTAGCATCGGAAGCTGTCAAACTTTTACCGTTCACGTCGAACTCTGCTGATGAACATATAGATTGCCTGTTGGAATGGAGCCGTTATTCATCACTGTATCGAATTTACTAGAACAATGAATTTTAATCTCTCACCATTTGTTTGTGTTCTGTATGTGTTAAGAGAAAATTTATTTACTATATCGTACGCCAGAATTTATATTTCCAGATTCGTTCCAAAAATTTCCTTAATGGGTCTATCAGGAATATGTATAGTTAATTTACCTTAATATACCAACGTTTCGACACAGTTTCATGAATGAACGACTGATGAATCAGCGAAGTGTCAACGGCAATCTTGCTAGAAATGTTGGCCTACCCAGCGGAAAGTCACTTTAAACGCATGGATAGATAGAAAAACTAGATAGATTTTTTACTGCCGCTATGTATTCCTTCACCCTCTCCCAAACACTCCGCTTCGTTTGGTCAATCCACTGCTGCATTCCAGTGGAGCGCATCAGCATCAGAGTAATTACAGTAATTTTTGAACGGATATTGGTATCATAGACAACAAGTGAGGAAGTCCGGTCATTCAAACACATACAGATGCAGCGATTGGGAAAGCTCTCACGCCCGTGACATTTGCGTAGTCCGCTATTTTGGTCACACTAGGTGATGTACAATCAGTACAGTGGTAGTGCATAATGATTTCCCTTCGATGGTTTTCGCAGTCGCTCGTATTTGTCATGCTACTTCCATAGACCTTGGTACTTTTAGTGCTGACACTGACTGAAATAGCATAACACGTTTGGGCGTTTCCGTGAAAATACGAAGGCAAATTATTATGCACTACATCTATAATAGATTAATGTATGAAATAGCAACTCCCAAAGTGTTTTTTTAAACGCCATAATATTATGAGGTTTACTTAACACTTTTACATTCTGTGCTATCATAATCTAGGAAACTTAGCATACAGCGTGGGTATTTAATACGGGCGAATATTTTAATGACGATTACTATTGGACCTAGGAAACCTATTTACATTAATTTATTTAGGAAATTAAGATGTTTTTTTTTCATACATAAAAATTCAGCACGCAATGTATTGCATCCACATAAATTAACGTAGCTATCTAAACGTTTTTCTGTAGAAATAAGTATTAGTTATTTTTGGAAGCAATATTTGGTCCCAAAGAGTCGAGCAAATAGTGGTAGACGGGCTCCGAAATTCCTATTGGGATCACGTATCCGGTCCCAAGGAAAATATTTCATAAGTCAGTTTTATGTATGTGTATTAAATATAAGCAAAACTTACAGCCTGAAACATTTATGGTACACACTTTAATTATTAACGGTAGATCTTAAACTTTTGCGCTTTTTGTAAACGTATATATATCCTGTTTTGTGCAATAAAGTATTTATTACTTACTTAAATACTTCGTTTTTAACCGAAACCGAGATTTTTTTCATATAAAAACCATTAACGGTTGCATTCTATATACATATACCCTAGTGAATGAGTGCTCAAAAGGGGGGTCTAGGTGGAATGGTGGAAAGCAGAATGTTTAACTATGGGATATTATTAAGAATAGTTAGGAGACAAACATACTAAAAGTCATTGCCCCTCGGACCTAAGCCCGAGGATGGGGGGAGGGGGGGATATAAAAGGTCCCGTTTTTTGTTTTTTTAGTACATCTCGAAAACTATGCGTACTACGAAATTTTAGTTTGCTACATATTGAAAGCTTATAAAATTCTCTACAACTTTGAATAACAAAATAAAATCAATCATTTTAATTGTTTGTTCAAAAAACCATTTTTTTGTATGAAAAAGTAATACATTTTTTTTTAAATGGATGCCACATCCTTAATTTATCCGGAAGTGATATACTATACGCCCTATTATGAGTGGTTTGGAATAATGTGGGCTCAAACAAAGCATGGCGAACCAAACTTTCCCCCGCTCCCCCCCACTAAACGATAGTTGGCTCTGTATGGTTCCCGGTCTAAATCCACTCAGAACCACCTAAAAATCAACTGTCCCCATTGTCAGTCAACCCCAACTATCACTGAAAAGTTGCAAAATTTTCCATAACATTTAAAAGTCATATAATTTTTGAACGGTAAGTGACACACACGCATATGTATGCATATTAAAAAAAAAAAATATCTACAGGTTTTTTATAGAAAGCTTTTTTCTCAGATAAGGAGTTTCCAAGATATAGAGCAATGTACAAAAATAGAAGTAGGGGATAAAGATTATATCAAAATTGACCAGTTTTCAGAGCTCATATCTAGACACCGGAAAATAATAGATAAAAAATGTGTTGGGCAAAGTTGTAAAGAATTTTATAATAAGCTTTAAACATGTAGTAAACCAAAATTTCGTACCACGCATCGTTTTCGAGATGTACTCAAAAAACCAAAAACGGGACCTTTTTTATGCTACCGCACCGCTACCGCGTGTCTCAGTGTGTATCAGTTCAGATGCCGGTAAAAACCAGTCAAGTCAAATCTTTAACTTCACATTCTTTAACCTCTACAGAACTTGGCATCTATTTAGATATAAAATATTTTGTCGGTGAAGTTAATAATCTCGATATTCTCATATTGAACTTGGCTCCCTGTTTCACATTAATGTTTTTGGTGGGACACCGATTTCCATAAGAAATTGAATAACGACATCAATGATGATTATATGTATGTTTTCAAGACCAATTGACGATAGAGCAATTTTTAGAGATAAAATAATCTCTAAAACATTTTTACAGCCACAATGCAGCGATGGCGAATTGGCGACGCATTTAAATTTTATATGCGTTTTACTAACACATTATATTATTACAAGGAGCCCACAAAGTGCTTTCTACTTTGCTTCTTTTCTAAAATAGCGTGTATTTTTTTGTTTGAATGAGTTTAGCAGTGAATAAACTTTTTCTTTGAGAAAATTGCAAAGTAGTCACTATGTATTGTAGAAAAATATTTTTACTCTATATTACCAGATGGAAACAAAATTGCGTAATCAAAAATAAAGCCCCCAATTAGAAATGCTTGTTTTTACGCAGCTATTTCCAATTAGCCCGAACAAAACAGTAACTTACCGGTTTCATTTCCCGCGAACCATCTGAAACAAATAATAAAGTTGATTAATAATCATTGTATGGAATGCTACAAAATGCTTATGGCGTAGCGGTCACACAAATTCTTAGCGTAGCGGCTACATAGGTCCCTACGGCGTAGCAGCTGGTACAACGAAATTAACACGTTAAGTGCCAGCGAGTGCTACGCGCTACGCTCGTAGCCGATTTCGTCGTTTTCCTGCTTTCTAGCGAAAAGCGACCACCCACAGAGGACTCTCCTAGCGGGTTCCCGGCACTCAATGTTTTAACCGTCCTGCAACTTTTTCTCGCGATATCCAAATATAAAAAGACTTTTAATTTCGTTGTACCAGCTGCTGAAATTAAAAAGATCATTATAAATTAAGCGTTGGGTTGACCGAAAGAGGGAACGCGCTAAAATTAATTTGTATTAATTTGGATAAGTCAAACATGGACTATATTATGTCAGTCATAATCATAACCACTTAATAATAAAATTAATGCTCGTTACTGAGTGCTACGAACAGTTTATAGAAATTAATTCATATCAGTTAGAATTTATGTCACAGGAATACGTTTACTTGCATATCTTTCAGTTTAAATATGTAGGACTTGATCAGAGAAAAATAAATATTTCCCGAATTTGTCATACACAACATCCGTCATTTTCCGCGTGTCATCTTACGGTAAATAATACAACTAATTTTATTGTTATTTTATATATGACATGGTAACTTACCGCCAAAATCAGTAAAAGGTTATTGAATAAAACGGTTAGCCGCGACAAACAGTTTCTTATTTGTAGTTTGTTTGTGATGAATACATACTAATATTACTATGGAATTACCACGTTATTAAAAAATATTACAGTAGTATCATTTATTTTTATTAAAACGCACACAATTAAAATATATAATTATCTACTATTAATATCAGCATCACTAATGGATACGGGTCGACTTTTTCTTATAAACACTGTTTATTCACGGAATTACCCAAATTACACTGAAACCTGCAACTCGTGTTTCAAAGTTAATTCAAAAATTTCTCTAAACTTTTTCTAAACCAATCAGGTAAATCTGTATAAAATAACATTATAATGAGAAACCGGTGTCAAAAAGGATTAAAGGGCCCCTTGGGATATTTTCCACGGTTTTAATTACTATTTGGTGTTGCCAGTTAATTAGCTTTTTGCTAAAGTAACTTGTCAAAAGAATGAATTGTGTTACAAAAACCTTTTACATTGTATAGTCAACCAACGGTACTAATGTAATAATTCTGTTTTGTTTCTTTTTCGCACATGCAAAGTCATATTAAAAGATTTTACAAAAAAAATATTTCGTTATTAGGTACGGTCAGAAAAGATAGCGACCAAATCGTATAGCAAAATATACTTATTTGAATGCAAAACTACTTAAAAGGAGTATACGAGTATAGTCTAGCAAACTACTTTTTGTTGGAAGCAATAGAAAAAAACTTCATATTTTTTATCCTTTTTATTTGATGATAACTGTACTGCGAGTATACTTCTACCAACAATAGGTACGACTGTAGGACACAAATACTCAAAATAGCAGAAACGTGTGGCGATAAAACTAAAAACGACGAACGAACGAAAAGCCTGGAAACGATCTCCCGTGTTAATAAAAGTGGTGAGTTTAATTTACTACTTTTACGGCTACGATAGATTGAAACACAGGGTAGGAACGAGTACCCCTACATACAGATTTAACAGATGTATTCCTTACTGAATTTAAAGCTAAAATATCACACGAGTGACTTGTTTGTTTAATATATACAAATACAAAAAGTATTGGAAATATTCTCAGCATAACAGTGGTATAGAAAGATAAAATATGAAATCTATCTGATATCACTTAGGCGCAGTAACTTCCCTGTGTACCGCACAACATCCATTATCGTTGTCAAATCTATCATATGTTTTCGATGCCTAGTGTAAGCATAATGTTAACACGCTGTGTTTCTTCAGTGTCTTTTGTATCGAATGTATATTGATTGTATAAACTAGTCGCATTTTAATAGAGTTAATTGAGCACGTACGTACCTACAGCATAAACCGTTGAACTGTTTTAACTCAATAGCAAAAATGACCTAAATTGTAACAGGTAAACAGGTATTTTTTTCCAAAAATCCCCATATTATTTGTCCATATTTACAGTGTGACGGAAAAAATACAAACTACGCTGTTGCCACTTTTTAATTTCTACATTTTCTGTCGCACCGTAAATGATAACGTTTGACACACAACATGTACATAAGATTTAGACCGTGAGTCTACACCCCCGACTGTTCTGAACGTGCCCTTATTTTCACAGTCGTGTAACGCCGACATTTCCTGCCGCATTTTAATTAACTTTTTCCATAATCCATTCATTACGCCGAGGCGTGGGTGAGCAATTATACCTTCGCTGGGAAAAATATGTTCTACACAGAACTTGTTAGGACGTGAGTACTTTAGTATTTGCATGTTGGCTAACTAACAATTACGATTTTCCTGTAACGCTATTAGTTATTAGAAAAAGTGTTTAGAGTTTAGAATATAATAGTTTTGCGTCATTGTTAACTTTCTCGGGTGGTGAACTTTAAAGTGTTTCGTATCGGTTAGTTAGTATTATGATTTCATGGAATCTTGTCTTGCAAACCATTTATGTCAGAAGCAGTAGAAGAAAAACAGACATTTTAAGAAAAAACAAAACTTATCTTTTAGGAGCAAAACCAGTAGCGTAAAATAAAAGATTATGGTTCTCTCTGTCTAAGCTTTAGTGACCTGCCAAATGAAATATGCTAAACTAGAACATTCAATGTTTAATAAATTACATACAATACGCCTAATAGAAAAATAGAATCGGGAATATCACAAAACGGGTGGGTGGGTCGTCTTATAAGTACCTAATGGGCGGACGACGGATGAAAAATAAGCCTTATTTCCTTACTTTGACATAATTTGGATGCATCGTCCGCCCATTACTTATAAGTGATACCTATTACGTTTGTTTTCGCCTGCGGTTCTGTACGGGTCAGTGTTGGGCGGGCAGCCAACAAACAACATCTGAACTAACTGCACACGACTGAAATGCGCATGTTACGCTGGTCAGCGGGTGTCACATTACTTGACTAAGTCCGGAATGGGTACATAAGAGGAAGTTGTAAAGTTGTCTCAATTTTAGACAAGGTGAAAGAAAAGCAGCGCCTCAGGTGGTATGGCCGTATTCAAAGATGCCCCGACGACTATATGGTGAAGCTTACCGACCCCAAAACATTCCTGCCTGGTGGACGACGGTCGAAAAAGACCTACAAGAGGCCTGCTTAGATAAAAAAGCAGCAAAATACCGTGCGAAATGGAAATTGCGCACATGGAAGGCCGACCCCTAAGTCAATGGGATATGGTCTAGAAGGAAGAAGAGAAGTAATCATTTAGGATCACCTGTATACCTACATTCGAGCCAAAAACTATACAAAGTAGTAAGAGCGATACTAAAATGATGTTCTTCCTCCACCACTGCCGCAGGTATGAAATTGAAGGTTACGATTTCATCAGGGTTTGGTTTATAGGCACCATTATTAGAAAAGCACTTCCAATAAAATCAACCATGTCACCCAAGTCAGCTGTCAAATCGATATTTTTGTTTGGTATTTATCTGTACGTATATGTTTTTGTAGTGTGTGTGATCGCAAAAGGTGGCCAGGCTTTGTGGCAAGATGTTTAGTGTACCTTATCCTATCAAAATTTAAGTTCAAAATGGCCTCCCTGACCATTTCTGCTATTAACAATCTTAGTACAAACGTTTTAATAGCAGCAAAGTTCAAAGCGCACGAATAATTCTGGACTCAAATTTTATACGGCCTTACGTGTGAAGGACGAATTCCTTCAGTCAGTTTTCCTCTAATCAACCTTTGTGTGTCCTGCGTATGCAAATAGCTGTAGGTGTTCCTAAAGCTTAGCGAGCCATGCACTCATAATAAGTTCACTTTAAGAAAACCCATGTAAATATGACTTTGAAATTGGAGTAACTACGCATAATCAAGAGGCTATTTAGTCGTACTGGTTTCTGAGGCTTTGGGAATAACAGTGGCCTCCTACGCGGGCTCGTTAAATATAACTCAAATAGAAATTAGTAAACTTACGCCCATAAAATATACAATTTATTAAGAAAGACAGCAAACACTTCGTTAAACTATTTTGCTATCTCTTCATAAATATGGAGTCGTAATATTTAAGAGATAATAGGTCTATACCTATGGTACCTATGGTACGTACCTATGTACGTACACATCGTCGTCCGTACGTTCAACTAGGGCAAGGGTCATGGAAATCCCTGTACGTATAAAAGTATGTACGTATAAATCGCTACTTATTTGTGTTACGTAATAATATTGTGCCTCAAAATAACGTTATTGAGATTTAATTGTGCCTATTTGTTAGCAACAAACTATAAACTCTTTACGATATATGTTAAATAAATTATTATCCTGACTCCTACTCATCATTTTGTGTTTTCCGGCTTTAACTTCGCCTATGGGAGCATAGTGACTGCTGAGCACCCTAATCATAAGATTTGGATCTGAAGACTTCACAATAGATACTTCAGTCGCAGAAGGGATCTTTTTTGGGGTATGTGTACATATTTAATTCAATTGTTTTAGGTACGGTACGACGAAATGAGAAGCGTGCCTTATCAACGTTCTAAGCCTACGTGTCTAAAGGCAAGCTCAATTTGGTATAACTCCTCGTTTTTGATTGAATCGTATAGCATTTTTAACGAAGTCGCTCAGCCACTATTTAGTAATAATATTAGGTTTAAGTTATCACCCACCGCGCGGCGTTTTTACTAAGACAGTGTAGATCCTGATAGAATGGGTACCTGCATTTTATTTCCGATTTGGGCAGTCCCACTACAAGAGTTTGTAGTTTGTAGCTAATAAATAGGCACAATTCAATTTCAATAACTCCTTGTGACATCGCTTTTCTATTAAAATAGTTAGGCTGCATTAGTCTCCTGGCACAAGAGTGTATCTCACGCAATCACTCGTATACTCGTAGAGACGACTGTAGTCTAAATGCTAGAGCTACAAGACAACAGAAAGTATAAGTTAACATTCGACAAGCACGAGACACGGGTACTTAAATAATGACAGCAATGTGAAAGTAGGTATTACTTATGTTGCGCAAAATATACGCTGCCGTTTTTCTGTGTTCTTTTTTATTCAAGTTCCTGAAGTTTTCCCAATTCACTTCGCCAAATAACTAACTCGAGTCATAACATTACTGTAACATTTTCAAAATAAAAAGTTATGTTTAAATTTCGGTACAAACGAGATTTCTGCGAGATGGAAACAAAACTAGATTACTTTTCTTTATTTTGTTTACTAAGTGAGGCGCTCAACAGTGTGATTCTTCGTGAGATTTTTTTCATGTGTGTAAATCAATGGGTCACTTTGTGAGAGGATTTTCATACACTGGAACATGTACACGTCCATAATATAATTAGTACCTATATCTTGCACATAGCACTTTAGCGAATATTAAGCAGAATTACATGGCATAAGACACACTAAAGTGACTGAAGCACCTATTGTTTACGTGTGCGACCGCGATGGTTACGCGAATGCGAAGCGTTGTGGCACGGCGCAGCGTGCCGCCGCTCACATAGGACACTCCCCATATTTATCAACGGTTTGGTTCTTGACATTTGAAGACGAAACGGCATACCGCCGCGGTGGCGCGTCGAAATATCACCGCCCCCCACCGCGTCGCTATCGCGTTTGTTTACTCACGTCAACCAATGGGAGCTACCGTATTATCGCTCACCAGGCGGCGCCACTCATGCGTGGGTCCCGTGTCAGTATGGAGTCCGTATAAAAGGCAGCCAAATAATCGGCAGCCCAATAGTTCGTGTCCATTTTTTTGGTTGCGGATTATTGGGTTGCTGATTATTGTACTGCAAAAACTGTGGCTTCGGATTATTGGCCCGCTACCGAACTTGTCCGACCCGATAAAAAGCAGCCCAATAATCGGCGACCCAATAATTGGCGACCACGATGTACATGGATTATTGGGCTGCCGATTATTGGCCTGCTTCGAGATTCGACCCAAGAAAAGGCAGCCCAATAATCGACGACCCAATAATCCATGTACATCGTGGTCGCTAATTATTGGGTCGCCGATTATTGGGCTGCCTTTTCGCGGGATGCGGATTAGTGGCACCCTCAGTATGAGAGAATTGTCAAAGTGACGTTTGAAATGTTCCAGCAGGACCCACGTTCCTCTAGCGCCCCTAGCGGAAAATCGACTCGCGGTAGTCCTCATTAAACCACTGTAGGACTATGTAATAGTGACGCTATAAATCAGGACCAGTACTTACCACCATAGAGTATTTGTATTGTATTGTAAAGTGACAAAGAGGTTTTTCCGTCAATGCCAATTTTCGATGTTCGTGGTGGGTTTGCTGATTGTATGAAATATCTTACTGCTTGTCATTTTGACATGGTTATAGAGTCACCTAGGGTTCCATAGTAGTGAATAAGATTTATTTAAGATACAAAATGTAGTGCAAGAGACAAACTATCTGAAAGTTTACGCTGCCATACGTGAAATCGTTGCACTGGTGCGCGACGGAATTTATCAATAAATCTTAGTGTGGGCGTACGACGATTCGGGTAGGTATTCGGGTCACGCCAATGCCTAAATTCAACCACGTACAGTGTTAGAGCGTAACAAAGCCTGATACGATATATCGGTATAACCTAATTTCAGCTTCACGACGTGTTTACGTTGAAGCCGCTGCAGCAACGTGGGTGTACGAAATTTGCATGTATAACAAAGTGGATGAACGTTGTACTGAAAACCAGAGGTAATTTAAATTAAAAGTTAGGCTTAGTTAAAATTCATCTTACAAGAGTGTACAAGTAATAGTATTTTTCTGCCTTCCGGCCGGCAAGTAGCCACTTGCAGGCCGCTACGCTAAACAAATGCGCCGCTTGCCGACTGCGTCGAGCAGAAAAATAGTGTACTGACCTTGGCCAGTAAATAAGAAAGCCTCAGATCACATGTTTGTCGACCTCAGCTTCGCTTCGGCCGACAATTACACGAGATCTGAGACATTTCTTACTTTACAGGTCTTGGCACGTAATCTACTATTATGCAATAGGGCTGTTCTCCTGTTTTAGCGACAATGACCTGTCTCCTCGCTGAAAAATGCCTGATTTAGAATTAAAGTATAACCATTTTTATAGGAGGTAAATGCCCAAAATTTTAGTTTACCTTGTTACAGTTAGTACAGTTTAGTTGTTAATTCCCCGGTTAGTAACTGTAAACTTACCTACATTACTTAGCTCAAAACACCGTGATAGAGTGGCCAAACGGAAGGCCGTCTTCGCTCAAAAGGGGTCCTCCGTCAGGGTACTTTCTAAAAAACTACTGAAAATAAATATACGTTACCTACATGATAGGAACTATCAAATTGTCTACTTCATAAATACAGTGTGTAAATCAAATACGGGCGAACCTCCGGTGGTTAGTATAGGACATAAGAAATGTGATAAGTTAACTTTTAAATGGAATTGTGCCATCCTCATATTTCCTACTCTATTCATCCTCATCAACCTAGTCCATTTTAGTTTCATCGTTTACTTAACTATGTATTTCAAGTTAATTAGCAATGATCACTAACAGTTTCTAATAATAACTTGGAAATGTTTGATTTAGAAACAATAAAATTAAATATCAATAGTTCAAATACATACAAACCTACTGCAACTATGAGAGACTGACAAAGAGTTACCGAAAAAGATCAAAATTCAAAGAATTTTGTCATCATCAAAAGTGTTTAATTTCAATGAATTAAGTTGCCTTGAGTAAAAAAAGTATGAAAGGAAAAGCTTGCGATTAAAGAACGCCATTTATGTTTTCGAAATTTCTACACCTTTTCGAATATTTTATTTATCTTAATTTAGTGCATTCATGGTCTATCCAATCAACACCAATCTGAAAAAAGATCTCTCTATACAATAGGCAATTCAATTAGCACCAAATGACATCGCAGGCGCAGACGCCGCATCTACAAATTTGATCGAATAACTCGAACATAAAAGCAGTCCTCTCCTTTCCGTTATCGAATATTTGGCGTCAAGAAATATTACTCAAAAGTCAAATCCTTTAAATTCGAGACTCGATAAAATAAAGAATCGAATTATGGTCGTCCAAATCGAATGATTACGACGAAACGAATAAGTCTTTGTAGAATTTCTATTTCGAGAATATCGTGTTAAATCAACTTAATCAAGAATTCGAGTTGGAAAATCGAGCTCTTGTAAAACAACTAAGTATTTAATACCGTTCGACAACGAATGGTTAAGAAATCTGATAAAGGACAAAATGATTGAATTTTAGATCTCGAAAGGATCAGCAGGATAAACAGGAAAGTATCATCATTTCACTGGACTAAGTTTAGTTTAATCTTTCTTGGAAATTGAATTATTTTACCAATATTACTTAAGGCTTTTCAGCCCTAATGAAAATACGCAAAACATATACGTTTCATCTTCAGCTTATATTCGTCCGATTGCTATAATAAGACCCTTCTCCACATGAGGGTTTAAGCAAAGGACTGAGTTACTACCGATTTCTATCCTTTCAAAGTTAATAAATATTACCTCTTATAAAAAGTGTATCTGTACAAAAAGGTACTTTGCTTTCTTGTTTACTTATAATAATTAATATTTTAGTAAATAAACCTTTGTGTAAAATTTACTAAAAGAACACATCTCGGTTCATTTTTGCTTGTGTATGTCAGTCACGTAATATCTCTAGCAAAGGCCTGAAGAATTATGGTAAAATTAGGACAAGATAATAAATGTCAACAAGGGATTTTAAGCGTCTATCTGTAGAGGACAATTTTGTATATAAATACTTTTAATCTTGTTTCAACATAACAAAACGTCTTGTAGCACGTTTGGCGGAATAGCAAAGTAACATTATTTTCATTGTTAATATGGAATTCCGCAAAGTAACGCCTGATTCAAAAAATTAACAGAACGCCAGAAAGTAGCTAGATAGGCAACCAACACCTCTAGGGAAAAGATAATTGGATATTTGCAAAATTAAGCCATGAAGAGGTCAAAGGTAAAAACTACGCCAACCAAGTCAAGGCAACAACCAGAAATTCTCCCAGAAATAAAGGAAAAGTGGAAATAAATAAAGAGAAGTGGAAAGTATTTTTAGAGTCGGCAGTTTTATCACTTTTTAATATTTTCGAAATACTGTGGTATTGTTAGCTTCACCCTAAAGAATCTCAACCTACACAATACATAAACAATATAACAACAAATAAAAATTAAACACCATCGCGTCCAAATGTAAATACATAATTTTCGTTCCAGGAATTCTTATGTTAAACTTGCTTGCACAGAATGTACATAAACGAAAATTACAGAAACTCTGAAATTTAAGGAACATTTGTGGCGAAATGTTCAAAATTTTAAGCGCAGCAGGTTGCAATTCTTGTAGTTAGATGTCATATAAATGCCAGCTCTTTGACGGTGTTTAAGACATATGAGTATCTGGATTAAAAGCAGCACAACTTGAGGATTTTAAAAATACTGAATTATGACAACTTTTTTTTAATTTGTGGCATTTCCATTACCAGTTGCTTTTAGAATATGGTTTTTTGTTGCTGCGAATAACATGCACCGTTACGAGTACGAGTATGTAGCTACCCTCAATGACCCATTTAGAAAACCCATCCTGTTCGCATTCAGGAGATAAATAGCATTCATTAGCAAGTTTCTTGAAGCATACACTAGCATTATACGTACCTTCTGCTCAACGGCGGGAGGAAACTATCGTAAACTTTGATTCTTTGTGATTGCTATGCGCATATTTTCTCTTTGAAAGTGTTCAAGGAAACACTAAAGTTGAAAAGAAGCATACTCAAGATCATAAAATTATGCACTGTATACTGACTATAACTAGGTTTTTCTTTTGATATAAACTTTTGATTCTGCATTGAAAAGTCAAATAGAAAAAAAAGTAAAATTAAAGTAGTTTGGGAATCAGTATATTCAAAGGCACATAATTGCATCTTTATGTTTGTGTATTAAAATTATTAAGCATGGTTATTATACTTTTCATGAAATACAGTGGGATCCTATAAATGTATCTATTAATCTATGTATGGAAATAATCATTAGCATTTTTCAACCGACGAAGACAGTTTATGAAAATTAACATGGTGTTTTCTTTGTAACTTTCCGTTCTCTGTCTGTTGCATTTACATAAATCTGCAGATACCTGAGAGTAATGACAATAAATGCAAGATGAAGTAATAGAATACCAAAATCGATCCCTGTACTTGTTTTCAAATTCGTCGCAAATGCGTCATTACGTTTATTCTGTCACACATGGGCCACATCTGTTTTTAGATATCGGTAATGTTTGCAAATCCCTCAAAATATCGATATAGCTATCGTAATAAACGTCAAGATTGTCATCAGCAAAGCTCTCGCCGGATGTAAGCTCGGTAATCAGCCGACAGCCTATCGCCCGCCATTTCCGGCCCGCCGCATGGAAGTACTTCCGGCGTACCTTCTGCATAACGAACTAGGAAACTACTTACTTTATCATGATTTTGTGCTGTCTGGTTATATACAGCGTGGGTCTTTGATACGGGCGAATATTTTAATGACGATTACTCTTGGAACTATGGAACCTATTTACATTAATTTCTTTAGGAAATTAAGATGTTTTTTTTTCATACATAAAAATTCAGCACACAAATGTATTGTATCCACATAAATTAGCGTAGCTACTATATACTTGTTTTGAAGAATTAAGGCCACCGTGTTCTAAAAGAATAGTATGTAAAACAGTCTCAATAAGATTAAAATTTAAAAAAAAACTGTATGGCAACTTCATGATTTTAAAAAAATATGTATATGTGCTAAATTTACAGGTTACCTTTGGTGAGGCATCAGTTTGTATCATTACCCACCCGTACAAAGAAGTCTCTCAACTTTATTTATTCATCTCGCATTTATTATTGCGTTCAGTTTTCCGAACGAATGATCAATTCATCAGGTAGACATATATCAATTATTTTTGCGATACGTGAAAAGGGCAATCCTTTCATGGATTTTAATATAACTAACGGTTAATGTGGCGGAAAAGGGTTTCGGCAGAGTTTTTTTGTTTTAATGTAGTTACATATAGTTGTAGACATTTATAACATCTATTAATTCACATACAATAATAAGTTCCGGTGATTCTCGTATGTCCAGGGAAATCACATTAAAGGACATATACTAGTGCTTCATATCAAAAGAGCAGCTAAAGTTAGCGGGCAGTGTTTCCCAAGAACCAGATTGCATTGAGAGCAATTGCTCACATATGGTCAAAATCCTCGGACATGAGTGAATGACTAGAAAATTAAACCTATACCTAGTTAATTATTAATATTATTCATGCAGTATTCTCTTTATATACCACTTTAAAACGCGATAAAATATGTGACAAATAATAGGTACAAAAGATACATACTTAGGTACCTATTAGCCTAAACATTTAGTATGAATAATCTTCATTATTCCGAGCTTCAGGAAACTTCATGAATCCTGAATGGACCCCTCGAGAACCATATAGAAATTATTCAGAATTTAGAGACTTGTTGTTTAATTTTGCTATATAAGTAATACTAATACAGGTCGATTTCTGTGTGAATCTTAATTCATAATCATTTTTTCTGACTCTGTAAGTGATCAACTATGTAGCAGTGTATTTGAACCAAACATAATTTATTTAATGCTTATAAGTAAACAAGTAAAATGAATTTTAAACGAAGTACCTAATTTACGTTTTTGACATAATTGTACAGGAAGTACATTGAATAAATAGGATGACTCACGCTAGCCGATGTGTCAATTCGTATACAGTGTGTAAGTATAATACGGGCGATAAATTTAACCAAACATAGAATTAATTAGTGTTATCAATAATTAAAAAATTTTAAAGTTACACTTAATTATGACCACATAATAATTTTTTTAATAATATTTTCAGCTGCAATGTACTATAAAATATTAGACGCTGACAGTTATCATAGAATGTTTAACGCGAGTGTGTTTGAATTATTTTCTACGGATAAAATTTTAATTGCAATTCCATTTCAAAGTTACCTAATTACATTTCTTATGTCCTATACTAACCACCGTTAAGAGGTTCGCCCGTATTACACACTGTATGTAGAAAGTGTCAGATGATCTCCAAGTTATCAGACGATTCACATGACATTTTCTATATTCATCCTGAAGGTGACCAAATTATTTGCGCAGGCCCCATTAAAAAAAAACATAATAAAAAGTTTATGACTTTCCATATCTTTGCATTCTAAATTGTACTTTGTGATCTTGTTCCACAACAACCGCGAAGTCACCTCCGTATTTGAATATAATAATAGTAGATTACGTACCGAGGCCTGTAAAGTAAGAAATGTCTCAGATCTCATGTAATTGTCCATTAATGTAATTGGCCGAAGCGAAGCTGAGGTCGACAAACATGTGATCTGAGGCTTTCTTATTTACTGGCCAAGGTCAGTACACTATTTTTCTGCTCGACGCAGTCGGCAAGCGGCGCATTTGTTTAGCGTAGCGGCCTGCAAGTGGCTACTTGCCGGCCGGAAGGCAGAAAAGGTATATTATCTTAAAATATAATATAAACATCTCCAGCGTCTCCTGAAGATGCTTAATTGAAAGGCGAACCACGGCTCGAAATTGTCGTCTTTAATGTTGGTTCATTATATTTATTCACGCGATTTTATTCAACACTCTATAGTGATAAGGAATTAATCATATATTTTTTGGTAATAAATGTAGACGCAGCAGCAGATATTAGCATGCAGATACCCTATTACGTATCTGCATGCTAATGTCTGCTGCTCATCTATAATATTCCATATTTAGAATATTATCTGCATGTAGCACCCTATTCTTTGGTAATTTATCAACTAATAGTGATAATATTCTAGGTCAATCTAGATAGAATTAAATTATAAAATCACCGTCAATCCAACTTCCTAACAATATCAAGCAGTATATATTTATGTTTACTTTAAACGCATCTACTGATTTTTGGATAGGTTTTGTACTTTTCGAGAAAAAGCTATTACACGCATTTTTCCGAAAACGCCGGCTCGAGATGCCTGCGCGGGCGACGGGGGCCAGTCGTGTAAGATGGCACTAGTAGTTTATAGGGTTGCGTCCTAGTACAAGCAGCACTTCCTAGGTAACGACTTATGCTTATTGACGTATTGTATAACCGGTGAGGAAAGGAAGCGGGAGGGGAAGAAAGCTCAAATCGCCGAGGTCATTGGGATAGGGGACGGCCTTAAGTTATTTATCTTACGTTTTGTATGTTACATACAATAATACGACCATATCAGTAGTGAATGGCTTTAGTGGTGTTTGATGAAGTAGTGTAAAAATATAAGGAGAAACAGTGACAAAACATGTGATACCTTTTGTTTATATCGTCTGTAAGTTCTATTGATGGCAATTTTACGTGTGTATTCATAGAAAACATGTCTTCTCTTTTTCCTAGCATCTTTCTGGCCACGGCTAACGCTTTGGAAACTAAACTAGGCCTTATTGGGATTAGTCCGGTTTCCTCACGATGTTTTGCTTCAACGAAAAGCGATTGGTAAATAAATATCAAATGATATTTCGTACATAAGTTAAAAAAAACTCATTAACACCTACGAATCGGCAGGATTTAAACCCGCGACCTTCGGATTGAAAGTCGCACGCCTTACCGCCTGGGCCACCAAGTTTTCGTAGAAAAACATGTATTTTTGTTCATCTGTATCTGTTATTTTTGCACACTGCGTTGTGTCAGAATGTTTGCAGATGACACGCCGACAACGATATCTTGTATCCTGTAGCCAGCTATTCTATATTCAATTATTTTCCAGCGCAAAACCAATTGCCAATACAAATGGAGCGTTAAGACCCGAACGTGAGTGTGTGTTCACGTATAATACATTGCATATGTCAACAACGACATCGACACGAGGCAAATTCTCGGCAAAGTATAAGGCGAAAACTGGAAGATTAAATGATATTTGAGTTAAAAGGAGGACATAGAGCATCTAAGATATATACGAGATGAGACACTTAAAACTTTTCACGAAACTTCAAGAAAACTTTAGGATAATTATATCGCCAGTTGTAGCATTATGTAAGAATGATAATTTATAATATTCGCCGATTAGTCGCCGGTCAGTCTCTGTATAAATAATGCCACTATTTGAAAGATGGAAAAATATTATTGGCAAATTCACCTTCAAGCGCATGTTGCGCAAGCACTTTCTTGACAAACTTTCATTATTGTCCTCTTAAAAATGGTTTACACAAGGTACGTATATTGAGTATATATGTATGTTTTTTTATATGTGTAGGTTTTAGGTATTTAAGGCCCTTGCCCCACATAACCCGGAGTTAATCGTTTTTTGGTATGGAGTTTGACAGCTTTACTCAGGGTTAGGGCTAACCCTAGGTGGTGCAAGGGTAAATCATGCCTTAGTAAATCATGTGCATTTAATACTAAATAGTCTGCATACAAATTTAATCTATCTGGTTCAGCCCATTGATTAGCTAGTAAAAAATGCCTCAAAGCATTAGGTTCACCATTTGTACTTCTGTATTGTGCAACAAAGTCTAGATAAATAAACAAATGTATGCTATTTTACTAACCTGTATTTTAACTTGCAATATTATTATTATTTTACATAATCTTCTTTCTATCGTCTTTCCGGCTTATGCCATAGCTCAGAACCTCTGAGGTCCGCTTTGGAAACGAATCCCAAGATTTGGCGTAGGTGTTAGTTTTTAGATCCTCCAACAGAGTACGCCTTATTGGGGTTAGTTTGGTTTCCTGACAATATTATCCTTAACTGAAGAATATTATTTTACCTACACACCTCTCATACTCTACATATGTCAAAATAAATGTAGTAACATCACAATAGACTGTTTTTGGATGATAATCCTAATGGTTTTGTGTTCCATTATCTGTAGGTATTAGTTGAACTGAGCAGGACATTCAGAGATAACGAAGTTATAATTAGTTAGAACAAATATCAGACAGCTAGAAAGAACAAACGCTAGTTCCATTAGAGCCAATTAAGTATTTAGGGTGACCGAAACAGCGAGAAAGGGAAAAAATCTAATAGAATAGATCTAACGTTTAATTGAATTTCGAAAGATAATTAGGTACAATCTAAAAGCGACGACGACGACGACGAATTATTGGTAAACGTAAACGAACCCGAAATGGGGTAGATAGTTACGGCTGTCCATAAGTGTCACCCTACCTGCAGGTTTCCGTTATCTCGTGATCTATCACCAAACTTGCCATGCGTAGGTTTTGAAGCATTTTCAGAAATAACTATACACTTATATTATCGCATATTATATAAAAAAATGTGGGCTGGTCTCCAAATTTTTTAATGTAACATGCGAGCTATTTCCCATATTTTGTAAAATATTCTGCATGCGATTAGTTTATCTCTATTGGGGGCGATTTCTTAAACACTATTATTTGTAGAACCATTAAGAGCACATATACTTAAGTATTTTTCTGCCTTATTTCGGCACAAGGGCGGGACTCAAGTTATATTGAGAATGGGCGTGTATCCCAGAGTCGCGGGTTTGAGTCCCGCCCGAAGTCATGAATTTTTCCAATTTACCTTTCTTTCGAAGAAATTTGGAATCATTAGCAGACGTTTCTGCATAAGAATAATGGTTCAGTATGGTGTAGCACATTGTTAGTGGTGAATTCTAAATGATACTTGAGACTCCACTTGCCGATTAAGAAGTAATTTCTTACGGTAGATGTTGCTAAGCGGCCCCCTAAGTCGCATACGAGGAATTTGATACGGTGGAGAAATTACAGGCCATGGGTGTGGTCTCGGTAGCTCAGTTGGCAGCTCAAGAGTTCGATCATGATATTTTACACTTTGTCTTTACTTTCCAAAAACTTATAATCGTTCGCAGACGTTTTTGCTTAAAAATGATAATTTATTTTTCTGTCTCCATTGGGAATGGTATTCCAATAAGTGATTGAACAAACAAACTGTCAATTATAAGATCCTATAAGCGAAGCTGTCAAACATTTAATTTATCACGAAATTGTCTAGTAGACGAATTCTATGAAAACAAAATCACGCATTGAAATAAATTGAATTCTCCTTACGCAACAAAAATTTTTAAGATCCTAATTTCATTTCAGACATTGATGAGAAAAGCCTATCATTTTGAATAACTAAAAAGCGTTTTAAGTAAAGCGTTACTTTTGTCAATTAAAGTGACATTAGAAAGCTGACGACAATGTCGTGGCCATTGAAAATTGTGTGACGGCGCTGACCGACTTGACATGTCGATTTTCATCCCCGACAATAATGCAGTACCATCACTCAATTTATCTATTATTTTGATAAAAAGGACAATGCATTTAACTTTCGAATATTACCTAGATATAGAAATAAGTAGACGGCACTGCTTCAAAGTGTACTAAGAAATGTAACAGTCTTGCACCTGTTTTCTCTCCAGAGACTTCACAAAGGAAAATACATTTTCGTAATTCAATTATCCTCCTGTTTTATACCTCAATTTGAGTCTTACATGACTGTTATATGACCTTACACCAACCACTGCACGGTCCTGCAGTGTTATTTCAATTCAAAACAAAACTGTCTCACAAAACTGTAAAATCAGTTTGTCTGTGGGATCAGCAGTCTCATATAAAACATTTTAATTGTATCTTAATGTGTATCTATTTATTTAATATGGGGATATTTAATATGGGGTTTTACAAAAAGTAAGTTACGTAATGCCTCTTTAGACTTTTTTTAATATGTTTTTATTTTTCAACCGACTTCACAATTTCAAAAGGAGGAGGTTCTCAATTCGTGTTTTTTTTTTAATTTATTATTTTTATTATTTTTGTATGTCTTTCCATCACAGAACAATGGTGTACCGGACCTTTGGGAGGCGTACGCGGAGCCGAACCCAACACGCAGAGTCCCTTTCGACAATTTAATGAAATGTATGGGGTACACCGAGCGGATGTTGTCGGAGGTGTCTGATGTGTGTCGTAGAGTCATTTGTACCCTTAGGACGTTATATAGGTTTAAGCATTTTCTGCCAGTTAGTACGAAGACGCTACTCATACAGGCTCTGGTGCAACCAATAATTGATTATTGTGATGTGTGCCTTACCAACGTTTCACAGGGACTCCTAGACAGGCTGGACAGGCTGCTAAATAGCTGTATCAGATTTATCTACGGCCTTCGCAAGTATGACCATGTCTCTGCCTTTCGGCGTAAATTGAATTGGCTTCGCATACGTGACAGAAAGAACCTCAGGGTCTTGTGTATGCTTTTTAGCATTCTACATGACCCAGCTGCGCCAGAGTACGTGCGGTCTAAATTTCAATTTGTTACAGCACAGCCAGGCCGCGAGCTCCGATCCTCCCGCCAAATCATTCTTTCTACCCCACTCCATCGATCCGGTTCTATGACAAATTCTTTCGCCGTCTACGCAATTCGCCTCTGGAACACCCTCCCATTTGATATACGGAATTCTCAGACAAAACCGTCATTTAAAAATAAGTTACGCAGACATCTTTTGGAAAAGTCTCATGAATAAGTATCATAGTGGTTTGATAGCAGGTATGTATATGTATATGTATATATATGTATATATGTAGGTATATGTATTTTATTTATACTCGTATATATATATATTATATTATGTTAATATGTATATATTACTTAGGTATTTAGAATTAGATCCAATGTACATAATACTAAAGTTTTTTTTTCTCTTGTTTCATAATAACTTCCCGCACCTATAAATTTTGATCTCTGTTTGGCCCAAAGGTTAACTGGTAGAGAATGCCTTCTGGCATTAAGTTCGCCTTTTGTACATTATTTACTGTGCAATAAAGTTTTAAATAAATAAATAAATGTTGCAGTTGCCCGAGTCATGGGAGGCACGCAGAGGCAGCACCCGCAAGGTGTATAAACGATTGAGATTGAATGGATTCTAAAATAAACTGGACTATTAAGTGAAGGGGGTGGACTAAATACTGGGTTATAGAGAATACAATCGGAAGTCTGCCTAACAAAATAGTAATCAATTTTATCTTTCACAAAAAACGACATCTAAGATGGGTCGAGGGCAACACCGGTATGAGGGCTGGGGGTAGAGAGGTGTCACTGGACTTTAAACATATAGCCAACTCGCCACTTAGGTTTCCACATCTACCCTCGAGAACACAGCTCTCGCGACCCCACTCTGGACGGCCGGTTAAGGCAAGCCAGAAGGGGAGGACTTGGTCGGACGACGGAGTCCCCCAGGAGCGCTCAGGTACGTGGGGTCGCTACTCCCCAACAACTCGCCACAAGCTGCCCTGCGCTGACTGATTGCACCGGTCGATTATTTTATTTATTTTTATTTTTAATGTTTGTTACCTCAGAACTCCGTCATTACTAAACCGATTTAAAAAATTCTTGTTTTATATAAAAGAAGATGGTTACAGATTGGTCCCATTTTTTTCAAAATCTATTTCTGATGATGGAATTCACGAGGAATTGAGAGAAATCAAATTTGAAAGGTAAATTCATGGTGATTAAAGTGGTTTCTTAAGACACTCGAACATTTCTTTACAAAAATCATCAATTTGGTGGAGTGGACCTTATCATGAATACCAGGGATGGCAAAGAGAAACTGCTTGGTTTTCAACGCTAAGAACTTTTGCTTTTGGTACTAATTTTAAGACATTGCAAAAGTCAGGAGAATTTGATACTTAACCGCCCATATTCATTGATTTTATTCCAGCGAAACCAATCTCAGCGTAGTGCAAAATGATTTAACGAAGCTGGGAGCGGTGTTCAGATTTTAAGATTTTGATTTGTTATGAATATGACTTAGTTATGACACTTATGACGCAATCGTTCCATTATGCAGTCACGTCGCCCAACGCCTGGGCATTTAAGACCTCCCTCGCAATTATTAGTGCGCATCAAATGCACTGGCAGTCGTTTCAATCATAACTATAATAAAACGTGATAAAGTTTAAAAGTTAGAATCTTACACGTCCCTAGCCCTAGAATAATAATAAATCCCGCAAAACATAGATAAATATCGCCAGGCACAATTCGCGATAGAAAGAAAAAAAAAACCCAAAAGTAAGTATGTTGGCGGTAACACTGTTATGTTACGCAGTGGGACAGGATAAGCTGATTACAAGTTATGTAATCTACTTTTCTGCCTTTGGCTGTGTGTGATAAATCTAAATTAAAATCGTTTTCTTAAATCTATTTACTCGTACACAAATTTTTGATTACTTTCAAGTACTAACCTGAAAGTTCTACAGATTAATTAAGGTAGCACCTCCAAGCCCTTCGCATTTGAAATAAATAAAACCCAGTTAGAATTAGTTAAGAATGACATTTGTAATTTAACGCATAGAGCTCATTTATTAAAGTAGCGTGTATGTACATATCTAAAATTAGATCAAGAGAATATTCTTATAGTTGCTAAGGCTTCCTTATTGGAAATATTTCGGAAAGAAAAAGGTCGTGCCAGATGCGGCATATGAAAGCGATGACTAAGCAATATCGGGGGCTTATTGAAACTCGGACCGAAGCAGTTTACTGGAAGTGACATTTATAATACTGGAGTAGGTACTGACAGTTAATTTTGTGCAAAGAGGCGTCATTTATGCAAAAGTTTTCACGCATATTGATGTGTGAAAGTGAATGCATGGATGATACAAATGCGTTTTAATTTAACAGTTTGAAATGTTTAGTATTCGTGTTCTTTGATGTGCGTCAAAAAGCTAAAACGACTTAGAAAAACTCGAACGTTACCAAATATTCCATAACAATTTGTGAATATACCGCAACCCAGTTAGGGCTGTACAAATCGTCGACCGTGGGTTCAATTAGGGATATATGTAAATCTCTGTCTGTTACCCTAATTGAAGCTACGGACGATGATAAAGTAAATTTAACTTACGTAAACAAGTAAAATATTGTAGTGAAACTTCAATGAAGCCGTATTTGAGTCGTTTGATTGTCAGGTAATAAATTGAGAGACAGCAAAGCAGCCGCGAAAGCAGGAGGTCGCTGGTTCGATTCCAACCCTACTCACCAGGGGCATTGGTCACTTTTTCTGTAGTATATAACATCTCTTTCAATTTATAATTTATACATAGTAATGATTACTTTTAAAAAAGCATGAATCAATACGTTTATTACAAATAATAAATGATTTGATTCGTGCTTTACAAGTGTACAATTGTGAGGTATTAATTAGCATACTGATTATAATAAGTGGGTTCAGCGGGTGAAATAGGTAACACATTTAATAAGTACATTAAACGGCTCGTTATGTTTACTAAAACAGTAAAAAAAAAAACTTCCATGAAAAATGCAGCTTACGTTATACTTCAATTGAATAACGCATATATTCACATATTATCACTTTCACACGAGCCTACCCGTTCAACGGCCAGCCTCGACTACGTCCCTTGGGAGCCATACATGGCTCGTAAAACCGCTACACGATGGGTATATGAAGAATGATGAGAAAGAGAGCATTGCAGTTGTGAAACATATAGTAAAAGTGAATTCGAATAAATTTGGTTCGCAGCATTTCGAAAACTACTTGTTTTTGGCATGCTCCTATTTTTACACGTTTATCACAACGCGGACTAAAGGAGATTTCAATATAGCAAGGAAAATGGACAAAACAAGCAATAAGGATAATTCTTAGAAGGGACAACTTGCATCATTACGAAAATGGTTTAAGCGTTATATTCATAATAGATATTTACATAGGTACTCATGCCTTGAGGTTTCTAGTGCTTAGGATTACCGAGCTAAGCCACAGACGGATAGATTGACAAATGGCCATTTCAAATGTATAAGGATTTCTAGCTGACCACCGTATATCCTAGTATATACTCTCATCCTAGTATTTAACCACATTTGCTTGATATATATTCTTTGTTTAACTCAACAAAATATAAATCAAAGTTTAGCCAATTATATAAACCTGATAATACAAATGCATAGATTCAGTTGTTGATTAAAATCAAAGAAAAAATATTAAATTCATTTTCATTAATTACTTTATCAGTTACCACTTTAACTTATCAAAGCTCACTATCTTTAAAGTTCAATTCAAGCACAACACAACAACAGTATGCACGTTAAACTGAATAATGTAGGTAAATAACCTCAAGGAGTCAAATTGTCGCTATCAATGGTTCCATTTCTGTCCCAATGCTAATTACCTCTGGGGTGCCGCAGGGCTCGCATTTGGGACCATTGCTATTTGTCGTCTTTATAAATGACTTAGCAGAGAATCTGTCTTGTTCTTCACTCTTCTATGCTGATGATTTGAAGGTGTTCACGAAGGTACAAAATATCTGTGACTGTACTCAGCTACAAATCGACTTGCATACCATTTCGGACTGGTGCTTTAGTAATCGCATGTTTTTAAATGTCAGAAAATGTTTTGTAATATCGTTTTCTAACAAAAAACAGAAACTTTACTACGACTACGAACTGCACGGTCGGAAATTGGAACGTAGGTCGGTTGCAAAAGACCTGGGTATTTGGTTCGACGAACAGCTTAACTTTCGGTGCCACTACGAGTACATAACTAAGAAAAGCAACCAAATGCTCGGTTTTATCCTTCGTGTTACCAAAGACTTCAAAAAATCAGACAGTCTTCTCTGCCTATTCCACAGTCTCGTTCGTAGTGTTCTAGAGTATGGCTGTATCATTTGGTCACCTTATTACGCTGTGCACTCTGGTAACATTGAGCGAGTTCAAAAGAAATGTCTCAGACTGTTGTCCTATCGGTATAAACCTGACCTTACACGTCTGAGTTATGAACAGAGACTACAGTCACTTAACCTTCTCTCCCTTGAATCTCGTCGCCGTCTATATGACTTTTTATTCTTACACAAATTGCTACATCATAATGTTCACTCTCCTAGTTTATTATCCCTAATTACTTTCCATACTCCTCGTTTTAGAACTCGTGCTCCTAACATTTTTGCCCTTCAGATCTACAAGAATAATACCTCTTTCTATAATCCTATAGTTAGAATGTGTCGTCATTATAATGATTTGGTCTCAAAAAATAACGATATCGATATTTTCAACTCACGGTTAGCGGTATTTAGGAGGCAAGTTGTCGAAGTTCTTGGCCATCGTACACCATAACAAGAAATGAACACCTATAATTTTGATTTAATTTAATATTGATTTATTGTGTTAAAAAAATGTAATTTGTAATTTTAGGATAGGTTTTTACTCATTGTTATTTTTTTTTTCTTGCTGTGCATGCATGTTTTGGACGGCATTCTTATTTTATACCTACCTCATATAGCTGCTGTAATAATGTAATGAATGTTGTCTGTTTTGTGTGCCTTATGAATAAAATAAAAAATAAAATTGCAACGGTTAACACTCACGTGTTTTTATCACAATATGCCAGCAAGATGCCCGAGCCGCGAAGGTGACAACACCACTATGTCTGTCCGACGATGACTGCCCGATGCACTCGAAACATGTCACGCCTATTGTGATAAAAATACGTGAGTGTTAACCATTGCAATTTAATATTCTGTTTTTATGTTTTTAATTCATAGTTATTACTTACAGTTAAACAATTTATTTCCCACCAAAGCTAGCTTCAATTTAATATATTCGCAGCAATATCCATTTGTTGGTAAAGTCCCTCGAATTGACAGCATCCATCAGTACGTACGTACAACCGAAGTCCGTGAGCCCGGAAGATATTCAATTTCAGTTCACGTATCTACAAATTTCCGGGGCAGTATTTGCCTCTTTACTGAAAATCAACCTCCTAGTACGTAGGCAGTCGAATTTTCATATGGTTTTTATACTTTTTATTTGGCCTGTTGTTTTCCAAAAGAACAGTTAGGTACTCAGTTTGATTCTGTGAATTGGCGTAAATAACGATTTTTTTTATAAAAGTGCCAGCTGACCCAAAACTAATGTTGATATAAGCTGTAATCTATATCTCTATTTAATACAAATACTAATCGATTTAAAGTTTATGTGATTTTATTTATAAAAAAATATTGTTTCTACAAGCAGCAAGTTTCTATATAACTATCGAAATTATGCTCCTACATGACGATTTGGTAAAACATTTGGTAAAATCACGCGACTTAAAAACATTGGTAATTAGTACCACCATCTGTTTTGATGTAGTTTTGACAAAGGACTTAACAAACCAAGATGTTAAAGTCCGAATATATCCGGCGGTAAATTCGCAATAGTTATAAAGATTGCAAGTATCTGAGCGTATTCGATTTAGGACACGAGAGAGATGTCTAGACAGCTATAATACCACTTTATACTCGTACAATGGCATCGTGAACGTACTTGAACCGCTGTATGTATGGTCAACTTGGGTTTCGTGGAACGTGCATTGTGAAAATATGAATAAGGACATGATAACAGTAATTTGTTGCGTCTCTTGTTCTATAAATAGACATTGAATAGATATTTTCACATTTTATTTCAAACAATTTATATATATTTAAATGGATATTTCAAATCAAAAATTCAAATCAAATCAAAAACAGATTCTCATCTAATATTAATAATTTCACTAAGTCTCGAGAGACGCAGATAGGGGACGTATTCAAAAAGTTAAAAATATCGGATTGTCAGATGCGAAAGAAAGTCACGAAATCAATTACACACAATATTTAAGTTCGATAACGCTAAACGTTCGACACTTAGGTAATTAGGCTCTCAGGCGTGTCGAATTATGGAATCAACTGCCGCTATTTCCCAATTCCCAAACTTGAGCAACATTTTCCTGTCTTCAGTCTGTAACGCAATTCGTTCCGATAACGCCAACAGACATCCGTCTTGCTTGTCATTTTAAGTTGACAGCTCGATTCGCTCCACCCTCACCATTTTCCATTAACCACCATTCACAGCTGCGTGGGAGTATACTATAAAATAGGTCTATTAATACATCTGCCGACGAAAATTGGAAAGGTTACATTCGAAAGATAGGTAATAACTGAAATGATTTCAGTAATGGCAATGTCTTTGTTAAATCAAGTGTCAGACCTGCTTTATCATCTAGTTTGTAAATAGCCACGAACTTGTAGACCCTCGTTACTGAAATTCCCAAAGTTATTAGCGCGATATAGTAGCAGACTACAATATGACCTAAATAATGTCGTTAGATTTCGAATTCTTATTTCGAGCGCAATTCACGAGGCTGCTTACATAGAGTTGTCGTCGATACTGGCAGGTATACGTATATAAAGCTTCCAACAAAAATGTTTCATTAATTACGTATGTAGGTACACGAAACAGGACTGAATGGTTTTGAGATTTTTTGTTTCAATTAGCGTTTATTGGACAAAATAGAATGATGCATCAGTTTTGATGATGTGATGATGGAAATAAAAAATAGATTTGTACGTTTTAGCTTTGGTAATATAACAGTTTACAGTAGGAATAGGTGAGAAAGTACTAATGTAAGACATCATATAATGAATAATGAATGTAAGATATCACCTTCAAATTAGTTTTGATCCACTGCACCCGGTCTTTTAATCCAGTTTTCTACACAGAACATCCAAACCACTATACAAACCCAGCAGAAATTACATGCACAGCTAAATTACGCTGTACGCTGACTATTTGAATTTAAGCGAGAAGCTCCCTACATAAATTTACATTACATAAGAAGTTGGCGCCTCACACATAAATTAATATTACATAAAGCAAAACATATTAGGGTGGCGGTGGCATTACGTATGCAAAACACTGAAACTTCATACCTACTTTGAGAACATGACGGTCAGTTTTGTTTTATTTATTTTTTGAAAAGACTAAAGTGTCCCACTGCTGGGCAGAGGCCTCTCTCTTCCATCTACGCATTCCGGTCTTCAGTAAAATCATCGAGAAAGACGTTAAGTTCGTCTCTCCAGCGTTTTCGTGGGGACTCGGTGGGACCCACATAACCCACATTGTTCTTATTTTCGCCCACAGGTCGTCAGGCATACCGCTGACATGTCCCGGCTATTCACATCCCAGTCCCATTTTAATTCGGCAGCGACCAAGTACAAGCGCCATGTTCACGGTGTGTAGGAATTATAATGTTATAAAGATAAAGTACATTTCAAAATGAATATTTATGACATTTAGCGCTTAACAACAAAGTGGTACCTTTTACTAAAACTGCAAGACTACAAGAGCATATCAGGTCATGCTCAGTGTAGGGTTCCGTAGTTTACCGTCCGTCACAATAGGCGAACTTAAGAAGGGTTTTAATAGATACCATGCTTATAACAATAAAAAAAGAGTATCTTCGTAGCTCTTACTACTTATATACACCCATTTAACCGCCATGATACGTTTTATTGTTAAAAATCAAAAGTTGACTACAGAACCCTAAAAACGATCACATTTGTAGGTTTTTTTGAAATTGATTTAAAAATGGCGGAGTAATCGGGTAAAAATAACACACAGTCCTATTAAGAACGTTCTCCTATTTTCGGAGTCGGTTGAAAAGTAAGCGCAGCGCTTAGTTGTGAAAATATCGTTGATAATGAGAAAATATCATACAAGGGAAACTTGCCTCTTGGCAATTTGCCAAAGTTTAATTTGAATATGAGTATAGATAAGAAGAGTATCCGAAAGGCTTACTGTATCTTTCAAGGCACCTACCTAATACAAAAGTTTTCAGTGATGACAAAAACAGAACTTGTTTATCCTTACTAACAATTCAGAATATCCAAAAGTCTGAGATCGATATTCATCCTCTATTCCTCCAAAAGAAATACGTAAAAGTTAGCTTCAATCGCTAAGAATCATCTAGGGAAAACTACTGAAAGACAGTTGGGATTATTCCCTTTCCCAAATGCGACAACCCTCTCATCCACACAGAAATAAAATTTGTATTTAAAAGCAGGTTTACAAAGTCTATAAATCGGAACCAAGGATTTACTAACTCCTTAGTATAGCCAAAATAAACCAATGTGGTCATTATTGTGTGTTACTCCCTATTCTTCCTTTTTTAGCAAAGCGTTACGACCGACATTTAAAGAATATAATAAATTAATATAATAATAAATTATTAGAAGGCTAATAGTAATTTTTATAATATTTTGACTAAATCAAGTCATTTGAATATTGTAATTGAGCAGACACATCATTAAAATTACGAGTAGGCTATGGAATGAGCTCCCTTCCGAGGTTTTCCCGATAGATTACAGTATGGGGTTCTTCAAAAAAGGAGTGTCCATAATTCTAATGGGTCGGCAACGCGCATGCGACCCCTTGGAGTTGCAGGCGTCCATAGGCTACGGTGACAGCTTTCCATCAGGCGAGCCGTATACTAGTTAGCTACCGTCATGGTATAAAAAAAATTAGAAACTAATATTAATATTAAATATCCTTATGAATGAATATCCTTGCGAACGTGAATGTTTTTCAATTAACTATTTTGTATATTATTTGTTGATGTCTGTATAAATTAATAACTAACTCGTTCTCATTAAAAGTCAACCATCCAAAGAGCTTTATATATACATATTATACAAACAACTTTATAATTTGCGGTAAAGAGGTGTCAGCATATCATTTGCATAATATTTGTTACATGTGACTGTAATTTGCTATTCCTGGCTGTTAGTTAATTAGCAATCTCGATGAAATGTTGTCATTTGACAAAGATAATATTTATCACAGTCAGCAATATTTGATATTGCACCGCCTATTTCCGATGTTAAATTATTTTCTGCTTTTCCCGAAGATAAACTTGTTTGCTTTCAGCACCGAGTCAACCACATGTCTTACGAGAAGTTTTATATCTAGATTAACTTCATATTTGTATTTGTTGTTGCCGTACCTATATTTTTATTTAACTTATTCGTACGTCCCGGTGTGTGATTGAGTTTAAAGTATACTGGAATAAACTGAAATCTTTTACGTAATACATGATTATAAATGCTGAATTTTCTAATCATGAACTTTTTCTATGTGACCAAATTCAAAAACAACACAAAATCGACATCTCCACGCAAATTAATTCCTATATAGGAATTAATTAGCATCATACTAACGGATATATAGTATATATAATAAAAATATTTATAATCAATTATTTAAATAAATATAAAGTTGCCTACATAAGTGTCTTAATTGTTTAACTAACGTACATAACTGTCTAAGGGTGTCTTAGCCATTGGACCAAGCCGAAACGTGTTTAGGGTTACAGTGTTCATAACCCGTATATTTACAATGAAGTAATCATCAATTAGCGCAGTAGTTACGAAGAAATTGTCAAAATTGAAGAAATTGTCTATTTGTTACTTGGAGGACCTTGTATGCAACTAAAACTCATGAGGTAATAATCCTAATAGAATGGTAACCTTCGCCTTTTTTGATTAACGTTATTATTTACGTCATTCTAACATTTTGATTGTTGACCAATGTCATCATTGAAGATGATGATGTGATGTGTCACTAAATACTATTGTCAAAAACACTGCCAATGATAAATACAGTATGTTCATTTTGTTGTCGATTATTGAAAGTAACTTTTGTTTGATTTTTTTATTTTTATCTGTTGATTTAATAAAAAAAATATTTACGTTATTATAGTACTGAGATGTAGCCATGTATGTCCAATGGACTGAGGTCACCATGTATATCTCAGTGTCATTTACCATTAAATCACCTAAAAACCCTCTGCTGGTTCTCAAAGTTCTATTTCAACCAAAGGTCTGCAAAATCTAAACATTCACCTGTGTCTGTGATACCTTATTCGTTTCATTTGCTCCCCTTCTCTAAATTCCAAAACCCGCTGAATAGTCCGGAGCAGCAATTGTGCTAACTCCGCTGGAAGGTAGCTGCGGTCGTATAGGACGAAATACCTGGATCATGTATGAATTGGGTCAGTGTATACATTCATTTCGAAATGCCGTTGTACTAGAAACAGTTTGAATTTATGCGGTTAGCGGTTAAGCTATTCAGCTTATGCATAAAATTTTTCATTGTACGTGGAAATGCGTGGTACGAAATATGTACTGTCAACATATATCTATCAACGTAAAATTCTACAGAACGTTAGATTGTAATCTAACTAATTTTTGTTTTCAAGAAGTAAACTAACGGAAAATCGTGAACTTAAACTTTTGTTAGCCTATAGTAGCAATGCCCGAAAGTAAATTGCTAATAAATAATTTTAAAGAAAAAAAAACCGACTTCAATTGGACTTTCCGGTATAAGTTAAAGTAAGCGAATTATTGCTAATTTATGTTTTTATTTTGTTAATTTTCCTTACATCGTATTTAAAACTTAGGTACATACATATTACTACCAGGGTTCAGCATCAGCTCCATCTTGTGAACTGCTCTCCTAATTGCTCGTTAACATGAGTCGATTAACGAAAACAGCACACGCGTATCTTTCACCAAACCTGAGTTCCACTAGGTACTGGGGTTCAGCACCAGCTCGATCTTGTGAATTTCTCTCCTAATTGCTCGTTAACACGAGTCGAATGACGTGAATAGAAGTCGCGTATGTTGGACCAAATTTGAGTTTCACTAGTCACTGCCAGGGTTCAGCATCCATCCAGCTCCATCTTGAGAACCGCTCTCCTAATAGCTCGTTAAAACGAGTTGAATGACGAAAACGGAAATCAAAACAATCAATTTGATATACATTTAACGCAATTATGACCTCAGATTCGTTATATCGAACCTCTTAGATCCCCATGATATCGATATTTGTTAGCATAGGACCAAAAATGAAGAAATTCAAGATGGTGGCCATTTCTCGCCATTTTCACCGCATATTTGTTATAATGAACCTCTCGGACCCTCAGATATCAATTTTTATGAAGATAGGATGAAAACTGAAGAAATTCAATATGGCGGCCATTTTACGCAATTTTTACCTCAGATTTATTATAAAGAATCTCTTGGATCCCCAGATATCGATTTTTGTTAGGATCTGATTAAAAATGAAGAAATTAAAGATGGCGGCCATTTCTTGCAATTTTCACCTCATATTTGTTATAATGAACCTCTCGGACCCTCAGATATCAATTTTTATCATGATAGGATGAAAACTGAAGAAATTTAAGATGGCGGCCATTTTACACAATTATGACCTCAGATTCGTTATAAAGAACCCCTTGGGTCCCCAGATATCGATTTTTGTTAGGATCGGATCAAAAATCAAGAAATTCAAGATGGCGGCCATTTCTCGTAATTTTCATCTCATATTTGTTATATTGAACCTCTCGGACCCTCAGATATCAACTTTTATGAAGATAGGATGAAAACTGAAGAAATTAAAGATGGCGGCCATTTTACGCAATTATTACCTCAGATTCGTTATAAAGAACCTCTTGGATCCCCAGATATCGATTTTTGTTAGGATCAGATCAAAAATGAAGAAATTAAAGATGGCGGCCATTTCTTGCAATTTTCACCTCATATTTGTTATAATGAACCTCTCGGACCCTCAGATATCAATTTTTATCATGATAGAATGAAAACTGAAGAAATTCAAGATGGCGGCCATTTTACGCAATTATGACCTCGGATTCGTTATAAAGAACCTCTTAGATCCCCAGATATCGATTTTTGTTAGGATCTGATCAAAAATGAAGAAATTAAAGATGGCGGCCATTTCTTGCAATTTTCACCTCATATTTGTTATAATGAACCTCTCGGACCCTCAGATATCAATTTTTACCATGATATGATGAAAACTGAAGAAATTCAAGATGGCGGCCCTTTAACGCAATTTTGACCTCAGATTCGTTATAAAGAACCTCTTGGATCCCCAGGTATCGATTTTTGTTAGGGTCGGATCAAAAATAAAGAAATTCAAGATGGCGGCCTTTTCTGACATAAACAGTAAAAATACATAATTATGTTTAAATCAGTTCCCACGTTTCCTTTTGTGACCCCGTGTCAAATCCCCAAAATATTAAAAAAGTAGTAAATATCTTCCGCATAGTTATCAGCTCCATCTTGAGAACTGTTCCTCTAATTGCTCGTTAACACGAGTTGAATGACGAAAACAGAACTCTCGTAAGTCATACCAAACCTGAGTTCCATAAAGTACTGCCAGGGTTCAGCATCAGCTCCATTAATTCCTCATGATATCCATCATCACAATTTAATTAAAATCAAATTGGACTACCTCGAAGGCATTTCGTAACAAACAAAAGATGAATGTCTCAAATCAGAAGATACAGCTGGGGCCCGCGAATTATAGAGCAGTTCCTCTTTGACATCCCTGGTCGTCATCATCAGGTGTGCTCCACCAAACTGGTGGGTTTTGTAAAGAAATGCTCGAGTTTCTCATGAAAATACCCAAATTACTATGCATGTGCCTTTCAAATTTGAGGAGTTCCCTCAGTTCCTCATGGATCCCATCATCAGAACAGGATTTTGAAAAAAACGGGACCAACCTGGAACCATCTACTTAAAGAAACCAAAAAAAAAATTCAAATCGGTTCAGCAATGACGGAGTTCTGAGGTAACATACATTAAAAAAAAAAAAAAAAAAAAAAAAAAATTCAGACGAATTGAGAACCTCCTCCTTGAGAAATATTGAAGTCGGTTGAAAATAGGAGCTCGTCGACTTGTTAGATTCTTGCATTACTAAGGTATATGAACAATCTAGCGAATGATTCGATATAGTTCACAATTTTCTGATGGATAAGAACAATCACCCCTGTTAAAATTATAAACAAACGGATTTCACCATCTTACTGTGACATATCTACAACTTCAGCAGGGTTAGCATGGTTGCCATTTTATCGCTTATCACGCTATGCGTCACTTTCGCACATACATACTTGTTAGAACGTGACAGCAACGTCGGTAAACGATAAAAACCCGACCATCATAGACTAGCTATCTTTTTCTATGGGACTTTTCAAAGAGAATAACAAATGAAATCTAGGAGCCGTTATGCAATAGTATCGCGGCATCTGCGACCCGATTCTGGCTACAGCAGGATCAGAACGTGCCGTAAAGTCAGATCTCTTTTTGCCTGACAGCAGTTACAAAACCTACAATCGTTCTTGTCCTATGTGGTTTGGAGAATATTGTAAAGTCTATTTTCAAATTCTGAAACTTAATTTCAGCGATCGAATCGCCGTTTTAACAGTTAAATAACGTAGACATCAACGGAGAATAACTGTGAAGCGGAAAGGAGTAACGGATGGACTCGATACGAATAAAGTAAAATAGGCTTAAAGCTCATTGCGTTAAATTCCAAAGTATCACTTAAGCACTCCTAGGATTGACTTTATAAAGGTGAGATTTACGAATGACAGGAACTGGATAATTGGACATGCAATTAATAGATACTGAGCTCTGACTGAGACGGGAAAGTGCTTGAAGTTCGGAGGTATATAATCATAATGTAGGCATATACCGTAGCTTACCAGGAGGTTGGCTTTCCTTGAAGTAGCGCAAAACAACATATGTAGTTAACTAAATCCCTAGCATAATTTAATAACAGGTTATTGATCACACGATACAAAATCCTAAAAATCACCGAAAAAGCATCTGCTAAAATATTTACGTTATTTCTTCGAGTTTTCCGGCGGCGGAGACATTTCTAATTATATTTGCGTCGGAGAGACAAATGTGATGGGACTAGCGAAATACCAAATTTTTGCGTGTCACTCTTATTGCTTATTTAGGTCAAAAACATCCAGCAGTGGTACGAATCCGTCGAATTATTTTTTAACAGATTGGCATGGCATTGTTCTGACAAGTGGTTGATTTCGCGGGATGTTTCGTATGACCACTATTATTATTGCCCGAAGATGATTATCTTTTCCCAGCATATAGGTACTGGGAGCCCGGTAATTAACGGAAAAACTCAAACCACAATGAGGGCAACCTAGGCTGGCCCAGAAAATCGATTTTAAGATTTAGCAAGAATCCCCTGGTTTCCGAGATACATATTTATGTGCACTTTGTATAACTTCAGGTTTTTGGTTTCTTATCTCAGTGTAATGAACATGAAAGACACAAATAAAATGAATGGGTACGTTGTGTTTCTTTGAAAAATATTTTAAGTAGTTTTACTAACCAGTCATGCAGTTTTTTGTTTGTAATCAGGCCTCAATACATAAAATTATTATAGCATACATCGGTTAACGGATTTTTCACCTCAGCAGCACTGGGCTACCTACCCTATCAGTGCTACCTACCTTACCTACTTGAATTATATTTGTGAATATGAACTATTTCCAAAAATATCATTAACCCTCTAAGTTTAGAAATAGTTACTAACTTATCAAATTATGTTTACTAATGACTTATTAGACTGAATACCGTATTTAATTATCGTAAGTATTCGAATAACCTAATTAATTTAGTGTTTACTTATTCTCTTCAATATACAAATGAAAATACTTTGTACAAACGTAGAACCTACTGTAAAGTATCATCTACCAGTATATATTAATTAAGTGCCCAATTTTAGTATGTTCGCAGTCCTTTATGAAACACTAAAAGCAATTAATGTCGTTCGATCGTGAGATATACCTACATCCATTCGAGTTGTGTGTCCGTAATCCTAAATTACGTCTATTCAATGTATCTAATAGTATAATTATCATGCAAAATACTTACATGACGGTATTGCCCGTTGCTTCCGAGTTTATTGTTATGCATATATGCCCGTTGTTTACCTTTACTCTTATTCTTTCGTAATATGCGTCTTATAAAGTATCGATATATGTGGATATCCGAACTCAATAAATGAGAAGTCCCTGTGACAGCTCAAAAATGCCACAAAAATTCCGGCCTCTGCTTATAACTATAAGGTGGCTTTGTTTTTAAAATAATTGACCCTTTTTTTCCGGTTTTAGCACTAAGACCAGGATACAGGACACTTAAGAAAATAAACTAAAATTTCAATCTCAATTCTCAGTGCCAGTGAGTAAGATTAAGTACATACAGGTAAAACATATTATCTTGATGGTCTGATTTCACGGCTAGCCGTTATTTTAAACGTACATACGTTATGTGCACATTTCAAAGTTTTATTGGCCCCGGCCACTGACGCTCATACTTGTACATCGTAAATAACCTTCACAACTCGATAATTGTGTATAAACATGTTTTGTATTAGCTCTACTCAAAGCGTAGGCAGCAATAAACAGTTTATTTCAAACAAACTAAAATTATCAACCCCAAATTAATAACCCCTTTTGATGAAACCCCTATTTAACACTGTTTGTCCAGGATGTTACATTAAATATATGGAAATCAGTGAGAATAGTTTGAACGACAAGCTCAACATAAGCCAAGATAAGCCGAGGAACGCTCGTTTAGGGACACGTGCGTGGACATGCGACCTTTGTCCTAATAGACTTAATAAAGTGTATTTTAGTAAAGTAAGCTGTTTTAAAAGTAGAACATTTTAGTACTAAACTGGGTCGTGTCAACCTACGCGAAAAATAAAGGCAGATTATCTGGCAGAAACTGTTAAAATATCTTAAATACAAGCTTAGCTATGATATCACACATATTTACACATAAATTTAATAAGAATCTTCGTTTTCCTCTTTCACAATATTTAAAAGAAACTGTTTATAAAAATAACAGACATCCCTAAAACGCGTGGACGGTAGGCAAATAAGAGTATAAAAATCTATGGCAATAAAATGGGTATCTAATCTAGGTCACACGTTTCCAATTATAAATAAAAAGTCGTAGGTATCCTGAAGAACGAAGTTAATACGATTGAATAAGCGTTTTCACATATGTTTGGAAAACAGCTTTATAAGAAGGCATTCTCTCACATCTCACATGTTACGAGTATCCCATAAAGGATGATTCACACTAGAACGGGCCGGGACATGACCCGGCCGGGCCGATGTGTCAGTTTCTATAGAAAAGGTGACGTGACCTCCGAGGTCTCCGAGTTCGGACGTGACTCTTTTTATAGAAATTGACAGATCGTCCCGTCCCGCGCCGTCCTGTCCCGGTCTAGTATGAGCCACCCTTAATCAATGTGTTCAAGTAAATAGACGCACTTATTTATGACGTCAACCTTTAGTCATGGAAGATAGGCCAGGCTATAACTTATTGGCCTATTAGTCCACAGACCTGTTTAATATTATTACCGCAATTCATTTTCGCTTATGTACAGTCAACCAATTGGAACCCAAGGCCACTCTAGAACCATGTCAAAATGACACGCAGTAAGAGATTTCTTACAATCTGATTTATAGCGTCACTATGACATAGTCCTACAGTGGCCTAGGGTTCCAATTGGTTGACCGTACAGTCAACATCAAAAATAAATATAATATACCTCTAAGACCTTATAACATTGTTAATATTAAGACATTATTACATTGTAATACGATCTTATAGTTGATGACCGTGTCACAACGATTGGGGCCCCGTGGCTCGCGAAGTCACATGTGACCCGCGTCAATTATGACACATAGTATATTAGGTGGCTACCGTCCTTGGCCGTGGGATGAGCCACTGCGTAGAAGTTCGTGAGTCCAACGTTTGGATAGAGTAAGGTTGCCAAAAGTGAAGTAAAATATTTATTTCAAACAAATAAAATTATTAAAAAGCGTTGTAGAATACAAGTAGCTGTTAATGAATTTAAAGATATTGAATGATTTAATTGTGTTAAAACACTTAACACTCCAATCCTTCGTAAATTTAAGTTACTACCAAGCCTTTATACCGGTATGAAAAAAAAAACGATATCATACCGATATACAGTGTGTAAGTCTAATACGGGCGATAAATTTAACCAAACATAGACTTCATTAGTGTTATAGTTACTATTTAAAACGAGATATTTACCATGTACATTTGTTTTCACGAGTAACTATAGTGTAAATGACCATGTTAGCTTAAAATCTTATATTCATTAGTGTTATCAATAATTAAAACATATTTTTAAGTTACACTTAATTATGACCCCATAATTAATTTTTTTATAAAATTTTCAGCGGCAATGTACTTTAAAAAATTTGACGCTGACAGTTGTCAACGGATGTTTAAGGCGAGTGTGTTTGCGTTACATTGCGGGCCGAATTATTTTGTATGGATAAAATTTTAATTGCAATTCCATTTAAAAGTTACTTAATTACATTTCTTATGTCCTATACTAACCACCGTTAAGAGGTTCACCCGTATTAGATTTACACACTGTATTTTGTTGTTTTAAAATACATAAAAGTAAAATAAATATTAAATAAATATTATTGGACAATCTTACACAAATCGACCTAGTCCCACGCTAAGCTCAATAAGGCTTGTGATGTGGGTACTAAATGACGATATATAAAATAGACATATACGTATAAATACTTAAATACATAGAAAACATCCATAACTCAGGAACAACCCAACAAACACATTAGCCATAACAGCAACTCATTTAGAGTCCTGAGTGACATAGTAGTTTTATAAGACCCATAATAATAGTTTTAGGTGATACTATGGAAATAAACGGTCTTATTAATACACTGGCGCTAGTAAGGTGATATAATAGACATATGATTGCATAATGCAGCTAAAGGCTGTAATAAGGTGGTATTAACTGCCTCTTTATATATTATGGTTACCACTTTAAGTAGATTTTAACGCTGAAGGTTCTTTTGGGGTGCCCATTATAACTTACTCGCGCTATAGCTCTATAATCGTGTTATGTTTACCTTTTGGTGCTTAATGCCGCCTACAGTGTTACAACAACTATAAAAATACTCGTAAGCCATTTAAGAGTGGCAACAGTAATTCTTATAGCTCTTAGTAATATAGTGATACAACTGACATAATTTTCCCTGTTAAATCACGTAGTTTTTTAGTGCTTGAAGTGCTATAAAAGCAGTATGGAACCGTAGCTCTTCAAGAGTGTTTGTGCGAACATTATTACAGCCTATAGTTACAGCTCTAACCGGCGCGTTTGTACAAACAAGTGTGCTAACAAATTGTTTTAAAACCCTGTTTTAAACTTGTCAGTTCTACATAAGGTAAAATTATCACTTTTGGAGTTAGCCATGTGTTTAGAACGTGACACGCCATTTTGTTTACAAACAAACACAAAAATGCTTGAAATATCTAGTAATAGAGTAATTGTTAAGGTCATTTTGTTCTGATATTACAATATCTAGCATGTTTAGCATAACCATTCACAAAACTAAAGATTATAATTAACTTACTTACAAAAAAATAAACTAGGCTACAGTATTTTTAGCATACAAAATTTATCAAAACATGTATATTTACAAGGCGCTTGAAAATTGAAATGTAAAATACCATATATAATGACAAAAAAGTAATAACCGCAATAAAATTTCAGTTGAATTCTCTAATACGTGTCGTGAAACTTTGTGTACTCCCAGGTAATAATTCCAAAACAGTCGCCATTATAAACAATCTGAATTGCACACTAAGTGTCACACAACACTGACCGATTATTGAAATTGTATTAAAATATTTTGACATTTAAAACTACAAATGATCTATAAAAGATTACATTGCGACGCAAAGCGATTGTTTTCACTACTGCAGCGTTCTTGTAACACTATAAGTGATACAAGATAACATTTTACAAGGTTATTAGAACTATGAGTAAAAATACTGCTACTTTAACCCTTTATTATCACTTTCGGCAAGAATAATCCCTATTGTAGCACTATTATATCACTAGTTTATCACTATTGCACATAAAATGAACCACTGTAGAACTTTAATCACCTCACTGTCGCTATCAGTGTTTAATCGAAATAATAGTCAGCTTTTATAGAACTAGTTTTATCGCTAAATTGTTACTTGGGAAATATTCGTGATAAACACATAAATATTTATTTATTTATTTATTTATTTATGTATATATTATTTTATAGATTTATTTTATTTTATATGTATTTTTTTTTTGTTTGTTTTGGCTGCTTTCATTTTAGGCGTAGATGTGTGTTTGTATCTTGTTATGCTCTTACTTTTAGTTTTATTTTCATTTTTTGCACTACCTGTTAACTGATACGCTTTCTTCATTTCCCGCTACCCTAAGGTTGTCTGGAAGAGATCGCTTTTTAGCGATAAGACCGCCTGTTGTTACCCAATGCTATTGATTCTTTGTTTCCTTCTGATACTGTTACTGTTATTGGTGCAATAAAGAATATTGATTGATTGATTGATAAATGCCCTGACCAGGATTCGAACCTGGGACCTCCTGCTTCGTAGGCAAGGCACTACCAACTAGGCTAGGAGGCCGTTAGGTCGGATCATTTAAACAATATCGATATTTCGTCATGTCATATCACAAAGAAATGAAGATTGTAACGTTATATAATACCGATATAATATCGATATTAAACCGGTCCGCAACGCGACGTTGCGGTTTAGTTCCTGGCTGTCATACTCAATAACGATATTATATCGCTTAGCAAAATATCGATATACCTAATATAGTGGTTCTTGTTTAATATCGGTATAATTTATATCGTTATAAAAGCGTACAATGGATCGTTACGACAAAAGGATATTTAAGCAATATAACGATATGATGGATATCGATATGCGAATATAGCAAGCCCTGGTTACCACTCTTACTTCACACAATAAAATCAATAGATACTCGGTTGTCATGTCAATGACTGTATTCAACGGCGACACAAATATTTAGTTTTAAAAATACCTTAGTATTCATATATCAGGACCAGTGTAACATACCTGAAACAAAAATAATTTAAGAATTAGTATTATGTAATATATGTAGTATGTATAACGTTGTCTCTCGTGTCTATTCATGGTTGATGTCTGCATGAACGATATCTAAATATCAATGTATAGCTATAAACGTTTAAGCAAAAATAATGAAAGAATAAACATAATTAAATAGACAACCCTACACTACCTTCCATTTGTGGAAGTGTTCGCATTCAGCTAATGTTAGCATGCCTAATAGTCGCTCCGCTCAGCATACGGATCTGGAAAGGCTTTTAGGAAAATGTGTCATTAAATGTAATTGTACGTTCATATATTATGTTAACCTACAAAATAAAGAGATTTTGCCCCTCTATGAAAACATTTTGATCCTCAGGGGGCATCTTCGGGAACCTACAAGTTACAACAATACCAGTCTGTTTCATTTTGGGATCGATCTTACAAGCTGATCTTAAGAGATTACAAGGCGATAGAATAAAACACGACCGAAGGGAGTGTTTTAAATCGACACGACGGTACAGTACTCGTACATATTGCCCTTTGAATTTTTGACATAGGCACATAAAGTGCGCATTATCGCACTAGTGCGGTAATGTAGCGTCATATCTACTGTAAATTACTTTAAGCAATTATACTTAAAAAATATCGTTCCTATCGATATAAAAGGAAAATAAATATTTTCAATTTATTTATGCTTTGAAATGTTTTGCAATACACAGTTTACAAGCTAGACTTACGCTGCAATACTAGTTTATTATTAACAATTACTAATCACAACTAAGCAAACCCGGTTTCTATTTAGTATGGTTGGAACCACATAAAGCTCAGGTTCTCATTCAAAATACCCATTGGAAGCATTAACTAATCACAATTAACAATTCACTTTATGTTCAAAAATATTATAACGTACAACTTATGTTACTATTAATGACTTTGTTATTTATGTAAAACCACTCCTTATACATAGAGGTAAAAGTAGTGTGACTGGTAGAAAGAGGTTTCCCCCTATCCACTCACCCGATCACTACGGGCTAGTAGAACTTAACGATTCGTACCTGTTGCGCATGTAATCGTATCAATCAACAGGTTAACTCGATAAGCAGGGTTACGATTTGGTACATTCATTATTATAGCATGTAATTTTTTAACAACTGAGAAATTGATTGATCTTTATGTTTTTGTCAAAAATCGCCCAAATATGATCACGTGATTTTTGAAGGAGCCCTGAGTCTTTCAGCCAGTACATCTGAGGTAACGTATGGTGCCGCAGTTGCGAAAGTCACTATTGCGTATTGGTTTCGCAAGCATTGGAGCAACGTGAAACATAAATTTATTTGATGAGATGGGACACGAGAGCAACTCAATTTGTCAAAGAAATTGACAATGACTTGGCCTGTTTCCCGCTGCTGTAATGCTGGTGCGTAGTATCTAATAGAAATATAACTTTAAAACGAGATATTGTATGTACTTATATATGTAACTTGCTGGTTCCTTGCGCTCGAGCTTTTAAAAATATTGAAGTGTAATGGAAATTATTTCGTAATAAAATTAGAGTGTCAACTATACTATGCCAACGAGATATTTAAACGTCATCACTCAACAATATGGCATGTGGCATTAGCTTACAGTCGGCGTCGTCCGGGCGGGGTCGTGTCAAAATATTTATCCTGCAATCCGAACAGGGTGGCTTTATTACATACATATTGTATGACGCAACCGCAGGGCTCGTAAAGTTTTGGACTGCGACATGTTGCTAGAGGAAGATGGTTACTATTTTTAGCTTTGGCACGGACCATATAAGGATATAGTCCCAGTGTTAAGTATTAGCGATGGTGTATTCGGAAAAGCGCTGGGCGTGATGTCGGCGTGCCAAGGGATTTCAGCAGTACCTAATGTACCTATGCACTGTATAGGTATGTCATGAACGCGGCGCCGATCGCACAGTTGGTTACCGCGCTTGAATGGTCACTAAGTTTTTCTTTTAAGAGTCAGGTATAATGTTCAAATATGCGCGAGCTACGACTTTTGCACAATAACGCGCGAAAATACAAAATTTACATTTTATCTTAATAAATAGGCATACCAAAGGATCCCTATTATACAAGGGGCTACTCAGCCACCCAATATTTCGATATCCATTACTAACACGTTCATTTGTACTCTCATGGCGTTATTCATAAACGCACTTCAACAACAGTTTAGCTAAATGATTGTTTGTCCTTATCTGTCACTTTGACAATCGCGTTTGTCAGAATGGGAGAAAACATAATTTAACTAAAGCTTCTGTTAACTTTTTTATGAATAAGGCGGTCAGTCTCTCATCGTTGTAAGTATTGTCAGAGCGCGGAGTGACATGACCTCTCTCTGCGAGCTCCCGTGAGCATATGAAATATCATAACGTCGCATATTTTATAGCAATATTCAGAGCGATTTGAAGTGCTGTTAAAGAAAAAAAATAACAGAGATAGGTATGTACTACGAGTATTAATAATTTTTGGATAGAGTAGGACCTAAATTTTATAACTGCTTAGCCAAAAAACTTGGCTAATGTTCGTGTATTTCTACCAAAACTTACCAAATTTAACATTTTTTACTCAATAATTTTGTGTGAAAATGTTCAAAAGTGTTGCATTTATTCCGTAGAAGACTATACAGGCTGATTCATAACACGTGAGCAGTGATTGATAAGCTATTGTTTCATACTAGACTTAAAGAAATTAACATAATATATAATTTAATCTCCTAACTATGAGTGAATTTATACTTAACTATCATTTAAGTATCAATAACCTCATAATTGGGAGATTTTAATGAATTTAATTTAACGTTAATTTCGTTAAGTCTAATATGTAATAATAGCTTATCAATCACTGAAATCGTGGCGTTAATCCTGCTCACGTCTCATGAATCATCCTGTATATATATTAAACAAGAAACAATTTTTATTATCAAGATTTTAATAGCAATGAGGTCGAAAACCAGATAGATGTTTGAAGATTTCTCATCAAAAATTATAAAACAGCTGTTAGAAAATTGTGGATTTTTCAAAAACTGACAACAATTTTGAAAAAGTTTTTCATTTAATCCTTTTAAATTGAAATGATGTTTCAATTTTTGTATTAAAACATCTAGAAATGTTTTTGTAACTATGAAAACTCATGGAAAAAAGTTGAGCTGAATCGGCCTTTATATACCGGCCTCTTAACATCGTAACAGAATCAGATAATCTCATGAATTAGCTACAATTGTAAAACGAGCGCTCAATAAGCCGTTTTTAAATCGACACTTGTAGCTTAACATCAGCATTATAAGGTCACGTTTCTACGTGTGTAACATGATATTGTGATGTCGAAGTTATGTTATATATAACTTTAATACGGAAAACTATTTTAACTTTAAAGTGTATTCCATGCTCGTATTCTTATACCACACAGCCTGCGTGAGTGTTTCCTGTTGTCTAAGTTGAATAACATAAATAACTCTCAACGAGTAGTTTCGGATTACTTTGCTCGTAAATGCAAAGCCAGGCTTATCTTAAAGCAGGGACTCTACAACCACTCTACTGTAGGTTTTCACTTACCTATGTAATACTTGAATGAATTTCAATAACTTAGATTGGAGCACGTATTTATTCCATACTATCCATACTAATATTAAAATGTGAATGTAACTCCGTCTGTATGTTACGTCTTCACGCTAAAACTGCTAAACGGATCGGAAGACGAAATTTGGCATGGGGATAGTTTGACTGCTGGGAAAGGACATAGGATAGTTTTTGTTCTAATTTGACGCAGGCGACGTCACGGGCAAAAGTTTGTAGGGTAATAATTAACTGATTGGGGAAACAAGTTTTTATGCTAAGTAGTTTGCTCGGGCGATCAACTTTCCCATGCTTCGTAAGCGCATGTAATAAAATTTTTTAAGAACATCGCTAATCCGGAATCTGGAGTTAACCGTGGCATCATCGTACATCATCCATTATCTGACGTTGCTAATAATATCGTCTTCATCTAAATGTTAAGCTGGCGAAAAGTCTAATATTATATAAAATTCCACAGAACCAATATAGAACACATCAAGGGAATTCGCTCAAACGTGTGAAAGGATTCGGTGAGATTGCGATTCAATCTTGCATTTTCACATACATTTATTTTATTACTTACAGCTCAAAAATCGGAATTTGTGATACCAATAATGTTGAGATTAGTACTTGGGAAATCACTTGTCATTATGCGTATTTCAAGAAAAACGCGCGATTATATTATAAAATGTGGTCTAATCTCTAATCCTCTAATGTGGACTAATCTAAGTGCTGAAAACAATGTACCGAGTCCCACGGTAAGCTCAATAAGGCTTGTATTGCGGTTCCTAGACGCCGATATATATATTCAAATTCAAATTCAAATCATTTATTTCGAACTTTCAATCCATAGAGTTAGAATATACAAACTTATCGCTATTGTTAATAATACGTTAAATCAAATTAAATCCAATTTAATTTAATTTAATTTAATCAAATTCAATCAAATAATCTAAATTATAAATTTAAATTAAAGGCGCCTGGGCACCGCCAGTACAGGTGCATGCAGCTGAACGTACCGCTGCAGCAGCGGCGAGTCCCAGCGGTGGGCTAACGTGATTCGAGCTGCCAAGACTACGACTGAGGAGAGACGCAGACCGTTTTCTCATGATGGCAAAAAAGCAGTCGGTGTGTGCCTCCGCGAACATTGTAGACGCACTACAATACCGCGGCAGCCCAAACAACATCCTGAACGCATCATTATATTGCACACGCAACGCACTATAGGCCCGCTGAGTAAAATTGGTCCACAAACCGCACGAGTAGAAGGTTTGGCAGAAAGCCTTAAATAACGTTAGTTTAACTTCCTTACTACACCGTGCAAATCTGCGGGCCAACATGTTACAGCGGACGCACAGCGCGCGGCGCTCACGCTCAATGTCCTCGACATCTGACATAGTCTCGGTTACCCAGTGGCCCAGGTACTTGAAGCTGTCAGTTCTTTTTAAAGGAGTACCACAAAGTGTGACTTGTTCCATAGGGTAAGTTTTATTGCCAGCTTTAAATTGCATGACCTCGCTTTTCGAGGCATTATACCTGAGGCCATGAGCTTCCGCATATGCCTCACAAATACGTAACAACTGAATTAACCCCCCCATCGAGGGGATCAGCAGCACCATATCGTCGGCGTAGCTTAAATTATTTATACAAACGCCTTCTATGTGACATCCGACATGAGAACTGCTAAGCTCCTCGATCAGGCCGTTCATATAAACGTTAAAAAGTTTCGGCAATGTCAGACCTCCTTGCCTAACTCCGCATTTCATAACATACGAGTCAGAGAAAGCGCCAGCCCACCTTACACTATTTCTCTGCTCTCTGTACCAATGTCTGAAAACAGCGGTAATTTCTTGGGGAACAGAAGTATCATCACGCAGTTTTCGCCACAACAGGTCATAGGAAATTGTGTCAAAAGCCTTTGACAAGTCCAAGAAACAGGCAAATATTGGCGTTTCACGAGATGTATAGTATTGAACAGTTTGCTTGAGACAGTATTGCGCTCTCGGTAGATAAACCCGGCCTGAAACCGAATTGGGCGTCGTTTAGTTGAATATTATTTCCTAGTATGTCATCAAGCAAACTGTCCAGCACCTTAGCTACAACCGTGGCTAGCGAAATCGGCCTGTAGTTGGACACGTCAGAGACACGTATATAATAGATAGATACATTTAATACTTAAATACATAAAAACATTTATAACTCAGAAATAAATATTCGTGATAAACACACAAATAAATGCTCTGACCAGGATTCCATCCCGGGACCTCCTGCTTCGTAGGCAGAGTCACTACCAACTATCAGGCTAGGAGGCCGTTTCTTTGACACCAAACTTTCTTGAGTTTCTTCTTTCTATTACTATTTCTATTATTATTATTTTCTATTATTATTTTTCTATGAAAAGCTTAAGTATTTGACAGTTACGATTCGTTATCTAACTTAAGTAAGGCTATATAAGGCCATTGGCTAATCTTTGTAAAGCCATAAAAAAGGCTATATAAATGAGTAGTTATATGTAGCCCCGATTACCATAGTACTCGTAAAGTGAAAGTGTGAACCTAAGATAACTCGACAAGACCCGTAGGGTAGACCCTTGAGTGCGACCTTGGAGATCAAAGTGTGTTATCTCCGAATGGACGACTCGCCAGTCTGCCGTGGCCTGATCTAATTAATTACACTATTAACGCTCACACTGCACACTGGGCGGACATTATTTCTGTACTAAGCTTTGTCCGCAACATTGCTCGCGAAGAAGTTTTTCTAAAGCCACTCTTAAATAGATATCGGGTTAATATGTTAATGGGTTAATCGGGTTATAATATTTGCCATTAGAACAGGGAAACAAAAGGTTCACATGATATTAGCTAAACTGTATGTCTGACTACTCAAACTTCTAAAAGTCAATTCGACTGGCATAGAAGTCTGACAAGTTTGTAACCGAACTATTCTGGAACCTTGATTGTTTACAAATTAAATGTACTTACATCAGGAACAGATTACATACATAATAGACAGTGTAATTAAACTTTACATAAATAATTACTAACCAATCTTCTGTTTTGCTTTATAGCAACCTGACAGTTGTTTTTAAATGAGTTGTAGGCAGGTACTTTTCTGATGAGTGATGACACTATGAAGCTATAGCCGTGACGAAATAAAATCAAATGCGATTTTGTTCTGAAAACCTTGATCATACAATAGTAATATGCTTATTCACAGTGTCTTCAAAATATAAAAGCCTGTAAGAATTGACTTTTAGAAAATTATGTGAATGCACGTTAGCAAATAAATCAAAAGAAACTAAAATTGAATACTAAAAGTCTGGCTATCCGTAGAGAATAGTAGTAAATAAGATTATTTGCAATTGTTTTTTGAAAGTTTTAATTTTTTATTTATATTAAAGTCGACGAAGAGAAAAAGAGGTACCTATATAATTTACAAATCCGCTCATCCATTAGGAGTTCTTATACTACAAACTAAAAACGTAAATCTTATAATACCCCTCTTTTCTTCGGTGGAATTCGGTGGAAATATTGCAGGCTAGTAAGAATTCATATTAAATAATATTTAAAATAGTAAGAATTCGTTTCAATTCTTACTAGTCTGCAACATTTCATACCTAAACCTTTAATCATTCGATACGATAATCCTCTGAGATTACCTACGATGTAAGATATTAGTTCACAATTCACTATTTTTACCGATATAGAAATAGTACATTACATACCAAGGCCGTTTAAGTGGGAAATGCCTCGGATTCCATGTAATTGTCGGCCGAGGCGAAGCCGAGGTCGACTAACATGTGATCCGAGGCTTTCCCATTTACCGGCCGAGGTTTGTATACTATTTTTCAGCCCGACGGAGCCGGCAGGCGGCAATTTAGTTTTGCGTAAAGTGGCGCTTACCGGCCGGAGGACTGAAAAAGTGATTTATTTAATGACGCCAGCACCTAAACAGGAAAAATGCTTCACCCGCTATTTTTAGCCCGTATCGTATTTTACCTTTTTTGTAAAGCTTCTAGACCTTCTGCGGTACTCTTTAATCTTAGACACTGGTGAAAAAAACATTGAGAACAGCAAATTAAATATAGGTATATACAAATAAATTAAAAATGAATTCATAGGTGTGAGATCACACGATCGGGCAGGCCAATTCACAGGGCCAATACGGGGAAATTATGCGCTCATCGAATGTTTCCCGCAATAAATTGATGGTGTCGTGCGCTGCGTAGTAAGCGTTGTTCTGAAATAAGTCTATTCAATGGTAAAATAGCAAAACGTACTAACTTCAAATGTACCGCCAACTGTCAAAATTGACTATCACTACAAACAGTGTTGCCAAATTAAAAACCAAACCTCGAAAAAAACACCCGTTTTATGCAGATCGGAAATAATTAAATATTTTCTTAATGTTGTAAATAGGCTTTCAATCTACCTATACACAACAAAAGACTTGTTTTACGCCATTGATTTTATCTGCTTTTGCTAACTGTAGATACCTATAGCTTATTGTTTGTTTAACAAAGTCCTCCAAACGTTTAAAGAAAACAATGAAAATTAAATGTGCCTTTCCTTCGTCCCTCTATAAAGGTACCCTCTATAAAGGTTGGTCGGTCTTTTGTTCAGAAATGTTGAGGCTGTACGTATAGTAGTGATGTGCCAATTATTTATTACGCAATCTCGGGAGACTGGCCATGTTGCACATAATATTGTAAATCGTTGTTGCCATTGAGTTTATTTTAACCGATGGAGGAAGAGAGGCATCGTTAGGTTGCTCTGTTATGAAGTATCGTCACTATACTTATCTCGTATTGCTGTTCGGTTAAAACACAGTACCATACTTACCAATAATTTGGTAACTAACTACTAGTAAATATACTGGTCCACAGAACTAAGTTACCAGATTTTTGAAATGGTTAAAAAAATGTTTAGAATTGAATAATTTAAATTAAAGTTGTTATGTCGAAATCACCACGCTTTCAAGGGCGTTCGCAATAAGGTAGAGAATGTAAGCAATTAGTTAGATAATAGCTGGGTATTTTATCTATTTCATAAACAAAACTATGCACATAGGGCAACCTTGCAAGCGCTTCTATAAATATCGCAGAATTGTGTTTAAAATAATAATAGAATAATAACTTCACATCACTAAGTATTTGGAAGTGAATAGCCTGCCTTATCGGCCTCGTGGATAAATATGCTGATAAATTCACATCTGCGATTGAAATAAATGGGAAGTTTTTTAATCAACAGCCGTTGGCTGGAACGAGGAGCCTTTTAGGTCAAAGTTTATAATATTATTTATTCAGTTTACCGACGATCGATCGGTATATTAAATAAAAGGAAATGAAGTGAGAAATACAGATACTTATTAAGAGCAAATTGGCGAAAAGCCTTTTCTGATAAATGTTGTTGTTGTTGTTCTTCGATAAACTGATATTCTTGTAGAGTAACAAATCTAATTGAAAAGTTAAATCTAGGTGAGTCAAATAAAAGCACATGAATAGATATTTTCTTGCTGTCTGTAACAATTTAATAGAAACAAAACTAGTAAGTACCAATACTAATCTACCACAATAGGTATCAAATAAAATTAGGAAATAATCTTCCCTGATAAAACTCAAGAGTATGACTAACAAAAACAATCACTGCTCACAATCATTTGCTCGCGTACTAGACTAGTTAGGTTCGACATAACTGCCTAGCTGGCTTATGGAGTTGTCACCAAACAGACAAAGGTGAAGTAGTTAAATATGTTAATAGATTCACTAACCTTTTTTTGTCTGCAAAAAGAGATTTTGGCAAAGGGCTTAAAAAAATCTACACGCTATAGTGAACTTACCATGAGTTGTACGTGGAACGTGGGCGTATTCCATAGCGACTGCGGCGTTCGGGGTGTGTCCGTCACGCTCCTGTCAGAGTATTTGTAGGAACCAGACGGACATACATTCAAAGGCCGCAGATACTATCAAATACAGTTGCGTGCAACTCATGGTAAGTACACAGACATAAAGCGTAGCGCCACGGAAAAAGCCGCGCAGGGAAGTAGTGGGCTATTTATAGCTTAGAAACGTTTTCATCTATTGCCTAATTTTTCCTTTGCAAATTTGGACTCTGATTTTTTTTAAATATTAGAAATAGTTAAGTAAATCTGACATGGCAAATGTATTTTAAAATATAGGTATATCTAAAGTCGCCTGCCTCTTACTTCATTAAAAACGATAATTATGACTATAAAGCGCTTACATAAATCAATATGCAAAATTGCAAAGTACTTACAACGTAGCGTTACAGAATAAACCGGGCTATTTATAGCCAGAAACAAATACGATCGGTTGTACACGGCAAAGCTAAATGAGACCCTTTGAAGGTATTTTATTTGGAAATGAAGTTTGTTCTATCTCCAATTAACTGTTCTTAAGTAAAATGTATTTCTAACTGAATTATATACGTCCTCATTTCATCGTAGGCGTCTACGAACACCCACGCATTGACAGCTTTGCTACGAGTGTGGGTCGTAAGATTGAAGAGGTAAGGTTGATAATCCTGTTTTTGATGATTTGTACATTTGTTACCTTTTGGTTCGAAGCTTGACGCACTGAAGCTACATTATTGACGGTACGCCTACGCGATTCGAAGAGCATTCATCCTCATTTCTGCAGCTTAGGTTTACATTTCGCTACACTAACATAATATACCTTGTACCTACATCACACAAAGAAGAAAGTAGTCATGTTTCTTTCCCTTTCGTACTTTATTTCATATTTCATAAACAAGCATACATAAGTATTTTAACATGAGTTTCTGGAAAAGCAGTGGGTATGTAGTTTCAGAATAGTGATTTCTATGTCATTTCCGCAATCATCAATAAATAAACTTAAAATCTCCTTCTCGATTCAGACACCTTCGAAACCATTAAATAATTACCCATAGCCTTCATTTAAGTTATAACGTTAATAGATTGATTGCGGTTAGGTATCTTGTAAACAAATAAATTAATAGTATGGGAAAATATTTCACAGATTACATAATCCCACAGTAAGGCGTGTGTTGTGGGTACTAGACGGGGATATGTATATATATATATATACAGCGTGGAAAGTTTAGATGGGCCCTGGACGGAAAGTGCCTTAAGTTAGCTCATTTTACTTAAAGGAAACATTTTGCTTATAGTATGGGTACTAGGCGATGATATACCTACCTATATAGGTACATACTCCTTACCAGGATTTTAACCCGGGAGCTCCTTTATCGTAGGTACGGGTCACTACCGACTATTCAATTCAATTCAATTCATTTATTTTCAGATAACATTGATCCATAGGTAAGTACATTACATTAAAAAAGAATTATAAAAAAAATTAAACTATAGAGGGCATATTATTTTATCATAAACACAGATCATAAAAAACAAAACTAATCAGAATTTCAATATTGACATTAAAAACGGAAAAAAGTTGACAAATACCAAGTTATTTTTTAATTAGACTTACTGACACTGTGAAAAAGGACCGCGCGTGCGTAGCCACGGGCCGCATAGCCGCGGGTGCGTAAGCCAATATGCCAATTGCTCACGCTCAGTCGCTAACGAAATGCAACTGTTATTGTCACACTAATAAGGAAGAGTGATAGAGAGAGGTAGCTGCGATACGTTAGTAAGCGTGAGCGATTGGCATGTTGGCTACGCACGCTGGTATGCCTAAACTCCAGAGACGATTGCGTACAAGAATGAAAAGACACGATCAATGATTAACAAAAGTTATAGATAACCGTCATTTCTAATCGTAGCTGAAGCGGGACTTATTTAACTGACTTTAAAAAACAAAGAACAAGGTTCTCCATTCCGCTGTATTTTACCACTTTAACAACATGCATTATACATATTATACGTCTAAGCCATATAGATATTAAATAAGTATGAGCAGTTACGCAGCGTGACACGTCGCATGTTACGTAACATGCGATTAATTATGTATCTCAGAGTACATTTCTGCCGTTAACACGAAGGTAATGAGAAACGTCACTCGAGTAGAATCTAAAACAAGTCACTACTATAAAGTGAGTGGTTGCGTAGGTAAGTGATCTATCATTAACACCCTAATGTAATACTGAAATACCCATTGTTCCAGCATATCTATAATATCCATTAAAATATTATAGGTAAATAGCATAGCGTTGAAAAAGTCTGGTAAAAAACAGTATTTTTCTCAAAGGTCTCGTTTTTAGGATTCCGTAGCCAAAATTGCTAAAACGGACCCTTATAGTTTCGTCCAGTCCGTCTGCCGTCCGTTGTGGCACATCATCTGATAGGCCTTTAGAAATAACTTAAAGGTTCCTTACACAAAAATATGATTAATATAATATTTTCGGAAATAATCGCTTTGTAAGTCTGAAAAAGTGTGGGGGACACTCCCCCCTCTAACTTTCGAATGGGTTGTCCAAAAAGTTTGAAAAATTTTAGGAAGATATTATAAGATGATTTTACCACGAAAATTATATTATAAAATCTATGAATATTGTGTGTTAAAGCACGCTACGCTACGTAGTTACGCTAGTTTAAAAACTGTTCGAAGACTTATAAAATTGTAGCCTTATTACATATGTATTTATGTTACGACTAGGAGGCGAAATGTTTTTCTTTTTTTTTTTTAGCAAAATATGATAATCTGACGGACTCGTCAACTGATCGGTCTGACGGGACCGGGATACAGATCCATATTGACATTTACGAGTATTTACATAAAACTTAAATAAAAAGCAAATAATGACTAAAAATAAACTTCAATAAACAAAACAATGAAATGTTGTACGTTTTCATGAGTCAGAGATGGGCATTCTCGCGAGAAGAGATCCAGTATCTTCAAAACTATCAGGATCAAAAATTAATGAATTCATTCATAAATATTCCATGCAATTTTGAACCTGATGATATTTATCGTTTTCGTAATGCCTTTATCCAATATATATAAATAGGTTACCTATCTGAACAACACATAAAGAAAACGTCCTTAGAAGCCTCTAACCATTTCGTGAGAAGTGCCATTCGATGTAATGGACTGAGAGCCGATGTTTTTGTTCATGACAGTTTTACTTGATAATAAATATAAGAGGGAATTAAAACCACATTTACATTTCAACGCTGAATTTAAACCTGTGTAAAGTTAAGTAAGGTTGTGATGTAAATAAAGGTGAATAATTATCACAAGGTGACGAATGAAGTACACAAAATCTTTATTTATGAAGCAAAAAAGATAATACTCTAAAGAAGAACGCCAACTCCACTCCATACAAAAAGACCCCCTTCCAAAAGTCCGACTATTTGATTTTAAATAACGCACATATACCTACGCAATTTCAACAAGGCATTCTACCTTGCGGAAGCTCATACACCTTGGTATGTAGTCTAAAAGTAACCACAGTTACATTAAAACGTGTCATATTTCTACAACAAGTTTACTTTTGAAATTCCGATTTGCTTGCGTTACATATATGAATGTTGATTCATTTATTTTCATAAAATACAAAAACATAATAAACATAAAAATCATACTCCATCCATATAAACCAAATCAATAAACCTATGGATAAAATTCATCGGTTTATGTTTTCTGAACCCAATTTGACAAAAACCCTTGACTGAAATAGCCCTTAAAAGAGCCATTTATCAGGCTACTTTTACTAGCGGCATTCCTGCCGGCCTCCCGTCGAGGTAAGAGGTTCATGCAAGTGTAACGAACTTGGAGGTCAACGATCTCAGGAAAACTACAGGATAAATTTGAAACGTGAGCCTAATAGGGAATATTCACTATTTATTTAAACACAGTTGGATGATAGCTTTTATCATAAAAATACTGTAAAATAAATTTCAGCGCATAATAACTAAAATTTAGTAGATAAATCTTCTTTCAAAAACTTCAAATAAAAACGGGCGTTTGAAACGCCCGCCATTCCGACAAGCTGAGCCGTGACGTCATTTCTCATCTAAGGCCGGCCGGCACACAGTCTGACTCAGGGCCTATACCACGAAAATCGAACGATTGCGAATTTATACCTCCGTCTCTGTCACACTTGCGTATTAGAGTGACAAAGAGGTTTCCCGTCAATGCCAATTTTCGATGTTCGTGGTAGGCATGCAGATTACGATGCATAATTACAATTATATTGTGAATTAATAATGCATAAAATTACGTACAATTTAGATATTGCTCACACGTATCCTGATTTTTTCAGATATAATAAATTTCTCAGATCAATTGATGTGAATTAAGATTATGATTTATGAACGTGTTTGATCGGCCCAACATAACCTAAAAAATGTTTATTATTTAATTAGTCTTGTATTGTTCAGCCGATTGTGTTTACATTTACAATGGAAAACGACATACAAGTCATAAAACCGCTTTAAAGATGGGATATGTATTGGATTGTGCCAAAATGCAAAAATATGAGTAGCAGAACGAGAAACACTAGATATCTTATGAAGGAAATTCCATACGAGAACATGTATACAATTTGACACAGACGATTCACGATTCGCATGCTTTTTTTTTAATGATCTGGATACTAGTGCTTCTGTGCCGGCTGTACACCAAACATTTGAGAAACCGAGACGCGAGATTACATACAGCGGCTCTCTGTTCATTCGCGTTCTTGGCTTGGTGTACAGACACCACTATCCAATGACGTCACACTCGACGTCACAGCGTTTTAACCGTTTGTAATTTCACACATTTTTTAGCACTTTTCAATCATTATTTTCACAGCTAAAATAAAATAAAATTAAGAAATTTTGATAGGGGTATAATGCTGAACCAACATAGTTTCTGAGAAAAAAATATAAGCCTTATCTATTTCAAGTGCATATAGCCTATTGACGGAATCCTTCTTGGTCCCAATTAACGCGCAATTTAAGGAGTGAGGAGGTACGCCGTAACATAATTTTGTTTACCCAAATTTATTATTTTGTATGATTATCTCGTTAGGTATGGTCTTGTAATTAATACAATTTAATATGCAGTCAGTGTCACCGAAATTGCACACGTTTAAAAATCAGCAGTGGAGTTGGCTCTCGTTCTTAGTGAAATTTGTCTGCCTGTATAACCAAATGATGCGAAATGTTATATAATTATAGGTGTATTTTTTTTCTTAAAGGAATTTACAATTAAAGTTTAAAGACTACAGAAAGGTTGCTAGCTGCTTGAAGTCGACTGTTTCCAGTTAAAGGTACAGTGTGTGCCAGCTTTATAAATCTTTTGGCATGTAAAATAGCCTTATTTTCATGTTTTTTGTTAATTCTTTATTTTCTCAATCTTCATTTCGTACTGTAATAACGAGTGCTATAAAGAATTCGAATAGCCAGGATATATTTAGATAATATTATACACGTTTAACCCTGTATGGCAACTGTAACAAATTTTGTCTGAATAAGAAAGAAATACAAACAGATGTTGTTATAAGGTGTTTAATACAATCTTTTTGTATTTTTTTCTTATTCGAAATTTTTAGGACTAAACACAGTGTTTTCATTATTTCCGTTAACTTTAAGAGTACATTCTTCAGGTTAACTCGAGTTAATTTCTCCAAGAAACTAGTGTCCTAACTCTTACGGTTTTTGAAATATTAAAAAACAAAATTTACTAGCTGATATACCAAGCAGCTTCTATTAACGTAACAAGCAACCTGTCGAATTTAACGGAAAAAAAAACAACCCGTATATACGGTGCCAGAGAGGCTTGAACGCACGATTTTGTTTTGTCTTGACCGTTATAGGTTTAAAGTATTTTAATGGCAACCATATAAATTATATAAAAAATAATTTAGGGATATCTTAAGTTCAACTAGAGGTAGGTACTTCATCTGTTTGGTTTTTCTGTATTTGAGCGTTTTCATCGCTTTGCTGTACTTTGACAAGACGTTTGTATGTTTCAACTGTTCCACAATGGAAGATAAGCATTTAAAAAGTAACACTCCCAAGCCTTTGTGCTTACTTTTCGTATCTTGTATGTCAAAAGCATCTTGTTAGACTTGGAAAAAGGGTCAATTACTCTTCCATTGCGGGAGAAAATGTGAATTCTCATATTGAAGCAATACACAGCTGCCGATTGTAACTTTAGTATCTGTTTTGCTTTGATAGATTGAATCGTTGCGAGTAAATGTCAAACTTCCTCATAACAACAAAAACAACACAAGACTGGTGTAAATTGCATGTAAAAAGGAGGTAAGCAACAGGCGGTCTTATCGCGAAAGCGCGATCTTTTCCAGACGACCTTTGGGTAGTTCAACCATTTTGTTAATAGAAAACATAATGTTTTCCCTTCACTAGCACTGTTTTAAAAGTAGCGTGGAAAAACACATTTTATCCACTAGTGAGGAAAGTAATTTGTCTTTGCTCTAATTCCTATCATGCACTAACCACCCGTCCATGTATAAGTATATATATCCCCAAATTAAGCCGTTAAAAGCTTTCCTTGCACATACATTAGTTCATATGTGTCCTCAGTCCATCTTCTAGTTTGCAAACAAACTTTAGTTTAGTTTATCTTTAAGTTCGCACTGGCGTCTATAAATCTCATTTAGGTCACAAACAGCTTAGTTACGCTAGCTAGCAAAGTGGTCACGGGAACAAATCTCTGTAGAAATGTATACGTATTCTAGCACTGGCTTCCGCCCGTGATAACGTCTGAGTAGAATTCAACCCACTTTTACTCCTTAGGTGAATTAAAAAAAAATCCTTTTTAGAAAGTTTTCGAGATAGTTAAAGTATAAGTACCTATTCTTAAATTTCATGGTTCTACATTAAACTTTGGGGAACGCCTTTGTCCAGCAGTGGACATCTTTTGGCTGAACGATAATGATGATTACCTTCAACGTTTTAGGGAGATCAGTGTCTATCAGCATCTTTATAACGCCTACTATTTTATATATTTAGATATATTATGATTCGCAAAGTTACATGTAGACTAGAGACATAAACAGTAACGTCTGTTTTGAATCAACTGAGGATACAAATCTCAAAGAAATCTAAACGCAACTCCCGCTTTGTCCAAATGATATATTTAATTGCTGCTTAGATACAATAAGCCTCGCAGTGCTTGTGTACTCATACTCATACTCATTTATTGATAATATAGAAATATTACATGTCAACACTTTTTTAAATCTAAGAATAATATTAATGTCATAAATTCAATTTACTAGTTATTTGTAGGTATGTATTATTGGATAGGTTCTTAGTAAGACGTAGGTACGAGTATTTGAATAATAATGCAGCTTATACTATACGTCCCAGTGAGAACAATTCTCCTAGGTTTTTTTTTTTTTAATACTACGACGGTGACAAACAAGCATACGGCCCGCCTGATGGTAAGCGGTCACCGTAGCCTATGGACGCCTAGGTCTCAAGCATGTCAGGATGCATGTTATCAATAGGCGTTTAGAAGCGTATCATAGTTATCTCTCTCACGTTATTAGTGTGACAATGATAGTTGCATTTCTTTCGTGACGGCATTTCGTTGGCATCTTGACTACGCACACTTGGATGCCAAAGATTAATAAAAAAGAATAATGCTGTATGTGCGACGTAGGCTGTCTATTCAGGCAACAGTTATAGCGCTTTAAGATACTCGTACAAATACCTCTCATTTCCATTAAAAATTGGCACGTGTACAAGCCCCAAAGTACCTGTACAATTTTATAACGTCACTCAATCAACTGTTCAAAAGCAATGGAAGAGAATTGTAAAAAAAATCAATGTCAAGAGCAGAACGGAGGGGAAAAAGTTACAACACGGTTCACGCAATGTCGATAACATTATATACATTTGATAATTTCTACACAATAGGCTCAAATTTTCGAAATACCGAGGTCACTTCGCGAAATTTGCGGAGACACCAGTAACTTTCGACGGGACGGGATTAGACTAGTAAGGGAACTCTCAGGCTAGAACGGGACGGGACGGGGCGGGACGAGACGATCAGTCAGTTTCTATAGAAAACGTCACGTAACTCTGAGGGTTCCGATTCTGATTCTATAGAAATTGACCGATCGTCCCGTCCCACCCCATCCCTAATTAAGTCTAAATTAAGGGTTAATGTTAGACTGGCTGACAATGCTAACATTCTTGACATAAGGTAAGTTAACCGGAAGATATTTATAATTAATATTCAATACTTACCTACATATTTTTTTTTACGAAATCGATTTCAACTCCAGATTATTAATTAATCAAATGACAGTTGAAAGTGACATTTTTACGATGCGTCAAATTTCATTTCATTTAATATAGTAACTAAGGAACAAATAAAATTATATCGAACCTACTCGTATTCATAGTCTCCAATTCTGGGCTGGTAATATAATAACGTCTTTGAATACCTAAGTAAAAAGTACTTGGTGAAAGTCAAAGGAGTCCTGAAGGAGCTCATTAAGTTCACTCATTCTCCAGTCAGAGGCTAACTAATTGACCTAGTTCCAATGTGTAACTAACGGACTTTATATTCCGTCTTATGCAAAACGCGAAGTACACATTGAGCTTCGCTTTATCATAGTCCTAGACAAGTAGGTACACTTACCTATATAGGTCTGTAATATAATGTAAGTTTCTGTAATATAACGTTATTATTTCTCACTGCTTTAGAGCAGTTCGGTGTTAGCACCGTATTTTAAAACCGTAACAACGTACCTATGTAGTGGAATTTTTAACTTTTTCTAAATCTTGTATTTGGCTTTATCGCGAGTGTATATTGCCCTAAGTGTACCTTATGAATGACTCACACTAGGACGGGACGGGACGAAGCGGGTTCCTATAGTAAAAATCACGCGATAGCTCGTAGCCCTCGGATGTCACGTGACGTTTTCTATAGAAACTGGCAGATTGTCCCGTCCCGTTCTAGTGTGGACTCACACCCCTTATACAGACAAGGGTCTAGTAATAGGTCTTAGGACTACTTTGAGTCACTCCAACATTCGAATAGACAGGTCTAGGCATAACAAAAGACTAGTTAGCGCTCTTATGAAAAGCATGGTTTCAACTCATCAAGTATGCATAGACAGCCTTACCGAACAAACTAGTTAACTCATAACTAAACCTATAAATAAATGTATATTAGAAGTTGGGTCACGTTTCTCAAATGTCAACAATATCCTTATAAAACGGGTGATCTGAAACCGCGCCTGAATTATGAACAAGAGACACGGAAAGTACAATATATATAGGGTCTCTAAGCAAATTAAAATTCGTGAATTGCGTTCAATTTGTTGGTATTTAGAGGACAATGAAATTAAATTATTATATATTCTATTATCAAATACAATTTGAGAACTTTGAATTCAAATAAATACTGTAGGTGCGCTGTTGTTATTCCAATATCTCTCCCACAGAAGGCTACTAAAATGGCGATTTTTTAAAATCACCAACTTCACAAAACGGTAGGTATTTATGCCCATTTATTAGACCTTATTAGTTGATACTACATTTTATCAAATGTCGCTTTGTGAGGGGACAAGACGATATTACTATTAGAAAAATAAAACACTCGGAAGCTACGGAAAGTCATCATCAGAACCCGACTTGATGACAATGAAACTGATCACTGCATGTGAAATTGCATTGGTTGGTTTCATATGGTGCTGGTAATTTGGCTAGCTCTTATGCATTGGTTTGCAATAATGATTATAAAACTGTATAACCATTTCAAAAATCAGGGAACATACGTATCTGCATAAAAAGAGTAAATAAAAATAGCATCTGAATACAGAAAACCAATATTTTGGTGTGGGTGAACACGAGTATGTAATTAGTTGTGCCAATAATAGATCTGAGTTATTCTGATTTTAATCATAGTAATTCATTGAAGCAAACATTAAATGTTCCATTTCGTATTTTTCTTCAGCTTGGAGTTTAGGAAAATAAACAAGAAACTAATTATTCACCAACCCGCTTTTGAAGTTATTAAACCGTACACAGTTTCGTTTAATAAAATCTATTTATATACAATGAAAATCGCATTCTCCTAAAGAAAACCGCAAGTGAAAGACCAAGTATTATGAGAAATAAATACACAATAGATTTCACCATAATAAGCAAAGGTGATGATTAAGTTGCGGTTCCAAAGTTATGGTAGGTATACTTATCGTGTGTTTTTAATATTACTTACCTCAAATATTTTAACCAGACGTAGGCGTGAGGAACCAATATTGCAAAATTAAATAGTTAAAAAGGTTTACTTTTTAACTATTTCATTTTTCCTTATAAAATAGTTCAGCACCTAATATATCGCTTTTTTGTTGCTCTATACATTTTCAAAAATTCATTACGTTTCAGTGGTTAAGACTAACTTAAAATTACCTTGCAACATCGTTTCATACTTATGAAACCTGCGTTTGTTTAAAGTTCGAGGTAATATGAAAAATACAGGTTGTAAACAGTTATAGCAGTTATAGAATAATGTAGATATGTTAAGTAGATTAGAACATATTTGTATAAAGCCATGAAAATATAACTTTGTTATTTAAACCTATATACGTAGGTACATCTACCGAGAAAAACACACAAAAAAAAACAAGCCCTCAATAATATTTTTTATACTTCGGCAATATGACAAGGTTGCGTTCTTCGGGTCGAATAATATGCCTAGAAATCTAGTTCTATAACACTGACCTGATTAATAACCAAAGTCTTTGTGCAAAAGAGCGCATGTATGTAAACGATGGTTTCACTTGATTTGCTAGAAATTATCCATGCAATAATTTACCTGAGTGTTGAGGAGCGGGAGCAGACATTATTGACGAGGTTGTGGCCAGTAGCGCCATAGCCAGAATCCATGCCCCTGCCATTGTTACCTGATAACAACAACAAAACAATCTGTAACACGATCATTAACATTGTCTAGCAGATCTAGCACAACAGTGCTGCGACAGTATCTGCGGCCGAAAAACACATCTGTCATTTTCTAACTATACGTATTAGACAGTAACGTGACAGTTATCTTTCTCGACCGCGAGATACTGTCACGGAACTCTTGTGCTAGGGCTACAGAAGAGATTGCTTCATAGCCATAAGCTAAATACATATAGAGCTATCCTGTTTAATTCAATTTTACGTTTTAGTTCGTTTTATTATTATTTCATATAGCATCTCGGCAGCATTTACTTATTAAAAGTAAAATTCCACTCGTGACAGAAGCAACATTGCTGTTGCGGCGTAGCGGTTACAGTAGGGCGCAGGAAATAGCATCAATCAATTTTATTTGAGTGAAGAAGTTGATCGTTGAATGTGGCAACGAGAGCAATTCAATATAAGTTTCAAGGAAATTGACAGGTGCCATCGGACAACTTTTCGCTATCGCAGATGCAACGCCGCAATAACAACTGCAGTCGAGAATAGGGACCTTACCATGACGTCTTAAGGCGATTCAGTTGACGACCTAAACCTAGCTTCCATACAACTGCGGGCCTAAGATGGTTATCCACGAATTTCATAGGATAATGCTATAAGTGGATAAACTACGGATAGCGCGACGGTGTCAGTGTCAGCTGCCAAATGCAAAGACATTTGACAGAACTGTGTAAAATTATCAGAAATTGTCAGAACGTGCCGACAAACTATCGTCCTATCCAGCAATTATCAGGATATCAGCTTCGCATCTTAGCCCCGCTGAGCATAAACTGAATCGCGTTAATACGTCATGGTAAAGACGTCAAATTTAATTCTAAGCTATACTAATAAGCAAAACTCTTTAACGTCAAGAGTATCATGAATTTAACTGTCATGTCATAACAGGATATTTAACTGTCGACTATCCTTTAAACGACTTCAAAAAAGGAGGAGGTTCTCAATTCGTCGGAATCTTTTATTATTATTCAATGACGATAGAATACCATCGTTAACCGCGTCGTTACAGGGCGCGGTTGACGGTCAAGAAGTTATGAGGAAGTTGCCGACTTTATAGTATTGGCGAATAAATTGTGCCGTTTTGATAGGTTACGTGAAAAAGTTTCTTATCGCCACGAGAAATACATACTTATTGATTATGATTGCTTATAGAAGCCCATTTAAGCAATGGCCTAAATAGGCATTCTATACCTAATATGTTTAAAATCAAACGTAGGTATATTTAGTTGTTTACTAGGTACATTCTGTTTGCTGTTTCACAATTTGTTTCCCCAAGGTAGGTAATGTTTGTCGAAGCAACTCAAGAAAAGACGCGTTCTCAAGTTTATTTTGAGGTAGTAAGTTGCGTCATTTGGAACGTAAGCGATCCCGAACAAATATTTGCCTCAAAGTAAGGGATATATAACATTAGTAACATCGTAGTTGCCATTTTAGCATCTTTTTTATCATACGTCACTCTCACTCTTACACAGTTATGAGAACGTAAAGCCATGGTCCGTGTATGCCGATCAACCATGTAGTCCAACTATGAACAAAAAATATGATCGGATCATGACCCGACCCATGGTTAAAAATGGTAATGGCATGGGTAAAAGTGACGAGGCACCAGATTTTAACAGGTTTAGGCATGTTTACAGTACACATGGTGCTATTTTACCGCCCTAGAGCGATAATAATCTTCTTTTTCTCGTAATGTACTATGAAACGACAGCGAACCTTAGCAATAAATTATTTCTTAAAACTAGGTAGGTTGAATACCCTTCAGATACAGAAATTCAAAACTAACTAATTGACTCAGTGATAAAGATCCTGATAAAATAAATTAAGCCATAAAAACGGAAGTATTTCACTTTATTATTTCCCCATTACTTCCATTCTAATCGAGTTAGGTGTGAGCCATATTGCGTCTATATACGGCACAATGCATTTGTTGTGTGCCAGTGTGCACTGGTTGCATCTCAATGTTATGGCATTAAGTGGCTATGCGATACGAGAGAAGCGATGTAGGGCTGTCACAAATGAGAAATCGTGTAAGAAACTCATTTTATTAATTACATGTAGACTGATGTTAATGTGCTCCACGAATGAATATACCAGTAGAAAATCCACAACTATTGAAGTCACAGATATCGCGAGATTACGGTTGAAACTTACCAGATACTACATCGGTTACGTGACGTTCTATTTTGTAGGTAACCTTGTTTCACATTTGCAGTATGTATTTTACATGTAGTGTGCTAATTAAGTTTAACCCCCAAGTAAAAAAAGCACATTCAAGCTTAAAAATAATTAAAAGTATCAGAGATACAGTCAACCAATTGGAATCCTAGGCCACTGTAGGACTATGTCATAGTGACGCTATGTGACGTAATGGTATGAAAAACCCAACAATATCTACAATTGAATTGATGCACCACATCACACCAAATAGTTCTAATTACTGAATTAGCTTGAAACATTTTCTAAATTACAATACACGAGGGAGTACCATTATCTGTAAACAATGTGTAGGTGAAATAACCTTGACACAGGTGAATATCGCAATGTTCTGTTTCACACAAATGGTTTACGAATCAATATTTAGATAATTGGGTTTTTATATTATATGTTTCAAGGCTTTGTTACGTCAGCAGTGTTTAACACATTCTTGTTCTGTTTAAGTACCTACCTACCCTTTGAGGATACATTCAACAGCTAACGATTGTTACAGTCACATCCCTGTTACACTACCATGAGCAATATCAATTTCGTCAATCAAGAATCAGCTAATGATAATGCAGTTCCTTTGCTCAATTCTTACAAAGACGTCCATTTCAAGCCATAATTCAGCCGTCTACATACCAGCCACGACAATGTTGTAAGACTTGTGAGCTTACAAATGCGACCTTTCATTGATAAAATAATTCAAAAGTAGCAACCCTGTTGCAACCAAGTACAATCAGAGCAAAACCGTGCAAGTGCAAGGAAATGCTCAAGTATTGATTCTTTAAAATTCCTTCTTGACTTTTGCCATTCGACGACGTATCCTAAAACAGTATGCATTAATGGATCTAAGTTATCTGAGATAAATTAATTTTGTGTTTGAATTTATCATACACTCTATGCAGGTTACTACATTGTCTTTGTAGGTAGAACAAGTAGGTACGATGTTTAAGAAGTAGACTTGACTTAACAAAATAAACTCTTACAGCGACAACTTTATTCTAACAGAAAATTGCATCACAACTATGATCAGAATGTTTATCAACATAAGCGATATTCTCAGATTTTTATTAGTCCGACGGTTTCTATATAACATGGGAAGATTTTCCGCGCACTGGCAATTAAGTCGTCTGCGATATGATTTGTTCATCATGCTGCCAATTTTCCAAAGAATAATTTGATGTCATTTTATTCGGCGATGAATCTCAGAGATTAAACGGTTAGGAGGGGATCAACATAATCAAAACACGTGATACGGTTATTCACTCCGTGAGTAATGACAACTGAAACTGAGTAGGAACTTACAATAACTCCCGGTTAACTTACGTAAACTGGTGCAGTACAAAACTTTATTCTTCAACTCTTTATGCATTTACTTCATTATTATCGAATAGTAAAACTCACAAATCATCAAAATCGTTTCGTATATAAAAGCGTACGAACCTTACGGGCGTGGTTAGTTAGCACTAAATCAGAACAACAATAACAAAAAAACTACCACTGTCATCTTGAGAACCAGGGAAATTCACACAAGAGTGCACCACTGAAGAGCACAAATAGGAGCAGTAAAGGTTACAAATTGGTACCCGTGTCACAAATAGCAACCGAAACTTAAAACTAAGTTTTAAAATAAGATCAAAGTATATTCCTACCACCCCGGTAGGAAATTTTGATACCAAATACCTACGTTACAACAAATCAAATGTATTCGTTATTTGCTTAGAACGATCTCAATTTTAATATATATACGCATATCTAAACAACATGGAGTTAATTTGGAAGTTGATTGACAATTTGAAAGCAGAGTCAAGGTCGAGCAAGATTAAATTTTTAACACGAAACGAATTGCGTTCACTTGTGACGGTTGCCTTAACTTTGTAAGTATAAGTATATTCATGTATTTTTTATCCTATTTTAGGGGACTAAAAGACTTTATTTGTGGAATAATCATCTGTTAACCCATTAAGGACAGTTTGCCAATAAAGTCAATGTTACATTAAAAAACACGTTGATTTGTTACTTACACAACCCTTTCAACCAAAAGTAAATGTGGGTCACGTTTTACTTTTAACTTTATTGGCTACACATGCGTGGAAGGGGGAAAGAGACTACAACAGCACAGCATGGGAACATTATTTAAATTTAAGTTTTTCATGTGATCTGACTGATGTGTCAACTGTCAGGTTACCCTTTATTCGCCAGGGCAGCAAATATTAAATTCGTATAAAACAATGGACCCCCATTATAGGTAACATTCTCATGATAACTAATGTTAGATCAAATGCACTACATACATAAGACCACCGTATGCTATAAAATAACGAGTGTATTCACATATTAATAATGATTAGTGATCGGAATTAGGTGAGCTAGAAAAAGTCAAATATTTATTTTTGAATACCGGGTATTCAATATTTATACGGGCACCGCAAGTACCCGTATAAATATTATATCAAGCCGTAGGTATGCTTATGTTGAACATTCATGGTTTTAATCATTTATCACAAACATCATCACGTTTGTAAAGTTTATAGTAAAAAGAGTTATATTCAAGCAATTAATTTATAATTTAAAATAAGGAATCCGAAACTTAAGAAATTAGAAATTAAGTAATTTGTGCTTTCCTGCTGGGCCTATCAGGAGGACGTGTTAGCATCTTAGTGTAAGCAACTTGTACTAGAAAGATAAGGAAGGTTTTACCCGGTTGTAGCTGTTCTATATTATGTCCTCTGGCGAAGAATATGTACGAGTATTATGCTTTGTGCAAGAAAAAACAATGTTTTCTTTTCAGTAACGTTTCATAATATCTATATACATGTGTAAGTTTTGCTTTCAGACAATACCTCATTTGGAGAACAAAATCTATAGCTTTGTTATAAACTTCTATGTGTAAATTACGAAGTTTATACGAGTATCAAAGGTAGATGTAGAAGGTACAGTTGAATGTTTTGCGTGCAAACTTAGGCATACCTAGTTAAAAAGCATTGCTAAATTCTGATACAACTTTTAACAAAAGTTCTTGTGCTGCGAATTTACACATTTGCTGCGAAGTAATGAATCCAGTAAGTTTAAAATACTTGTACCGCTCAGGGCTTAGCCGGTTATCCTCAGTTAAGCTGATTCCATACAAAGAAATGCTTAACAGGTTTTGTGGCTACCCCCGGGTGGTACAAGTGTCCCTAAGTAACATTGGCGTCGAAATCAATCAGAAAGGTCTGGCTTGAAAGTCAAAAAAAGGATTTTTTTTTTCTCAAACACGCAATGAAATGACATTGTTACGTTCATTATATATAGGCTTCGAAGTATCACGTTGCGGGTTAGTAACAAGCTCGAGAGAACGACTACGACCACCAGAATTAGGTGCGAAGGCAGAATTGAATTGGCTTTAACTTTAGCTAACTTTATGGTGCAAATATCAAACGCGAAATCGGTAGGCATATGGTGGCCTAAAATACATCGTGTTTCGTTATTTTTCTGCCCTCCCGCCGGTAATGTACCTAAAGCCAATTGCAGTCTACTACGCTAAACAAATTCGCCGCTTGCCGACTGCGACGAGCAGAAAAATAGTGTACAGACCTTGGCGAGTAAATAAGAAAGCCTCAGATCACATTTTTCTTGACCTCGGATTCGCTTAGGCTACCGGAGTCTGTAAAATAAGAAATGTCTCTGATCTCGTGTAATCGATAAACATGTGATCTGAGGCTTTCTTATTTACTTACTGGCCAAGGTCTGTACACAATTTTCTTGGTGGAAGCATTTGTTTAGCGTAGCGGCCTGCAATTGGCTGCTTGCCGGTCGGAGGGTAGATATAGTAGATTACATACCAAGGCCGTTTAAGTGGGAAACGTCTCGGATTTCATGTAATTGTCGGCCGAGGCGAAGCCGAGGTCGACTAACATGTGATCCGAGGCTTTCCCATTTAACGGCCGAGGTTTGTATACTATTTTTCTGCCCGACGGAGCCGGCAGGCGGCAATTTAGTTTTGCGTAAAGTGACGCTTACCGGCCGGAGGACTGAAAAAAGTATTGTATTGTTTTCATGTAAAACTGGAGTTGGTCTACCCCATCTAGGGATAAGTAATAATAAAATCTTTAATCATACAATTTGGATAATTTTAATTGTCACAGAATAACAAGTGCTGTTCGTGCTTACGTACATACATTTTGCATTGCGAAATATTTACACTTATGAAATATTTCAGGGAAAGTACCTTAAATCCTTTAGCTATCTCATTTTGCTTAAGGGAAACATTCCCTTATTTTTAATACAAACAAAACTGCATTTAATGCTTTATAGCTAAATAATATTATCGACTTTGTTAGTACTATTCTGACAGACGAGGAAATTTGATTTGACCTCTAATATCAGTCGATATATCGTTAAGATCGAAACGAAGTATTAATTGCAAACAATTTAGCTCGCAAGTCGCTCGTTTTTTGATATCGAACGATATGAAAACTGGGGCCAACTCTAGTTTGTCTCTGAATTTAATAAATATAAATATCAATAATATAATGTCAGAAAAGTTTTTATTCATGAAAGTCGTAATGGTGGCGGTTGAAGTATGTGGTTTGAACGCACCATGGAGTGCTCATGTTACCTTTGTGTATTTATAAAACAGTACCTACATTTAATTGTTAATAATTAGGCATTATAACACGTGTGTTTGAATGCCTAATTATATACCACCCTTTTCTGGCAAAATATGTAAAAGAGTGTTATAATATAACTTTAACTATAAAGTCTCCAAATTACAATCTTCAAAAAAAACAAAGCAGTCATAAAAAGTCGTTCCAATTACAATAAAAACCTCCCCTAAAACAGGCCCAAAAGAAACATATTAAAACAATGAATTCCGAATACTTACTCGCATAAAATACCGAAATGTCTCATTGTATTTTGTGCGATACAGAATTACTCAAATACTTTGTTAAAGGTTAGGCACGCTGCAAATACGGGGATACAAGTGAAATGAAATAAGTTTTAGTACCTATTATGCTTGAACAAAATCGACTTGAAATTTCTTCAACTTTAAATGTATTTTCTAACAAGGACATTTAGTTTAAAATGTTTTATTTGAATTCTCACTGATTTATATCTATACAATTGTAAAGCATGAATTAAATCATTTATTATCAATAATAAATGTTTTGATTCATGTTTTTAAGTAGGCATTATAAATTGAAAAATATGTATCTATATATCTATCTATATATCTATATAGGTATATAAAAGAAAGTCATGTTAGTTACACCATTTATAACTCAAGTACGGCTGAACTGATTCGGCTGAATATTGGAGGGGAGGTAGCTTAGAACCAGGAGAAGGACATAGGATACTTTTTATCACGTTCCCGTGCTTTTTTAATTTACATTAATTATCCAAATAAAAAATTGATCTTGATAAAATCAAAAGTCTGCTCATTTATTGCCTCTAAGGCGGAACAAAGTACGCCGGGTCGTCAGCTAATATACTATATACAGAAAAGCACTTATAATAATATTTAAGGCAGACGCCCTAACCACTGGGCTACCCTATCACGTGATCGGGTAGCCCAGTGGTTAGCGTTTGCCGCGAAAGCAGGAGGTCGCTGGTTCGATCCCAGCCCTGCTCACCGGGGACCTTGGTCACTTTTTCTGTAGTATATGACTCTTTCAATTTATGATTTATATCTCTTAATTACGTTCTCGTTTCGACTGCGTCGGGCACTAATCGCCGGACAGACCAAGTGGTGTTGTCACTTCCGCGGCTCGGACATCACTACCTGAGACCGGCGTAGGTAACGGGTCGCGCGCACCGATGCAGGCGGAATCGGGCAATCCGGCGTCATCGTTGCAGGATTCTATTGTCAAATCATCTGACGGGATCAACGATAAGCACACCAAGCTAACCTTGTCCACTAAATCGTCACCACATAATATTCACGTTCACTTTAGGAAGCACTGGTTTCCAAGCCGTTGGCAGAGTCCAGCCACCGTCTCGGTTATAGTTAGGGGCCCTAATTAGAATGTCTGTTCTCCAACTACAATGAAAATGGTCTTCATAAATGTATCCAAAATAATACTTTATAGAACTAAATACATTTGTTTCATAATGCAAAATGAATACATTTGTTTCATGATGTTTTGCTCTGTTTATTTTAATAAACATGGTTTTATTTACCCCTAGACTCTATTTGGAATTACGGTAGCAAGTATATATTTTTAGTTGTTTAATCCTATTTAAATTAATGACTAGATTCTACTCTACTCTTTTCTCAAATTTTACTCTAACCTTTCGCTGCGAGGTGCAACTATATTATTATGCAGGCAAAGCAGTCCCTGTCCAGCTGGTATGAGGGCCATTCTAAATACAAACAAAACCAAAAAGACATAATGCGTATGGATTGTCGCACTCTCAGGTACTGGGTTACAATGCACCGCGAACGAAATAGATAAGTATTACTGACATTGACAATTGTATTCAATTGCATCTATAATTTTTAAGTTATTTTTAGCTGAATTTTATTTTTACATCTTTATATTTTACTTTGTAAACTGTGATATGGGTACTGCCTGAAATAAAGAATATTATTATTATTTGTATGTCTTTCCCATCACGGAACAATGGTGTTCCGGACCTTTGGGAGGCGTACGCGGAGCCGAAGCCAACACGCAGAGACCCTTTCGACAATTTAATGAAATGTAAGGGGTACACCGAGCGGATGTTGCACCTGCCCGAGTCATGGGACGCACGCAGAGGCAGCACCCGCCAGGGTGTATAGACTATTGAGATTTAATGGAATCTAAAAGATACTGGACTATTAGGTGAAAGTGGTGGACTAAATACTAGGTTATGGAGAATAAAATCGGACGTCTGCCTAACAAAACGGTAATCAATTTTATTTCCGGCAGACGGTGACTCGCCCACATAAGATGGGCCCCCACAAAAAGCGACATCTAAGATGGCTCGAGGGCAACACCGGTATGAGGGCTGGGGGTAGAGAGGTGTCACTGGACTTTAAACATATAGCCAACTCGCCACTTAGGTTCCACATCTACCCTCGAGAACACAGCTCTCGCGACCCCACTCTGGACGGCCGGTTAAGGCAAGCCAGAGGCGGAAGACTTGGTCGGAGGACGGAGTCCCCCAGGAGCGCTCAGGTACGTGGGGTCGCTACTCCCCAACAGCTCGCCACAAGCTGCCCTGCGTTGACTGATTGCACCGGTCGAAACCAGTGGGCGATGGGGTCGTCACATCCCTACGCCTTTATTATTATTATTATTATAACATGCTTGGAGTACATGACTAGCTGTAGTGAATGCTTGTAGTGAACTCACAAGGTAAAAGATGTGCTATCGCTTGAGAATCTTGAGATTTTGATAAGACGGTTTCAAACTATGAGGACGGAAATCATACACAAAAATATTGTTTTCAGGAAATGCAATAGTTCAAAACTATGTATTTCTAACTAAATAATGGGATGTATTTACCCATTCAGCGCTAATCACAATACGTCGTAACGCTTCGATGAGGCATTTTCGCTACATAATATATCAGGAAAACCCATGTTGTCGGCTACGGCGTAGCGCTACGATAATTAACACATTGAGTGCCAGCGAGTGCTAGACGCGCTACGCTCGTAGCCGATTCCGTTGTTATCCCGCTTTGTAGCGAAAAGCGAGCGAGTTCCCGGCACTCAATGTGTTAACACTTAATACGGGATTATACTACGTATACTAACGGGACTGAACACTCCAAAATTCCTATAGGTCCGAACAGCCACGTGATACAACTCTATTTATCGACCGAAGACGTAAACAAACACTCAAACGATCAGATAACCTGTTGAGTCTCCCCGCTGCGTTATAGATTTTAACCGTATTCGTGTTAGTAGGTAGGCGGCCCGGTGACCCAGTTTTGGGCCTGCGACCCGGTGCACCCGGGCATAGTGTTGCCGGCTCAAATCCCGTTAGTTTAATTAATTGTCTGAGAACCGTAGGACTTGAAGGGTCGAACTTGACGTTTTTAGAATCGAGATCATTATGAAGTATTTAATATTTGGAAATAAATTACATTTCCACTAAGTTTCATTTGTTTTGCATGCACATAAGGTAGAGATGATCTACATTTTTTTTATTTAGTTCTGAATTTTGATTATGCTCACAACACAGAAGAACCAAAGACACCAGAAAAAGTATTTCTAATGTTTACCGAATACTTGAGAAATAGTTTTGTGGTTCAAACTGGTTTTCTATAAATGTAAGTTAAGGTGGAAACCACATAAATGTAGCTATTTTATTTTTTTACTTTTATTGCGCTTAGTAAAGGCCTCCCCTCACTTTATCGAATGCTCCTTGTGCTGGAACTAAGTTCTTACTAGCTTCAATTTCACTTCAATGCAGTTAATGTTAAATTGCATATCACATGTACCAAACTAGTTAAGTTGACATAATATTGTGTTACACATTAAGTTTTAGTATATTAATTACGCGATATGGATGATTAAATTAATGAATCCGATATGATCCTACTTATAAGTAAATATTATACAAAAATTGTTCAAAAAGAAAACACCTTTGGATTCCTTGAATATTAATTACGTAGTAAGTAACAAAAGCAATACTAGGGAGTAACCATGATTTTCCTCGAAAACGTATTTTGCTACTTCCTTTAAGTTCTCACTTAAAAAATAGGAGTAGCTGACATACTGAAAATATGAGTAGCTGACATACTGAAAATAAATCTTCTTCCTAGCGTTTTTCCGGCTTATGCCTAGCCTGGGGTCCGCTTTGGCAACTAATCCCATGACTTGGCGAAGGCGCTAGTTTTACGCAAGCGACTGCCATGTACCCTTCCAACCCAGAAGGCATTAGGCCTTATTGAGATTAGTCCTGTTTCCTCACGATCACCTAAAAACGAATGGTAAATATCAAATGATATTTGGTACACAAGTTTCAAAAAACTCATTGGTACGACGCGGCAGGGTTTGAACCCGCGACCTTTGGATCGAAAGTCACACGCCTTACCGCTGAGCCACCAACGCTTCTACACACTGAATATAACACAGTGGAAATAAATACCTTCTCATTTTTTATTCTGCAAAAATTGGAACTACAATACAATTTCTCTCGATGGATCAAATATTCTATTTGATACCATTTCTATTAGGCTAGTATTGCGTTAAATGTCAGCTTAAATGTCATTGTTTGCGGACAATTTTAATAATAAACCAAATAGAGTGCCCCCAGATTTTATGCCAAGTCCATTTGGGGTTGAGTTTTTATTAATAGAAATCCACTTCAAACGTAATAAGTAGATTCTACCAATTTGATTTCGATCCTTGCCATGAATTGTATGGTAGCGTGGAACCTTACTTACATTATTTATTAGGCTAATGCTATACAATAATGTGATCAGTTACAACATACTTAGATATAGAATAAAATAACTGGATACCCATTCAGCCGAAAAAAAAATACGCCATAAAAGTGCTGCAGTTGCAACACTTTCTCATATAGGCTTGTTTGGAACGAGACGTTTCGTTAAGTGCCAGCAGCCTATACAATTTTAACAGTGTTGGTAGCTACGTGTACGACTTTGATACTTAATGCTTACGTCAGTAAGCACTTTTTGGTACTACGAAACATACGTATCGTTTGTATCATCAACAATGCAACATTGTTTGCTATTGTCATTCTGACCCACATTTTTTGGCGTTCTTGTTCTGCTTTGTGACGCTATTTCTTTTAATCAGCTAATAAGTTATAAATACAAATTTAAAGGAAAAAGCGCTCGACTTTTTACTCGACTGCCGATAGGAGAGGAAGGAGGGATCGTTGTCTCTCGGGCGTATGCAATACCATTACCTTTGAGTAAGACGCCATTTAAATTCGTCTCAGTCGTTGAGCGGATATTAGGTATGTCAAAATGATTATCACCAAATGGTGAATTTTGGCGCCAAAATAAAAAAAAATGTGTTCTTAAACTTTGTAGTCGCCTTGTTAATCCCTTTAATTAACATTTAATTTTACAAATCACATCCTCAGTATCAATGCATCATAGCGCAAATGTTTTTATTAATAAAATATCTTTTACCAAGACCCGTCAGCCAAGATGAGATAACTTTGCAACTAGCGCCTGGCGCTCTGTCAGATCATTTATTCTAAGCACGACCTCCAACAAACTCGACATATTGATTACCGCGACTTTGATGAGTTCTCGACAAGTTTGTATTGGAACAGGGAATTAATATTTAGTTATCTAAGGTCCCAGTGTGCGACACTATCTGATTTCAAAGTTAAACAATATTTATTTAAGTAGGCCTATCAACAACTACATTTCAATCGTCATTTACAAACAAGACCTTTAACTTTGTATTGTATTTTATACAATGAACGTTTCTAAGTAATACTAATAAATAACTATTATTTCTACGATGTTTTTAAAATTTACAATAACTTTACAGAGTATTATTAATGCAGATTGCATTACGTAAAATGAAAATTGTAAAAAAATAATGTTGTCTTTTTCATAACACCATAATTGTAATGGTGATATGGATATTATTTATTTTCAAATTCTAATTAAGTTGTTTACAAAAAGAGAAGTACGTTAAAAAATCTTTTGAAGTGAAGACGGTAACTGCTGGACAAAGGACTGCCTTAAATATCTTATCTACACAATGGCAGGTCGCGCGTTCTTACCTACGTATCGTGAAACGCGTCAATTACCTTGTAAAAGTGTGTACGAGTATGTATACTTATCAATGCCAAGGTGTCTACTGAACTCAATTACTCGCTGCCGAATTTTCAGAGACTGTTTAACTGTAATATAAATGCAAAATTACCTCCAGTCTGGCTAAATAAATCTCATATTTTGTCACTTTTAGTTAAACGATTTAAATTGATTGGTCTAATTGAAATCAAAATAACCGTATCCCTCCGAGATATAGCACATCAATAATTCGACAATATTAAATAAAGCTCAAGAATCAGAGCTTAGGGATCGTCGTTTTAACACATTCAGTGCTAATGACCCGATAACGGGTTCCCTGTTTGTAGGAGCTTTTCGCTGCATTACGTATTTCTCCATGTTATCGAATTTGCTCGTAGCTCGTAGCAAGTACTGGCACGGAATGTATCAAATTACCATCACACATGTAGTTTAGCAATTCACGCCACACAATCGCTGTCACTGGCTAAAGCACCAGTGTGTTCAATGTATCGTTCAACGCTTTTTGTGGAGGCCACGACCTAAAACTGTCAGCGTAAAGAAGATAAAGCGTTATCCTAGGTAAAAATAATTTATTTTGCAAGTACTACGCAACAAAATAAGGACAACCTAAGGTGGTTACAAAGGCATTCTCGCCTTAAGTTGTCAAGTCAGCACCTAATTCAGGTATTATCCAAATATTTTTATGACGTATTAAGCTTCAGTACTAGAATTAAATTCTTCAAAAATACCAAGAATTAGAACCTTTTCAGTGAGTAAGTGGAATTGAATATTGTTTACAAAAACGGAACATAAAATTACATCAAATTTGAGACATAAGCTTCAATATTATATTCATATTCATTTATGTGTATTAATCATACATTGTCGACTATTATTATATACAATGTTTATGTCCAATTTTATTACAATAAAATCTAAATAAATCCACAATAAAAAAATAGGGTTGCCGCACACGCCCGGAATCAGAGTATGAGTGATATTTTATAATATTCCGGAATCAGAGTATAATTTTTTTAATGCAAACAAGCAGACGAATCGACTGATAGAAAATTCAGAGCGCCAAGAGGTCAAGCTGGTCAGAAATACGTTGGCAACCGACAATTCTCCGCTCCGCTCTCCGTTAGATGCGGTCTAGAGGGAGAATCTGGTACTTTGGTGCCTCTCCCCAAAGATGAGAGCAGTATATGTGGGCGGACCTGCGCCATATAAAGCTGTAAGCGATGGGCGGGCGTGAAATACTGTCTTGATCTATTGAGCACACCGACCTTCTTCGAGGCCAATTTGGCCTTGCCCACTAAGTGGCTACGGAACTGGACTTCACACGAGACGTCAACGCCAAAAATTACTTGCTGTGGCAGATAGGAGAGTGCTCTCAAAGCGAGATGACGGGACTAACGGAAGCTTTTTTGCGGTAAACGCGCAATTCTGCGTCTTTGTAGGGTTAAAACGGACTAAATTAAGTCGACCCCATTCTGAAACTTCTTTTAGGGAGATTTGAATTTCAGACACAAGTTTGTTCCGGCTCTCTATAACGTTACCCCAGGAAATATTGGCACGGCCGGTGTAGGAGGCATCACCCGTATCATAATCAGCATAATAATGAATGCCGCTAATTTGAAGCATGTCATTGATATGCAGAAGGAATAGCGTGGGTGATATCACACAGCCTTGAGGGACACCAGTATTCACAGACATATAGTCTGAGCATTCACCACCGCCAACTGCGACCTTTATGCTTCCATCTGCTAGAAAACTACTACTACCCATTCGCATAATTTCCCGGGAAGCCCATAGAATGGAAGTTTCGAAAGAAGTGTTTTTTGCCAAACGCGATCGAAGGCCTTCGCTACATCCAAACTAACTGCGAATGGTTCACCCCTTGTCTCGATTGCCTGTGCCCAACGATGTGTATAGTAAACTAAAAGATCACCAGCTGAGCGACCCCTACAGAAACCGTATTGTTGGTCACTCAGCCACTGGTGATAGTGGTGACCCTCTAGGTACCAGACGAGCTGACACTTGATGATGGACTCCATTATCTTCAAGAAAAGGGAGGTTATAGCTATCGGCCTGTAGTCAGATGGATTTGAGCGTTCACCTTTTTAAGACATCGGGTGCATCAAAGCTGACTTCCACGAGGTCGGGAATTTGAATTGAATTAATATTATGCCCATTTGCTAGACACACACGGCCTGAATCAGATCAATCTGACAGATTCATAATCTGAAAAAATCAGAACGTGATCAATAGCTGAATTGTATGTAATTCTGTGCGTTACGCATCCATAATAATTATGAATTAAGACTATGAGATTCATACACCCCCGCGTACCGGAAGGCGCAGCGTGGGTAGGCCCCCCGCAAGGTGGACTGAAAGTCGCAGGAGTCCGCTGGATGCGGGTGGCGCAGGACCAGTCATTGTGGAAATCTTTGGGGGAGGCCTATGTCCAGTAGTGGACGTCTTTCGGCTGAAATGATTCATACACTGATTATGGCTACCCTTAGCTGAGATCCTGTGGTTAGTTCCAATTTGATCCTAACTTCATGAAAACACATAACTATATCGAGATCACAGAGCAAAAAATGTCATCAGTTTGTAAGGAGTCCGAGCATACAAAAATCGCATACAAACTTTTATTACCCCTCTTTTCCCGTGCGTGGTGACAAGATTAACAAGAAACTTCACAGATATGGCCAAATAAAATAAGAGCTCATAACCAGCGGTTAAAAGAAGCACCAAGACGTGTTTATTTTTTGTTTAACTATAAAGTAAAAGTAAAAGTAAAATATTCTTTATTGCACCACATATGAGACAAAAGACAGAACAAATTCACAAATTATATAAAGGTAGCAACAGGCGGTCTTATCGCTATAACCGATCTCTTCCAGAGAACCTTAGGGTGGCAGGAGATAAGTTGCAAAAAACAAAAACAAAACGGGTAGTGCGCGAGAAGTATTACAGATAAGAACACTACACATACACTAAACAGAACTATGCATTATTTGCATAAACAACTTAATTAATAAATATAAATACATCCAAATACATACATATATACCTAACCCAAATAAAATAAGTACATACAAATAAAAATATATTTTCCACATAGGAAAAACATATGAGAAGAAGGTTTCCTATTGTTCCATTCCTTCAATAATATTATATTAATAACATACCTACTCTTACAAACGTAATGTATCTGGCCATTCTCATATTATCACTAACACTATGTATTAGTTCGGAGAAGATTGACTAGAATAATACATACGGGTATTAAGTCAATCAATCAGTTGCTCACGTGATAGGTACAAATGACCTAGGTTATATCATCGCGATGTTATTGAGACTTATTGGTCTCTTCCTTCTAGTTATTGAGTTACAAATGGCATTGCACCCAACGACGCTCACCATTTATGTCCAGCAAGACCGCAATTTGTCATGATAAATTTGAATATAAACGAAGCTAAATCTTTTAAAGTTTACGCAGCGAAAACGAATATCAAGTGGGATAATTCCACAACGATAAGAGATTATCTGGAAAATTAATATTATGACATTTTCAACGACAAGTCTATAATTGACTGAACCCAAACTTGTGAAATCACTTTAAGACGAAATATGAGTATTGGGCTCAATTTCGCTCGCTCCATACAAAAAGTTGCTTGGAAGAGGTACCGCAGTTAGCGTAGGTATAATACCGCCTGTTATCTGCCTCTACTGTTTTTTTGTCTCTTAACTTGTATTGAAAGTGATCTTATTTAATATAATAACGTGCTAACATATTTTACGTTCTCGCGCGCGGGTCCATAGATTGTCCGCGACTTAATGTATGGAGTGACGGGCGAGAGCACAAGTTCTGCTCCTACAGCTACTCTTCTAAAATACCACATTCGATCATTGTGTAAATTTTTGCAACTAGCCTAGTCGGTAGTGACCCTACTTACGAAGCTGGACGACCCGGGTTCGAATCCCGGTAAGGGCATTTATTTGTGTAATTTATTGAATCAGGCGTTACTTTGCAGAATTCCATATTAACAACGAAATAATATTACTTTGCTATTATTTGCTAATATTATTAACACAATTAACGTTATTTATTTGCGTGTTTATCACGAATATTTTCTATGTATGTATTTATCAATATAATATAAGTATTTATATCTTCGCCTAATACCCATAGTACAAGCTTTGCTTATGTGGGACTAGGTCGATCTGTGTGAGATTGTCGCCAAATATTTATTTATAAGTAGAGCATATAATTATTTACCTCAACTTTACTGCCGGTACATATAGGTACTTTTCATTATAATAAAGAAAACTTTGAAGAAAAAGAACTACAAGAATCGACTGTTTCCAATTTTGGAAGTTCTCTTCACAGCGTTGAATTACTAAAACGAATGGAGGCGGAAAATAAGAAAATAATTCACAAAATGTTACCGAAGTTTAGCCCCTATTGTGGCTGGCAATTTCACGGAGCACTGGTTCTATTTCGGTTTTTATGAAGGATATTTTGATGTTATCGAATGTTAAACCCTCATAAAAGTTATTAAATGTGGTAGTTACCTAAATAAGTTTTGATTCTGCGCACAAATTTAACTTTTCAATATTCTAAATTGAAAGAGATGTCATACTAGAAAAAAACGAACGAACGAACGAAAAACGAACCAGCGACCTCCTGCTTTCACGTAGGGGTCACTTTTTCTGTAGTATACGAGTATGACATCTTTCAATTTATATATAGTAGTGTGACTACTACTTCAAAACATGAATCTAATAATTTATTATGAATAATAAATAATTTAAATCACGCTTCAATATTATATTTTCAATATTTATTGTGTACCTGCCTTAACGCTATAAGTGCCGGTCGTTAGTGACGTGTCGGATGTGATACTAATTAATTAATTGATATTTGAAAAAGCAACGGTTAACCGATCTTGTATGAAAAAACCGCGGTTCCAGTTAAAAACATAGGTTTTTCTATACAAAATATAACCCATTGCATTTCCTAATTGATACTGATTATGATAATAAAAACACATATTAGTCAGAAATAAAACGCTTACCAAGTAAGTAACACAGCTAGTTGTACCTGTGAATACCTATATGATTCCATATAATCATTATCTCCACAAATTGAATATCGAAGACGTCGTGGGTACAACTTATAAATGGGCAAAAGCCCAATTATTTCAGTTCAGAAGCTTTCAATAGATTGACGAAGTTGATTTTCTAGATGAGCGAGTAGGAAACGTAGCATACCTATCTAATCAGCCGTTGATAGAAGAGGATATTTATTACAAGGCCTATGGAACTGGGATTGTCTTTAGTCTTGTGTTAATGAAGACACTGAAATTATTAACAGGTTGAAACACATCCCGCGCGTGTCAGCGCGCCTCCCCGGCGCCACTATCATAATAATATAATATAACATTTCTGTGCGGGGCTGAGGGGGCCAAGCGTCAATTGTTTTTGCGTAGTGTTCAAAACGGTTTGTATTCGCTTTTTCTATAAATATCTGTTCTTAAGAACTAAATATTATATAATCTGTCATATTACGGAATCCTTGGCTATACAAATACGAGTACATTTCCTTAAAGTAATTCGACCGAAATTAATAGGTGTTTCTAACTTCCTGTGGTCTGAATAAATATAGTAAGTATTAATGAAATTTTAGCCCGTTAACATATTCAGCGCCAATGACCTGATATCGGGTTCTCTGTTCGTAGGCGCTTTTCGCTATATACACATGCTGTAGCCCGTAGCACGCGCAGACATTTAACGAAATCTAAATGATTATTTATTTATATAGAAAAAGAGGAAAAAATATTAACCCGACAAACTAAACCGACTGTTAACTTTTTTATAAATAAGGGGGTCAATGTTTAAAATAAAATAAAACCCTGAAATGACAAATAGGTGATGGTAATGGGTTGCAGACAGGGAATGTAACGATTCACCGTTTTTGTTAAAAACAGTGTTTTTCAAATACAAAAATAACCGGCTGCGTTCCTTAGTTGCAGATTATAAAATGTCTCATTTACTCTGAAAGACAACCAACTTTTATAATTGATAGTTTCTGCACGTTTACTTGAGTAATACGTGGCATAAAGATAATTAATTACCGTCCTCCTAATGCACAGCGGCGCGTGGGCCTTCTTAATAACTCACATAGACACCACGTCCTTAGAAACTTTAACCTTGCTTAGCTCATTCCATTTGGTTTGAAACTGTATTTACAATCTTTATAACTCTAGATCGTCACATCGATATCCAAGCTTTTAAATGCAGAGACAACCACTCCTAGATCCCAAAACTTCAATTCAAAAGAGCCTTGAGAACCTTATTCCAGATTCCCGTTTTCGGTGATTTGACTTTCAAATCTCTCATGGCGTAAATTGAAACCGAATGGAATATCCGCGCATGGTTAACTAATCTGCTATTTAGGTTGGGAACTGTTTATAAATAGCAAGAGGCTTATCTTAATTCTAAATCATAAATTAATTGGTTTTAAATTTGTAATGGATTCTAGTGCGCTCTGCGAGTGTTATCGAATCATGTTGATCAAGTTAAAATAAAATAGGCGTCTAAAAAGATGATATAAATAGTAGTCACCTAGGTTGTACCATAATATAAGGCTCAGTCTATACACGCATACACTCAGGCCTAATGACCCGATATCGGGATCTCTGTTCGTAGGCGCATTTCACACATACGCATTCCCACGAGTTATCGGCTACGCTCATAGCGCTTCCGATCCGCTGGCACTGAATGTGGTACCTATTACCTAACAGAGCCAAGTTTCCCTTAAGGGATTCTTAAAGTAAGCTAAGTACTTAACAAGATTTATTCAAAAGCTGTAAATAGACTATCAACTTTTTATTTTTATCTTAATTAAGTGTCTTCTTTCAACGTGATAAAAAGAGTAAAATGAGAGGTAAAAAGAGCGCTCAGCGCTTATCGACTCGCAGATGGAAGTAATTCCCGGCTGTCTAGAGATAAAAGGGACTATTTTTAGATAAACCTCTGGAATTCAATAAAACTGCTACTATATACTTATGTACGGACCGGCGTATTGACTTGAGATAAACTGTCGTGTAATCGAACTGTGTAGGGCGTGATGAGTGTGATGACACTTCGATAACGCTATAAATTGACTGAAATAATCATATACTACTTAAGTCCTAAGGGATAAAAATATAGAATAACTGATATTGACACAAGTATATACCTATCACGTTATCCATGCGAGTATAGCAACTATGATTAGCCCGATAAATTGTTCTATTAGAAACGCGTCATATAATTTATTTATTTATAAAATCAATTACACAGTATTACAGAATATGGAATAAAGGATGATTCACACTAGCACGGGACGGGACGGGACGGGGCAGGGCGGGACGGGAAAATCTGTCAATATCTATAGAAAGAATCACGTGATAGCTCTGAGCCCTCGGATGTCACGTGACGTTTTCAATAGAAATTGACAGATTTTCCCGTCCCGCCCGCCTCGTCCCGTCCCGTGCTAGTGTGAGTCATTCTTAACTGCATGTTTTGCTGAATTTTAAGATAAAAGGAGGTATATTAGTTCACACATTCACATGTATATTTAAAGTTTTAGTCATTTTTAAGCTATTATATAAGCAGTGATCGGAATTAGACGAGCTTAAATACCTAGGTATTCTTCGCGAGAGGATATAATATAGAGTGATTACAATTAATTGCTTACACTATTTTGACTTTAACACGTCTCTGTCCAAGCACTGACAATGTGTAGAAAAACACATTATTCCTACACACACACACACACACACAAACATATTATTACTTCATTTACAATATATTTCACACTTACGCATTCCTTATAATTTCAACTTAATTACTAGAATGTAATCGTTTTAAGGGTTCCGTACCAAAATGGTAAAAAAGGAACCCTTATGGTGCGACTCAGTCTATCTGTCTGTCTCTCCGTCTGTCACATCCTTAAATATCTTGAGAACTACTTAAGCTACCGATTTGAAACTTAGAATAGTTATAAACACAGTTAACGCAGACACATTGAGAAAAGATTTATTGCATATTTTAATTTATTTTCAATGAAAAATGCCCGATAAAAGAGGGGGCAAACATTAAAAGTACAGTTACTGGGTCATGTGGGATATCATTTGAAACTGCTTGATTTGCACATTCTAAAACAATATTCAATTTCTTTTTCATAACAAAAAAAATGATTTATAAAGGAAAATGTAACAATTACCATTCCCCCCACTTTACCTCCGAAGTTTATGCAGGAAATAATATGTTTTTTCACAACCTTAATATATACATAACAGGAAAAATATAACATTGACCGTAACTTCATTTTTTTTCTCTGGCATGATTTCAACAAGGAATTATAAAATTTCTGTGGAAACGACTTCGAGCAGGTTCGATTCCCGGTTATGTATGAGATATCCAAAACAGTTTGAATGCCATTATTATTAAATCTAAAATCGAAGCCATGGTTCTTGGGAACGGATTTCGCTATCTCTCCTAGTTTCCGATTTCTCCATACTGACCTATTTGGATTGATAATTGATCGGCCTGTATAATGTCCTCTCACAAAAATGGGTATTCAGCTCACCTAATTCCGATCACTGTAAATAAGTATTCAGAACACCAGAATGTAATAAATATAATGTAAACATAATGTGAAGATATTATTGGGTTTACATTTCTGAATAATTTCACAAATTTAATGAAATAAACTGCCTTGAGATTAAACAAAAACGGACTAAGACATTTTAATAAAACGTCTAAGGTATCTTTTTGCGACCAAATTATATTTAGTCACCTTAAAAGTAACGACAGATGTTGAGTTTCTACTATCTCTGAAGATAAATCCTTCAAATTGGATTGACCTTAATTGGATTTTAGACTAGATACCTAATCAAGGTACTTTTAGGCCAAGCAAAGATTATTCACATATACGTTTAATTATAAATAATAATTTTAAGGGCCCTTTAAATGCAAATTGAGTCATCCAAAATTCGCTTTACGTATAACCTATATGATAAATAAAGTTGAGATTTTTAAACTAAAATGTCGAACTGGGATAAGCGGTTAAATATAACAAAACATGCAAAAGATAAAATACCAAAGTAAGCATTTTGGGTAGCTATTTTATCATCTACCATCTCGCATTAAGATAGTGTGACAACTACAATGACGATAAAACTGGATAAAACCATGCCTGACTTAGGTCATATCTGATCATTATGACATGACGTTTTAAACATTTATTTATAAGAATACTTACGTAAAACAATTTGGTCATGTTACAACAATGATATTAACTCATCCCAATTTTGCCTTAAAGCATAACCGCAACGTTCCATCGAGATAATGTAAAATAAAATAGCATTTTCCTTTACATTAAATTCTACGCACAGGCTTTCGGGTGGGGGAAATTGAAAGCATAATTTTTGGTTAAGCCACATATTTAGAACCTTAAGATGTTTGGAAATTGTCTAAAGGTAAAATAACTGCGCATTGTTGTTTACTCCGAGAAGAATCCTTTGTGCGTAATTTAAATTTTAAGGTTTCACTTCTATTCGGCTTACTGTGGTATTACCCAAAAATTGTATTACGGTCCGGTGTGAAACTATTTTAAGAAATTATTGAAAGTTTTCTTCACCTTTGTGCCAGATTATTGAGAACAATATATTTTAGAGAATAATTCTCGAACACATAAAGAAAAAAAGAAAATGATCGAAATTGAATTTAACTACTATCTAGAACTAAAATCATTTATTTTCTAATATATAGTACCTACAGTAAGTGTTACTTACCTACTAATTTACCTCTACCTACTGTAGGATGCTGGCGGCATTTCCTCGTTGTATGGCGATGCTGATACGTTATGCGAGGAAGCTACCGGCTCTTGGGTCACCAGTTACATTAACCTGACGTTTCAAGATTTCTACAATAAAACTTGCGTGCTCTGGGATCCCAAGGACCTAGAGTTTTGACCCCAAAAGGTACTCTCTGCCCAGGCTCTTATAGTTATTAAGTTGTAAATTTCGGCGCTTTCAGCCGCTAATATAGAATTAAATGGGATTCAGAATTTATTTTTCGCGGTCTAATACTATTTTACAGCTGTTAACTTAATATGAAATGAAGAAAAAAATAATTGGCAATGTCTAGTGACTTCAGAATCATAATATATTAAATCTTAATTAAATGCTACTGGTAAGCTTGAAAATAAATTCTTAAGTAGCACAGAATTCACCAAATGAGAATACATAATCAAATTCAAATTTATTATTTTTAAGTTTTAATATAAAATAATAAAAAACCCGGCCAAGAGCATGTCGGGCCATGCTCAGTGTAGGGTTCCGCAGTTTACCGTCCGTCACAGTAGGTACCTTAAAAAGTGTTTTAATAGATACTGTGCTCAATATGCTTATAAAAATTAACAATTCGATGTTACTTTCGATCACACCCGTCCCAACCCCATCAACTCCGGAAAAATCTTAACAGGGCGAAGTAGACCACGGTACAGAACAGTGCCATCTCTCGGGAAATTGGGTTACTAATTTATACAAACTAGACGGGTTATGTAAGTATGTTGGGTTTTCGGTGGTAACTTTTGATCGCATGAATCAATTTGAATCATTCTTTTTTTATTAGAAGAAAGATACGTGCGGGATGGTAAATTAAGTATTCAAGATAAAAAAATACATTTGCATAATTTATACGTTAATACGCTTGCATAAACGGTTAAATTACAAATTTATTTCAGAAATTATTTTGACAATTTTTAAAAAACCGTTCAACCAATCAAGTTCAAAATAATTTTTCAATAAAGTTCTTACCTAGTTCTACGTTTGTATTTTTTTTAAATCATAGTTCAAAAGTTAGAGGGTGGGGAGACACATTTTTTAAACTTCTGGAGCGATTATTTCCAAAAATATTAACTATATCAAAAACTGTTTTGTAAAATACTCTCATATTTTAAAAAAAATTGTTCTCATATGATGTAAAAGCAATAAGGTTGAAAACTAGATAGATGTTTGGAGCTCGCTCATGAAAAAATGGTAAAACACCTGTTAGAAAATGGTGGATTTTTCAAAAACTGACAACAGTTTTGAAAATCTTTCTCATTTATTCCATTCATATTGAAATTATATTTCAATAATTGTATTAAAACATGTAAAAATGATTTCGTAGCTATGATAACTCATGGCAAAAAGTTCAGCTGAATCGGCCAACTTTATATACCGGGCTCCAAGAAAAGAACGTAAAAAGTTAAACATCATTTAGTAAAGCCTAATAAATAAAAACTTTTTTTTATAAACGTCAACGCCCAATTCATACACAAACAATTTATTGCCAAATCAACTTTACTGTTGGTTGAACTTTCCATTATCCTTTCCAAGATTGCAAAACCCTTGTAAGTCGAGAACGCAAAATATTTACCTAATTTAGCTAACTGTTGCGGACTTGGCTAAACGTGCCTAGAGTTTCAAGGTGGCCCTTTTCAGCGAAGACAGCCAAAGCCTTTCGATTGTCAACTCTGTCACGGTCTTTTGAATTGATAATGTAGGATGTTTACAGTCACTAACCGGGGATACACAAGTATACTGTACTAATAAGGTAAACTAAAATTTCGGACATTTACCTCCTATAAAAAACATAACAATAGAATTCTAAATCAGACATTGCTCCGTGCGGATACAGATCATTGTTAATTGTCGGTAAAAAAGAAGAACGGTCCATTTAAGACCTTGTACAAAAACCTACTGACTTACTAATTGAATTAATACGTTCCAATGTTTCACTGAATTAATTAAGCAAGTAATTTAATTTAAGTATTCAGAAATATATTAATATCAAAATAAATTACGGCTAACACTCACGTATTTTTAGTGACTACGCGCGCTATGTTTCGGACATCTTAGCATGCGATTATCAAGTATCGAGTGTCGTGCGCGACGACGCGGGTCGCAGGAGGTACTGAGTTTCGCCTTATTCATTAAAAAGTTAGCAGACGGTTAAATTATGTTTTCTCCCTTTCTAACAAAACAAGTGTGAAAATGACAGATAAGGACAAACAATCATGTAGTCAAACTATGTTTGATGTGCGTTTATGAATAAGGGATGACTCAGACTAGAACGGGACGGGACGGTATGGCACGGGGCGGGACGGGACGATTTGTCAGTTTCTATAGAAAACGTCACGTGACATCCGACTCATCCGAGGGCTCCGGGCTATCACGTGATTCTTTCTATAGAAATTGACAGATCATCCCGTCCCGTCCCGTCCTAGTGTGAGTCATCCTTAAATCCATACATGCTTAGGTACATAGAAAATAACATAGAGTGACTAACAGAAATAATAATAACACAGTCATAAAATGATTTAATACAGGATTAATATTATCACTTAAATAATCAGCCTGTATAGCCAGCGTTATACTGCCAACAATCTTTCAAGTTATTAGCGCCCACTCTGTATAAGTTAGTTACGGTGAAGATAATTAAACTCGAAAACTCCCGAGGAAGTTAAAAGTATAACTTAACGTTCACAATTTAAGATTAAAAAGGGTTTTGTTCAGAAATATGTATAACCCGCTTTTAGAATACTCCATTGGCATTTTAAAATGATTCAATACTAGCTTTTGCCTGCGGCTTCGCTCGCGTTAGAAAGAAACAAAAAGTAGCCTATGTCACTCTCCATCCCTTCAACTATCTCCACTTAAAAAATCACGTCAATTCGTCGCTCCGTTTTGCCGTGAAAGACGGACAAACAAATAGACACACACACTTTCCCATATAGATTTTACTATAGAAACTCGTATTTTAATTGACAGATACAAAACTAAGTGTGTGAAATGTGGAACAACGAACAAATCAATTCGGCAATCCCCTTTAACTATCTCCACTTAAAAAATCACGCTAATTCGTCGCCCCGTTTTGCCGTAGATTTTACTACAGAAACTCGTATTTTAATTGACAGATACAAAACTAAGCGTGAAATGTGGAACAACGAACAAATCAATTCGGCAATCCCCTTCAACTATCTCCACTTAAAAAACCCACGCCAATTCGTCGCTCCGTTTTGCCGTGAAAGACGGACAAACAAATAGACACAGACACTTTCCCATTTATAGATTTTACTACAGAAACTCGTATTTTAATTGACAGATAGAAAACTAAGTGTGTGAAATGTGGAACAACGAACAAATCAATTCGGCAATCATTTTACCAAACTCCTAGAACCTAAACTAGCAGGTAATCTAAATACCGTACTTTTGATTAGCTGCTTACGGATGTTTTGGAAAATGTAATTAATTAAAGATCGTTTCTTTTTGAAAAATAAAGTACAACTTACTAAGCACCCGTAGGCGTGGGAATAGTCTTTTTAATCCAATATAGTTTGCTAATAAATAGAACGACAGAGAATTAAGAATCACGTGTAGTTTTACACATGTGAATATTTATAATTGAATTTAATTACCCAGCATAGCAATTTAAACTAAAGCACTTCGAAACGAAAATGTAAACCTAGACAATCTAATAAACTAAGGCACTTATTTTAAACTAATTCGTAAACGTCCTCCTCAATTCGTTAGCTTAATTCGAAATGGACCCGAAATATATAACGAACCAAAATTTTAAATAGATTATATTTGAATAGGATGCCGAAAATAATACAAGTTTTTCTGACTCATGTGAGCCATAGTCATTAGTTTAAGAGGAACGTAGTCGCTACGGGCATTATCTTACGCAAACAATGCTACGCCGTAGCCATCGTAGAGGCGTAGCGAGCTACGTTTTGAATTTCAAAGAGGAAATAAGATTATAATAGGAAAAAACTTCCTATTTAAAACAAATAACCGAAGTATGATATTATTAAATCAAAGAAAATTACCTAATTGCGTTACTTTTAAAATACATAGCTATAAGTATTTAAAAAATACGTGAACAACTAAGCGTACATTTGATATTAAATGCGATATGTATCAATATTGTCAAAACAAAAGGAGTCTTTATAATATCAGCAAAATCTGCTTCATCTTAAAACTACAAAATCGATCGATTAATTCGTGATTACGATACTGTGACTGTATTTTAAAGGATACAGTACATAAAATTAGCAGTAAAAAGCAAACAACTTTTTTGTGCAGTTCGTCTGACATAAACTAATTATTTCTTCACGCCTTGCGAACCCGCATCGTAGTCACAAAGGACAAAATCTTTACAGGAACAATATTTCCAAATTGTACCCTCCGTAATTACACCCCAAAAATCTTCTTCAAATAAGTTGCCGTAAAACCAATTCATAAATAAGACCCTCGTAATTTTGCTTGCAGCCGGCGTAAATAACAATCATAAACCAATTTACTGCTCTCTCTGTACTCAAATAAAAAATAGATATTAGCTTTAAAAATCCATGAATCCTCTAATCATAATAAAAGCAAATAGTTAATCTATTTAAATATCGGACTTACCGGTTAACGGTTCCCGCGCGATGCCAAGTTCGCAAACAAAATGCAACACGACCGCCCTCTGAGACAGAGTACCGCGTTCTGACACTCTGGCGTCGTCCTCTACCACGCATGCGCAACCCTTGGGCGCGACTACCAACCAGAAAAGTCACATTGACCAAATACAACATCAACTCAAAGCTACATTATTATCTTGTGTTAAGGTGCGTTTTCGAATGCTAGCTAATTAGCATACGAGGTTTTAAAATTTGGTTGGGATGTTGACGTCAATGGCTCGTTCACAAAGCATACAGGTGTTTATTATATTATGAGAGACACCGCAGCCGTAAGCCTGCAGCGAAGTTGGAGTTGTGAACATAGTCATCTTTGACATGTGTAGAGATATAGTTTTATCTGCTCGATCATAATGCGCTGTTTGCGTTTTATTTTATAAACTTTTTTATGAGCGATTAAAGCTACAACAAGATGTCCGGAGAGTTATAAGTAGGTAGCTACAGAACGATAGCATAGCTAAATGAGTTAAGTTAACAACGACATTGAATTTCATAGACTCACCATGACCGCTTAAAATGTGTCCGGAACAAATCGTGCTTAAATTTGTTCTAAGCACAATTGAGCTATCAGTAGCGCGTCAACCGTCCTGCCGTCAACATGCCGAAGTGCTCCGTTAAAAAGTGCAAAAATAACACATTAAATACGCTTAAAAAGGATGGCATATCGTATTTCCAATAAGTAATATCTTACAGTTTAATAATGCATTAGGTTTTTAGTCAAAATTGCTTTGTAACTTACTAAAATCTTTTTTTTTCTAACATAAGAAAAATAAATTTCTTGATTTGGTCTTACGCAGTTGGCCCTTTCCCTCACGCTACGCGCTACGCGAGACGGACAGCGACAAAAGATGTAAAAGGCAGAACATAGTTGAAATTTAATGAATAGAGTCGCCGGTTTATTAATTTTTTAAACAACATTATATTATTAGAGGCGTTTAGATTTTAATAATGTCAGACTAATTACTAAATACACCGATTGCGACAGTTAAATTATCCAAGTTTATAGATAAAAACAAACAACCTGGCAATAGCTATCGTTAGTATCGTTACATCCTTATTATAAATAATAAAAAAGATTTTTATTTGCAGTTCCTCTTAACCATCCCTGATCTTTATCATTAGGTCCACTCCACCAAAATGATGGTTTACGTAAGAAAATGCCCAAGTTACTTATAGAAATTGTCAAAACAAAACACATGTTCCGTTAAAATTTGACGAGTTCCTTAATTCCCCTTTAAAAGGCGATTTTCGGGATAAAAACTATCCTATATCCTTTCTCAGGTGTCAAACTATCTCCATATCATTTCAGCAAAATCAGTCCAGCGGTATTAACGCGAAGAGGTAACAGAGAGTTACTTTTGCATTTATAATATTAGTATGGATATGGATGATTTTTATGACATAACAGAATTTAATAATGAGGAATCTTAATTTTGACAAAGCAAATTTTAGGTATAAGTATTTGACATGAAAAAATGTTCATTTTAATTTTAATTTTATTTTATTTTATTAATAAACAATTGTATTGTATTTTATTGATTAATTTAAATGAAATTTGGAATTTTTATAAATTGTACCAATATGTTAATTATTTTTGAAAATTGTTAATTAATCTTATTTTATTTTCTTTTGACGTGTATTGTATGGGTGCATTTACGAAATAAATGAATATGAATATGATATGGAACTATGGATAGTCACCTAGTAAGTACCTACTCGCCAAGACAATCAAACAAGCCTAAACTCGATAGGGTTTAGGTTTTTATTACATATTTCTTGGCCATCTTCAAGCTCCATCAGCAGATCAGCTTCATATCATAATGAATATTATGATATTGTATTCTGACGTGATATACCTACATTTGCATATAAAATTTCAGCTCAGCTATTAAAGGTATTTGCTTCTAAATGGAGTTGCAATAGCCAAGTTGTCTGGGTTATTCCACCCGAACAAACATATATACATGCATGCATAGTGCATTCATATATACCTACATGAACACTCACACACATACATAGTTACATACCTAGCTACATGCACACTTACATACAAACATGCACAAATACATATATACATACATACATACATATAAACATACATACATACAAACAAACATACAGACAAACAAACATACAGACAAACATACTACATGGTTACATAATTTATTTGTAAGATAAATAAAAGTTTGTAAAAAAAAATTATTCACGACTCCACGGTGTCTCTGTGCCGATGCGAAAAACTTTACTATGATTCTTGCAGTACAAACCGAATTGAACGTTATAGTGATTCGTATACGGTGCGGAACGTAACAAAGAATCGACGGGTAATAAATTTTTTACGACTTGCGCGATGTTCGAATTTCGTAACATCATAACCGCCAATTGCACGCATTTGAAATAAAACATTAAGCTCGACGATTTAAAGTTGTTATTTAAGAAACAAGAAGTAGGCTTGACTATGTGTTCAAGTTTTAACTTTTCAACTAGACGCACACATTCGTAACGTAGCCGTTGGACACTTTTACGGGTAGAATTTGTACGTCGTGCTGTTTCTATCTAATCCTAATTCTATGTAAGTTAACGTGTTTTTTTTTAATTAGTGGTGTCGATCGATCCGGTTAAGGGCGTACCCGAGGTTTTCATCGATTTTTAACAAATTTTGAGTCGTTATACCGATTATGCGACTGTGTAATGAAGGACATTACCACACGAAGGTTTTAATGAATGCATAATTATATATAGTTGGATAGACTACTTTATCTAAACACATATCATATACCTGCCTACCTATGTGCTCTAAGATAGGTTCCGGAACCGTGCTGGTGCTGGACTTGCATTGTTACTTTACTAGTGATACTTGTAAAATATCTATAGATATTAAATTATGAATTCTTTATTCATTTTTAATATTAGGTTAGGTTGTTATAATATGATTATAAAAGTAAAATACAAAAACACATACAAAAACAATACAAAATACATATAAACATATTATAAAAAACCTAACCTAGAGTGCCGCCGGCAACGGGGCAGGGTCCAAGCTGCCGGTGGTTAGGGCCGCAGAGAAAGGAATTATTAATATTATTATAATAAATTATTTTTATTTAACTATTAAAATAATGCAAAAATAGAAAACATACAGAAACAAATTATGGCGGCCCGAGGCATTCGGACGAAACATTCGGCGGAGAGTGTAGAGGCATTATCATATAGTCGGACGTCGGAGTTTCATTGATTTTGGTAGTACAAACTGTCGAAAGTGTTAAGTAAGGTAAGGTGTAAGGAGGTTTAATAGTTTTTTGATGAGATGGACAGTGTTGTACCTACCTATTGAAACCCTTGTAAAATAAAATAAACTAAGTAGGTATTTGATTACTTTCGGTTGTCTAAATTATAAGGCACGGGCAAGGGCTATATTTAGATTTGAATACTGAATAAAGCAAAATTCCTTCTCGATACTAAATATTGGGTTTTATTCAAGCGGTCCTCTAAGTCGTTGCATTATCCTTCACTGGATAAGCTGAATCAATCCGCTCGATCTCGTCTACTCTGCCATGAGCCTCTCCACTCTTCACCATTGTGCTGGTGCGAACTTATTTAGTATTACGATTTTGTGGCGCTTGCTGTGGAGACCATGGGTCCCTGGTCAGCTGACTGCTGAGACTGGGACCTGACGAGACCTGATGACCTGACCTGAGAGCTGGCGCTTACCTCTCACAGTAAATCTCGCTGGCAATACAGAGAGGAAATGCCGCCAGGGTCATGGTATAGCCGCCGCAGGCAGACCTGCTGGACGGGTTTTCCTGTTATGGAGGGTATGTTGGTTTTTAGGTAGTGTTTTTTTGTAAGTAGGTTTTTAGTTTTAATTTAATATTAATTTAGTTTTATTGTTTGTACTCAATTATGTAACACTGAAATAAATATCACATTTAACAGTTATTAAAGTGTTGCGCCTTAATAAAAAAAACACAATATCTCTTATAGTGCCTCTACATGTTCTTGCTCTCGGCCGAATGTTTCGGCCGCGGGCGAATGCAACCTAGTACACGCTCATTAATAGCATGCTTATATATTAGCAAGTGGGAGGGGCGCCGCTCCCAACCCCTCTTGCTATTAAGCATGCTAATAAGCACAAATCATGCTAGTAATGAGCATGTGTAACAGTAGCTTAAGAGTATTATATTCCTTGTGCAATATGTTAAGCCCCTCATTCACGGCAGTCCGCCGGCACCTTCGGCACGTAATATAGCATCGTGAATGTCGTTGCCGGATGCGTGCCGTACGGCAACATCCTGCTAGCTCCGCCCACCTCCTTGCAGTCCGAATTGCACTAAATTACGGTAATAAACAATTGAGAAATGCGGCAATGCAAAAAATATTATTTATTCATTATTAAAAATTACATAAGAGATGGCGGCATTTTTTTAATTCGAGTACAGTGTATGCGCTACAACGCAGCGCTGCGCATCTTTCAACTAATAAGTGCGAATTGGACTGCCAGGCTGGGCCACTTGCACACCGTGTGTCCGCTACATCCAGCCATGCCGGACCGGAGTGCCGGCGGACTGCCGTGAATGAGGGGCTTTACCGACGATACCCGCAGACTTTCTAAAATCTGAAACGGACTTTACTTCGTCGGCAATGAATTGAAATTGGATGCAATTTGTTGCAAGGACTATAAAACTCTTATAGTTTGACAGTTTGTAAACAGCTGAGCTGACATTGACATTTATTATTATCATCACGGCGATCTACTGTGCAAAACGAATACATTAACAAAACATGCACATAAATGTATTAACCACAGTAAAAAGGAAACTACTTACTCACGTTCCTACAATCATGGCGGCAAGACAATCCAGCGACATGGCAAAGTTCAAAGAAACATTGAAATCTGCTAAGAATATAGTGTTCCTCTCCGGTGCTGGTATAAGTGCTGAATCTGGTATACCGACGTTTCGAGGGGCTGGTGGTATGTGGAGGAAGTACCGGTCGGCGAGTTTGGCGACGCCTGAAGCGTTTGGGACAACGCCGGCCCTTGTGTGGGAATTCTACCATTATAGACGAGAAGTGGCAGCAAAGGCTCAACCTAATGCGGTACTTACCTAATTAGATAAATATTCGTTAAAAACGTGTCGTAACGGCTCATAGCAGTCCCAGAGGGGCAACATTGAGCATGTATGGGGTATTTTATAAAAAATTGTTTGTTATTTATATTTTTACAATTATCATAGTTTTGTGTACCTAAATATTGTAGGCGCAATATAATTTAGATCTTCTAATTCTATCATCAATTCTATCAAATCTAATCATCAATTTTAGACAGAGTCCTTGGCATGTTTTCATGTCATTTTTGACTTCTGTATAGCATCAGGTAAACAATTTTGTATAAAACTTTTTATTTATAATCATTGTAATTTTTACAGGGCCACATAGCCATAGCAGAGTATGAAGCAAAACACAAAGACAAGACTATCACAGTAATCACACAAAATGTAGATGGATTACATGCCCGAGCTGGTACAAAGAATCTACTAGAACTTCATGGCAGCTTGTACAAGACCCGGTGCACCAAATGCAAAGAAGTGTTAGTTAACACTGATAGCCCAATCTGTAAGGTATTCATTTTAGACTAAAATAGATAGGTACTGTGAAATAGAAACCTTTCATACTGTCTTTCTTGTAGCAATCTGATACCACTCTATAAACTAATAGAAATAATCAATCCTTAATTTTAAGGAATTCAGACACGCAGAACAGTAAAGTATTATGAAAAGTTGTGTAGTGTACCTATAGTGTCAAAAACACTTAAGGTTGATGTCAATGGAACTTTTTAACAATGTAAACAAACCGCCATATTGATCATAATAACCTAACTTTTAAGTTTTTAATGACATCTCCAAGATTAACTTATTTATCTTAAGTTTTGTATGTTACAATTATACGACGGTTTCAGTAGTAAATGGATGGTATCGATAGTGGTGTTTGATGAGGTAGTGTGAAAATACAAGGAGAAACAGTGACAAAACATGTGACGCCTTTTGTTTACATTGTTACGAAGTTCCATTGCTGGTGATTTTATACTTAGGTACTTATTACGACTCATATGACATACTATACACTTTAATCCTTTTAAGTAAGATTTCTGGTTCTCAGCTACCCTTGTCATTTTAATGTTACTTCACTTCACCATGTATTTTCACAGCACTTATTACATTGCAGGCTCTGGAAAACCGTGGAGCACCTGATGTAAACCAAGTGGGCTCTGACATCCCAGTAAGAGACTTACCACATTGTAGAAAGCCAGGATGCAAAGGACTGCTGAGGCCTCACATTGTGTGGTTTGGGGAGAGTTTGGAGTCGGCTGTGCTTGAGGAAACAGGTAAATACATTACCTGATTAAATATACAGATGTGTGTGAGTCAAAGTGCTGCCCCCAAGGGGCACCATGGTGGAGGAAGCCAATAGGTCTAGTCCCTATGATTTTCACCAAATAGTGCCACCAAAAGTCAAACTACATACAAGTGTACAATTGGCTCATAGTTAAAATGATTTATAGACTAAATTAATTTTGTATTAAGCAGAGACGTCTGCAAACGAAATTTACAATTGAAAGAAAAATAGAAAAATTCTCCGCGTCGGGCGGGATTTTAACCCACGACCTCTCTGACCGGTGTTCAGAGAGATCGTGGGTTCAAATCCCGCTCGACGCGGAGAATTTTTCCATTTTTCTTTCAATTATAAAATTGATTTATAGACTAGGTTATAAATTGAAAGAGATGTCATATACTAAAGAAAAAGTGACCAAGGTCCCCGGTGAGCAGGGCTGGGATCGAACCAGCGACCTCCTGCTTTCGCGGCAGACGCGACATCTCTTTCAATTTATAATTTATATATAGTAGTGTGACTACTTAAAAAAACACAAAAACATGAATCAAAACATTTATTACATTTAATAAATGATTTGATTCGTGCTTAAAAAAAAAATGTATATAGACTATGTTGTTTTATCACACTGATAATGAGGAACATCAGTATAGATTGGATTTTATTGTGATGCACACACTTATTTCCTTACGTCTGTGTGTGATATTGTGATTGTTACAAACAAATGTATTTCTTCCTTTAAAAAAAATCCAATACAAAAATTACTCAAAACCATGCACCTAATCATATACGAGTATCATATAAGTAGTCTTGCTGGCGTCAATATTTCCGAACTTGTATAACCCGGCAACCTTCAAATCAAGGGTGAACCTTCTGGGCGAGATCACTCCATCATAGGCCACGTCTTTGCCTTTGGCTATTCTCTATTATATTTAAAAGAAGTTACGATGCATGTCTTACAATATTGTCTATTATACAAACATTTTATCATCCATATGTCCATCGAATTGATCGAACTGCGCGGAACTGCGACTGCGATCATGTTAAAGTGAAACACCAATAATAGGCTAGACTAGACGACTGAAAAAATCTATTACAAGTCCGTCTTTTAGATTATAAAAAAATATTGTACACGTATTTTTTCTTTTGTTCGTCAAATCAAAAATGACAAAAATACAGTGCGTTCAAGTTTCGCGTAATGTCACTACTAGGTACAATTTTTACCTAGGAGTGACGTCACAAGCCCCCACCCCGAAACTTTGATGCTCTTTATCTTCGTCAATTTTAGTTAAATTGAAAAAGGAAAAAATACGTGTCTACTAATTTTAGATAATCTAACTGACGGACTAATTAGAATAATAGTTTTTCAACCTAGTCGTCATCCCTATTGTAATAATAATAATGTAACAGAATCAGCGATGGCCGCCTGCGACGTCTGCCTGGTAGTGGGCACGTCGTCCGCGGTGTACCCGGCGGCCACGCTGGCGCCGGCGGCCGCGGCGCGCGGCGCCGCCGTCGCGGAGCTCAACCTGGAGCCGACGCCGGCCACGCCGGACTTCCATTACTATTTCGAGGGGCCGTGTGGGCAAACGCTGCCGGTGGCTTTGGCGGACTAAAGTGGAAGATGTTTTGGTGGTGGGGAAATAGATTTAGGTTAAAATGAAAACACACCGTATTCGAGTGGGTGTGTCGCTAAGGGTTTATTAAATAAATTGGCAGACATGTTTGTAAAATAACTTAGACAACAATCAAGTTGCTAGTCCGCACCAATAAACAGAGGAATCTTGTACTGCTAGGTGGTCCACGCACGCTCCCTATAGCTTAAGTAGAGACAGAACAGCTCAACAAAATAATGCTGTCAAATATGGAGTTCAATTTCTGAACAATAAGATTCAAATTACAGTAACAAGCTTATTTTATTTGTAAATCATATCATTCTTATGTTAATAGTTAATAAGTAAAGAAACTGTTAGTTTAAAATAAAGAAATTGTAAATATGTATAAAATAATTTATTACCAACAATTTTATGAAATAAATATGTACATATTTTTACGAGTTTTTGTGCTTAGCAAAAAATTTCGCCATGCTCCCAACAGTTGGACCAAAACTGCAGTTAGACATCAGGGATTTCTGAAACGGAAATGCCATTTGTTTTTATTAGTTTTTCGTTTATTCATTTTCTTCCTTTTAGGATTTTTACAATACGTATATAAAAATAAAATACAAAACAACATACAAAAAACTCTCAAGGTTCTCGTAATTACACACAGTACAGTACAGTACACAGTACAGTAAGAAGCATACTAGTTTAAAAAAAAACACTTAGACAAGAGACGGCAACACCGCCATAGTCTGAGGCCTCGAATACCTGTCATCGACTAACAGCACTGCGGCATAGTCCCGCGCATGCCGCACCGCGCGCCCGTTACATTGGTTCACTGCCTTCATACGCAGGTTCTCGTAATTACAGTAAGAAGCATACCACTAAAAAACTTACTTGCACAAAGGACGGCAACGCCGCCATAGTCTGCGGCCTCGAATACCTATCATCGACCAACAGCACTGCGGCATAGTCCCGCGCATGCCGCACCGCGCGCCCGATACATTGGTTCACGGCTTTCATACACAAGTTCTCGTAGTAAGCACTCCCGGATCCACTGGTACGGTTGAGGTAGTTCATCTTTTCTTGGAGTTCGGGGGACTTAACGTTCGGATACGGCATGCCGACTACTATGATGCAGCGGCCTAGGTCGTCGCTGAAAAGTAACTTAACGTTAAGGTTTTTCGCGTAATAGACGGAGAACTTGCTACGGAAATAGGTGTGCAATTTATAGAGCCAACGAAACTCCTCGCCTGGGAGCTGTTCAGCAGATCTTAGAATATAAGTACCCACTAGCAAATTTCGATTCGATATAAAGTATCACGACATTTATCGAGCACAATCATAGCTATAGGATAAAATAACTGGATACCCAATCGGCCAAAAAAAATTACGCCGTAAAAGTGCAGCAGTTGCGACTCTTTTTCATATAATCTTGTTGGGAACGTGACGTTTTGTAAGTGCCAACAGCCTATATACTTTTAACAGTGTTGGTAGTTCTGTGTATGAATTTGACACTTAATGCTTACGTCAGTAAGCTCTTTTTCGTACGAAACATTTATGGTTTTGTATCATCATCAATGCAAGTTCGCAAATGTCATTCTGACACATTTTATGACGTTTTTGTTCTGCTTTGTGTCTCTATTTCTTTTAATAAGTCAATGAGCACAGTACTCAATGCTGTCATGTTTTTAAGTATCGAATCAATAAGAAATACACATTTTCTGTGCAAATTGTGATTCCAAGTTGTATGTAAGTCGTTTGAAGACTCGGTCACGGAATACGATTTATAATTTTTAGAACATCCATAATTTCGACGTTATTACTCGAACCGAACTCCTGGCAGCTATCATTGATTGAACTTAGAAATAGGCTAGTTGTTTTGTATTAAAATAATCAAAGCTCTGCTGACTTAACTTATGATCCATTTTTTTTAACATTAAAATGAAAACCCCATAGGCTTTAAAAATACATTGTACAGTCAAGTAAAATATGGTGGTGCTCATCTTACTCAAAAATATGTCCCGTAGCACCTTATGCCGGTGTAATAAGAGCGTAGTACCATATTTATGAGTCGATTATGTCGAACCATATTTTTGCACTTGACTGTACAATAACTTTAATTCCATTCATACCTGAAATTGAGCCCTTCACTAAGTTTACCGCCTACGACACTTAACATCAGCGCGCCATTTCGATTCCCTTCTTTACTTTTTACAGCTGCAGCAAACTTGTTCAAAACCTGCAACAGCACGAAAGTAATTAACCTAACCAACTGAAAACAAACTCTATCGCATATGAATAAGACTTAAAATTACCTGATCGACTTCAGCTGAAGATTTCGGCTCGCGGAAGACTGATTTCTTCTTACAAATTGTTTCGATGACCTTGTTTGCACTTAGGTATTCGTACACCGTTTTTTCGTAGGAGTATGAAGGTAGGAAACAGACTACGCCGCCTGGTACTATGCCACAGACGTTACGTAAGATGCCACTCACTTCTTGCAACTATTAAACAAAGGTTAAATATCAACTATAGTCAGTCAATCTCTATACTCGCTGATCGCCGATCGCCGCTGGTGGGACGAGTACCTACATCAGGTCGGTTGACTGGCGTTAAATACTTAAACATTTCGGAATTATTTTGTATATGAAATCCGGATTTTTTTGTACTTATAGGCCATTTCGGAATTCGGAAAATTCTGGAATTGCAAGCACATTCATTTTCACTGTGCTAAGCCAAAAGGACCAATGACAATTTTTGTGAAAATCATTTTGACGGCTAAGTTGACTTGCAAATTATTTAGTTCTTTACTTCTATTTTCGTAGTAAAAAGTGAGACCATTTTACAATTTCTTCCACAGACATGCTAAAGACCGACTGAGGTATTGGTAAAGCTACAGCCCGCCTAGTGGGTTGAACCGGTATCAGAGCAAAGTTAGCCTACTAGGCGGGTCGTAAAAGTTACGAATGCGAATAAACCTTACCAATTCTTTACTCATCCTATTCTCAAAGGAAAAGTTGAGACTGACGTTTGACGGTCCCTTCGACAGACAGACGCCTAACACATTGTCTGGAGGCACGACATGGCCGCATTTGACCACGTTCACCTCTTTGCCTTCCGTCTTCAGTAGACCTTGGAATTCACTGATTGGTTCCATCGTGCCTCCAGCTAGAATCACCTGGAATTAGTCAAGTAGGTACTTATGTATGTCATGTATGTGTAACAAAAGTTTTGGGATACTAACTTACGAATATGTAAGAATAAACCGTTTTATTAGTCAGATGACTAAAAAACGTGGTTTCCGACTTTTTCACATTTTGTCCCTAGAGAAAACGTATAAGCCCAACAGACGCCCGTACCGAATCGTGACCTTGGTCTGGTAAGATGCAGGTTCGATCGTCTGTTAATGTCTGTTCGCCGTACGGCGTCTGTAGAGGTTACCTACATGTTTTCCTGCACCACAAATGAAAATGCTGAAATTCTTTTTGATTATGAAGGTATAAATTTCAAATTGGTAACATCCACTAAAAACCCATGGAATCATTGCAAACTAAAATTCACTGTAACTGATGTTCGTAATAACTTTAATTACTTCTAATTATTTGAACAGAGGGACTAAATAGTAGCAATTAGGTACTAAATTTTGGTATATCACTTTCATATATTTGTTTAGATACACCCGCCATTCTAACTCTCACTTAGTAATACTGGTCCCGGAGAGCAGCTAGGGACTGGGATATCTTCGCAAACAAGCACATTCGCGGCACGTTCCTCAGATGTGAATTCTGGACGCACCTTAAAAAAACACTTACTGAACGGCACTGTTTGACGACATCCGAGAAATGCTCAGCAGGGTTCAACAGCAAATACTTCAGGAGGCCATTCTCGCCTCGTTGCACTAGGACTCGTCCGTTCTCGCTGCGGTCGCAAAGCCTGTCCAACAAGTCTAGGATTGCATACAGACCGCTGCCGGCTGAAGTCTCTGTAGGGGCCTGCAAAATGCAAAAAAAATGCTCACCATTCCTTATTTTATGTACTAACAGTACATGTAACTTGGAGATCACCCTTTGAGTATTAAACCAGAGGGAGTGGCACTTCACAGGCCTAGCCCTCTGCCGAATGCATGTGACAAACAATCATACTCTTTATATGGACTGACGCTTATTTGATATAGCTATTTGTACGTCACGTACGAATAGCCAATATTACAGCACAAGAACTGCGGAGCGAGACTTGTTTCTTTTTGGTCCATGATGGGCGATGATAAGGGATGCAGTTATGAGTAAGAGGGGCTACCAATACTGCTATCCCGTTCTGCTGTATAGCTACATTATGGCTAGGGTTTCTGCTCGGGATTTCTCGAACTCGAGACAACTCGAGAATTTTGGTTTAATTCGAGACGAGAAAAAATGTCCATGACTCGAGAATTCTCGAGTCATGCGCGGCGGGCACACGCCTTTTCGCGGGCGTACAACTAGACTTAAAGAAAATTATCTTAAGAATAATAAACACAGAACTTTTATTATTTTGTTTTTATAAGTAACACTTCTTCATTACAGTAGGCCCAGTAGGGTAAGTTGGTTCTGTGTTAAAGTCGTGACAAGGGCTTCTAATCAAGATTTTTTGAATTCAAGACAACTAGCTACACTTTTTAGCTACATTTTAGATGAGATAAAAATTACCGGAAGTCAAGAAGTATCAAGTCTTCTGATGGACCGAACGTCAAAGTTAATTTCAGACGTGACACTCGTGGTTCTACATCAAAACCACTTTTCCAGCTGTCTATTTATCAATTTTTCTTACAAAAATTATACTTATTATGGTTGGCACAGCGGATGCATATCGTTTAGTGTGGTAGGGCACAGCACAACGCATGTCGTCTCGCTCAAATCTGGAGCAGAGCCCATCTGGGGAAGTACCTCCACCTTACAGACAACCGCAGTTTAATAACACTAGACCCTACTCATAGTGTTGTGTTTCTGTTGGTGAGTAAGGTCGCCAGAGCTGCAAGAGGATTCGCTGTGTTGATAGCCAAGGACCCACGGAGCAAAGCCCTAGGCCCGTTTGACTGTCAACACAGCGAATCCTCCTTTTTTTTTAAAAGGTCGGCAATACGCATGTAACAGCCCTGGTGTTGCAGGCGTCCATAAGCTACGGTGAACGCATACCATCAGGTGGGCCGTATACTTGTTTGTCACCGTCTTAGTATAAAAAAAAGACTCGGATGAAGTCAGCGGTGACGATGATAATTCTATCAGAAATTGGAATCTACAACTGCAAACAACGTGCAATATCTACAGAATATTATATATTTTTATAACAAATATGATATCTGTTAAGAGTTCAGAAATAGCCCACTGACAAACTGCTTACAAAAGCATGTAGGTACCTAACAGAAGATTCTGTTGATGCTGAAAGAAGCTACACTGAAACTCATTCTGTATTTCTTCCTTTTATATTTTATTTATATTCTGAGACAATCGACGTAACAATCTTCCAGTCATGTACTTAACTTGATCCTCGTGTTAAATCGTAATTATGTACAGGATCCCAAGCTGGTGATACGGGAAAGCTTCCTCACTATTGAAATTAGGAACCTTTTGATTTGAATAGCTACGCGTAAGAACCTAGAGATGTATCGCTTTACCCTAGCGAGAATGAGAGGATTTGCAAACTTTATTCAATGGCTTGTATTAATTCGACGGAAGCAGACTGCGATGTTTTTTGGCTGTGCTGGACATCGGCTATGTCATGTGTAGGTAAGGAATACATGGAATAGGTACTCCGTTTTGTTAGCCCATCGAATGGGATATCACGTTCTGCCCAGTGACAACGTTAGCGGTTAAGACTGGATAAAATGCTTAATTCAAACCTCATCGCCAATTCATAGTTATAAAAAAGTTTTATATAAGGAGAACATATAAAAAGATGTCTTTATAGGTTGGTTTATTTTAAAAGGTTTGCCTTTAAGAGGGTAACAATATTTTAACAATGAATACTTACGGTGGTATCCGAAAAACATTATAATTACTAGCCTCCAAAAAAAGACTCGAGACTCGAGAAGACTCGAGAAATTGGGCTCGAGATTTCTCGAAACTCGAGAATACAAATGGGCCGAGAAATATGATGGCCCATTGTGTGGAGCGGCCATAATGTTTTTGATGGGACCTAGATACGCGACAGCATGTCCAGACAAGTTCAGGGGCGCAGCTGCAGCGTGTAGTAATATTACAGGATAAGCCAAACCACAGACCACCTCAACTAGACAGAGCAGACAAGGCAACTCGCGGTGACCGCATATACCTTTCAAACCCCTTACTAATATAACATGGAAGCGCAACCGCTTATTACAATTGCATCCACGTTTATGATCTGAGGGCCTACCGCGAACCACTTCGTTCATTCGTTCGTCTATTTCCCTCTTTATCGCTCGAATATACGAGAGCAATGGAGAGGGAAATAAAGGAACGAACGAAGTGCTTCGTGGTATGCCCTCTGTTCTCGTGAAAATTAAAACGATTTACAATTGAACCGGGACTACTTTAATATGAAATGTATGGGTGGTAATCGGTTATGCTCATTGAATCGTAGAAATGTATAAGTAAACTGCATAGGTATGTGTGGTGACCTCATTATCTTTGATAGTCTGTGAGCCAAACGAATTACTTCGCCCAATCAAACAAGATAAACATACCTGAATTGCAGGTTTTTCTTCTGCCTTTACTGTCTCTACGACCTCAGTTTTCTTCTTAGACATACTGCTCAAGAAATCTTTAAAAGAACTTTTCTTCTCAACTGTACGTTTGCTTTCCTCTTCTAACGCCTGCTGACTGTATCGCATAGAGAACCCGTGTAGTTTAGGAGCCAATCGTGTTTTTCTACAGAATTCTACCAACGGTCTTAAGTTCATGTGGTCTATTTCAGCCTTTATTACAAAGTCCTCAAGGGTCATTATCGTTGTTTCGGCTTGTTTCTCATTTGTAGATTTTAGATTAACCATAGCTAAAAATTAGAATAAAATAAAAAAGTTTTAATATAGGTAGGTACATTTTAATATTGTCTTCTATTACCCCAATTCATATTCATTGAAATGAAACACGCAGGTGCGTTTCGAGTCCTCTGCAGCACTCGTTATCAATCACAGAGTTGATTGATGATTATATTTTTTTACTTTCTCATCTTCCTTCGAAATTACTCATGGTGGTATGTTTTAAAGAAAGAAACTGACTTGAATGGGACTTTGGTGGTTTTCTTATGGGTTCCCGGAAGAACCTACTAAGCAAATAGGTAAGCGTTTGATGGCCTAGCGGAAAGGCGTGCCACTTTCAATCTGACGGTGGCAGGTCCCCGGATCGTGTCAATGAGTTATTCGGAACTTAAGTGCGAAATGTCATTTGATATTTACCAATCGCCTTTTGGTTAAGAAAACATCGCGAGATCATCTAGTTTACCCTCGGAGTTGGTTAGGAAGATCACATGGCAGTCGTTTTCTTAAAACTAGCGCCTTTGCCAAATCTTGGGTTCATGGAAAGCCACAGAGCATACAAGAAAACTCGCGATCACCGCACTTATGCCGTCCCATACTAATTTGGTATGGAAGTGCGACCGCTTATTTCAGTTTTATGATCTGTGTGCACCCACGTTTATGATCTGTGTGTAAAACAAAATTATTAACAATTATTGTGTTACAGGGGTGAACCTGGAATATTGTAGTATAGAGTGGTGTTATATTCGGTTATGCTCATAGAATCGTAGTACAAGTAAAACTGTGCATATGCGAGGTGACCTCATTCTCTTCATAATGCGGAGTCTGTGTACTTAGTCTGTGGGTAATGCGGCCATGAGGCTCATGAGCCGTGGCAAACGCCGAGAAAACGCTAGACATACTTACCAACAAGCTTCCCCACAACGAAGTTCATCTGATTCAGCGTTAAAAGGTTTCTACTGCTTAACCTGGCTCTATACTTGTCAATGTAAAACTTGAGGAATGTCTTCACAGAGGACAGTTGGCTGTGGGCAGAATGCATAGGTACGAATCGTTAGGTCTCATAGTTAGTAGTAAATCACTTGCCCTGTTACTAATGGTCATCATTAAATTCCATAATTCAATGAAGGTCGTATGTGGGCACATATACGACCCTATAATTACTATTTAAAACGAGATATTTACCATGTACATTTGTTTTCATGAGTTCATAGTAATTATAGTGTAAATGACCATGTTAGCTTAAAATCTCATATACGACCCACACAGAACTGAATCGCTGTTAGGAAAGTCGGTCAAGTTAGGTTAGAATCGTGACTTCATACATATCCGCTGCTAGCAAAGTAGTTAAAAACTATGTTAAGGAAAACAATATTAGCTCGTATGAGTTTAGGACAAATGATAATTATGACAAACAGTACTTATTATTAGATTAGGGAATTCAAAAATAAGGTAGGATTCGGATATAGGTGCGCATTACACGCGGCGAACCCTGGAACATTGAAATGTTACAGCCACTGTTCGAGGGTCTACCACGCGTAATGTGGACCTGGCTTAAGGGCCACTAGCACCATCCAAAGTTAACCCAGTAACCCAGAGTTAGCACGCCCCATTATGAACGAAGAAATCGATGACCGATCGATCTGGGTGGCGCCAGTCCATTGATGAAATCGTCATTCATCTCTCGCTTCTAGTTGAAAATAATATGTAAAGATTATCTAGAGGGCAGCACTAGACGTAAGTCTGAGCTGCGGGATTGGCGAAACGCACCTTAAGCCCTTCACGTAAGAAATGATTGTTAATTGTTATACATACTTGGCGGACACAGGGGCCGAATGTGCGTTTTCCAGGGCAGCGGTAAGGCCGTGTGCTTCGTCAAGTATCAGTACATTATTATGCAGTGTTAGGGATACTCCAGAACGCGCACCGGCGCTTACCATACCTGCATGGCTTACTAACACCACCTGCAATCAAAAAGAGAGGATAGATAGGCAACGCGCATGTGGCACCTAAGAGAATTATGACGAAGCTATAGGTAAATATATATTTCAACTCAAATTACATATGACGAAACTATAAGTAAGTTAAACCAACTGTTTAATATATATGATACTCTGATCTTAATTTTAGGTAGGTAGTAAAAAAAATACAAAAATTGAATTAATTTATATGTGGAAAAAACCAATTTTTGCAAAAATTTTGTGGATTTCAACTGATTTTTGAATCGAGATTTCTCAATAGAAAATTCATTAAAATACATACCCTGTAGTAGTAAAAGGCAGAAATTATGTTGATTTTTGTTAAATCACATCGAAAGTAAGTACAGTCACCTGCAATAGTATATGACGCTGTGAAGGTCGCAAAAATATGTGACACGCTCTTATGACGGTACAAACAAGACTGTGTCACATATTTTTGCGGCCTTCACAGCGTCATATACTATTGCAGGTGACTGTACCTACTAAATTTATGAGCGTTTCTAAATGAATAAGCACTCCTTTAGGAGTTACATTGTACGCTATACTTTAAAGCATATTATATATTATACGAAACCTATAATGAATTGATTCATCAGCCATGCAATATCGCATGAAGTGAAGACCGTATGACGGCATGAAGGTCGTTTGGTCGACGAGAGCCGCGGCTAGACAGACCTGGACATAGAAAAGCATTTCAGCCCAAGCTGAAATGTAGACCTTCACTAATAAGGTCGAAAATAATAATACACTTTCTTACTTCGGCATCTTCAAGCGCCATTCTCGAAGCGTAATACGGACAAGCCTTAAGTGTTTTCCCACATTTAACCAAATCCTCAATATCCATCATTTCGACTAGCATTGTCTCTTTTAGACGCGTTATGTTGCTGTGGTTATAATAAGGACAGGAAGTGCAGGATTTAGTTTTTGTTTTCTTGAGGGCTTTGCCGTTTTCGTCCACTGATGTTGATTTGTTCTTGGATTTTTGCATGTCTAGACATCTGAAAATTTAATTACGTTACGTTAAATTATAATACTGATAAATATTATAGGAGAATCTTACACAAATCAACCTAGTCCCAATCCCAAAGTAAGCACAATAATGCTTGTACTGTGGGTACTAGACGACAATTATACGTAATAAGACTAATAAGATAGATACATATTAATAAATACATAAATAAATAAAACATTATGGATGTTTTTTTTTCTCAGGACAACAAATATTCGTGGTAAACACACAAATAAATGCTCTGCCAGGATTCGAACCCGGTAGTTACTGCTTTGTGGTTCACTACTGACTAGGCTAGGAGGTTGATAATTAATAGCAGAAATATTTGTTATAAGGCGGGTTCACACAGAGCGAGCCGCCTCGCAAGGAAATTGGCGTGCGTAGGAGGTTCGTTTGTGTAGAGTGAGTGTGTGAGACGTGTCTTGCCCGGGTGAAACGTACACGCGGCCGTAGTGCCTCGGGCGAAGCATGTCTACACAGACCAGGCTGCTTTGCGTGGTATTTTGGCCTTTAGAAATGTTATTTGATTATTCAAATGTTTTTATTTATGTACAATCAACCAATTAGAACCCTAGGCCACTCTATAACCATGTCAAAATGACAAGCAGTAACAGATTTCTTACAATCAGTTTTATAGCGTCACTATGACATAGTCCTACAGTGGCCTAGGGTTCCGATTGGTTGACTGTACGTACAGTATTCCTAGTAATAGTCGAAGTTGGTATTGTCACTAATTGTAGTATAATCATTTCAAATTGGGCATGAAGTAATTTGTTAAAATAGTCATCAGTTGATAATTTTCTGCGTTGGTATGTATCTCTATGAGTTTACTTTATGCATATATCAGTCAAAATGTTCTGTGGAGAGATAAAGCATCAAGCATATCTCTCCAGTTTACAGATAATCAGGCCATAAAAAAAAAGATCAACCTTTCATTAATTAAATTAACATTTTTCAGTCTGGTCACCTCACTATTGATACAATAGTGCTGCCTGGAAGCTAAGGTGACCACTCTGGTGTCTTCCCTGAAAACTGTCCTCTTGATTTCACCAATGAACTGGGACAGCTGACTCTGAGTTCTACTGCTAATGTATATCTGAAAACAAAATATCTAAGTATAATAAGTCACCAAATAAGTACTATGGGTGCAAAAAAGCACACTTTGTTCACCAACTGAATAAAATGTGCCAACCATTATTTTGGCTATATTTTTGTTTACATTTTTTTACAACTTTACAACATATTCATATACAAATCACTATTAGTTTTGTTAAAAAACATATATTTTTCCAGGTTTTATTAAGAGTTGGAATTAGGCAACTTCCTTAACTACCTGCCAATCAGCAAAATGACTGTATATAATGCAAAAATCATACCCAGCTCACCTTTGCATCTTGACTTTCATTATCTTCTGTTTCATCCACCTCATCTTCCGATTCACTGTCCTTTTCACACTCCTCTAAAATAAGGTCTATGTCATCTTTGTCCTCTTCATTTTCTTTACTATCCAATAATTCATCTTTATTTTTATTTTTATAATCTGCAGCTTTCTTTACATCATGTTTCTCCCTCTTTCTTACTCTCTGTTTCATTTCATTGAATGAATCTATTTTCTTTTTATGATTTGCTAGTTTTAATTCTAATGCAATTAGATTCCTTTTTATTGTTATTTCCTCAAATTTTTCTTCCAGCCAGTTGTCTGTGGCTAAAAGATATATATACTTATATAAGTATGCAATGCATAAGTAAATCACTTCATAAAAAATCCATCATTAAGTTAAACCTGGAGGGCTAAAAGCATACCTACATGATAATCTGTAAGATTTCTGTAGCCATCAACAAATATAGTGCCCAACCCAAACAAACAAACCCTTTATTTGGGTTTGTTGAGTTCAAACTGCTAAAAATATAAAACTTACATTCTACACTTGAAATTTTTTGTTTCAATTCGGCAATTTCTTTTCCTAGTGATTCCAGGTATTTTTTCAAACTATCTTTCCGCCACTGCAGTGCTCCACAGCAAATACTCAATGATTTACCCTGTATTAATAACAGAAACATAACCTCTATTAACTTTCAACTCAATACATCAACATTATATGATTTAAATAGTACTTACAGTTCCTGTAGGACTCTCAAAGATACCGAGATTGTTACTTTCAATAGTGGAGTACAACTCGCGCATGAATTTATTTTGAATTTCGTATGGTTCGAATGGAAATGGAAATTGGACATTCATGTTAACTGCTTCCCTCTTTATTTGTAATGAATATACGTAAAACTTTTAAAGTTTGCCACTTGTACAATACACAATATAGAACCCGATAATAAATAATTATTAATTATAATTAACTGTTTCGAAAAAAAAACAACAATAATATTATTTCGCGCCTCCGGCAAGGCAAACAATCTCATCAACTGTCAATAGTATAGTATAGTGTCAATCATCTGTCAAAAGTGTCAACTTTACTCAGGGGTACGTTCGAAAGGAAAGAGCTTATTGTAAGTGGTAAAAAGCCATCCCTCATATTAAGAAAGTGTATAACCAAGTCCTTACATTTATACATTTTGCCATAATATTTTTACCTTTATCTCATTGTGGCAGAATCAAATTACAAAATTTAGTCTGTCCCTCGGATTCTGAGGTAAAGTATGTTGCGCACTACTCTTGGGAGTCTTGGGGTTGCGACTGCGTGTTGGTTTGGAGGGTTTATCCGCGTAAGTATATTCGGGCATATTTGCTCGAACAAGCTGAGCACGCAAATAGGCAAACTCGCCGGTCCGTCCTTTTGACGGCATTTGGTCACACATCAAAGGAAGCAAATAAGCAAACCATTGCAAATGCACCGTCTACCTACACAACGCTCGCGTTGGCACCCCAAGTGTGGATGTCGTATTTGTGGTGTTCAGTCTCTAATGTCTATACGAACATTTGAGCGAACCCGCATGGCCATATGTTGTGGCACATACCTAATGTTTGGCAAAGCAAGTCTGACTAGGCAAACTACTTACTTACATCGAAAACTAGACAATTTAGGTACTTAATTAATTTTCGAGAATTCATCAAATATTAAAGTGAATATAAATAAAAAAACTACCTATACAACTGATACATTGAAATGAACCATTTTAGAACGGATTAATCGCGTTTATTAACACCATGACCCTACGTTTCGAGCCCTTTACATCACTCGTTTTCACAGGATTAAGATGATGACTAAGAGAATGCGAATTTTTTGATTGACGGGGAGTATTCGCATTCTCTCAGTCACCATCCCCTGCTGTAAAGGGCTCGAAACGTAGGGTCATGGTGTTAATAAACACGATTAATGCGTTCTAAAATGTTTAATTTCAATAAATAACAATCGCGGTAACAGAAGACAATATTATATACAACTGAATTACATATTACACTTCACTTCACTCACTCACTTCACTTGATGGCTACTTTTCGTCGACTTGTGGCGCGAAATGTGGCCATTTAAATTATGCACTATATGAATCGCAGTCTCTACGCAAGTCATATCATCATATCAAGTGCATGTGCAAAGAGTCTCAAAACTCAAAAGGTGATTTTACTCGAATACCACGTTACAACTAAGAGAACCGCAAACAGAAAGCATATAATTATGTATACTCCTATTTAAATATGTGAAGGCTTGATGAAGGAGATGCAACGCTTAAGACTTTTTGTAAATAAAACAAAACCTTAATCTCTTAAAGGTTTATTCATATCTAATTATATTAAATACGAACAAAATCGTTCATAAATGAATGAATTGGTTTAGACTGATAACATGGGAAAAACAGAAAATAAATCAAATAATTAGCTTATCTGATCCTTTCCACCCAATCAACACCTTACCTTAATTAGACACGAATCACATAGGTAACACATATATGGAACATTGAGATTCTAAGCATTACTGTAGATATGCCTGTACTCCAAAAGCTAGAAAACAAAAACATAAAAACGAAACGTTTCATTTGTGCCTCGTTCACATAGCGGTACAGTCTCTTAAATTTATTATATATCGTATTTATATTATGCATTAGCATAAACTTTCCAGAGATTTAAACCAGAATCAAAATTAACAAAAAATATCATATTTTCAGGACTTGTTCTTCAAAAAGTATCTAAACATAATGATTAAAATGTCACTAAACAGGACACAAGAATGTAAACTGATAAACATCAAACATGGACCTAATAGACACACTGACATCACATTGCTCCTTAGCAAAACTGTGTTTGAATGGGGGCTCATTTGTGGATTTTGTGCAAATTGAACGCTTAATTTGGCGCGAAACCAAATGACGTTTGAAAGTATCCCGATAGACCCACGTTCCACTAGCGCCCTAGGGTTTTCTCCGTTACTTGCCAATTTACGCGCGAAACCCACAAATCCAAAACTCGAGTGCTGAGCGGTCAATCACGATGAATGTACTGCGTGTTTGCACAATCAGGATTTAGGTTCATGAGTGTCATGCTATCAACTGATTATTTTGTGGAAAAATTACACAGCAGCATTGACAAATACTTGATTGAGTATTAAAGTAAACTGTGTCTTTTTGACTTTCTCCTGTATATAATTGGCAATATCTGTAGAGTAATCGCTTCGTTTCTCAGCAATGTAAGACAGCAATGGCAGGAGTATAGCCGTGAATTCGTTCACATATTTTTCGTCAACTAAATTGACAATCCTGACTAATTTTTGAATCACGTTCATAACTTGGTCGTTAGTGAGGGGCTCCTTGAAATATTTGTTCTGAAAAAAAAGAAAAAATCTGTTAAATTTGGTTAGCAATTTGCTGATGATTTTATTTAATAGCCCGGTACCGACTGAAATAACCGACTTGTTAACATTTCATCTCAAAACTTTTTTGCAGGACAAGAATTGCGGAGCGAGACTTGGGTCTTTTTACATGTAATGTTTTTGATGGGATCTCATATTTTTTGTAGGGAGACCTTTTTTTTACACATGCACGCAATATTTATACTGATATCGTAGTGTATTGTACAAACCTGTTTTTTAATTTCCTATGACTTGGTAGGCTATCATCTAGCAGGCCCAGAAGCTCCATATTTTAAACATAAGTTGTTTATAAACAACTTATGTTTTAAAAATGAAGCTTCTAGTCCGATGATCGGTGAGTAAGTATGTGACCAAACTAAGGAACTTTGACGTTTGGTAGTTCATAAAGTACAAGTTGAAATTAAATATTATTTAGAATATCTCTATGTCCTTATGGTGCTAACAATTTAGTCACGGATATTTTTACCGCTGATAGTAATCGGTTCTCGGAGTACATTTAGGTATGAAACATCATAAGTTTTTTTGGAGAAAACTAGGAAACAAATTTGCAACGTTAAAACACCCTGTTAGTGTGATTATTAAATGAGTACTCATGGAACATATTTTAGTACCTACCTCTTTTACCTAACACCTAACTGGCCACTTAACGTCAAATCAAATACTCGATTGTCAACGTCATGCTAAACATCTTGTCAGTTAAATTTGCACATGGTGATTATTTTTAGACGGAATTATAATTATTATTTTTGTTCGGTAAATGAAAACAAAAAAATTATATACAAAGGTTCCTTAATTATAGTTTAAAGTTAATTATCTTAATACAATGTATTATCTGTTAAAATATCCGTGACTAATTTGTTAGCACCTTATATGTATAGCCAACACGTCCCTGAAAATTCAGGGTTCGTGCTTTAACCAGCGCGAAATTACAGGAGGTAGAAAATCGCCAGAACTGCTTCGAGAAAAAGATAGTACGGCCGTACCTTTCTTTTGTTCGACTTGTTGGGGGTACCGGTCTTCCTAATAGGTCCCAAGGTTCCTAATAATTCACCGATTAGGATCGAAAGAGCTTGCGATTCCGAGTAGAAATCACATAAAAAATTCCAAAAAAAAAATTGGGGAGACAACTTTGAAAAAAAAAATGGCCTTACCTTTATAGTAATAATAAAGGTCCTATAGCAATTGAGCAGGCACGCCCACGAAATATCTGTTCTGTTTGACTTCTCCGCAACTGTGACCAGTAGCACAGCATCATGGAGTATCTCTAAGGTCGTATCGTCTCCAAAAACTGACAAGCCATTATACAATTCTGACATCTCTTGGTAGGTAATGGAGCATAACACCTGAAATATAGTACATAGTAAAATTAATCAATTATGCTGTAAGTTCAAGGAGATAATGGTTTAGCAAAGCAAGTGCCGTCCTAAGGCGCATACGAGGGATATGGTGGAGAAAGTCGGCGCCACGAGAGTGGCTTAAATTTTTAAGTTTTACTTAAAATATAATATAAGTAATAATAATATAATCACTCAAGTCTTCAGTGTGTGTCAATAAAATAAAAATATTTTTTACCTCACTATGTCAGAAAGCGCTCATTTATTTAACATTTAACAAGGTTGATCGCGATCTGCATGCCTAGCACAACTCAGCGCGACTGGCTAGAGTCCTAGAGAGTATAAAATGGCCGGGAAGCGTTTGATGTTAATATAGCTCAAGTCATTGGAGATAAACTTTGTCAACAATTTTTTTTTTAAATATTTTTTTCAACAATTCATACTTGTAACAGCATGGAGGTAATTTGATCTATATCCGTCTCCTTCCTGATACGGAGTCCGGTGATGACCTCAATGAAACTGCTGCCAGGAGGGTCCCAGAGCCTCCGGTAGTAGTACATGTTGAGAGGCTGCAAATTCTTCAGTTTGCTCTTTAGCCACTTTAATTCCTTTTCTGAAAAATTAGGAGGAACATCTGTCAGCTGATAAGATTTTGATAGACAAAAATACAAAAAACTATCAGTCTCACAAAAATAGAGTTTCTTTTCCAAGATGATCCAAATGAATATAAACGATTAAATTACAAACCAGGTATCTCAGCTTCATAAGTATTAAAGATCTCTTGCTGTAATTTCAAAGCCAACTCTAATGTTGGCGGCATAGCTGCTTCAAAGGATGTGAATTTCCACCTTACTAGGTCCAGCACTTGAGCCAACATGGCCAACATTGGTGCCCGGAATTCCAGTAACTCATCAATTGTGTATGATGCCATCAATAATTTTATTTGCACATTCATTTCAATAACATTCTTGTTTATCAACCCTTTGTGTAGATTTGGCATTATTATTAACATTAATAATTTATTCCCCGGAATTATATTCTGTTGTTTGAGCTTACTGATAAAATTTACAAAATTACTCTGTTTCACATCTGTGTCTAAAGAATTCTCCAGTATATTATTACAGACTTTTATGATACACGGTTCAGTGTCCCGTCTGTAATAATAATTGCTATATTTATCTAAACTTTCCATAGCTCTTAACATTATATCAGTCTGTTTCCCATTCTCTGCGGCAAGTTTAAATATTTTCATAAAAGTTTGCTTTGGATTTTGAAGGAACACTGTCAAGATATCAGAAGGATCTGCATTGTCAGAAATGGTGAGTTTGTTGAATATCTCTGTCATCATAGTTGTGAAATCACCATTTTCCATTGTATCATGCAGGTTGTCACAAAATAGGTTTGTGATAAATTCATTTTTAACAGCATTGTTGCATTGATGGAATGCTTTTATAGCCAAAACTTTTAAATATTCACTGTTTTCTTGATCATCATTCAACTGGTCAATTATTTTTTCAAATAATGCTTGGCTTTGGTCCTCTTTTAACAGTGCTATGTTTGATTCAAGAAGTAGCAGTAATGTTAAATTTTGGCACAAATCATCTTTATACAGCAGTGCGCTAAGCCAAGAAGGGCTTTCGTCATTATGAGCATTGATTTTCTCTACAATAACCTCCACATCAGTTTCATTAATGATGTCTTTGTGATTTAATGGTTCTCTAGATATCTGCTTTAGCATACCAACAAGTGTGTGTTCAGAAATAATAGGGATACTCTGAAGTATTGTGCGGAGTTTAAAGCAGAGCTCTCCAATGCTTTGCTGCATGCTTTTCCCATTCTCTTCATATTCACTCCAAGCACAGAATATGTCAACACTAACGCTCATGACTTGTGTAGTGCAGTCGTCAAGCAATAAGGTGTGGCATTTATTTAGGCACTGCAATATTGCATCATTTGTGCTATCACAGATTTTGAAGCTCAAATTTTTTGTAGGTACACTTTCAGGATGGTGTGTGGAAAGGTATATCACATCAAACCCTTCAGCTTCAAACTCTTGTTTACTTGTAAAGTGTAGCATGCATTCCTCAATCAGATTAAGCATGATACTCAAGCTTCTTCCTAAGTATTTGTATTGGTCATCTTTGGGCATGTTGAGGACCTTGTCTGCATTGGGAGGGTTTGTGAACTTATTGAGACATAACTGGAAGTTATTTAAGGCATCTGTTAACAATTCTCCATCACTACCATCATGATAGAAGTGCAATCGACATATCAGTCTGTATAGAGCTGCAGAGATGAGTCTGACCCTGTCTAAGTGTTCCACAGGGTTTAAATACTTCATGTTGATAATAATTGCTTCTGCCACTTGCAATGCCAGATGTGGGTTTGAAAATACTATTATTTCATACAGAAATTGCTGCATATGGAGATTGAAAAATATCTCATACAAAAGATATTTGGGCACAGTAGGTATCATCCAAATGACCATCTGCATACCTTCCATTTCAGTCATCTCTTCCAGTATGGGCAGGTCTGCATTTAAAGCAATGTACAATGCTAGTTTTCTATATTCTTCCAATTTGTCTTTGACCACTCCATTCTCTGTGATGTAGTTTTTTTCCTTCAAGAATTTGGACAGCTTCTCAAGGACATATTTGACCTTTTCCTCATTTCCTAAAACATATTATATTTTTTTCCAAATCTTGTATAGAAAATATATAAATCGTTTACATTTCAAACAGTTACCAAGAATGTGCAGTAAGAAATAATTATTACAGTTCGCAAGAGCATAACTGGAAAATTAATGAACTTATTATATTACTTAGAAGGAACTCTTGCAAATATGATAGTAGTCTAACTTAAAAACTGCTGAATATTCGATTGTTATGCTAAATTTAAATTACTACAAAAATATAGTCTTACCTCCTTTTGAAATCAACTTTGAAAAGGAATGAAAATTATCTGCTGACAATATTGCGCCTTGAAAGGCTGACAGGTCTTGAATACGGTCCATTCTTTATATGTAAGTACATATATTAATATAAGCTTAATCTCAGTCTGAAAGAAACAAAATTTTTTTTGTAAAACATGGGATTCCTAATCCTAATAGAAATTAAAATTCTGTAAATTATAGCAAAAATAGTGAGAATTCGTTTTTGGCGACAAACAAAACTATTGATCATTACTGTACTGTAATGTTAATACAGAAGAAATAAACACTTTGAATCTTGAGAAAAATATTATTGTTTTAATCAGTTACCGGCAATCACTGCGTTTTCGTTTTCTTGACAAGACACTTTTAGGTGTAAAATACTTACGTTGATTACTCACAATAAATAGCGCAGAATATTTGAAGCGTTGTGTGGTAATAGAGTTTTTAGAAGCAAATTCTTAACATTTTCTTATTCCGCATGTATTTTCTTCCGCCATCAATCAACTACTGCATGCCTACCACGAACATCGAAAATTGGCATTGACGGGAAAACCTCTTTGTCACACCAATATGCAAGTGCGACAGAGATGGAGATACAAATCCGCAATCGTTCGATTTTTGTGGTATAGGCCCTGGAGGGAGGTACTATGACCCGTCCCGTTGTTTCCGAATTGTAGGCGAATACCATTTGTTACAAAGGTAAAAAGAATCTGTTACGCTGAATTTCAGTACGCACACATAACTTAAATACAAACTTCAGTATGTTTTAAACTAGATTGCTACATTATACTTACTTTATGTATTAAGCAAATACAGAGACATTTATTAATACAAAAAACTAATTCTAATTAAGTAAGTTTTGTCCAATTAGGACCTGTCATATACTTTATAGCGGATATTGCCATATCTATCTTTCAAAACTGTCCCTCGGATCGGACTCATCAGGTAAAATAATCCTAAAGTCGATAAACTAATATACATAGTTACTAATACAAAACTAATGAATTTATAAATAAAAGAAAGAGAGCCAGCTTTTTATTTATAATTATAAGATAGTTTAAATTTTTATTGTTTGTGGATTTTATGTATTTTTAATATTTCTTTTATAAATTAAATAAACATATCTAAATAAAAGAAAAGAAATAGATGTGTTTTGCATTTTTGTATAATGCGTAAACCACATATCCAGTGTTTGTGTTTTGTCTCTCGCTAGCACCGAAACAAAATTTAATTGGTGCGAGTGAGAAGTAAAATGCAAATACCCACAGTGAAGAGTACGCTAATGTTTAAAAAAGATTTAAACACCTCTGTTTATAGGATGTTTTAGGCAGATTTTTAGCTATCCACTTGCAACATTTACTACTGTCTATGTCAAACTCGACTGAAGGACTTGTATCCATGCTCATGAATAAAAAAAAAAAAATACTATGTACTATGTCAAACTGACGTAAATTTTATTTTGTGTGTATGCAATATAAATTAATTAATTTAAATTATTAGGCGACTGTTTGATCTATTAAACTTATGAATATGGCTAATAAGTAAGTTATATTCCTGTTCTTTGATACCCATTCATCTAAAAAGAGTTTAAGTGCAGGCTTCCAACATAAAGTATTATATTATGTTTCAGTGTTAAAATACTCCCTGGAGCCACAGTATGCGAAGACTGCACACTGGAAGGTGACATCACCATCGGCGGAGGCACCGTCATCCATCCAAGAGTCACCATCATTGCTGAAGGCGGCCCTATCATCATAGCTGAATACTGTATCATTGAAGAGTATACCACCATTATACACAAGTAAGATATAGTAAGCCAATTAACCTCGATGATCGATCGTTTCAATCGATGGGTAATTCTTAATAAAATAGTGCTTTGAAATAACAAAGGTAACAAGAAAGGACTGATCAAAAAGTTAACACTGGTCACAAGGAAATTAAAAAAGGTATTTCTTATCTTATTTCTGTTTTATTTTCATATGAAAGCACGGATAAATAGGTCATTATATGTGGTTGTCATACTATCTTCAGTCAACTTAACTCACTATCAGTGTATAAAAATAACCGCTACCCAAAGGTTTTCAGGAAGAGATCGCAAGTGATAAGACTGCCTGTTGTTTGCCTTTATCTTTAATCAAATGTTTTTTACCTAGTAAATGTGCTGAGGTGTGCAGTAAAGAGCTTTCTATCTATCTATCTGATATAAAATATCATGTTATGCTTTGCTTTAGAAAAGTATCTTTTTTAATTTCAGAAAAAGTGAGAATCAAGAGGATCCCCCTAAGCCACTATTTATTGGTGCTCACAATGCCTTTGAGGTTGGCTGCAGGCTGGAGTCATACTGCGGACATGTTGGGGAGAGCAATGTGTTTGAATGCAAGTCCTTTGTGGGAGTGGATGTTAAAGTTGGCAGTGGCTGTGTCATAGGTAATGTGGATTGGAGGTCTTATCCTACACAAATTCTACACCAATTTCTACTTCAAGGCCAAAAACATTTCCTTACTAAATATATTTTTAAAAAGAAATCATGGAGATAACTCATTTCGTAATATTTTAAACATGGATTTTAAAGAAATAATTTGAGTATCATTTAGCATTTTTCTAAAACAAAAAAAAATTAACACTACAATTTAGAGAATTAGCCCCGTAACTGTAGTAAGTAATATAACTCAATTCTTTCAGTAGGCTTGGCTCGTGACTATACTTTATTATTACTATTCTAGTATTATTCTCTTTCTAGCAAAAGTAAATGTTAAAGTGACAGATTTTAAATGTTTATGAAAGATAGGCAATTTGTCTAAAGACTAAAGTATTAGTAGAGAGACTACATAGCCCTATCATTAACTGACAAAAAAAAACAGAAGACGAAGACTCTATGACCCAAAAGCTACGCTAAATTGAATCAAGAGCTAAAGCAATTGCAGTTTATCGTTGTTAAAAAAGGTCATTTCATTCTATTATCATTTTCATCCTTTAGGTGCAGCGTGCCATCTAAGCGCATCACAAACCTTAGCAGACAACACAGTAGTCTGGGGTTCCGAGCACCACATCAGAGAAGCACTAGAGAAGCAGCCATCCCAGTTACTCCAGCTAGACTTTCTAGGCAAAGTGATGCCTAACTACCACAGGCTTAGGAAACCTAATATTCACAAGCGGGCCCCATCGTCCAGGCAATCGCAGGAGACTTCGCCTAAACCTTAATTAAGTAAAAGCAACATGTTGAAATGAAACATCTTACATTTTAAAAGACGCCCAGGTATATTTACTACATCCTGACGTTTCGAGTCGTTGTTGTCATAGATAGAATGTAGATTTAAAATCATTCTACATTGTGGTGCCAAGGCCAAGGGGGCATTTTCACGAGAAGAGATCCAAAAACTTTTTTCTCTAAAACTGGTATATTTAATGTCCTACTCAGAATCACGAGCTCTTTCGAACCTACTAGGAGAAAAAAAAGAATTCAAATTTTTTTCCATTCCATTACCAATTTTCAAACTCTTTATACAGCGGTTACAAAATGGAAAGTACGCAAACCGATTGAAAATTTTACTCGTAGTTTTTTTCTCCTAGATCGAAACAGCTCGTTATTCTGACTAGGAAAAACATTAAATTTACCTACCTTAAATTTTTTTTTTTGATATCATGTCGCGGAAATGCTTAAGTGTGGGACTCAAAACTTCGGGACGTTTTTTTCCTGGGCTTTTTCCGCAAATCGACATCCATTGTGCCTATTTTGCGTGATAGCGAGGTAGCACTACTCTAACCACCCTAGTTCGTCTATGAAACCTATCATCGTTTTAAGGTTGCAAGTTGCCTCCTTTAGTGTGCTGGGAGCTCCTAAGTATTTGCTCCTGTATACTTCTATCTGTTTACATTCTAGGAGAACATGTTTTGTTGTTTCTTCCTTATCCATACATGCTCTGCAGATCGGGCTGTCCGTGATGCCCATTCTGTGTAAGTGTTTGTTTAGTGTGTTGTGTCCTGTTAGTAGTCCTACTATTTTCCGTAGTTGTTCTCGGGGCGTCCTCAGTAGAGTTTTTGTGAGCTTGTAGTTTAGCTCTGGCAGGACTTCCTTGGTTTGTCTACATGTATCAAGACCATCCCAGTATTTGTTGTGTAGTTGTCTGTGATGTTGGTTTAGAAGGTTTTGAATGTATAATAAAGGTAGTGGTACGATGGGTTCTGGTCCGTATGCCGGTGTCTCTGACCCTCTTCTTGCCAGTTCATCCGCTGCATCGTTTCCCCTTGAGCCACTATGTCCTTTTATCCATTGTATAGTTACTTTGTTTCCTTTCTCGCTCATCTTTGTGAGGCCATTATGACATTCGAGTATAAGTTGTGATTTAAGTTTGTCGCTGCGTAGCGCTTGCAGTACCGATTTGCTGTCTGACAGTATAACTTCGGGACGTAGTTAATGTACTCGATTTAATTCGTTTTATTTTAAGATGGATGTGCATGGGTCATTTTCATAAAAAACGTTTTTGGAGGTTTATGACGAATTTGCTAAATATTTATAAAATTATAAAATTAACACACAACCAAGCCTAGATAGGCTATTCACTACCTGGATTTTTACTGCGTTGAATACTTGAATAGCTGTTTCTTTTGTTTGACATGATGAGGAATGAGATGCAAGAGTGAATCGATAATAACTTAGACTATTTAATTAACCGGACTGGCTTCTTACGTAACGTACAAATAGCTATGGCAGATAAACGTCAGACCATACAATGAGTAGGTATGATTGTTTGTCATATGGGCATTTTCAGAAAAAAAGTGCCTACCATTTCCTTTTTATTTGAAAAGATAGGGAGTTTTGGTTTTTTTATAACCAGAATCACGAGTAGGATTCACCTACTATCGACTTAAAAAAAGAAATGGAGTGTCTCCTTATTTTTCGTATAAATTTTTCATACATTTTCTATGCGCCGTTACGAAACCGACACTTTTGTGTTGTTGGAAAATCGAGGACCCATTTTTTTCAATGAAATGAAATGAAAAATGAAATGAAATGGTTTATTTCGGAAATTGATCCATATTATGTTAGTAAATCTTATTCTAATTTAAATAACTATTGTTAGTGGAATGTATAATTGTAATTGGAAGTGACGTGTACAGACATCCAGTGAGCTAAGATGGGGCTGTCCATCCTCCCAGCTATAACCTTCAGGAGTGAGTTGGCGCTGCCCCCCATGCGCTCGCTCAGGGACGCCACCCGCTTGCGCAACACGGCTTGAAACCCGTCAGTTCTCCGTTCCGCGAACATCCCCGTCGCGCTGCAGCGCCAAGGCAGCCCCAACAACCCCATGAAGGCGTTGTTGTACTGGACGCGCAGTGCACTGTAGGCTCTTTTGGTGTAGTCGGTCCACAGGTTGCACGTCACGTTTGACAGTATGATTTAAATAAAGTTATTTTCACCTCAGTAGAACAGCGTGCAAACCTGCGGGACAGCATGTTACACCTTACCGACAGTGCTCTGCGCTCCCTTTCCATGTCAGCATCGTCTCTTAAAGTATCTGTGACCCAGTGACCCAAGTATTTAAATTTTGTAACTGTGGGAAGAGGAGAACCGCTGAGAATTACTGGTGGAATGGGATACGTTTTAGTGCCAGACTTGAACAGTAGTACCTCACTCTTCCTCACATTGTTTTTGAGTCCATGGGCCACAGCATACCTTTCACATATCGAAAGCAACTTTCTAAGGCCGTTGAATAAGGTACACTTTTTTTCTTAAAGATTCCCATATGCATTTGGCAGAGAGGTAGGCCTGTTAATTGCTATACTCCGTCTGGTTAAATACTCAAAGGGATAATAATGATAATCGATAAGAAACCACGGACGAGTTGACGGTACTTATAAGAACACCTAGTGAATAATAAGAACTAAATTACGTTTTACACGCAAGCTATATTTTGTAAGTTATATATTTAATGCTTAAAAGTATTTATAAATAATTACTACCTATACTGTCTTTCAATATAATATCTAGTACCTAATACGTAATTATTACCACATCCTTGCAGTCTCTATTATTAAAGATTCTTTAAAGTAAGTAGATAGAGTAGATGAGTAGGTACCTACTAGCATTTAAGTAGGTAGATTTTTTGTATGAAATTGACCAGCTACTTAACTCCGGGTTAATTGGATAACCTTCGGTTAGTGCAAGTGGCCCTATTTTTCAATTGTAAAAGGATTCTACTTCCAAGCGTTTGCGCTTATGCTGCGGCTCAAGGAGCCTGGACCCCAGGCTTTAGCAAGATTTTGCGTAGGTGTTAGTTTTACGAAAGTGACTTTCATCTGACCTTCTAACCCAGAGGGTAAGCTAGGTATTATTATATTTCATTTAATTTGGTAATATAATAATTTTTTTCCCAAGTTTTAGAACTTCTTCGTAAGGAAATAAGCATTTTCATGTATCTGCACAGTGTACCATGACAATGTCATTTCATGTAAGTAGGTATTAAGAACCCGATATATAAATTTGGCCGATTCAGCTGAACTTTTTGCCATGAGTTTTCATAGTTACTTTACAAAAACATGTTTACATGTTTAAATACAAAAATTGAATAGTATTTTATACAATCGTGATATAATGAAGAGTTTTTCAGTCGAGTACCGTATTTAGGCCACGAAGCTTGCTGAGTGACCTAAGTAAGGTAGGTACGAGATTGAAAAACATAATTATATTACGATTGTATACAATACTTTTTCTACGAGTCATCATCATCATCATCTATGGAGGAACAATTTCATGATTCAATTTCATTGACTTAACAAGGATGTAACACAAAAAGATGGCCGGCAGGCCGGCGCGGTTGGCGCAGGCGTGAGGCGCGCGCTCGGCAAAGTACCAGGCGGCATCGCAAATAAGTATAGAATTTGTATGAAGTTCTATTATAGTTGCCTACAGCGTATCGAAATGAAATATTATAGTTGAGTTGGACTGTCTCATATCGAAAATTATGAGCTTATAGTTTTGTCTATGTACTCGTAATTGGCAGATTAAAGTCGGCGAGTAGAAAAACAGTATTTGTCAGTCTGAACTAAAGACGTTGACATGTATAGAAGACTACTCGTACAGACTAGTGCGGTGATATTACTTCATGATTCGATAATGTTTAGTTGTTGTTTTTCATGATAAAGTCCTTTATTTTCAACATTGTAGTGTATAGTAAATCTGTTTGGTTTAGAAATTTTGAGAGAAATCTAAGTTTGGAAATAAAAAAGCCAAATTGAGAAGAATTCCACCTTTAATTATGAATATCGATATTACTATTTGCAATCCCTAAACTTTTTATTAGTTGTTTACTTAAAATTTGCTCTGGCGTGTGAGTGAGCGTCTTGGCGGACAGGGTCCGGCGGCCAAAAAAATGTACCGGCAGTACCGGCACCGGCACTACCGGCAGTCCAGCTCGAGAGCTCGTTGGTCATGTCGCTCCAAGCTTTGACAATATTTACAAAGGTGAATATTTACGATATTGACAATATTTACTTATGCCTATTTATTGTATTTTCGCGCGTTATTGTGCAAAAGTCGTATCTCGTGCGTATTTGAACATATACCGAAATCAGAGTACGATTGAGCACATACGTCCTTTATGAATTAAGAAATTCACCACATACGAGCACATACCTACGTCCTTTATTAATTTCTTAATTCATAAAGGACGTATGTGCTCAATGCTCAATCGTACTCTGATCGCGGTTTGATAATACAGCTAGGTAGCTTATGCGCACAAAATGTTACTTTGGAATTTATTTTATATCCTGTTATTGACGTAGGGAGGTATACCTACTCGAAATGTATCCCAATATTTTCTATTTAATTGAATACCCTAGATAGTTCAAAAATGCGTATAGGTAAACTACGAACGTTCAAACTTTTCATCCCGCAAAGGTCGACGCCACATAACCCAATAGAAAAACCGACGAGCTGAAGGGGTTTGTTTTCCACTCCTGAATTCGTCAGGCAAGCCCTCGTTCGGATTTCGAAATAGTTTGAGTTCGAATATTCCAGAATCCGTCTAAAAAACTCCACGCTCGAGTCGAGTGGGTAACACAGAAGGTTGAGCTGCACCTCAATTTTTGTTTTAGCACAGATTTTTTTGCCTAATTATTTTCAACAGGTGACGAATTCGTCTCGAGCACCACTAGGCGGCAATCGCGGTAGCTTTAGTTTAGCTGTCGCTTGCAATTAGTGGTTGAATATAACTATAAACTGTGCGAAGGCGTCTGGAGGATTGTGCTCTAGTGTGATTATGGCACTAGAGGATAATGGAGAGCATTTAGCGCCGCAGGTCTGAATAGGTCCGTATTTCGGCTTATCTCTGTCGAGAGTAATTATTATAGACACTACCTACTTGAAGTGTATAGGTATAATACTTGTAGTGTACGGGTCTAGATAGTTTCCGGTGGTAATTGCTTAGGAGGTACCTTAGCTGCTGGTTGCGGTAGGTAAGTACTTAGGTTTAATTTCATGTACCTATTTGCAGATAATGACTAAACAATTAAAACTAACCGCAGTAATCCAATAGACGCTTATAGTCTGACCACCGAACGAACGCAGACCTAGCAGTAGGACAAAAAAACTATATCCACCCCTTTTTTCGTGGTGGTAATATTAGCGTAAGAAAAGAACAGAATGATCTCTCTAACCAACTGTTACTGCGTTCGTTCGGTGGTCCGACTTTAATAATTATTCAGTCAGTAAGAAGCTACCTACCGTCATAATTGGATCTACGACGGCAGCGACGTCCTAGCAACACTATCACTTCCAAGCCAGCGGACAGAAAATGGCAGTTCGCTAAGACTCAGTCTACTGTAACTACATTGCACTGATTTATTTCGTGCTATGAATGTTGCTAATGTTAATTGCCTGTGACTATTGACAAAAAATAAACAAGTGGCTGTTTTGCCAGGTTCGGGTATTGATCAGGCATATGGAAATCTTCGCGCCAACTCGAATTGATCGTCTTTTGTCTTGTGTCGGTACAGACTCACGGGCTGTCCAAACTATAAATATTTTTAACCGTAGGCAACCCTACGGTAATGCGGGGGTGAGGAGGCCGAGAATCAATTGTTTTCTGCGTAGTGTTCAAAACGCTTTGTATTCGCCTTTTCTATGGGAGATAATTATCTGTTCTTACGCATTCATATTTAATCTGTGGTATTATACTTACTTCTTATTTTTTAGCATTAGAAAGACCTTTGCGGAACGATATATAAGGTTTTTTATCGGGCACATTCTGCGGATCGAACAGTGAAAACGAGTTAATAAATATCACGTATTTATTATCATGTTTTATTAATACATACATTGCTCAGTGTTGTGAACAGAGAAGAAGCATAATATTAGTTAATTTATATTCTAAGATGAAAAGATAAGAATTTTAATAAATTGCGTTTACAATTTTTCATGGAAAGGTTGTACCTACATTAAAAAACCTAAAGAGGCAGAGTTCTCACACGGAATGGTCTATTTTTAAACGTCAGTGTCACTATCTTAGAATGCATAATTTAAGCTAGATCCAATATGCAAATATTGTTTAATTTTAGATTGAAAACTTCATAGATAAAATTTAGTAAATATAAAATCGGTACGATATGAGTTACCTACATCATAATTAAAAGAATTACTTAATTAAAACCGCCAAACACACTAAACGAAAACCTTCAATATTGAACTTTTTTCTAAATTGCCGCCTTGCCATCTTGCTTATAAACACTTAAAACATTTTTTATACCCAACTAGTTAGTAATAAATGTGAAAACTATGCGTTCAGCTATCGGTAAATATCAAATGATATGTATGTACATAAGTTCCTAGAAATTCACTGATATCGGCCGAAATCGAAGAAGGAAGGTTTGCGACCACTGCTTCTTTGCTTACCCGTTTGACAGATAATTCTAATCTTAAAAAAAAAACGAAGTATATATTGGGACTGGGACGCACGCGTAAAGCCTTCGCTATGCTCAGGATTCTCGACCGTTGCAAGGTACCTTAATGTGTAATATTATAAGGGTATTATAATGAAAAGACTTCACAAGAAAGAGCGAGAGAAGCAATTTAACAGGTACCTATGTGTATCGAGCAAGTTGGAACATACAGGGTGTTGCCTGTAACAGGAGCAATAAATTAAATCGCACATAGTACTCCTCAAACTTAACAACTTTTAAAAATGATGTACTCTGTAGGTTTTCACTTTTTCCTACAATCTAAATAGTATTTTCAATGTACGGTAACATCAACCTAATGAGGATATCAGCCAATGCAATCTAGGACCTTAGGCGGAACTCCATAAAGTTCAATTTCGCTTAAGTCGCGATCGCGTGGTGTCCCCGATTCAAGACTCAGCATATTCCTTCGTCTCGTCACAGAATAAGAAATAGTACCTACTAAAGTACAGAACCTTCTCTTTCCTGCATTTGACGTTTAGCTTGTCAAGCATGCAAATGTCAAGATGACAGGATAAAATTAACATTATAGTACATTACATACCAAGGCCGTTTAAGTGGGAAATGCCTCGGATTCCATGTAATTGTCGGCCGAGGCGAAGCCGAGGTCGACTAACATGTGATCCGAGGCTTTCCCATTTACCGGCCGAGGTTTGTATACTATTTTTCAGCCCGACGGAGCCGGCAGGCGGCAATTTAGTTTTGCGTAAAGTGGCGCTTACCGGCCGGAGGACTGAAAAGGTTGTTACCATGCTGTCAGGTGCGTATGGTGGTACAACATTTGTATAAAGATAATATACAAGAACAAAATATTATTGAAATTAAACACTTTAGAACGGATCGCGTTTATTAACACCATGACCCTACGTTTTTAATAAATATTATTATTTTTATTATAAAAACACGTTTTTATTGATTATTTATTATGGTATTAATTTGTCTTATGTAGGTATAAATTAATATTCGGTGTTTGAAATATAAATATATCTGAACGCATCCGTGAGGTAATGCGCGTTGTGCGAACCCTGGCAGTTTATGCCACCTATAGGCGGAAGATTTTGTGTCAACGTAAAACGCAAAGTGACATCCTCCTGATCTCGTCCGGTTAAAGTATGGAGTTACAAGCGACAGCGTAAGTCGTGCTACTCAGGCTGGTTTCTGGCAATTCATTTTTAATCTTCACCGCTGTCTAGGTAAATGTAGTACGAGTAAGTAAATAAACTTGCTTCGCTTTATGCAGAATCATTAAGAAGAATTATTTTAATTTATTAGCTTAGAGAGCTTAATAAATCGGCAGTTTGCTGCGTTGTTCCGATAACCGCTATGATGATTTTCATAATTGGACGAAGCTAAGCGAACCCAACCCATTTAAGTCAATTATCGTTATTTAAACTAGAATTGCAACGGATAGTTTTTTTTATTCGCCCAAATTAATTCGCATGCGTGTGCATCTTTGGCTATTGTTTAAAATTTTGTAATTTCTGAGAGTGTTTGAAACATTAAACTATTGATTAATTTGTAATTTGATAGTTATTACCTACAGCGCAGCAGAACCAAAGTAGCCGATATAGCTCTCCGAATCGCTAAACTTAAGTGGCAGTGGCCGATGGCCGTTGGGGCGGAAAGGTTCTCGAGTGGCGACCGCGTACCGGAAGGCGCAGCGTGGGTAGGCCCCCCGCAAGGTGGACTGATGACCTGGTGAAGGTCGCAGGAGTCCGCTGGATGCGGGTGGCGTAGGACCGGTCATTGTGGAAATCTTTGGGGGAGGCCTATGTCCAGCAGTGGACGTCTTTCGGCTGAAATGATGATGATGATGATGAGTTATTACCTACATTTTATCAATAAATATCGTGTGAATTTACTATCCAGTATCCGAATAAAAATCTCTTAAGTCATAATAAATTGAATAAAAAAAAAATAAAAAAACTGACTTTAAATAATTGACCTTTCCGGTAAAACTTAAAGTTTTGAGTTAGTTTCAGTTAATCAGTTTACATACTTCAATAATATCCAAAGATCACCATACTTGTACCTTTGAAAATTGAAAAGCTTTGTTAATGTCTCATTCCATTTCATCATTAGATCTGAAGAAAAATCAAATGAAACTACCTTGGAGGTACCTCACACATTGACACACACAAAATCCTTACACATGTCACAAACAAAATACCTACTAATTACTTTTAAGCAGAAAAGTCTGCGAATGGTACCAAATTTCTCAGAAAAAAAGGAAAATTGTAAAAATGTAATACCGAGGTTATGAATTTTTCCGTTTTTCCTTTTCGTATGTACTTAACTATATTCATGATTATTCCGTATAAAGTTTAGTTCGATAATTCTTTAAAATTCTTTTGTAGAAGGGCATTTTCAGAAAAAAGTGCACCCTTTTAATGAAAATAGGTCCTCAATTTTCCATAAAAAAAATTTTTGTCAGTTTTGTAACGGCCCATACGAAATGTATGAAAAAATGCGTTACAAAGCTGACCAAAAAAAACGGGTCTTTTTCTTTTTTAAAATCAATAGTACTCGTGATTCTGGTTATAAAAAACCCAAAACTTCCTATATTTTCAAAAAAAAATTAAATGGTTCCCTATTTTTGAAATTAGTTTTTGCTAAATTTAAAAATTCTGTACAAGAGCAATGAAATGAATCAGGTAATCTTAGTTTATGTTTACTTTATTTTATACCCCGATTTTTGACTCCGTCGTTGAAATTTACGCGAAATTGGCAATTATTCCACACCGCGGCATCTAGAGACGGAAATCAAATTAAATACAACAAAATAGGCCGCGGGCCGCGTTAGCCTGAGTATCCATCTATCTATTCACGAGTTTCCTATACTTATTTCTTGTCCTTTCTAGTATAAATTGATATAAAGTTTAGTAACAACTATGCAGAATGACAGGTCAGGAGTACGTTGGTAATTGGCGCGCAACACAGAGCTCGTTTCTGAATAGCCATGCTCAAATTGTGCGTAATACCCCGGTGCCACAAAAAGGTGAGTTTCCCCATTATGAATAACTTCTACCGCCTCACCTAATTTAACTTGTAAACATTACAATTTAGGCGCCCATTGCGACTTGATGTTTCCAAAAGTGCCATTTGCTTCTCCGGCGAATTTTTATTTCGTCCGTTTTCGTTTTTTGTTTGCGTATTGTAAGTGTTTGGATTCCAGATTTAGCAGTTTGAAAGTTAACCACTACAACTTCGTTTTTCCAGCGTATACATAAATTTCCGGCGTAGACATACAACGCCAAATCGAACTCTATTTATGAAACTCTGACCTCCACCGGTGAACAGCCGCCAGACGGATCCTATTGTGTGTGTATAATTAATATTATTTAGTAGTTAATATACTTTAGTAGGTATTATATAGCAATAGCAAACTAACGCTTTAGGTCTATTGCTCCTCAAAAACGTTGTTAATTTTCCCGAGCTACGAGTACTTATATTGGTTTTAAAGAATTATTAACTTTTCCATATTAATGTGTAGCAGTTGCTTTACAGTTCATAGTACTTATATTGTATTTGAACCTGTTTTGGTCTCATTCTGTTCTAATAGTTCCTTGTAATGCGGATGTTACTTTCTCAGTCTGACATAATTATACAGGATGTTTTTGCAACCCTTAGCCATTGTGCTAGGTGATTATTTAGGCCATTTTGAACAACTTTTACTATGAGACCAACTCCGAAATCAAAAAACTTACGGTTTTTTCATACATTTCGACAACTTGTCGTTTTTTGTTGTTATGGTGAAAAAAAAACACTTTCACGTTAATTTTAATTTCATTTTCACCAGACTCACTCCCTGCTGTTTTATTATACCCATGGGCTTAATGGATTTTCATAGTACTTTTCCGCCCGACCGGTCCCGCCGCACACACAGCCGCCGCTCACCCCTGTTTACGGTGGACTGTGCTACTACACTACCGCTTCTAATTATGTTTATTTGTCTGCATAGTAAATTTATTTCTTACCTTGCAAATTAGATGAACAACCACTGAATACATGGTCATCCTACATGAAACGACACGTGACGTGCCATCGCTATGGTGGAAAATTTGACCGTTTGACGGATCTTAAGTCAATAACAATGACAAGTTATCACTCATAACGTAAATTATCAATTACCATTAAGTTTTTATTTGTAAAGAAGCTGGTAACTCTTCGATACCCATTAGTAGAGTGACAAGGATTTTAGGATAAAGTTTATCTCAAAATAAAAATTATGATAAAAATAGTATGTTTCCATGTACGACTTCAACGTGATCCCTATCAATTACTGCGTTAGGAAAAATGATATCTGGTCACCGATTACAAATCATCGTGTACCTAAGTATACCTCCTTCCCTAATTTTACACAAGTAGAAAAACCTGGATCTTATTTTAATTTTATAGGTGTTTTTATTATAAAGTATTCGCGTACTAACCGAAAATGAATCGTGGCAATAGACCCGAAGACGCATTGCCTGAAAACATGGCAAACTTCAGAAAATCCCAATAGGCATTTAAACTGTCGAAGGCTCAGCTTTGCGGGAGGGTCCTTCCGCGCGGATGATAGGGCACATCCCTCTGTGGCCGCTCCTTCAGCCCTCGTTATTCCCTTTTGTCCCTTTAGCACCTGCAGGATATGCTCGAGCGTCGGATTGTGGTGTTCGTGTGACGTGTTATACGTGTTACTGTAAAACATTTCTTTCAATTTAGAAAACAATGTACTGTACTTAAAAAAGAGCATGCTGAGAAATGGTCATTATAATCTATGACATCCGTTTTTGACGAATAGGGGAGAGTGGGTAACAGTGGATCACGGGTTACAGTGGATCACGGGTTACAGTGGATTATTCGCTATATCTCTTACGTGTGATGCTTTACGCACAAAAGAAACGCGTTGCTAAGGCTCATCTATACCTGCTGCTGTCACACTCAGTTGGTAATGTACGAAAGTATTTTTTTCGTATTTTATTTTATTTATATGTATGTCCCGAGTATTTCAATTTGGGTCACAGTGGTGAGCGAACTGAAGAGATTGTTCGACAAAAAAAAGAGATCTAATGTAAGTTAAAAATAATAGTGTATTAATAAAAAATTTAAAAATAAAAATATTAATAAATATTATGGGACAATCTTATACAAATCGACCTAGTCCCACGGTAAGCTTAGTAAGGCTTGTGATGTGGGTACTAGACGTGTATAAATACTACAGAGAAAACATCCATAACTCAGGAACAAATATTCCTGATAAACACACAAATAAGTGCCCTGACCAGGATTCGAACCCGGGACCTCCTGGTTCGTAGGCAGGGTCACTACCGACTAGGCTAAGAGGCCGTTTAAACGTGTATAGTATGAAAACTAAAAATTCAAGACTGTTTAGGTTAAAGACCTCAGTGCTTTAAGCTCGGAGGTACCTAATTTTTTTTGTTAATTTAATATTGATTATTGCTACCTAATATTTCGTAAGTTTTTTTACTATGTGATAATAGGCTGTCTCGTAGTACAAACAAATGAGTAATAATGTGGAAATGTTGTGTTTTATTAAACATAACCTCAGATGATCCAAAGTGACCCATCCCCGAGTCATCATTTCCCATTTTTATTTTAGTTGCTATGACTTGTAAGTTTATGCAGTATTTACTAATACTTGCATTTGTTTTTGTAGATTAGGTACATATCTTATGATTATTTATCATAGATGAATTATTTAGGCATAAACTTTGGATTAACGGAGTTACAAAAAAAGTGATCCACTGTTACTCACTCTCCCCTAACTCATATAAAGTGTATGGCATGCATCAAAGTATATAACCGTTTTTCATAAATGGCAGGCATATCATAATAAAATGTAATTTTTGTAACATTTTCTAATCCTTTTTAGTTTTTAGACACCTTGGGAGCTCTAAAAATAGTTCTTCATTATAAATAATAACCCGAGATCACTATTCAACTGCATTTCATTCGACATCATGCCTTTAGTATTAGAAGGCTATATAGACGGTAGCCACCTAATCTTCGATGCAAGCCCATTCTACTCACTTAACATATCAAAAGGCCCGATCTGCGTATAATGTCGGCTCTAGTTCTGACAGACAAAGGTGCCAAATGTACCATTGGGGAGTTCGATTCCGTTTCTCATTTAGATTGATATGTATTAGATGGGTCAAAGACAAAACGATGTTCGGAGTCTTTCCGGTGGACTTTAAAAAAAAATCTAGATGCGTTCATTTTTTCACTCCGAAAAACAGGGTGGCATGTAGATGTAGAAATTAAAAAAAATCTATTGCCAGACTTGAAATGTCGGAATAAGTATACCTAAGTGCATTTTTTTTTACAATAAACTAACCGGCGTTTGACACTAGTAAGTCTAGTCACACCTGATACAGAAGTATTTTTCCTCTTGGCTAAAATAATTTTACATCACATGCTTATCTTACGTATAGCGTACTTTTGCAGAATTCATGAACTACGGCGCGACAGAAAAAAGTAGACAAGTATATTACTTTTTTTTTGCGCCACTGAGCTTTAGAAGTATTGTGCATCTCGTTCAGTTGCATAAGTGCGAGCAATAAGAATAGAATAGAATAGAATAGAATACTCTTTATTGCACACCTCAGTACATGAGATGAGAAAGAAAAAAACATTTACAAGGTACAAACATTTGATTAACACAGAGGCAAACAACAGGCGGTCTTATCGCTAAAAAGCGATTTCTTCCAGACAACCTTTGGGTAGCGGAAACATTAAAAACGTATCCTTGAAGAGTAGGCGTTGCAAAAAAAAAGGATGAAATGCACTTAACAATCACACAAATCAAGCAAAACAATAAACATACACATATAAGAATAGTATAAATAGACACTTACGTTACGTTTACTTTTTCAAAAACGATTGTTTATGACGTTTAGACGTTTGTTTTAGTTCGTGCTTGTTTAGTGTTTTTCTTAATTATGTTTTTGTGTTAAATATTATTGTAAGTTGTTTGTTGCTGATGACCCTTGAAGCCAAAGCACTAATAAATAAATAAAAAATACTTGACAAGAAAACTAGTGCATAGTGTTGCCACCGTGGTTTTCATTTAGTTTCACTTTATTTATTTTCTATCTTTTTCTGTTGCGCTATAAAACGATTAGAATAATATTTCTACGACATAAAGTCTCAATATCAAAACTCTAAGCCACCAAAGGCTCGACATTGTATAACGCTGCAAAATCTACTTTGCCCCAATTATCGCCCGCAACGTCTCTTTCGAGGGCTAATTAATTTAACAAAGCCGGTCAAAGGTCGCGTTTCATTCCGACCTAAATTTCATATCTGCAGGTAACTTTCAGTCATTTAACAACAGTGTTTGTATTATTTGATGAAAAATAATTCTGTAAGAACCCATTGGCAGTTTCTGCAAAATATCCAAGAAAGTTGGCTGAGTCTACTGGTCTCTGTTGGCAAATATTTTATAATAAACACATCTATGAAAAATATGAACATGATATAGATCTAGGTTTTGAAGTAAAAGATGTTCAGTATGACCTACAGTCCACAGACGTAGATATGACCGATTTAGGCGGCCAAAAGTCGATTTTGCAAAAATCAACATATTAATAAAAAAATACCACGTGGAGGTAGTCTATAGACCCAGGCATATTATATGACCCTCCCCACTCCTTATCATCAAACCTGAACCGCATAACAGGCAGTCGAACTCTGACTATCGCTGAGCGCGCAAGTTTCTGTTCTCGACGCTCGACGCTCCAAAATATTGCAAGTTTTCCCAAGTGTTTAATTGGTTTTTCTGACGTTTTCATAAAGTTTTTTTGATGGATTCCAGTTATTCAGGTAAGAATTCATATATCTCAATAATTTTATATTACATTTTTGACATTTATCATATATTTTGAGCTCGTTAAATATGACCCTTCACAAAATGTTGTTTTTTCATAGATTTTGATTTTCAATGGTATTTTTGTTATACTTCAGGGTGCGTCCCTGTCTTGTATTGTATATGCCTGAACAGATTACTTAGTTGTATTTATGGTGTCTCAGAAATTAGCCGCCACTAGCCGCCCCTATGTGGTCTTAGAGGCTTTCAAAAATAACCTATGAAAAAAAAATATTTTCGCACATTTAAACAAAAAATTGTTAATTTAGTTTTATCTTTTTACAGGTGAACCCTTTTCTTCGGGGAGAAAAGTATTTGCTCGAAAATATATTTTTGAGCAAATACAAGAGCAAAATTTGCCAAGTTTAAGTGAAAAGTGCGATTATTATGAAAATTATCTTGTGCTTACCTACGGAACATCGGAAGAGCTCAAAAAATATATAAAAAATGAATCTAATGTGAAAACACAAATAAAACAAAGGTGGTTGAAAGCAAACAAAACAATAGATAAGTTTTTTAAAATTGAATGAGTCTTGGTTGGAAGGAACTTTTGAGATTCCAGTGGCATCCTCTAACACGTCAGGACTAAAAGAAAGAACGCTAACTTTGGCAACACCAATGACGGTAACACCAGTAGGAGATTTTTTGATAATCCGGAATTGGCGGCTGATATCACAAAAGTCAGCTACGACTTGATTTTTAGGCTGAAAGTTATTTTAGAGGTAATATCTAGTGGTCATAGAATAAATATTGCTAAATTCGACGAATACGCTTATGATACAGCAACATTATATAAGAATTTGTATGGGGAATGGCATCCTATGACTCCAACCATCCATAAAATTTTGATCCATGGGGGACGCCTAATAGAAAACGCTCTATTACCCATTGGCCAGTTGTCTGAAGAAGCAGCAGAAGCCCGAAATAAACATTTTAGGGCATATCGACAAAATTTTGCAAGGAAATTTTCAAGAGAACAATGTAATTTTGACGTCTTTACTAAAGTTTTACTAACATCCGATCCACTCATCAGTAGTATGAGACCAAAAAAGCAATCGCCTTGCAACAAAGCCTTTCTTCCTGAGATAATCGAGCTTTTGTTGCCTGCCGAACCATATATACCAGAACATGAAAGTGAAGTGAGTGATGTATAAAGTGAAAGTGAAGTGATATTTATTGTAGTGTAGATTTGTGTGTATTTTAATTTTGTATTAAATAAATTAAAAATATTTTTTTCCATAATTTTTGATATATATATTTTTTTGTTTTTAATTGACAGAATACAGTTGATTTTAGTATAAAACAACGTTTTTACATTTTTTATCCCATTTTGTACCGAATTATACCCTTAAATAATTTTGGCCGCCTAAATCGTTCATCTGTGCAGTCAGTGTCAAAGTAAGTAAGACCTTATTATTATTAATGTACATTATCACCCCGCATAATGTGAGTAACAACGGTTGCAAAACAGCCTGTATAATGATGTCAGTTTGTGAGGAACAGCCGCACTACAAGGACCTTTTGTGATAAATAATGTCGAAACCTAAATATGAAAGAGATCAATGAATAGGTTATTTTTCCTAATACATAAGTACTATGCATTGTAAAGTAGCTACATTAATAGTTTTGGGAACAAGTAAAATAATTCATTAAAACCAGTGCAATGAGATAAAGGTAAAACAAACGAAGGTTAAGATTTCGTAGTATAAAAGTTTTAAATACATACATTTGTAGTTTAAACTAAGCTCCTAGGGAAAAATACTTACTTCCCAAGTAAAAAAAGCCAACGTTGTTTGTAGTGAGAAAACCACCTCTAATTTTCGCAGCAGAAAGCGCAAAATTTATTTGTATGAAGCAAGAGAGAATTAAAGACGCAGTCACACCAGCGGCGCTTGGATTAACCTAACTCGATTATATGGGTGCATTTAGTTTCAGTCGTAATGTCAGCGAAATGGCTAAGTGTAAGCTTCTGGGCGCGTGAATGCACACATTAAACTTGTAATATGTTTAGACTGGTCCTTATTTCAAAATAAAAACTTTTGGCGGGCCCCTCCTCGGTGTATTATTAATTTCTAGTACTTGCCTGCGACTTGGCTTGCGTAGAAAAACTATACAATGCCGTTTCCCAGGAATATTCCCAGGTTTCCTAGGAGAAGTATCGTTAAAATAAAAATCTTAATCCCTTCATCGGTTTTAAGGTTTTAGCGGGAAGAAGTGACAGATAAATAGTTAAATTTGCATTTATAATATTAGTATAAGTAGTATTAACAAAAACTAGGCAGATATTCTATAAGAATTCTGAATTAAGTCGCTATCATGGAAAACTAGGTAGGTATTTCCTTCTAGATTAATGCCTCAAATGCTTCTATAAGTAGGAACTTTAGGGAAAAAAAAACACTCACGAATCGAGAACCTCCTCTTTTTTAGGGGTCCGTAGTCAACTAGGAACCCTTATAGTTTCGCCAAGTCTGTCTGTCTGTCCGTCCGTCCGCGGTTACTACTACTACTACTAGAAAGCTGTAATTTTGTACGACTATGTACATCGATCACGCCCTCAAAGTGGTAAAATAAAAAGTGGTTAAGTATAATTTTTTTTAGGGTATCTAAACCTATCCTAAAGTATCATCGAATTGTTAAACATTGAGAGAAGATTTATCACATATTTTAATTTATAAAATGCCCGATAAAAGAGGGGGCAAAAACTAAGTTTAGTAACTGGGTCATGTGGGGTATCATTTGAAAGGACACACAAAAGTGAGAAAAATTGGTTTCCGTGATAAAAAAATATCAAGGAAAAACAAACTGGCATACTACCTCCATGCCGTACAAACGAGTGACGCAATCTGTCGATACATGTGGCGGACGTCAAATTTCTACTTCTAGGTGAGGTTGCATCATAATGTTTGTACACTTTGTACGGAACGCTCGATGCGCGAGTCCAACTCGCACTTGGCCGGAGTCTCACCCGAGCTCGAGGCTAAGTTTTTCCACTTTTCCTTTTCTTTCTAAGAAATTCAGTTATTTTCTGATGTAAGTTTGATATATTTTTACCACAATTTCGTGATTCTCGCGTGTAAGTGAAGCCCTTACCTTATTTTTTTTGTATCGTGCGTGAATCGAGCCCGCCTAATGAGGCGCGTTACGCAACATTCATTCCTCGCATCGGAACCCGAGGTCGTTAGTCAGCACTGGGTACAGTCAGCGGCTAAAGTTGCTGTATGAATTTTGTTTACAATGGTCTGCACGCGCTCTTATTTAGTTAACAATAAAGTCGAGCGCCGCCGGTCACTTGAAGCTTAAGCTGATTAAGTACCTATAGTAGTTTATGCGACTGTACATAATAAAGGGCATTACAACACGAGTGTTTTGATGCCTTATTATGTATAGTTGCATACACTACTTTATCTTTACACATATCATAAGTGCTCTAAGATGGGTTCAGAAACCGCAGGATAATTACCTGAATTGTTACTAGTACTGCTACTAAAATATTTTTAATTGACGTTCATAAGTGCATTTTGCACATTGCATTTGCGCATTTGCGCTCGGACAAGTTTTGCAGTTGGGTAAAGACAATTTCGAGAAAGAAGCAGACAGAAGGATACGTCTGGGCTGGGCAGCGTTTGGGAAATTACGTCGAGTGCTTATGTCGCCAATTCCGCAATGCCTGAAGTCGAAAGTTTTCGACCAATGCGTCCTGCCTGTTATGACATACGGTTCCGAAACGTGGCCACTAACGGTAGGACTAGTCCACAAATTTAAAGTCGCTCAGCGAGCTATGGAGAGGGCTATGCTCGGGGTTTCTCTGAAGGATCGCATTCGCAATGAGGTGATTCGGCAGAGAACGGAAGTCACCGACATAGCTCACCGGATCAGCATACTGAAGTGGCAGTGGGCTGGCCATATTGCTCGTAGAACCGATAACCGCTGGGGAAAACGGGTTCTCGAGTGGAGACCGCGGCTCGGCAAACGCAGTGTGGGACGTCCAGCGACAAGGTGGAGTGACGATATTTCTAGGGTAGCAGGTCGCGGCTGGATGCGGGAGGCCCAAGATCGAGCTCAGTGGCGTGTAAGAGGAGAGACCTACGTCCAGCAGTGGACTAACTTAGGTTGATGATGATGATGATGATGATGATTTGCGCATTGAAATTTGGGCACATTAAAAATTGAAAAATAAAGATATTGTGATTAAATTGCAAAGGTTCAAACTCACGTATTTTTATCACAATAGGCGTGACAACTACTAAAATTTTATTAATAAGTATGAGAAAAACTTTACAACACATATTATTCGAACTTTACAACAGAAATGGGAAGTGTCCAGCTGACAGGTGTGTCCAACTATAATCAATAGCAGCTTGTGAATCAACGACAACATAGTCAATAGCCGTGGCTGCACTTAGTTCTTAGACACGCCAACATCGAAACTAGCGTCAGCGGAGTTGGAGCAACTTTTAATAGCGTTCCGTCCTACGACACACAGTGTCTGTCCAACTTATTACACGTACAACACAAACACTTACCTACCGTGAAATTAATAGGGCTTGAGAGTCACGTAACTTACTTCAAGTTGCTAGTTCGGAAGGTGTATTGAGTACCTTTCAATACGTACAGTCACCTGCAATAGTATATGACGCTGTGAAGGCCGCAAAAATATGTGACACGCTCTTATGGCGGTACAAACAAGACTGTGTCACATATTTTTGCGGCCTTCACAGCGTCACATATTTTTGCGGCCTTCACAGCGTCATATACTATTGCAGGTGACTGTACCTATACATACTAAGATACTCGTACATATCTATTTAGACTTTGCTTGATACTCGTAGGAGAATGAAAGCAAAACACTTAACACAAATTGTCATTAGGTATGACAATTTGTGCAATGAAAATGTATGTTGAAAAGCGATTTATCAATTGTCTTTGACCCATTATCTATGTGTTTTTTATGCAGTTCAAGATTTGATATTGTCCATAGATAAAATGTGATATCTGAAAAGTATCTACAAAGAAACAGTTGTGTGTGTATAGTAAATGAGATCAAATGACCGCTTTCATAATTGACAGATCATCCCGTCCCGCTCTGTCCCGTACCGGTCTAATGTAAGCCATCCTTAACTCTGTGTACTAAGAGTACGGTCGGCTTCATAAATATATATGCATCTGTATTCAATATTGACCCTTCTTCCATTATAAGTTCCAAAGTATATACATATTTACAGACATGACTGCACGAGGGCGAACAGAGACGATGCCGAAGCGATGCGGTGCGGCGCGCCGCTTACCTAGGACACTCCGATAGGTATCAACATCAACGGCTTGTTTCTTGACATTTCTGACATTCAATTTGAAGGTGAAGCTGCATAATAATATCACGCGGTGTCGCGGTCAAAGGTCACCGCACCGCACCGCACAGCGTCGCCACGGCGTTCGCTCCCCCACGTAGTAGGTACACCACCTAAGTAAAACATAACTTTTTCATATAATACCTACGTAAAACAGTATATAAATAATAACAGATTCCACATAATGTTTGACTGTTGAACCTGAAATGCTAACAACCTCGATGATATTAGCATTCTTGAAAGAAAAATAATGTACTTTGCATTCTAAAATAACTAAATAAACAGAAACTTGCTTGGCTTGCCTGTTCAAGTGCATATTTGCATAGGAAAATATAAAGATACACATTTGTTAGAGGACTTTGAATTGTGACTCTCAAGTTAAATCGATGTCTATGATTATTTATCTTTTGATACGGGTGGGACCTTGCCACTACAGCAGTCTTTGAACGATTGAGTCTTATACGTAAGTGGTTCTATTAAAAGGAAATCGAACCTGTTTTGAAAAGACGTGTCACAGAATACTATGGGGGCAAATAAGTGTTGTTGTTTGGGCGATGTCGATGTGCCTATGCATGAAATCCTAAATCAAAGAATAAAGAAACATTATGTACGTGGGTGACGGAGTGAAGCTCTGAACACATACAATCGAAAAGATAAGACCAAAATAAGCCCAGTCATTGCTAATTTGATTAACTTATCCGTTAAACATCGTATATTCCCTAGTAAACTAAAAGAAGCTATTGTTCGTCCCATTTATAAGAAAGGAGACCGTAAATCTTTTTCTAACTATAGACCTATTGCTATATTATCCAGTATAGACAAAATTATTGAAAAATGTATAATTAACCAGCTAAATGTCTACCTGAGTAAAAATAGTATTTTAGACCCTTGTCAACATGGTTTCCAAAAAGGGAAAAGTACCGCAACCTTAATATCTAAGTTCACGGACGAAATCAATACCTATCTCAATGACAAAAAAACTGTTGTGGCCGTATTTTTTGATTTCAAGAAGGCGTTCGATACTTTGGAATCGAACACCTTATTGAAAGCCATGAATGAGTGTGGAGTGGGCGAACCGTTGAACTCGTGGTTCCGCGATCTCACTTCACGCTCATTCAAGGTCAGGGTTGGGAACACCTATAGTTGTGAGTGTCCGGTGGAGTGCGGAGTGCCGCAGGGTTCGGGCTGTGGTCCGGTCTGCTACCTCATGCATGTTAACAGCTTGTGCAGTGTGCTGCAGCATTGCTCAGCGCACATGTTCGCCGACGACCTCTGCGCTCTGCGCGCTGGCACCGACCTTGAGGACACCTTCCGTCTTGTCCAAGATGACATTAACTCTGTAGTCAAGTGGTCTCATGACAATGGGATAGTTCTTAACACCAACAAGACTAAATTTCTAATAATTCAATCCCCATATTTACCATCAAAAAATATCCCTTCACAATTATATGCCCACACTTTCTCTTGCTTTCACCAAAATATGTCTTGCTGTCCATGTGAATCAATAGAACAAGTTAAATGCGTTACTTACCTTGGAATCAAAGTTGATGAACACTTGTCCTGGTCATATCATGTTAATTTTATTTATGAAAAATTAAGAGTTTTATTAGGTAAATTCTTTCACTTAAGATACCGAGTTCCTATCACGCACACTAAGATGTTTATATATGTCGCTAGTCGATTCCATACTGAGTTATGCTCTAGACAGCTATGGTCTCACAACTAAATCCAATATCGACAAACTAGAAAATATGCAGATCAGATTTTTGAAATTATTGGTTGACAATAAAACCAAGCTCAAATGTAAAGGTAACTACAGACTTCTTTTTAATATTTGTAAAATCTTACCGGTTAGTTTAAAACATAAATATTTACTTGCAATAAATAACCATAGCCGTCCAGAGCTTAATTCAACAAATCCCTTGCTGGCACCTGTTAGCCACGCTTATAACACAAAGTCTGTGACACAAGGCAAACTATTCGTTCCTAGGATTAACAACTACTACGGTGATAGAACCCTAAAGAAACGCCTACCGTACCTATTGAACAGTTTGCCTGAAGATATCCGTTCAGAAAATAATCTAAACAAATACAAAAGACTTTTAAAAAAACACTACAATAATAAATAAATAAACAATTTATAACATAGAATATACATATATTTAAATATGTAATGTAAACTCCTGATTCCACAGACAAACTCAGTTTTCTTGAGTTTTGTGGGACTATGTTTAGTTTTAAGATGTATCCCTGTACTTAATAATTAAATAAATAATAATAAAAATAAAACGAGATCAATTTTTTGCCGCTATAAACCCCATATGGGTACTAATTTTATGCTAATTTCGAGATTAAGTAGCGTAATATAGCAAAGTATCATATCTATGCTTAATCTTAAAAAAATACACATAAAAAAGAAACACCGCCTTTAGTCGCAAGTCTATTGGGTACTAAATCAGAATTAAAACTTCCTGAACCCTCAACTAGTTTCCTACCGCTGCCTACTCTCAATGATCACTTCAGCCTTCACTTGTTTCCCAAATGTGTTACAACGCGAACAACCGCTTGTATAGTGCAAATCTAAAACAGAATTGGAAAATGGAATGTTTGTTTTCGGGTTGGATCCCGGCCGCATGCAATCGCGGGTCGCGAGCAGATTCAATTTTCTCGCACCGATAACAGGAACAATAACCGGTGCCGTTGGAGAATTACGGACAAGGAATTGTGGAATCTTCAAAATATCTAAAAATGTTGTAGGTACAACTTTCTGATGGAATTGTTGATATAGTAGTCATGTATACAGACACTTTCACATACACAGATAGACACATACAGACAGTAACAGGTAGATAGGGGACAATTTAATAGTACATTATTGTAGACGCCGGGAAAGTAGGGCTTGCAGGGTGACTATTCACCCTGCAAGTCCTATTTTCCCGGCGGGGTATGGAATACTAGAGTAGGGATAGTATACGAAGCCGGCAAGCCCTTGTCACGGCAAGACATGAATAGTGTTCTTCTCAAACGTGCAAAAATACCGTAGATTTATTTCTAGAGATACTGAGAGTTAGTTTGACGAAACAATATATCTAACATGACTATTGATATTTAGTTTGTTGTAATTCCAACACGGATTTAGTAGAAAACAGATAATCCATAAATATTTCATGATATATAACTATTGCGCAATGTAAAACGTACGAAAACACGAACAGCACTTGTTATTCTGTGACAATGAAAATTATAACCTCTTTACAAATTATATTAATACCTATTTATCCCTGGATACGTAGGCAGACAAACCTCTCTTTTACAAGAAAACAATTTTGGTCTAAACTGACTTAGAGACAATTCAATTCTGCTTTCGGATTTAAATTCTGGTGGTGCTGGTGCGCAATTAATATACATTTATTCGTCAAAACTCGACAGTAAAAATGACATACATAGTTATTGTAATTAAAAACGAGCATTGAAACTAATACAATAAGAAAACGGAATCAAACTTATTCAAGTTTATCTCTGCTATTCACGGCGCAGTTGGAGTAGACACTTTTATAGCTAATGTTTAAATTAAATTAAATGTATATTTGTGTTAGTTACAATTTAAAATTATTTAAATATGTGTTTAAATATGTGTTACTTGTTAAGTTCATGTTGATGTAGATTTTATGTTAATAAAGCTGCAATATACAATTTATTGTTTTTTTTTATAGGCAATGTGTTGCCACAATGTCATAATGGCTAAAATCCATGATGCTGTGTCGCAAATCTATGTGGAATGAAAGGTAAAAAAAAACATTACTTCCTGGCCTAAGCCTTCAATTTTGTATGAAATTCCTTTATAGTTCTCACGAGTTGCTCCGCCGGCAACGACATTTCATTACCTTAAAGTTTTAGAAATAGTAGATTACGTACCGAGGCCAGTAAAGTAAGAAATGTAATTGTCGTCCGAAGCGACGCTGAGGTTGACAGATGAAGCGAAGCTGAGGTTGACAGATATGTGATATGAGGCTTTCTTATTTAGGCTAACTGGGTATGTACACTATTTTTCTGCTCGTTGCAGTTGGCAATCGACGAATATGTTTAGCGTAGCGGCCTGCAATGGGCTGTTTGCTGGCCGGAGGGCAGAACAATAAGATTAAGTGCTTTGGGTTGTTATATCTGGTCTTATTTTGAAATCGGAAGTCAGAAACCTAGACAGTTAACAGTGAGTTTAACAGTAACATTCTGTTTCTACATTTCGCCATGTCCGTTTGTCCATCTGTGACATAGCCCAGTGATCAAAAGTACATTCGACTCCAAGGATATGTTTACAGTTTTGGATTTGCATCTTATTAAAAAGGAATAAGGTAAAAGTGTACCTAAATATATTTTTGACTTCAACTTTAGGTACAGTCGGTGCAGTCATATAAGTATTGTAACAATCCCACTTCCACTCTCCTAAACTACCCTATTCTACCTACTAAGTAAAATCTAGACTTGTCTAAAATACTAAATTATGATCTAAAAGTCTAGAAGGTCTAAAATATTATCTATAAATGCTAATTAATAATGACGTTATTAATCTAAATAAATATGGCAAATAAAAGAGAAATAAAACAAATAAATAAGCTAATATCTTGAATTGGATCGTTGATTTGGCCAAATGATCGCTAGTGTACGTAGAACCCATGTTGTAACCGCTAATAGTAACCGAAATCCTTTTCGCATAGAAGAATGGAGTCATGTACCGAATAATCCTATAAACCTTTAAAATAAATAAATAAAAACCTATTGTTATGTTATGTCAAGTAGAATCCTATGTATGTCTAGTCAGTTAGTCCTTTGTCAGGGAAATTCTAATAAGAAATGTCACCTTTTAATTGAATAATGAAATTTATTAATTTTAGTGATTAAAATGTTTTATTTTATGGGGTTGAGACGACGCCCCTCCTCCGCGCCAGTCCGTATTCATCAGACCACTTGCTGGACAGAATTCCGCCCCATGCCTGCATATGGTGTTTCCTTATATGTTCTGAAGGAACTTTTTAAGAGGACAGCAAAGGGACCGTTAACATAGCCAAATACTGGTAGTAACAGCAGTATTAGATCCACTCTGGTTCTCTACTTTCTGTAATTTTGTAACAGATTTAGGTATTTGTAGTAATCAATGAAATTATTTCATCCAAACCCAAAGTTGTAGTCATTTCGGATCACCTTTTGGACCAAAAATAAACTACGATCATGCTTTTCGATCAAGGTAAGATAAAAATATTCACTGATATTTATTTTTAATCAGTATTTTAAATAATACAACCTTGTATTTTTAAGGTCGTGTAAAAATTACAGATCCGTAGATAGCAGAATAAAATCAAAATACTGACTGCTAAGAGAAGCAGGATCTTTTCTTTATAAAATAAAATAAAGGACTCTAAATTTAATATAATTTTGTGAGTTATATCATTATTGAATTGTTCCCACAATGTTTTATTCTACCAGTAGTGCAGAAAAGGACCAAAATATATAAGGTCATTGCAAACAAGTTCTGTTTGTCAATTACGTCATACATAAATATATGTAAGATAGCCCTAACCATCCCTAACCCCAACTTTATAACAATTTATAATATACTAGAACCCATGAACCCAATATCCAATTTATTACTGAAAACAAACAGCCGTCAACGTAATTAGGGACATGTAAGCAAATAAGAATATTGTATGGCTGTAAAATAATGAAATTTAATGTAATAAAATGTAAACCTAATAATCCTATTCACGTATTTGAAAACTAGCCCTAGCAGCTATTACCTACCAACCAACTATTCTACCGAGATATTTGCAAACTAGAGACCCGGGTCTCACATTTAAATTATTCGCGTTCTTTCTCTATGTGAGAAAGCCTAAGCTAAAGCTACCCTAAGACAGATGAGGAGACTCTGATTAGACCCTAACACCCTATTTCCTCGTGTGCTTGTTAGCTCTCCCACACTAGGGATTGGGACAGCAGGTGAGCTAACGGTGTAATATAATATATAAATATATAAGTGGACAGCAACACTGGCAAATTTAAGAAGTCTAAGAAGACAACCCAAATCGTCTAATGCCGCAGGGAGATTGCCCGTCCTTATAAACCCGGGAACTGCCTGACCTCCATATCAGGTAACTACAATACACAAAAACTAATTCATCTTTTAGAGTATCTATGCTGTAGTCTGGCACTGTTACGTTACCCGCATAAACCACTAAAAGACTAGCTCGACTCTAGCTAGATCAGACAAGTTCTCACTACCGCAAAAAACTCTACTAGTTCACTAAGTAATAAAATAAACCCACAAACAAACTTTCTATTGTTAAAACTGTACTGTATACCCCTTATCAGTTTAGTGCTTTAAAACCAGTACCATATCAGCATACTTTAAACACTAACATAGTTCAGGTCCGAAAACAACAAACATTTAAATTAATCAAAACACTAAAATTACACTGATTAAAGGTACTTCACTGATAAATTCTACATAAAAATATACAACAAATACAACTATGCTATTTTCCAGTCTACACTTTACTAGCTTCAGCGAATACTAGCAAAGTCCGGGCTAGGTCATAACATAGGTAATCTAATTTAACCCCAACACTAACTCAAAGAGAACTTGACCAACTGTCCCAACCGTTAAGGAATCAATCCCAGATATGAATATCTCAGGAGTGATACCCGAACGGAATCTAAGAATTGAATAATCCCAAAACCACAACTGAAAGCCCCGTAGAACTATCCCCACCAAGATTCATCTAAAGCATAGAACTTCATCTCACGGCCCGCTATTTAAAAGGATAAATCAAAGTAACCAAGCTGTAGCCCTTTAGTAAGAAGCGGTTGAAAACCCCTGTCTACAGATTCCCCTTGCGTCCCCTCTCCTGAAACATTTCTCACAATAGTAAACCCAGTAAAAATCACACCTTATTTTCTAATTAAAATAGAGTCCATAGTAACCTATTCATTAGTTTGACACAGTGATTCTTTCTTATCACAACTAAAGACCAGTTAACGTAAAAGACACATCAACCCAAAGACTAACGCATGTGTTTGTATTGTTTTTACAGGAACAAAAGCGAATGGTTGTCTATTTCTATTATTGGTCTCCACAAAACACCCGGGATACTTTTTTACAGTCAGTCCCTTTTCGACCTTAAGCATATGGCTACAAAATATAAACTGGTATGGTAATAAGGCGGCTAGTCAAATTTCAATAGGCTCAAGTTGACAATAATGTGACCATTCCATTTTTAAAACACGTTGCCGTTTTTGCTAACTATTATTGATCCTTATGCCCTTCGAAATAAAGTTCAAATTGTTTAAATTTTTGGTTTGTTTACATTGATTTCAAAGTCCTAGAATAATTGGTCCAAAATAAATCACTAAGCTCTCTAGAAGCAATTAAGATATGGTTTGAAGAGTGCGAACTTAAACAAAATGTATTACCGTGTGAAACCAAATATTATTTACCATTTTAAAATTATGAAAATATAATTTTATATTTAATGAAATAAGGCAGAAGGTGTCTGGCTTATTACAGTATCCACCCAACGCGAGCACACACTGCGCGTGATTACTTCTGTGAGGGCACCGACTGTACTGGAAAGGAAGTTTATTAGGTAGTTGCTAAATCCATTGTGTACAAAGTCATGTGTAAGTAATTACCTACATAGAAATACAAATTTCCCAAACACTCACCCCCTTTTCAAACCCACTCTCTTGGCCGGTTTTTCTTCTGCCTAATGTTCTCTTTGTAGCTGTAACGGTCTGTAAATTTGCATACTCCATTTATTCTTCCAGTCCTTTTTATCTGGCCGCCGTCTACCTACTAACTTAGAGCGAAACTCGGAGACTATCAAAATAGCCTTCCGCCGTAAATGGTTTACTGCGGGCAACGCGGGCTCTTAGCAAGTTTTAATTACTTCAAGTCTACGTGAGAGTAGAGTAGTGTAAAGGTTTCACCTTTACAGCTGCCTTGGTTTGTTGGAAGGACTGGCTTATGAGTATTTCAAATCGAGAACTCTATCCAGTGAATTGGTATTGAAACTAAGGCGCTTGACAGGCCGAACTTTGTAGGTTTTATAAAGGCCCTTATGTTATCATTAGTCAACTAACTAAAATGATAACTATATTGTTCGCGTTTATCTCCAAAAGGGCGCCAAGAAGGAAATAGTGCACGTTGAAAATCTTAATAAATTATTTTCTAGATCCGTAGCAGTACAATAATACAATTAATAAATATTTCAATTACTATAATTCATAATTAATTAACTATACATAAAATGGCACTCAGCCTGATTCAAATAATTGTGTAAATAATGTATAAATGTATGTGCCCTATATGTGTACTTTAATATTTCGGATATAATATCTTATATCCTTACTACGTATAACTTTCTTATAACTTTATAAAACACTTACAACTAATAGTATATGTGTTTAATATCTATAATAAATTCGTAGGTAAGGTTCTAACGTTTTATGATTTTAACACCCTATTGCATTTTGTCGAGTTGGATATATGTTGGTCTTTTATTTAGGTTCATGTTTTCATCATAAAAAGGAAGCAGCACTAATTCGAGGGGACACTTGAAACATGGGAACCTCAGCACGCCACCACTTGGTCGCCGTAGCCAGCAGACAAATAATATCCTGTATGGCGCGGTGAGAAGGCTGGTAACCATAGTAAGCCACCACTTTGTCACCGTGACCAGCGGGAAACCAATATCAAGCGCTTTCTTCAAGTTTATTTTATTGTTGTTATTGTTCAAAAAACATCGGTGTGCGATTTTTTTATTGCAATATGTTAGGCAGACTTTTGAACAGCTGTTAATGTCAATGAGTCTCTAGATATGGCCAGTGGCTAAATGTTAGCTGTCAGGAAGTCTTTGAAATGGGCTAATAGTAAAGTCTGTGGCTAGGACGTTTTAGCTTGGTTTTTGTTCTAGCCATAGCCCACGGCTGAAACTCGCGAGGAACTTGGCCATAGGCACACACCCCGCTTGTTACGATACTTTGGCTACTTTGTAGCACGAGGCTGACTTTTAGAATCGGGGTGTTAAGAATATTTTCAACGCTGTAGGGGTCGAGCATAAGTAGGTCAGGCCAACTCTTAGTTAAGGTAGAGTAGGATAGGGTGTAGTATTTGTGAGTGTAGGCTGCCTCTTTCACCCAAGGAGGCGAGATATGTAAAGGTAAAACCTCTAATATAAACAGGCAATAAAGTCCTGTATACATATTTTTAGCACTTTGGCTGTATTAATATCTTTGTAGTTGACTGTAAGTACCTAAAATTAGGAACGTTAAAACTTCCTAAACCAAATGTTTTGAGAATTGAGTAACAGACGTCGGAAATGTCGGGATATGCCCGTTGTCTGATTCTTGGAAATTAATTAACTTCAGTTAGTGGTTTTACTTTGAATGCGGTTCCGTGGATCTCATCCGAAATACGAAATTCAATTATGTGGTAAATAAACAAGGAGAACTATTATATAATTTACACTGTTTTACTTTGAGAACTAATAATCTTAAGTGATTTAATTTAATGGGTAATACCACGTTAATTAAGTTAATTATACTTCTTTAAAGTTAGGCGTTTTAGCAAAATTATGTTTGTGTGAAGTAAATAATACGATTAATACGTAATTAGTAAGCCTGTAATTGGTAGCATGCAATATTTTTGTATAATACATAAGCATTATAAATAATCTAAACTATAATCATAAGAATCTAGCTTAGATTATTTTTTATTCATTTCTGGAACACCAATCAACTATGTATTTATTATTTTACAATAAATATTCTGATTCATGTTTTAGGTAGTTACTTATGTTACTATAGATATAACGGACTCCACAGCAAACATAGGGCAAAAGTGGTTTAAGTCAAATCTCACGAAATTTTAGTATGGTGTAGCTGTAGAATCGTAGATTCAAGTCTCCTGATTATTTTTTATATGGGCACCACTCTCTCAGGAGTATACTAACCTTCAATATTTATCATCAAACGAACATATATAGGTTAACACATTTTCTCCAATATTTTCGGAAACGTTCGCATTCATGTGGCACAAAAGGTATGGGAGGACCTTAATTTTGTATCACATAAAAAAAAGTCACACATATCTTCCAAAAAAATTATTATACGCGAAATGCTGTTTCCTGTCCTACGAATGTAGGTACCAACTATCCTTTTGGCTCTCAAAATAAAAAAAATACTTTGGTGCTTGGCCAAGTTATACCAAGTCACTATTATGCCATTCATACCTTGATTGGCATTCTGAACTAAGTTAAAAACAATTGTAGAGCACGAATCAAATCATTTATTAAATGTAATAAATGTTTTGATTCATGTTTTTTTTTGGTTTTGGGTTTTTTGGTCTGCCGCGAAATTAGGAGGTCGCTGGTTCGAACCCAGCCCTGCTCACCTTTACCTGGGCCTTGGTCACTTTTTCTGTGGTAAGTATATGACAACTCTTTCGATTTATAAGTTAAAAACAGTTACTTACTAAATACTGTAAATTTTTTTTTTTTGGTATTGTACACTCGCGGACTATAATTGTTGTGCCACGATGGAACCTTGTCGCAAAATTGTTTGTAAGGTGTTACTTTACTATGACTGGGTTTTTTCGTAGCTCATCAATTAAAGTCCGCCAGTCTACGCTCTGGTACAATACCTACGCGAGGCGAATGTAAAGGGACTGAAATAAAGAAACTTGATCAAGTTAATTAGTAAGAACGTTTGTGGAGCACTAATTGGGTATTTTTTTGTGGTCGTGGTCTTTGAGAGGACTGGAAAAGTTAAAGATGGGCTCATTAGGGCAGTGGTCTTAAGGGTTGCGGTGCTGGAACGCAGGTTCACATTTAATTTAAATGGATGGTAAATTTGGGACATGGAGAGCGTTGGTGGCACAGCGGTAAGAGCGTGCGACTTCAAATCCTGGCGGCTCGTACCAATGAGTTTTTCGGAAGAATAACAATTTGTGACATGGCCACTTGGCCATGGGCTCAGGTAAAATATTGGATTCTGGAAGTCACGTGGTTATTTCTTCGCATACGAAATTCACTTCAGAAACAGTATGTAGTAGTTGGATGGAGCGTTTTTTTATTTCAAAATCTTAGTTTATTTTCAAATATAACAAATAAGAATCATTAAGGTCACCTGTTGCAAAATGCATCTGTTGATGAAAATGTGCATGCTTCTTCAATAATTAAATACTTAACCCTTTGACCGCCAAGAACGCCAAAAGACGTCGTGTGCTGTCGTACCCACGACGCCAGGAACGCCTTAAGTTGTCTCAGTTAAGGTTGTTATGTTCTAGTATTTTTGGTTTCTAGTGATTTGATAAAGAGTCTTATGTCCTTGGGCTAAGGTCGTGATTCCGTTGAAATCATAAATTCATAAATTTACGCCGGTTTGCTAACTATCACCGTAGCTCAGCGGTAAAGGATGCGACTGCAGAGCGGAAGGTTACCGGTTCAAATCTCGGCGACCATGATCTTTTTCCATGTTCGATTGAAATTTTTAAAATTTATTTGTTACTTAGTTGTCATTGTAACCGGGGTTCATAAAGGACATTTTGAGAGGGGCCACAGGGCACCGCGCACGCATCCTCCACTAGTATAGTGATTTAAAAATAATGAAATTAATTGATTTAGAAATATAGACATCCTACTAGTGAGAGTAACAACCTTTTGATCTACATATGTGTTGAGTGCAATGTCAAGTCACAAAAGGGGTAAGTCTTAGTGTTTAAGAGAAACATAAAACCCAAAAGTGACTCAAATTTAGTAATACAATTTGTATTCTATTTTTAGCTTTCGGAAATGCCCTTTTGTTGGTGGATGCAAAAGATAGGATCGCAACTTGCAGTCTTCTTGAGTGATTTCGAGCTAGCAAGCAGGCAGCGGGTAGGAAGATAACCCAGTCGCTCACCAGACTAAATATCTCCTGGCGCCCACATAAATTTAGTTAGATTAAGCTAGACTTAGTTAGGATTAGTTATTAATAAATATACTGTGTACTTATTGAATATGGTTACTTTGATTTAACTCCCTCGACAACACGTAACAAGGTGTACTTCAATCATGAATAAAATGTATTTAGAATAGTTTTGCACAGCATTACGAGATTCCTCATTTTTGGTTATCGTAACGTGCTTGGCGTCTGACTGATCACTTCATTCATTCAATACGAAAGCGGTCAAAGGGTTAACCAGTCCGATTCTGTAATTTATTACTATGGTGAACTTGATCTTCGAGAATCGGACAGGCTTATACAGGTTGTAACCAAAGTCCCGAACGATACTCGTACTTCAACAGCTGATAAGGTAATGGCTTTGAGTACGATGCAAGTCATGCAAGTGGAAAATTTTACAAATCGAAAAAAACAAACCACTTTGTTTGGAACAGCTGGTCGAAAATGCACCATCTCCATACAAAGTGAACTATTTCAAATTTACCTTATCAGCTGTTTCAGTATCGTTCGACTTTTGTTTCACACTGTACGTTCCCTCACAGACCATACTCATATCCATATTTACCTTATTACAGTTCTATTTATTTGGGACAGTATAAACTGTGCGCGAATTCAAAAGTCCCTCACCCAATTTTAATAGGTATTTTACTGTAAAAACTGCTCAAACTATTCATCATTGCTCAACACCTACGTCCTATTCCTATTCACTCTATAAAACAAAGCTGCTAAATACATATAACTATAAAAAATTTAGGCATAGATTACAAACTGGTTTATTAGCAAATAAATGCATGTTGGTGCACCACTCTCCAAACTAAAATCGGCAAAAGCTGATTACAATATATCTAGTAGTAGTATAAGTAGTAGTAGTAGTAGGGGAGGCCGGGAGACTTAAAAGTCTTAATAGTTATTTATTATACAAGGGGGCAAAGTTGTTGTTTAACTCTCGGGCTTATATTGAGACCCGAGCAAGCGAAAGATTCCAAAATTGAGCCACGAGCGTAGCGAGGGGTTCAATAACTGGAATCTTGAGCGTTACGAGGGTCTCAAGGCACGAGAGTTGAACAAACTTTCCGCCGAGTGTAATACAACATTTTTCCCCTCACTATTGCGAGGAAAATACAGACTACATACGATTATAAATCTTATCCACATGTAAGTTACCTTGAAGAAACCATCAAAAATCTATTTCAAAATTTGTCATAGAGTAGGTACGCTCCTGGTACGAGGACATCTCAAGTAATTAATAAAAGATTTTAGAGAAATTCATTTAGTCGTTTTTAATTTACGGCAATGCAAAATCAACTCCAAAACTTGTTTTTTTTTCATTGTTTAAAAAAAATGCTTGACCAGTGAGTGCTGATATGGTAACATGTTATATATTTGTAATCTACTCAAGACGCACTTTCATTTGATACCCCACATGGTATGCATTTTTTTAATTCTTTTTTTTGGCAGCCATCTTGAATTTGAGGAAACTATTGATAATTCGAAGTGCTAGCAATTTTCGGATTCAGCGATGTGCAAAACCCCGGAAAAGATCTCTTAGCAACTTGTTACATCATTTGCTTCTCACAATCACAATTCTGAATTTCTATCCCAGTCTATAAGCCGCAGGCGGACGGATGAGCGGACATACAGACAGCCATGGCGAAACTATAAGGGTTCCTAGTTGACTACGGAACCCTAAAAGTGCCAAAATCAAAATATTGTCTTCTGTTACCGCGATTGTTATTCATTGAAATTAAACACTTTCGAAGGGCTCGAAACGTAGGATCATGGTGTTAATAAACGCGATTAATCCGTTCTAAAGTGTTTAATTTCAATGCCAAAATCAAATTATTTATTTTATTAGCAGCCCAATATCACCTTAGGATATTTACGGGACATGATATGCTAAATTTTTTTTTTTTTGTCATTTCTCTTTTTTAAATATACCTACTGTAGAAGACTTGAATTCTGTCTGGTCAAGTCTCACGGCCACGGACCTGTCTACAAAAAGTTATAAAGTAGACATTTAAGCAAACAATACATAGCCGTGTTTCCGTAGCACATTTTACATGTAAGTAACATATTATACATACGAAAAAACTCGAATGCGTTCCAGATACCTAAATTGAATGTTGTTGTCAATTTGAACACATTTTTTTCTTTTCTCGCTCCATATTTCACTGGAAGCTGAACGCAATCCTTTGAGACTCCGCGTCCTTAAATTTCCCGATGAAAACAAAGAATCCGTGAATATAGGTTTGCGTGAGCGGCGAATGGAAATTTACATCCTAATTTCCCATGTGGTTTTATATATCCGAGTCTCTATTTGTCAGCGATATCAAAAATCGATCGGGAATTCTACTGTAAACCGTCAGGGTGACCCGTTCTTTGTGATCTTCGCAAAATTGTTACGAATTTGCTATTGATACGACAGGGACATATTAGTGGCGTTATGCATAAACGCATATTAAACTCAGAAAGATTGACTAGTAAAATGAAGTTTTAAGTACCTATTTAAGTCCACTTTAATCCGACTTTCTAGCACCTGTACATAACAGAGATACTTGCTCCTACTTCAAAGTTGAAATATTAAGTTAAAAATATGTAAATTTTCACAAACTTTGTTTCTAATTCAAGGTGATCCCTTTCGCTGAATTTTAATCAACTGTCTAAACTTTTTTCTTTTGTAAAAAGAATAATTTGTTTATAATGTTTATAAACTCCACGAATAAGATGAACGAAAGGTAAGTTATGAATTGGGTATACCTACGTCAAAATCTACTTACGTACCTAAGTATTTATTACTTTAGGCATTTGTTGAAACTTTTCTTTTTAAAGGTTATTATTTGAAAACAGTGAAAACACACAAATTGCAAAGTAATTTATGTTAGTTAGTAGATAGACTTTTAAGATTCTGAAAGATAAAAATGTATGTACTAGCATTACTATTGAGAGAAAAATAGAAAAATTCTCCGCGTCGAGCGGGTTTTAATTCCACATCTGACACAAGGAAATTTGATTTGACCTCTATTCTAATATCAGTCGAGGTGTAGTTTAGTTTGAAACGAATTGTCAATTGCATATTACACGCAAGTCGCACGTTATTTTGATATCGAACGATATGAAAATTGGGGCCAACTCTAGTTTGACTCTGAATTTTAAAAATATAAATGTCAGATAAGTTTTCATTTCTGAATGTCGTAATGGCGGTCGATATATATGCGCTTTGAACGCATCATGGAGAGCTCATGATATGTCAGATATGTGTGTATATAAACAGTGTATGCCATATACCCACACTCTAGTTTTAATGCCTTTCATTAGGTATATACAATCACATAAACTACTATTATATACATTTATTGTCATTAGTGCTCTAAAATGCGTTCAGAAACCATAGCCATAGCAGGTATTAACAGAACTGTAATTTTAACATTACCTACTGCAAACAGTTTAAATTTGGAACAGCTGTCAAATTCAATTCAAACGCCGCCATTCCGAGCTGTCATTTGTTTGTTGGCTTTTTCCTGTTTAATGGTTTCGTATGTCCGGCTGTCTGTCTGTCTATCCATTTCTTCTCCTCTACGGGTCGCATTTATCGACCAATTCTTGTAAAATTTTGTAAGCATTTTCGTTAATTAATTAATTTTTGTCAATTTAGTTTTTGCATTTTTTTAATGGCGGGAATTGGCACAAAGATCTTAAGCGCCATAGACACCAATGGCGCTTAGGACCTTTGTGCCAATACCAGTATCATCTCGTAATAGTATGTATAATCTATAGATATTTTACAAGTAACACTAGTAACAATGCAGATCAGGTCTTACGGTTCTCGGATATGTGTTGATAAAGTAGTGTATGCAACTTTACATAATTAGGCATTAAAATACTCGTGTGATGTCATTATCAATAACATAACACGAGTGTAATGTTACAAAATTATGTTGTCTCTCATGTCTTTAGACCTTCGAAACTCTCAAGATTTTACCTTTAGACTCTTTAAATATTTCGCTTGTTTGGGTATAAAATATGAGGACAAGAGAGGAGTGTCTTTTCTTGAAACGACTGTTCAAGAAGTAAACAATAACCTTGTTTCCTTTTGTATCAAATACTCGTACACATTGCATTGCTTTTCAAGTTTCGATAACAAATAGGGTATCTTTGTGTTGACCTTTAAAGCAGTTGAAGAAGAACAATATCTTTGCGTTGAAGAACGATATTATTGCTATTCTCGCAGTAGATATAATAACTACAGAGTGTAACATAAGTCTCGAAGATACTTCAACAGTTGATACGGTCAATGACCCTGAGTACGATCCAAGTGAAAAAAATTTGAAAATAGAAAAAAAATGTTCATTTTGCTCCTCGGTGCGTTTTTTATCAGCTGTTTCATAAAAAGCGATTGTTTTCGTATTTCGAAATTCTTCCACTTGCGTCGTACTTAGAGTCATTGACTTTATCAGCTGTTGAAGTATCGTTCGGGACTTTGGTTACACCCTGTATCAAGTTGTCCGCGGACCTACATATCCAAAGGAAAAGGATAAATAGATGTAGCACAAATTTGACTTTTAGAGGAATTTATTAAGGGGAGCAATATGTCAAGGTATTCAGAAAGGGCATTTCTAAAGTTATACCGTTAAGAAATCACATATCAAACCCAATACCTAGTTCATGTAAATGATAAGGGACAGAGTCTGCAGCGGACGCAATTACCCGCGCCGGACAAATGGCGGGCCGTCAAAGTGGAGGAACACGGCAATTTGCGACCGGCGAGATGCGAGCGCCGTCATCGATGCTACGATATTTGACCTGGTCTAAACGCTTAGTACTCGCCCAATCGTTCTGACTCACCTATAGGCCAAGAAAATTAGATGATTTCTAGGAACTAATTCCAGGCAAGCTGGATACCATTTTAAAACCTTAATTAGTTCCTAATCACGTGTAAACCGAGTTTGCACAATTCTAGGAGAGATGAGCTCGACTTTTGAGAGCCAAGTTACTGTCAAAATTTCGTTCAGTATTCAGGATTTTGCGTCAAGCGTCATGAACAAGAATTTGATTAGTCGAATGTTTTCAGAAATAATCGCTCTGAAAGACTAAAGTGTGACGCGGTTTGTTATATTTCGGCTGTGCCACTAAACCAAATTTGAAGTTAAAGGTAGGTTCTCATTGGACGTAGAATTTGACCCCCTTTGATAATTGCCTAAGTGACATTTCGGATCCAGCGTACCATATTCGAGCTAGACGCAAAAAAGTTAAAAAATGAACAATAATTTGGTTACTTGGCTCTCAACTCTCAGAAGTCACGCTCAACTCCTGGAAATGTGCAAACTCGGTTTACACATCTTTAGAGGACCTAACGAAGGTATTAAATTGATATCCAGCTTTCTGGGAATTCATTCTTGGAAAAACATAGATAGGTACCGAAATAAAATAATTTCTTTTAATACGTCAATGTGAAAATGCTTTTTATTCCTCTAATTTTCTTGGTCTATTATTAGGATCTCGTTAGATAACAAATTAATATAAAAAAAAAAACACAAATCTACAGATGTGTCCCTTGATGACAGATGCCAATTGAACCGCGGTGAATGTTAGACAGTCCGTTTTTTCGGTAAAAATAAATAGCTTCATGTTATAGACTAGACTCCATAAAACAATTAAATAGGAAGTTTTTTAAAATCTAAAACATTATAACTTCTCAAACCCAATACCTGGTTCATGTAAATGATAACGGGCAGAATCTGCAGCGAACGCAGTTACCGGCGCCGGACAAATGGCGCGCCAACAAAGTGGAGGAACACGGCAATTTGCGACCGGCGAGATGCGAGCGCCGTCATCGATGCTACAATATTTGTGTGCTTACCATGAGTTGCATTCGACTGCGACTGCGGCATTCGACAGTATGTTTGTCTCGCTCCTGCCAGTGTAGTGGTAGGAGCGAGACGGACATACCTACTTTCGAATGCCGCAGTCGCAATCGAAAACAACTCATGGTACGCACATTGATCCGGTCTTCTGGACTTCAAAGTTGGGATTATGTTTTATACGACGAATTGTCAAATGAAAAATAAAACAAATGCACATAATTCCTTTTTGCTGACACATGACAATAACACCGAATGTTAGACCGTTGATGGTGACGCTTTCGCCTTGTATGGCAGCTACTTCAAATCTGTGAATTTCGAGAATATACTACTAAATTGTTAGCCAAGTCATGAAATATCATCATCATCAGACACAAAATTATTTTCTTAGCGTTTGCAGAAGTTACTATTACTTAGAATTATCGCGTCACGTCACGTAAGCGACATTCTCGTGGAACGCCACTGACTCGCTCGGTATCACACACTAACTAGAGGGATTTCGTGGCTCTATAAAATGCACACCTTCAATTTATTATAAAAACTCTTTTGTTGCCCAACTACTGACACACCCACCGCTGAACAGCTGCCAGGTACCCGGATTAATTAATAAAGATATTAATGATAGTACGGCACACGAACCAGAGGGGTTTCGCGGCTTTATAAATTATAGACCTATTTTCGTGGCTAGCTCATAGACAACCATCGGTTGCGCGCTGTCATTACCCAATAGTTCCCTGGTCAATGAGATAAAGTCCAGCTTGATGAGGCTCTATCCTCTGGTGCAAGGTCCTAGCTTAACGTTTTCGCGTCATGGACTTGATATCAAGTCAGTACATTTTTAAAAGAATTAATTTCACCAGTGGTCACCTCCTCTTAAATTTTTCATAATAATGAATTAGCTAGCAGATTCTTCTGAATTCTGAACCAGTTGATTGGTGGTATCTGATAAAATTATCCAACAAAGACTATAAAAACCCTGACTGTTACTGTTTTATGTACACTGCTTATTAAATTTAGGGAACCAGAGAGCTTCTTTAAAATTCAAGCAACTTCAATATTTTCATCAATTCTCTAAAACGAAGACGATATATTTCAGCAAGCAAGCGTTTCAATCAACCGTAATGTCCAATCGCTTTAGCGGGCTAGCTGTATTTTACAAATTGAAAATTTAAAAAACATGATCGCAAAGAGAATTCACAAGCAAAGCCGAGAGCGAAGGCTATCGGCCACAAGCTACGTGTGCCAATATTGGCCGTTTCTCTGGGATCACACTTAATACACACTGCCCTGGAATTTGGAAAACAAAACTTCATTCTTCACGGAAGTTAGAAAATAAAATATTTTCTCAAGCACGTCATCTCATTCGTTGACCCGCTGTAAGTAAAAAACAAAAGAAAAAACAATCGATACACGCCGATGGAAAACATTTTGAGAGTAGGTATTTTTTATCTTCACATACAATTTCTCATCCATCAGCATGTTCAGTTTATATAAAATATATTTATTTTATGACATGAGATTTCAGCAGAATAATTCTTATTGTTCATAATCCTTGGGATCGTTGAGCTCCAAAGCCTAGGCTACATAAATTCAATTCGGGCACCTCAGAATGGCGCAAATTGGCGCGACCAGCGCAGGCGCTCTTTGACGGCGCGGCGACCGCGTTCGGGATTTGACGGAGATCTATCCCATTAACGCGTAACTGTGATGTGTGAAGTTGGACAGGAATGTGATATATTGTTGTTCAACTTTGAGCATGTAATGTGTTCTATAAAAGCGTCACATGCAATGTAGATTCCTGTGAAATCAGAAATTTGAACACGTTCTGCCTTTTCCATCATTCTTAACCATTTCCACGCCAGATATACTTAACAAATAAATAAATATTGTGGGACAATCTCACATAAATCGACCTCGCACCACGGTTAACTCAATAAGGCTTGTGATGTGGGTACCAGGCGACGATGTATATAATAAATAGATACAAACATATAAATATTGAAATAGATAGAAGACATCTGTAACTCAGGAACACATATTAGGGAATGGGTTATTCATAGCGTAGTTTGTTTTTTCTACGCGCAATGAAAGTGTCTTTTTTACTGAATTAATAAATTTTAGTCAGCGGTAGCATACACGACCCGCATTGTCTCTGTGAACTCATGGCCCTCGCGCCAGCCCGTGACCAGCACGAGCGGGTCGCCCACTCTGACGAACGCGCGCTCCATCATCCACTTGGTCGCGAAGGTTACGCGCTGGTTCACGTCCACCAGCCAGTCAGGGTCGGGAGTGTCTACGAAACCAAAAAAAATCGGGTTGCATACGGGCACAGAAGAGAATAAATGTAGCACTTGCCCCGAGAGATAGGGTCAGATAGTCGGGTTTCCTTAGGGGATATTTTCCTTCATCGGAAAGTGATTGCTATCAGCCTATTCCAAAAAAATCATTGGCACTAGCCGGCTTTCGAATCCACAAATTTCGCCCGAGAAAGTGTTAATCTCCCATCTTTACAGTGCACTATCATGCCTCTTTTATGTATAGACAATCTCAAAGCACTATTAAATATTCTTTCTACATTTATTCACTTTTACTAGCTGGTGTCCCCGACTTCATCTGCGTAATATCTTTATAAATTGTAGCCTATGTGAGTTTCATTAAAATCCATTCAGTAGTTTTTACGTGAAAGAGTAACAAACACCCTTACTTACAAACTTTCGCGTTTATAATATTAGTAAGACGATAGAAGAGTCAGCGTTTTAGTAATGTATAAATAAAAAATATACAATTAAGGAAATAAACTAATTTTGTGAAAATGACGACAACTTAACGAAAACTATGGATTGTTGGACAGCAACCGATTAATCACTATTGTTAAGTTCTATAAATGTAAAGAAATGATACCTTCGTATATCAACGGCATGACGCCCCTCCACATATGAAGCTGCCTGGCAATGATCGGGTATCTAGTGATTGCCACGATTGGACAGCGAGGCTTGAAGCCAGATACAATGTGGGCTGAATGTCCGGATGACGTCACCACGACAATGGCTGCAGCAAGTGTGCGCTGTGCTGCCAGGACCGCTGCGAGGCTAATGGCAGTTACTTTGGGGCAGGGCAGTGGACTCTGAAAGTAAATATATGAGCTATCGAGCAAAATCACAGGAACAATACCCGTGTGGGTCCCCTACCCACAGGCCTAAACTAATTAGCCCTATCCGTCTGATTAGAGAGTTAAGCGTCATGGCTCTCTACTCCTAAGGCGCGGGTGCCCGGCAAAAGCCTGGCGACTGGGAAGCGGTCGACTTGCACCATGTGATCCTGACACGCTCCCTTAACGGTTGTGCGGATGACGCCGGTGTGTTTTTAGTGGGAAGGCCATCCCTCCTAGCTAGCAGAGGGAGTTGCGGCAGAGGAAAGTCTCACATAACCTCCCACAATAGGGAGGTATGCATAAAGCATTTTCACACCGACAAAAAATTCTATCATCTCAAGAATCTTATTTCGAAATTACTCTACGTTTTCTGACACTCGAAATTGGGATAATTTCAAATGTCAAATTGGACCCTACAACAAATACTACTGAGTTGAGAGTGAGTACTTATTCGACGATTTCAAAAATACGCGATCTGCCTCCTTTTTGAATTAATAATGATCTTACCGAATCAATCATATCTCTGAAGAACTGCCTTGTCCAAACACACGCCTCAGCCTCCTTGCAGGCCTTGGCCAGGCAGGCGACTGTCTCCACTGGGTTACCTCCTACCGCTGTCTCTGCCGTGAGCACCAAAGCATCAACACCATCTAACACGCAGTTCGAGACGTCCAGAAGCTCGGACCTTAGTGGTTGCGAATGGTATCTCATGCTGCCCAGAAGTTGGGTGCTGATGCTTACTGGAATGTTTGCCTTGAGAGAAAAACGACCACGGGCATTTTCTTTATCCATAATATAAGAGATCAGTATAAAACGAAAAGGCAAGTTTTGATATCAGCCATCGGCTCATCTGTGGGTAGGTAATAGCAGCGTTTTACTGAATTTTGAAAGGCTGGCGAAATTTAGATGATAAGGATAGTGTTTTTTATGAAACGTTACCGACATAAGTATGAAAATTGATCGAAATACATTAAAATTTAAAAAACGGTTAAACCTCACGTATTTTTATCACAATATAGGCGTGACATGTTTCAACTGCGTCGGGCAGTCATCGTCGGACAGACAGAGTGGTGTTGTCACCTCCGCGGCCCGGACATCACTGCCTGAGACTGACTGAGTTTTTAACCGTTTTTAAAATTTCAATGCCATTATGACTCGCGAAAGTTTAAATTGTAAGAATATCAAAATACAAAAGAAGTTACCTTATTTGCTCGAGCTACCATATTTTTTTGAACCATCACCAATTTTTTTGGCGTTATGTCCGAACCCAATTCTTGCCTCGAAATCATAAGTCCACTTGTAACCTGTTAATTGTTTTTAATATAAAACACTAACTATAATAATTTCCTTAGTGCTACGCCAGGAAAAAATATGGAAGGTAACTTACAGCGAGAATTTCATCAAAGTTCTGATATCCCTGGATTGTTTGAATTTGAGATATGATCGCAATTTTTTTACCCTTTTCTCCCAAAAGTTGTCTTAACTCTCTAACAGAGTCGGCACTGCTTACAAATGGGGCGATCAAAATATCAATCTGTAAAGACATAAAAAGCAGCTTTAGTGTTAAATTTGTAAATACCTGTCTACCAATTGTGAATAAAGAAGTGAGTGGCAGCTACCAGGATAAATAACTCGAGTTGATCAAAATTAAAAGAATTATCCAATATGTAGTCTTTAATTTAGATGTTATTAGACGGTAGGTTTATTTTATTTTTGGTGTAATCTTAATTGATTATTTATGTAGCTACTTCCACGGTTAGCTTTATACATAGTAAGGCTAGGCTAAATATAACAAAAAAGTAACTAAATTAACTTAACTTTAACGCACATAATAACCTATGTCCCGTCCGTATGAATTTTCAATATGCATACCTGCTGGGACTTTGCCATTTCAATGTCCATCTTGTCTTTTTCAGAGTAATTTGGCATGTTTAAAAGCACATTGGGTATGAATACATCCCTGTATGAACCCAAATGCCCACCTCTTTCGATTTTACAAGTGATTGTTGTAGACGATATAACTTCTACTACCAATGAAATTGATTCGTTGTCCAATAAAATGTTATTCCCCTTTTTAACTTGATCTGCCAAGTACATAAAATCAACGAAGATAGTGTAAGTAGAACATCTATCTTTATACGTTTCGTCAGAGGTTAGTCTCACTGTCTCTCCAGTTTTTAGGTCAACGAAATCTCCGTAACTCTGAAAAGAGAAAAAAAACAGGTAGGCAATAACTGGGAGATTTGTACTGTCAAGGAGTTAACGTTTAAGCAGTTAAAGTTTATTAGATACTATTCATGTTTGAAATTTTACTAAAATATGCAAGATGGTTCAACTTTGGTAAGTCTTCGAGCAGTTCATGGATTCCTTTAAACGCGTCATAGTTTGTTGAAACAAAAGCATTGCAAATATCACAGGCGCAGATAGTTATTTAAAAGGATGGCGAATGACTGCTTAAAATCAGGAGAATCGAATTAAACTGGGAACCGAACTGTGCCAGACAAGTTTGTAATGAATGAAATAGTCAGGTCAGGTGATGACAATTATCTTGATTCTTTTGATGGCTTTGTTTTGAATCTACTAATATTGTTATCATAGGGAAACACGTAAAATATACGTACCTCAGCTATCCGTCCAGTCCTAATCTTTTTACCCGACAGGCGACCAGCTATAGCAAGTGGAACATTTTTTTCCATTTTTATACTGTAATTTTTGGCAGCCAGTCTCAAGTTCTTTATCAATTCAATGTGCTCTTCTGTGCTTCCAAATACAAAGTTTATTAAAGCTATGTTCATTCCCGCTGCTATCATATTCTCAATGACTTCTACGTCTGTTGTGGATTTACCTGGAAAAATAATTACTCTCAAGATACATTGTTGTCAAGCCAGATAATATTAAAACACTATCAAAATCATCACAGCTATTATCTGAACAACTTATGAATGCATTTCGCTTATAAAACAAGCATTTATTCACTGAACTACCGAATAAAAGACTAAAGTAGAAACTTTTACTACATGTGCCAAATTTGGAAATACATATATCGAAAAAGCCCTCACTAAGCTGCAGCCAAATGTTACAATCAAATCTCAAATCACATAAAAGCAGAGGACTGAGAGGACAGGGACACAACACATTGAAAAAAAAATCGTTGTGATAAGTATGCTAGTTTTGAGGTTTATAAACCAACTTTTTATCTACAGCTCGTATAGTACATGGCAGATTTTTATAAACCTTGATATTTTACCCATGTAATGTTAGCTAAACCCTACTAAGGATCCATGAGATGCTCATAGTATTTATAACAGCTTATTTATACTCGTACCATGGTGCAATACATGATTATGATTATGGTTCTAATTAAAAAGTTCAGTGTAGATTATCCGTACGGATAGTATGTTATTTGAATTATTTCTCATCACACTTGTACTTGCATGCATGTTACAATAAAAACGCGACGAGCACATACTTAATCAGAAGAAAAAGGCCTGGCAACCTAGGCCAGCGGCATGTATAGATAAAAGAGTAATGTCGCATAATATCTTTCTCATAAACAACTAAACTCAGTAAGTCATAAAGCAAGAGTACTAGTACTAGTTATTGATAGAATTTTCCTATAGGCCATGAACTGATTTATTCCGCCACTGCACACATAATGGTATGTGTGTCAAGGTACGTCGAGAGGAGCGGATAGACCTCTTGGTTGATGGTTAGCTAGTAGTTAGTTACCCATAGAGGCGATGATTCCAGTAAGGCGCTGGCACCCGGGAGGTGCTTTGATGTCAAGGTTCAGGAAGTGATCAAGCGGGGTATTGGCATTCGCAGAACGTAGCTGCTGTCCTGGTAGCTCCATAGCGTCATACTAAAACAAGTAAGTGTGACAGAGTGAGATAAAGCCATGGCACTAAAAAAAAAGAAGAAAACTGTAGCAATTTAAGATACACCAGAAAGATCCTCGTGTTCACGAGTACATACATAACTACTTCTTTGTTCTATAAGTGAGTAGTGAGTAGTGGGTATGTAGGTAGGTACTAGGTGCTACTTGATACTTGGTGCATGTTTTTCAGAACTAAAGTTGCTCAAAGGTCTCTCACTTAGTTTGGTATATCTTTAAGAAAGTAGGTACGTTCAATAGCACAATAAGACAAGTTTAACTTACTTCGCCCAACATAATGTCATGGTTTGTAGGCCACACCATATTATTGTACACAGTACAAAATAAATTATCTCAAAAAATATTATCGTGTCGTATGTTCTTATGAAGTTAACTTGTTAATATTGTTATGACAGATAATGACAGCCTAAAAAATTAAAATGACAATATCAACCATCTAAAACACGTGCGCCTTTGTAGTTTGCTTTAGAATACGATTGAGTGAGACAGCAATACTAACATGTATAGTTCCTCTCTCTTCTTCTCCTCCGGTACACTCTTGTCAGAGTGGTCGTGGCCATTATACAGGTTTTTGACCCGTTTCACAACACGCCCCCATTCCACCCGCAGGGCAGCTTTATGAGTGCATTTATTCATGGTCGCCGACCAGGACATACTGGCTGCTTCTGGTCGCTCTACCTCATTGGGTATCTTCCTCTAGGTCTGATGCTTTACAATCTCCTTTGCACAACTAGACGCTCTATGGACTTCCTCTCTACACTCTAAAAGTAAATTACTCAGTGTAGTATGTGTTAATGCATGCCCTGTGTCCTTGTTTTAAGGTTCCGTATCAAAATGGTAAAAAAGGAACCCTTATTGTGTGACTCAGTCTGTCTGTCTGTCTGTCACACTAAATATCTCGAGAACTACATAAGCTACAGATTTGAAATTTGGAATAGTTATGTATATATTATATTAGTTATTTGGAATAGTTATATAAAATAAAATATGTATTAGTTAAAACAAGTTGTTAACCAAGATACACTGAGAGGGGATTTATCATGTTTTAATTTATTTTTAAAAGAAAAAGCCCGACTAATGAGGGGGCAAAATTTTAAAGTTTAGTTATTAGATCATGTGAGATATCATTAGTTTCATTAGAAAGGTATTGCTTTGTTGTACATTTTAAAACGTTTTTTAAATATTTTACAGTGAAATTGTCTTGTTTTTTTAAACGAAAATGTGAAAAAATACCATTCCGATTCCTTTTATCTCCAAAGTTAACGAAGGAAAAAAATCCGTTTTTTTTACACAACGTCACCATTATCATAAATACATATTACAGGAAAAATATAATACCTACTGACCCTATCTCCATTAATTTTTTTAAATAAAAAAACTTTTTTGAACTAAATTTCAAACTGAATTGATTGATTTTTGCTTTTTTATATGATAACATGCTGTAACCAACCTTTTATTAAAGTAAAAAAAAACGGTTTAGGTAATAAAAAAATATCAAGTAATAACAACAAACTCGCATACTAACTCTGTGCCGTGCAAACGAGTGATCCAATCTGTTGATACACGGGACATAGAGAGAGTGTTCACTCCATAGAAACTGCACAAACGGGCTAAAATCTATTTATAACGAGATATAATCAGGTTTTTCTTAAACTTTGTCTGGATAACACTTTAAGTTTCGTAAATATTACGTTTTAGGTAAGCTTATAAATTATTAAGATTTACCATACCTCATTTAAAAATAAAAATTCCATACATTTGTAGGTTACTTATTAAATAATAAGTAAGAAATATGGAGTTAGCACCATCTACTGACGTAAAATTTAGCCTTCTAAGTGCAAATGTAGTATTATTTAGTATCATCGTCAGAACTCTCAAATCGGAAATCCCAAATAAACTAAAATCGCACCCACTCCTTTCATCGGCAAATAGAAAAAGCCTTTGTTGGTTTTCCGTTTAACAGCGGATAAACCGTATTTCTGTTTAGAAAAGTCAGTGGTAAATTAGCACGAACCAAAGAATCCTGATCTTCAGGTAAGCGGGGCGATAAACAAAGCTTAAACACAAAAATGAAACGCATTAACACTGCCTTAAACTTTTAACACTTACGTCGTTTTACTTTTGGGTACTAACGCATCTGTCGGTTACAACGCAAGAAAAATAAATACAGCCCAAAATAAACAAAGACAAGCCTTATTTGTGGGGAAGCCATTGGGGGATCAAAACGACGTTCGCGAGAGATGAAAATAAAAATGGGACGCTGGGGACAGCGATTCAGTTTTGAATTTCGTTTGTACGAGTGCTATTTTAAATGTTTTATAGCTCAATCAAAACAAGCTGTGTTTTTTTATTCGAAATATATAATACGATACAATATAGCAGATCATTGCGTATATAACAAAACAGACGTTTCCTTAACAAAAATGGAAACTACACATATATTTATAAGAGTAATTTTTTAAGTGTTATTGAAATGAACTGTGGATTTCTGGAAGCTACATAGGTTAGAAAGGTTGTTTTTTTCGTTTCTAGGCCCTCTGCAGTACACGTCGTTTGGAAAATATAATCTAGTTTCAAAAAAGTCTGAGGAAATATTTCTGTTTCAATTGTACATATTCCCAAACGACCGGCGGTTCGAGTCATGCAGAGATGTTATTCTGATTGCTTTCCGAGGACAGTCCAGCGTTCGAGTCGAGCAAACTAGTATCATCGAAGTAAATTTAAGTATATCTAAGACCACGTTCGTAATAGTTACATATATCTATAACATACCTATATAATTTCGCTGTTTTAGGATTAAGAGCTCTCCCAGATTACGACCACTAGTGGCCCAGTGTGTGGCAGTTCTCAAAATTCGAACTGTGGAACGAACTGTCGCCAGCGGTGTTTCCGGACCGATACGACCTTCAAACCTTCAAGAAAAGAGCGTACTCCCACCTTAAAGGCCGGCAACGCACTTGCGACACCTCACCATCAGGCGATTCGTTTGCTCGTTTGCCACCTATAGCATTAAAAAAAAAACATGCAAATTCACCCATCTTGAAACCAGCACGGATTATATCAAGAAAAACTAAGGTGCTCAAATAGTACGTTGTGTATTTAGGGCGGGAAACAAGAAATTATGAACATGAATTTAAGCCCGCGTCAAAAACGAGGGCTTAATTTTAAGACGACTTTGTAATTGTTGTACCACCCGTGATATATACAATGATTTTCATCACATTTGAGAGAAAATAGATAAACTTACTAGGCAGATAGATAAACAATAATTATTGGCGTTAGTGTAGTAGCACTGCACAGTCCAAAGTACTCCGGGGTAAGCGGCGGCGTACGCGTGGGGCGCGGGTCCTCCGCAAGTCCCGGGTGGGCGGTTTAAGTAGTTTGAAAATTCAGTACGGCCCTGACCAGGACTCGAACTCGGGACCCCCTGCTTCGTAGGCAGAGTCACTACCAACTAGGCTAGGAGGCCGTTCAAAATTGCAAATATTTTTAGTCATCACGGCTACTGGTCGTTAGTCTATAAATTAGTACGGGATTGCATATGCGTGGTGACCGCGAGGTGTTTTATATGCTCTGTCTAGTAACTAAGTAGTTGACGTGGTCTGTGACCAGCTCTATTAGGATTAGTCCGGTTTTCACACCATATTTTTCTTCAACAAATAACGTTTGGCACCTACATATGAAAAGATATTTCGCACATAAGTCCCGAAAACTCATTGGTACTAGCCGTGGTCTGATCCCGCGACTTCCGGTTTGAAAGTTGCACGCTCTTACCGCCGTAGCGGTATTTATTATCCTAACAAAATGAAAACAGTAATATCATACCTACGTTAGATAGTCGAGGATACGAGGCTCATCCTTATATTAGTTCACACCATGGCTCTCCTCCCGTTCCCAATAGGTATCCATGGTCAGTGCTCAACTTAAATTGTTAAAGGAAATACATCGGCGCTCCCCAGAGGGTGACATCTATAAAATCCTTCCCGTTCAATCCAATATGGAAGTATTATCTCTTTCTTGAAAATTTCTGCAGCTTTAAATTTTGAGGAGCAAAAGCGGTAAGGCGAAAAGTACTGTCTACTATACAATGTTGGTATGAAAAAATAGCAAAAAACGTACCTATTCAGTTTGTTTACACATTAAGTTGTAAATTATTATAATTATATATTCGAAACTTTAATTGTAAAACCCTATTACTGGAAAAATTAATTTGGTTTAATGAAAATTCGTTTTTATATAGTTTGTTGATTTGTTTTAAAAGTATTTGTTTGTTTTAAGATTTATTAGCAAATTCATCATTCTCCATTTCTTTCGTTTCTGTCGAAAGGATTGTTGTAGTTATGCTCTCGAATACATACAGGTGTCCTTGGTTCCTTGGAGTTTGGGACGGATGCTAGTGTGGGATGCTACCTGCGTAGACACGCTGGCACCGTCCCATCTCCAACGAACCAATGTAAAAGCGGGCGGAGCGGCTAAATGCGCCGAAATTTTAAAACGTAATAAATATAAGAGCCTTAGCAGAGAGTATCTTTTTGTACCATTCGGGGACGAAACTCTTGGTCCATGGGGTCCCAGCGCACGCAAGTTTTTCGTAGAAATCGCGAAACATCTGGTTGATGTTATTGATGACCGAAGAGCTGGTGGCTTCGTCGCACAACGTATCAGCATTGCGATACAACGAGGAAATGCCGCCAGCATCCTAGGTACAATGCCTCAAGGACCTACTTTAGATTTAAGGTAGGTAGAGGTAATAGTAGTTAGGTAAGTTACACTTACTGTATATATTTCGAAAATAAATGTTTTTTGCTTATTCAGACAGTGTTTGATGTGAGTTATAACATAAAAATGTTATTTGACTCTATTGGCCACACAATCCAATGCTGTTCTGTTCAATAAATAAATACTTTGTTGGATCAGAAATTTAGAGAAATTTACACTCGATTTAGAGTGCATCAGTTAAAGGAAGGCCTCTATACCATCGTTTATTATATCTAACTTTTGTTATATTATTTTGCTAAACTCACTCACTCTTCAACTCACTAATGAGTGATGATTTAACTCGCTTACCAACTCATTTATTTATCTCAGCGTAGCTCGGTCTTTCTCACTCATGATTTGGATGAGCCGGTCGAGCCAATTCGGAAGGTGTCGGGGATCTACAGATTCACTGAGCGAAGTGAGTGAGATAAGCGAATTGTAATCTTCGCGAGCGAAAAATATGAATCTCACTAATTTCAACTCAGTGAGCGGTTTTGCTCATCTATCTATACTGCTGTTTACAAAAGTTAGGCTGGATTTGACCAAACTTTTTAACCGAGAGTACCTAACGCTTACTCTTGGATACTAATGTCAAAATCCCATAGTTATTTGACGTTACTATCTGAGAGTAAGCGTTACTCTTGGTTAAAAAGTTTGGTCAAATCCAGCTTTAGTAAAATAAGCAAATTATTCAATGCATAATAAATATAAAAGCTCAAGTTTAGGTTTATTTTCTTAATTATTTTTATGATATGACTTATGCTTCATCGATCTTTTGGTCACTATTGTCATGGATTTCTGTCAAGCTGTCTTCGTCGACGTCGCATCTGCAAAAAAGGCGATTTAAAATTATGCAAATTACAAAAACAAAGTAAGTAGTGTACTTAAATAAATGAAAAAAATCGAGTGGGCTAAGGTCATCGTGAAAAAGACACGAACATTTTAGCTGCCCCTCTCATATAGATCGATAGTGAGTTGCCGGTGCTGTACTGTGTTGCAGTACCTATATTATGCAACTATTTATTTTAAGTAAGTAACTTGATAATTATGCGTGTTCAAATAATTTCGCTTCAAATTCATTTATTTACTTTGACAAATTACCATGTCGTTGTTAGACATGCTCACGGACGCCCATTTATGACCATTAACGACTTTGACGGTCGTTGATATCAAAAATCTTAGAGGCCTAACCAATGGAACTTTGGTCAAATAATAAATACGTTAGCAGTTCACGACTGCAAAAAAACTGCAATATTTGCAGTTTCTTTGCAGTTTCTTTGCAGTCGCTTAGCTTCGTCCAAAAAAAACCCTGCAACTAAATAATCGGATACCCACTCCACAACTGGTTTGTTTGAAATGCAGACTTGCAGTATGCAGACCATGTCGCAGTATGAGCTGCCGTCAGAGGCCCGCTTGAGAACTGCATAGGTGTCTCCATAGTGCAGCCAGTCCCGCTTCACTGCATATTCAATGGCAAAGTCTACGCGTGCTGTTATTGTGAGGTAAAACCTTCTGGCAGGTTCTCCTGGAAACCGAACAATCGCATAAAGGTAGTCTGTGTGCTTACATTTATTTAAGTCGGTTATTTATTGGTTAAGCGTTAAGCTCTACGAGTTATATAAGTTTCCGACTAGAAACGTAAAAAACGTAACAAGGAAATATTTAACGATAGAATAAATCCCTCGTCTACTTTTTTGGTGTTTTTTCCATTTCCGATAAAAGAAAAATACTTACCCGTGTACATAAGCGGAACCATGTTCTTATACAGTTGCAGCATCCTGGTGACCCTCGCGCTTGTGCACACTGCCAGGACCAAACAGCATGGTTTCATCTGCACGAAAAAGGAAATGTTATTCGACATTACCTGTATTATAGGAAAATTTTTTTTACACAAATTGACTAAGTCCCGCAGTAAGCTATATTTCATTGGAAACATACAGTTCACAACATCAAACCTAATTTGGTAGAGGTACAGTCAAGTGTAAAAATATGGGTGGACACATCTTACTCAAAAATATGTCCCATAGTATCTTATTTCGGTGTAATAAGAGCCTATTGCATATTTATGAGACGAATTTGTCGATATTTATTTTGCAGTTGACTGTACGATGCAGAATTTCGGTTGAACAATACAGGATTACGGTTTAAAAAGTTTAAGCTTACAGAGATTCCAAGCGAAATTGATAAAAGCTATTTAATTTATTTAATTAAAAGTGTCTGAATGTTTTACTTGAGTGCTTGGACGAAAAATATGACCTGCAGAAGAGCCTTAGCTGTGCGTCCTGTCACTGTCGGCAGAATGATCGCTTGCGCATTTGTCTGGTTGGCTAAAGCCACGCAAGACATCACACTCGCCTCTGCCGCATTGACCGGAATCAAGTACTGAGGACAAAGTAACATGCTTTCTTGAAAATATGCCAAAAAGAGAAAACCAAACTCAGTGACAAAGCCACACCATATAATATGTAGATATATTGCTAGGGTTACTTTCGATACAAACACTAAAAATTAAAGTATTCGTGTAACGACGTTACTTAGCATCACGCTGAGTCGGGATCATTTCGTGGCTTTGTTATACTCGCACTCTTATTTTTTGTGTCTCCCGGTTTTGTGTGTGGTACCTCTGTGTCCTTTTTTTAATTGTGTGTTGCCAACTTGCCACGAATAAAAGTTTCCTATTTCTATTTCCTTGAATTGAAGCTTCAATTTGTTTTTGACTTACGCATTTGCGTAGGCAGATACCTACTTGATATAATGTTAAAAATCGAAATAGATGTCATATACTAAATAAAAAGACCAACACCGACGAAGGAAGTACTAAGTAACGTCGCTTGTACTTAGAAAAATGGCCACAGGCGTCTTGCCTGTTACCAAGATTGCATATACTTGAGAAATTCGCCGACATTCGATAAGACCAGTTGGCCTAGTGGTTATGGCGTCAGCCGCGTAAGCTGAAGACCCGAGTTCGATCCTTGGATTGGCCTTCGTCGGTGTTGGTCTTTTTCTTTATAGATGACATCTATTTCGATTTTTAATTTATATATAGTAGTGTTACTACTTTAATAACAAATCAAAAAATATTAAAAAAAAAAATGATTTGTGTCAACAAAAAGTTGATATAATGTTCTCTTTTAACCATAATACTCTTAATCGAGAACACAAATGTGAAGCAAAAATTTAAGTAAATAAATACCTGGTCAGCAAGCCTCCAAAAAGGAGATTTAGTGCAAGTATACGGTTCAACAGTGCGGCAAATCTCGTCTAGAATTTTCACCGTATCCAGTGTGTTGTCAATGTTGTCGCAGTCCTTGAGGACGAACCCCGACACGCCGTCGAGGATGGCGTTGGTGACGTCAGCTATCTCGTTGCCTTTGATCACGCCAGAACGTATGGCGCTATACATGACACCCCCCGAAATATAAAGTTGCTTGCCTGCCTGAAAGGTTTTGAATCAGTAAAATCTTTAACAATATTAATCTTTAACAGCTATCGATCACATTCAGATTTGAAGAAACCAGAAATTGTGAGTTCAATTTAGATGTCTGGCTGATAAAGTACAATGTGACATTTTAGCTGATATAGTGAACGATAAGTTTTCAACATTACTAACTGGTTCAGTTCAAAGTGTCAAGTTAACGTAGATATAAGAGTTTATATCCGAGATGCATAATTTTTTTAAGTCAATCTGATTTCCAGGTGTATAAAGGAAATAACGATGTTAGGGATAACTTTTCATGGACTTTCAGTTTTTAATGAGGGGCTAATCAACAAGAAGACATCTGTTTATATAAATGCTGACTTCGCTGAGTCAAAACTACTGAATAGTTTTACATTCTGTTTGACTTGTTTTATAACACTTATTTAAACTTTCACGATTTTCACACATTATGTATTTACTAAAACGGGGCTTAATCGTGTATAGATTTTGAAAACAAAATCCAGACCAGGTATCAGGGATAACGTTGGAACCGGATGACATAATGGTGAGTTTCGATGTTGAGTCGCTTTTCACCAATGTTCCCGTTAAGGAGTGTCTTGAAGTTGTCAGGAAGAAGTTGTGCGAGGGTGGTATATCGGAGTCAGTCATGGTGTTGTTAAGGAACTGTTTAGAGGGCAGCTACTTTCTATACGGCGGGAAACATTACCTCCAGATTGATGGGGTTGCCATGGGTAGTCCTGTAGCACCGGTTTTGGCAAATATCTGGATGGAACATATCGAGGCCAGTATGAACCTGCAGTCTTGGGGAGTGAGAGTGTGGAAACGATATGTGGATGATGTTTTCTGTATCATGAAAGGTGGTAAGCCGGAGGTGGAGCAACTTCTCCGGTATATCAATTCGATTCATCCTAAGATACAGTTCACGTATGAATTGGAAGCCCAGCGCAGTTTGCCTTTTTTGGACGTAAAAGTGATTGGTCGGATGGACGGAACCCTGACGCATACTGTTTATAGGAAGCCGACGCACACAGACAGATATTTGAACGCTTTTTCTCACCACCATCCCCGCCATCTACAGTCAGTTGTCAGCTCTTTAGTGAATAGAGCACACGATCTTTGTGACCCTGAATTTTTAAAGAGTGAGATGTCACATATTCAGGAGGTACTCAGATGGAACGGGTATAAGGTGAAAAAGTGGCAGCCCAGTCGAAGAGCAAGAGGGAAGCGTCCTGATGTATCAAGGCAACCGGCATTTTTGCCTTATGTGAAAGGGGTGACGGACAAGATTGGCACAGTGCTAGCGAAGTACTCCATAAAAACTGTGTTTACCCCTTTATCCAAGATTTCGGGCAAACTAAGATCGCCGAAAGATGTTATCCCGTACCAATCACCTGGTGTTTATAAGATTGATTGCAGTTGTGGTAGTTCCTACATCGGCCAAACGAAGCGTACCATGGCGGAAAGAGTGAAGGAACATATCGCAGCTGTCAAAAATCGCCAGGTAAACAAGTCTGCGGTTGCCGAACATTTGTTAGAGTCTGGACCAAACCACTGGATTGAGTTGCATAACCCTAAAATCCTTTCAACGGATCGTCGTTTCCATAGTAGAAAAGTACGGGAAGCCATTGAAATCAAGAAATACCCCAATTTCAATCGGGATGACGGTTTTAGAATCTCGTCTACTTGGAATCCGGTCATTGATAAATGTAAGCGTAATCGAATATCACCGGCTCAAAAATCGGACATCGTGAGTGTAGTGTGTCGACAGAGTCACATCCCTAGTGCGCAAAATGTTCAAGTTTATAATCAAGACCAAGTGCGGGTAGTTCGTAAAACCCGCGCAGCTAGAAGATGTTGATGTCAATCTCAGCCAGTCTTTCTCCGGGACCACGGGGGCAACGTCGCCCTTGAAACGTCGGAGGTTTGTTTTCAAAATCTATACACGATTAAGCCCCGTTTTAGTAAATACATAATGTTGTTTTATAACGTTATAGTATTTATAACGTAGATACAATACAATACAATACAATACAATACTCTTTATTGAAAACCTCACACAGATGAAATACAGTTACAAGAGAAAATAATAATACAGAACAGTAAGGGGTAACAACAGGCGGTCTTATCGCTAAAGAGCGATCTCTTCCAGACAACCTTTGGGTAGTGGAGTACAGATCAAATGAAAAATTTTATTAGGTGGCACAGAGATTAACAAAAGCACACAAACAACACACACAATAAATATACATACCAAAATAATAATACGATAAAACATACATACATACATACATAAACATACATACATAATAAATACATACGTAAACATACATACATAATATATGTATACATAACGATGAGTGAAGAAGAGAAACGACAGTGTCAAAGAAGAAAAGCTAAGGAAGAGACAGATAGTATTCCTTGAGTTTCAACTTAAAGGCAGTTATAGTTTGAGCACGTCTTACGTCAAGGGGAAGAGAGTTCCACAGTTTAACAGCCTGGAAAGTAAACGAAGAATTAAAAAACTTAGTAGAAGAAGAAGGAACGGATAGTAGTAAGTTATGAGAGCATCTGACAGAATTTAAGTAAGTAAAATGTTCTTTGAGATAGCGGGGAGTTGCAGGGTTAAAAAGTATAGAGTAAAGGAGAGAGAGTATATGAGAGTTACGACGATGACGGATAGGAAGCCACTTGAGTTGAGAACGAAAACTGGAAACATGGTCATATTTGCGTAACCCATATATGAACCGGATGCAAACATTTTGAAGACGCTCAAGCTTGTTTAGTTGCTCCACAGAGAGATCGGGATAGGAGACATCGACATAATCAAGAATGGGAAGAAGTAAAGTTTGAGCAAGCGCAATTTTAGTAGCAATAGGCAGAAAGTTACGGAGCCGTCTGAGAGACCCTACAGCGGCAAACACCTTCCTGCTCACCTCACTCACTTGCGGTACCCAGGACATACATTGATCCATAATAAGGCCAAGATTCTTGACGCGGTTTGAGAAAGGAATTTGAATGTCGTCAAAAACTATTTTAGGGAGATTTCCGAAATCGACTTTAGAAATAAGTTTGTTGCTGCTAATTATGATGACTTGAGTTTTGAGTGGATTAACTTTAAGGCCATAATCGCGACTACTACTAGATACTACTATTTTACAAAACTTACAGGGTAAAAAAATCAACGCCTACGCGGGTCTCAGCAGCTAGTATTCATAAAAGCATAAGTGTTCATTACGTGATATATGAACTCCTATTTCTTCTTCTATACAATATATTTAACTGATGATATAGAATCAGTAGTAAGTCAGTACATATAATGCCCTGGAAACTTGCATCCGAAAACTTGGAGCAGTCATAATCAAATCATTCTCGAGCTAGTGTTAATTAATTCGAGTGGAGTTCGAGGAGGAGTTTATTGCGAACTACCTATTGTAGTTCACTCGAGTTGAAAGCCCAGTTCAAATTAAAGGAAACAGTTATACTCGTACTTCGATGAATACTAAAACACGTTTTACTTGAAAACCTGAAATATCGAAATGAAATTCAGAATTGATTTATTCAACGTGATTTTTTCTGTGAATTTTATGTAATTTATTCCCAGAACCAACAGCTCAAAAAATAAAATATTAAAAGTAATTTCGTGTTGTTATAATTTTGCGGGCGAAAAATTTAACAAATAGACCACCTGAAGGCCTACCACGAACCACGAACGAAGTTTTACCTCATTGAGTGAGAAATCTCAAGTGCGAAAGGGAGGCATACTTTCGTTCGCGGTTCGTGGTAGGCGCTCTGGTCTGGAGGGATTACACGGCTTGACAATATGAGAAACGAATATATTCGTGGCAGTTTCAGTTTGCAGTCAGTCAACATGGTGGACCAGCATGGACTAGCTTATAAAAATTAATAATTTACCTGACTCGACAACCCTCGACAGAATCTCGTGGCGCACAATAATTAGGAGAGCCGACCCCACCAAAGTAGGATGGAGCAAGGAAGAAGAAGAAGAAGATCGAAATGAAATGAATCTGAATAGAAATAAAATAACATACAATTTAAGAAGTCGGATTAATAAACAGTGACATTTTTAATAACCGCATTCATTTCATGAATGCGGTTCATAATTTCAGCTTATTTTTTAAGCATAAATGAAAATGTTCAAATAAAGTTTTATAGTATAATTTTGGTGGAAAGGTAACTGAACATTTTGCGTATCGCACACACACATAAACTATAGGATGACTCTTAATTTTGAGGTTTCTAGCCGGACGATTCGTTTTATGGACATCACAGTCTATATGGAACTATAGCTGGTCGAACTTTCCAGGTTTGTCTAAACTTTACGGACTAATGAAATAAACGTCGCACTTTATGTCCGCGCAAAGTAAGGTTGACCATCGTAGCTGGGAAGCGGGAGACGAGGAGTAGGGCTGTCACTCCTTATTTTAAAAGAACTGTAGGAAAGGATTTTAAGGAAAAGTACAAGAGGCGTTAAGTTAAAAGAAGTGCAAGGTGGTTTAGTCGTTTGTATAACCCGAAACTTAAATTTAAAAGACGTAGATAAAGGGATCGATTTGTAATTAGTTGTTTTCTGTTTTTAAAACCCTACTGCGTCTTTGAAAAGTGTTTGTATGCTAGATTGGAAAGACACTTCATTAAAAATGACCTATTCACTCAGCATCAGTATGGTTTTATAAATGGTATGGCATCAGTAGAATCCTTATGATACTGCGAGTAACATAGGCTATATGACGACAAAAAAACAATATGGCGGACAATGTGCTCTAAACTGTAAAAAAAGGTAATATCTTACAAACCTATCGCTTAGGGTCATAAAATGAAAAGTTTTGAAAACCGACCAAGAATATATGTAGGTATATGTAACTATGTGTTTGTAAGTTATTGTAGTTATAAAATCAAATATTTATGTGAACAATCTCACACAGATCGACCTAGCCCCAACTAAGCTTGTACTATGGGTAGGTACCTACTAGGCGACGATATACATAATAAAATATATACTTACTTATATACATAGGCAACGTCCATAACTCAGAAACAGCTATTCGTGATAAACACACAAATAAATGCCCTTCACAGGATTCGAACCCGAGATCTCCAGCTTCGTAGGCAGGGTCACTACCAATTAAGCTAGGAAGGCCGTTGAATAAAATACAAAAGAAACGCAAATAATAATTAATCATCCAAACCCTATAAGCGGGGTATCAAAATAAAGCATTTTGCATGCTAATTATAAATATATACATACACGTAAATGAATGCCTAGAATATATTTAAAAAGAAAACACGAACTGTTCTACATCGCGCTATTAAAAGTTTTGTCGGGAAACAAGCTAAGTTTTCCTTCCTTGCTGCACAATTTGGACCGGGAATTGACGGCCCTTTCGAACAAACTACGTCAAGTAAGGCGTGCACCGGGCACGCTAGTCTGCAACGAGCAGCCTACCTTCGTCTGCGGCATAGACCGGGCGCGCTAGGCCCTTTCGTCTAACCATAACCACCTGCGGCGTAGACCGAGCGCCTCGGCCCTTTTGACTAGCCACCTGCGGTGTAAACCGGACGCCCTCAGATCTTTCAACTAGCCACCTGCAGCGTAAACCGGGCGCACTAGGCCCTTTCGACCACCTTTCAACACACATCAAGCGCTTAACCGCTCATAGCGCGGACCAGGGACATAGGGTAAAGTGGCGGATTGCATACTCGTTTTTTTTCATAACTCCCTCAACCTCTTGACTAGTATTACACTGTGCACTATGACAAATTTCAAATCCAAAATGGCTGCCGCCACAAAGTGGTCCATTACATTTTCTTTAAAACCCCCTTAATATGTGTATCAAAAGGAAAAGCTTGAATATTGAACATATGACAAATTTCTAATGCAAGGTGGTGATACTTGACTTGTTTCATTCTTTTCAGTTCTGTTTTTATGCAGTCGGGTTTTTTGATTTTTTTATTAATTTATTTTATTTACCTGTTGACATTTTCCTATAATCCACTTCTGTATGTTGTTGAGTCTATACCTATATGAGGCACTCACTTCGTAAGGTAGAAATTCTCTTAATAACATGATTATGTCTGATTCCTGAAAAAAAAAATAACACATTAATAATCACTTGTGTTGTAACTTGTAACTGACTAAGTAAAAACAATTTAATAAAATCCTGGAAGTCCCATAACCTAACTTCTCATAGCCGTGTCTTTGTATGAAAATATGCAAGTATATATTTTAATTGATTGACTGATCGATGGAGTGATTGATACTCGTATACTACGGATTACAATACAATAGATACACTAATTTGGTATGATCGAGATCGAGTGAGGTGAATCTCTAGGTAATATATCTAAATATATATCTTATACTGGGTTCAATGAAATAAATAAGTGTGCTTTTAACATTGTTTACGGAACTAATAAATACTTTATATTATAAAGTTACGAGTCTTTTTTATGAGCGCATATGTATTTAAAAATAAAAGCTTATGCAAGAGTGATATGTATTTAATAATACTAGGTTATGCAAGTGATATGTATTTAAAAATAATAGCTGCAAGAGTGGTATGCCTAATAAGGGTTTTATAACCATAGACCCAAAAATTTCAAGAACCCACTATAAGTTGTTGCATTCATTACTTTTTCTACGACAGCGTATGTAAAGTGGGAAAACTGTAATGTGGAAGTCTCCGTCTTCTGCCAAATCTCTCTCTTCTGCCTAGCGTTATCCCAGCTTATGTTACGGCTCAGGGAACCCGGGGGTCCGCTTTGGCAACTAATCCCAAGATTTGGCGTAGGCGCTAGTTTAACGAAAGCGACTGCCGTCTTACCTTCCAACCCAGAGGGTAAACTAGGCCTTATCGGGATTAGTTCAGTTTCCTCAAGATGTTTGCCTTCACCGTACACCGATTGGTATCAAATGATATTTCGTACATAAGTTCCGAAAAACTTATTGTTACGAGCCGACAGGATTTGAACCCGAGACCTTCGGATTGAAAGTCTCAAGTCATACCGCTGTGGCTGCCAAATATACAAAAGAAAAAAAAACAACAGTTTTATTATATTGTTTGAAAATATATAATAACTTAGCTTTACTTTGTCGTCATGGAATACTATAGACTTTATAAGGTTATATACTTTTAAATCTCGCTGACGGTCATATATTTGACAGATAAAAGTAATGGTGTAAAAAATGTACTCACTTTGATTATTTCATCAATGTTATCAATTCCTCGCGCTGAGCTGATACCACTTATAATGACGGGCCTTCGTTTCCTCTTGCTGATACACTTCTTTACCGTTTTGATTCCCTCTGCATCCTCTACGTGGTTAAGGATTAATGCGTCCACCTTCAGACAATCATTTATATAATTTATATAGACACCTAATACAACACAATTTGATATAATTTATCGGATCGTTTCGGTGTACAAAATATCGTGAGAGGTCTGGTGCAAAAAAATAACGATATTTGCAAAGGAGCTTAGCATGTTTTAATGTGAAGTACCCGAATGACATTGGATCCAGACCTTCTGGTGTAATGGAAGAAGACCTTCGCCCAGCTGCTGCTAGCAATAGTAGAACTGATATACGGTCTGGTGATAATGATAATTTATTTATACATCAAAATATCATCGACAGATCTTTCGAAGACACTGATTACCGGTGAGGCGCACAAAACCTGGTTCTACAGACAAATTGTACAGTGAATAAATTGGAACCCTAGGCCACTGTAGGACTGTCATAGTGACGCTATGAATCAGATTGTAAAAAATCTCTAATTGCTTATAATTTTGACATAGTTCCAATTGGTTGACTGTTTAACACTTTCGCTAAACAAAAATGAATTAAGTACCTGATTTTCCAAAACAAACTTGATCACTAGTGCATCTCTCTTGCTTACGAAAGGCCTCGTTGTTTTCAAACATCGAAAACTAACACCGCATATATCCCTCAGCATACCACTTTTTACGACCACTGTATTAATGGTTTTAGCATTTATAATCTCGGTACACACAAGGCCAATTTCATCCCCGTCTATGGCTATTTCCATACCAACTGTCACTTCAATCCCAAGGTTAGGATTATCAACGAATACTTGGGCTTTACTGCATTTGTTGATATACGCTACATCGCAAGTGAGCTTGACTACTGTGTCCTTCTCAAGTTCGATGAAAGGCACTTCCTGAAAAAAGTTAGTACGTAGACATACGAAATAATGGAATAACTACATTGGAAAGGGAGTAAAATATTTATTTTCAAGATATATACCACCTACCTCTAACCTCTTTTAAATACATTGCGTAAAATTGCAATTTTTTTAAAAACAAAGCAATTTTTCGATTACTGTTTGACAATATGTTCTAAAGTGCTGGTGCAGGAAGCATCCAAGTACCTACATTAATTTAATATGACTTGGTCTATAAACTACCAGTGATATCTCCTTCTCACTTCATCACTACTTTTAGAAACCTCTGATCTAAGTATCATCAATTCGATTAATTGAATACTTAGTGATTTGAAACCGATGCGGATTTTAATGCCTTCTCTTCCTAGTGTTTTTCCCGGCATGTGACACAGCTTAGGGAGCCTGGGGTCGGCTTTGGCGACTAAACCCTAGATTTGGCATAAACGCTAGTTTTACAAAAGCGACAGCCGTTTTACCTTCCAACACACAGGGTGAAGTAGACCTTATTGTGTTTTCCTTCACCGAAAAGCGATTGGTAAACATTAAATGATATTTCGCACATAACTTCCGAGTTCCGATAAACTCATTAGTACGATCCGGAGTTTAAACCCGCGACCTTCAGATTGAAAGAAAGGGGATCTTGCCTCTTCAATAATGCCTGTCTTAACGGTCCGGTTCTTCAGGTCAATACAGTTCGCAAGAGGCCAATTAAGCACGCCATATTTCATACAGCAGTTGACAGTCGCCGTCTTAATTTTGCCAAGAAGTTTGATGTTGTCTTTTGTCGACTGATGGGACATTCGGAACCGAGCTGCATTCAAGCCGGCCTCCATAAGCTTTTGCACATCTACATCTGTCACTACGCTATTTGCTGGAAAAAGGTAAGGAACAAAATTAGTACAAATGTAGTGCATACAATTCTGCTTATTGGAACGCCCGTACGTGTCATGCTATTTCAGTCAGTGTCAGTACCTACCTAAAGTACATCTGTGAACACTCTGTTTTAAGATGAGCACTAAGTGCATTACAGCCATTTTCAGAAGAGTAGAGACCACGGTTTGGCAAGCGTAATGTAGGACGCCCTCCGGCTAGGTGAAAGGATGACTTGCGAAAACTGGCTCACAGCAGTTGGAAGCAAAAACTCAAGATCGAGCTCAGTTGCATGCCACAGGAGAGGCCTATCCAGCAGTGGACGGAAGTGGCCTGATAATGAAGTGCAGTACGAGCCAAATAACATGTGCCAGATCACATTGGCATTGCACGTACGTACGCATATGAACGCATCTCGATTTAGTAGAAGCTGTATACGCAATACGCAACGCATACGCAAGCGATTATTAATATAGTACTTTGGGAGCTCTGGGAACATAACTCACAAAAATAATCACAAAATGAAATGCATACACAGAGTACAAAGTAAGTACAGATCGATTCACAAAAACTGGCGCGGAAAATATATGAAACTCTAATGAATTTCATTTGAGTATGAAAGCACCAGAAGAGCACCGGTTTACGTAAATCGATCTGTAACAGTGTTATTATGGCCATGGTATTCTGTAAGGTGAAGCTATTTCGGACGTAGTTTAAGGACAAACCCGGGTTCTACATTATTGCGTGCAATAAAATATAAAATCAGCTAATAGCGAGTCGGAATAGCGCACGAAGGGACCCCACGGGCACCATCAAAATAGTTGCATGGGAGCTCCCTTAAATTTGATTTATAATTTTTTTATTTGAATATATAACTACATATTCTGTTAATATTTCCAGCGTCTAGCTGTTGCCGTTGCCGTTATCAATGTCGAGCAAATACGAGCAAAAAAATCGCCTTCGTTGTATGGAAGCCCCCCTTAAATATTTATTTTATTCTGTTTTTGTTATAATACACCATCTGTGAAAATTTCAACTATCTAATTATACCGGTTCATGAGATACAGCTTGGTGACAGACGGACGGACGGACGGAAAGCGAACTCTTAATAATAGAGTCCCGTTTTACCCTTTGGGTACGAAACCCTAAAAGAGATACATATGAAATCGGTTTACCTAATGTAGCCATGATGACACTGCGTCTTCGTTTGAATAATGTATCGCCAAGAATTTCCTTATGAGTCAGAGTGCTGAAATCAACATTCTTCACTTCTGTGGTCATTTGACCGAGTTGCGTTGTATGAAGCATTATCAAAACTCTTGATTAAGTTTTTATCGTAAATAACCATGTACAAATTAAACGTGTATTAAATCTATATGTATATAAAAATCATATTTAGCCGTAAATGTTAAAAATATACGCAACGAAAATCAAAGTTGTATTTGGTTTACTAAACTTGACATGTGTCATTCCCAATGATACTTGGCTTAATTTTTTTATTATTATTAAATCTGTGTTAATACTTTTTGTTGGCAAAATCCAAAAAGGTTTGATACCTAAATATGTTATGTACGTAAATAAAAATGTAGTGCTTAAACTTAGTTTATTACCTTGTAAGTAAGTAAGTAGATGTATTTTTATTACTCAGTCATGTCATCATTCAAACTTGTGACAATAAGTGCAGTAAACTTTTAGCAATGAGGACTACCGCAAGTCGATTTTCCGCTAGAGGCGCTAGTGGAACGTGGGTCCTGCGGGAACATTTCAAACGTCACTTTGACCATTCTCTCATACTGACACAGGACCCACGCATGAGTGGCGCCGCCTGGTGAGCGACAATACGGTAACTCCCATTAACAGCCCCCCCTCACAGCAACCCCTCTGCCGGAAGCATAATCCTGAAGTATCATTCAGCAATAAAAAAATACTCGTCTTTCGAAAAAACATAAAATGTAAAAAAAATGTATTTTTTGTGGAAGCAATTTTATTTTTGTTATCAAATTTCGAGCATAATTAAAAAAAAAAAATCGGAAACATGTATGCGCTAATTAATAAGCTATCGAATGACAGTCTCTTTTAAATGTACGATGGATTTTTAGACAGATATTAATGGTCAATTGACCAAGTGCAGTTGTGTTTGGCGGCATTTAATAATGGTTGAAAGGAATATATATATATATATATATGGGGGGTTTTTGTCGATGAAATTCATCGTACTATACGTAATTAACGGCTCCGACTTTACAAATACATCGTATACACTAAACTTTGCAGGCAATTTTTTTTTTACGCTACGACGGCCGTGTTAAATAAAACTCGACACAATAAAAATACTTAAATAAATATTATAGGACATTCTTACACAAATTGACTAAGTCCTGCAGTAAGCTCAATAAGGCTTGTGTTACAGGTACTTAGACAACGATATAATATATAATATAAAAATACATAGAAAACATCCATGACTCAGGAACAAATATCTGTGTTCATCACACAAATAATTTCTTTTATCGGGATTCGAGCGCAGGACCATCGGCTTAGCAGGCAGGGTCACTACCAACTACGCCAACCAAATAATCTTGAAATTTTCATTATTTCTGTCATAATTAGTTATTGGTTGTTTTAGCGATAAAGTGTTTATGGCAAAATCTATAGCCATGTATCTAAAGCTTAATGAAAAAATAGTATTTTAAACAATCGTGACAGCTTCGTGGCCTAAGTAAGGTACTAGATTGAAAAACTTAATTATGTTACGATTGTATACAATACTTTTTCTACGAGTCATCATCATCATCATCTATGGAGGAACGATTTCATCATTCAATTTGATTGACTTAACACGGATGTAACACAAAAAGATGTAATTGCGCACGCCGGCAGGCCGGCGCGGGGGGCGCGGTCGGTGCAGGCGCGGGGGGCGCGGTCGGCACAGGCGCAGGCGGCATCGCAAATAAGTATACAATTTGTATGAAGTTCTATTTTTGAAATCATTAATTCATTATGCCTACAGCGTATCGAAATGAATATTATAGTTGAGTTGGACTGTCTAATATCGAAAAGTATGAGCTTATAGTTTTGTCTATGTACTCGTAATTGACAGATTAAAGTAGGCGAGTAGAAAAAAAAAATAAGATAGGATGAATAGTTCTCGAGTTGTACTTTATTTGATATAACTCGACATTTGTCATCTTTGATTGGCCATCATTTTTGTTAGCTACCACTTAAAGATGGCAATCGTGATTTTTTGACGTTGAAAATGAAAAGGAAAATGAGTATATCTAAAATTTACCCATACCAGTCATACATCCCCCATCTTGGATTGGCCACCATTTCTATTAGCTACCACTTCGCGATGGCCATCATGGGTTTTCAACATCCTAATTAACATGATTAACTGCCGTATAAAGGAAAGGTACCTAAATATTATACATTATACCATTTTCGTCTGCTGGCCCATGGATTACCTATATAGTGTTACTGCATCAATACTGCAGAGGGTGAAAACGGGATTAAATAGACACGGGCCAGGAGGAGATGTTAAATAATGACATCGAGCTGATCTGATGATGATGACAGAAGGTCTGTAGAAATAGGAACTAGTCAGCTATAGTCACGCATTTAAAGCTGGAATCGAAAACACTTTTTATTTTACAGATAGCTCATTTAAAGAATTGAAATCTGTCATCTTGTTTACAAGCTCAAAACAAATATAAACTACCAAACTTATTTACACCTAAATAAGTTATGAGCGTTGTCGGCCAAAAAGCGTAACAGTAACAAAGTAAAACATAGTATCTTTGGCCGGCATTTCTCTCATATTTGCTCAGTCTGTGGCAACTAATGGACAAACAAGGGGGCGGCCATGTTGATTTTAAGTTACCGCGTATGCGACGTCCTTTCCTTGCAAGATTTATTTTCGCCCGGAAATAAGACGAATCTCTTTGTTTATCTTTGAATTCAACAACACGGAAAGTTAGCTAGCAAGTTTAAATTGAAAATAACGCTAAGACACCCCGGTATATGATAAACTTGTCTTATTCCAATAATTACTTCCGTCTAATGAAAACTGGGAAATGGGGCCAATTCGGTGATATGTCAAAATATAGATATATAATTTTTGTTTTGATCTACACTGCACTGTAACCTATCACTTTATGTAATAGTTATTTATTGTTGTTATGCAGCATATTATTATTCTTTTACCAAGTATTTTATTACCTGTCAAGCCTTATGTATGGTGCTATAGGTAAATCTATTATATAAAAGGTGGAAAAAATGTATTGTTTTAATACTTCAACGAGTTCGGTGCACCCTGTGTCTAAAAATAGGAATCTATGTATACTCAGACGACTGTTATATTATTTTTCCTTTCTTTTTTCGTGTACCAAAAGTATCCGGGACCAATCCCGGTATTCCCTGGAGCTCCAACTACACGGTGATCCCGGTGACATCAAACCGAAGAACATTCCTAGAGGACTAACCCGTGAGTTAGGGAAAAAAGTTTTATTTAACTTTCTGAACTGAAATTCTCCCTGCGGTTTCAGAGCTCAGGTTCAACATTCGGTTCAATTCAGATCCTCATTCTGGTGCTTCCTATTTGTTGAATATAGCTTCTTACATATCCTGCCTAACTTAAAAGTTTTAACAACTGTAAAATATTCCAAAGAAATAAGTCGTCTGCAGATAGCGGGAAAGTTAAGGTTAAAATCAAAATATGTACTTGTTAGTCTAAAAAGAGTAAGTAGATTGTATTTATCATTGAAATATAAAATAAGTAGAATAATAGTTTTATAATTTTGGTCCTTTTGGCCTCGAGACCTTTGGCTCATGGGGCCTTAGCGCTCTGAGTCCCTTCAAAGACCAATCGAAGAGACTCAGAGACGCCACAGAAGACCCAAGAGCTGGCAGCTTCCTCGATCAACGAATCAGTGTAGCGATCCATTAAGGAAATGTTTCTAGCGTCCTCGATACCATGCCGCAGGAGCCTGTATTAAGTAGATTTATTTTAGATTTATTTAGTTTTATTTTAATTTTATTTTAGTGATAGGTACTTCTAGATTTACATTTGTGTTATTAAGATGTTTTAGCTTAGTTTATTACAACACAATATTTAAAAATATCGATAGTCTAACCCGCGCGCGAGATACTTTTCTCAGCCTTGGGTGCTTACAGCTTGGTGTTACTAATGCTCGGCCTACTGGCACCATACTGCCACGAATTTATGATATTTTTTCAAACTTATTTTACCTGCCAATTATGCCAGTTGATGAATCCGATAATCAGTGACAATAACGTCAAAATTCTAAAGTCCTTGAATATCAAAGAGCGTAGTTAGCATGAAATTGTACGTAACTCTCTGCATAATTCCCAGAAGCTGTGATACTTTGCGTACATAGATTAATATTGGACCACAAAAACAGATCAGTTAATATCATTGATGATGCAGTTAAGCTGAAATACGAGTAAGCTGGCAAATCCCATACAAAAAAACTCTTAACTCAGGGTTATGTGGCTAACCCGGGTGGTGCAAGACCGTGCAAGTGGCCCTGAGTGTAAACACCCGAATAAACGAGCAACGCGAATAAGCCTTTATTTGAGTCGCTTAACTTCAATCCCGGGTAAATCCATCTTTCAAGATTATGCGATTTTGGTATTAAGAAAACCTTTTCTACCTAGTAAGGTATCCACTGAGTGGATCGAATTAATTTAACTGCGTTTGAAGTTAAACGACACATTCACTTGCAATGTATGTTTGTTGGTTTGCTCTTAGGGTCAAATCTTGCAAGATGAATTTGACTAACTTTCCGTTATTCGAATAAGTTTTAAGCTCACATGTCAATTGTACAATAGGTTGGATGACATTACAGTGTCTAAATCAGGTCCTTGAGGCATTGTACATAGGATGCTGGCGGCATTTCCTCTTTGTATCGCAATGTTGATACGTTGTGCGAGGAAGCTTTTCGGTGACCAGTTACAACAAGCAGACGCTTTGCGATTTCTACAAAAAACTTGCGTGCGCTAGGATTCCATGGACCTAGACTTTCGACCACAAATGGTACTCTCTGCACAGGCTCTTATGTTTATTACGTTTTAAAATTTAGGCGCTTTCAGCCGCTCCACTCGCTTTTACATTAGTTCGTTGGAGGTGGGACGGTGCCAGCGTGTCTACACAGGTAGCATTCCACACTAGCGTCCAACACATACCTACTCCAAGGAACCAAGGACACCCTATCGGGTCTCTCGCCAAATTAAATAGCACACAACAGAAGCTAGTAGTCAAACGGTAAGGCGTCAGACGTTAAATTCAAAGGTCTCGGGTTCAAATCTCGCCGGCTTGTACCATTGAGTTTTTCGGAACTTACGAGTACGTACGGAATATCATTTGATATTTACCAGTCGCTTTTCGGTGAAAGAAAACATGTACAACATTGTGAGGAATTGTACAATGCGAAGCGAAGAAATCCAAAAACCCAACTGTGCGACGTATATAATATGCTGTTTTATTTTATTTCTGAAAAACAGGAGATTTTGTTTCAATATTGGCTTAAATCCAGCTATAAGTACGAATATCATGGAGACGACTGCTGCTTGTCTATATACGCCAAACATTCACCCCTCTTTTTTCTATCTAGGGTTAAAAATCAGGATAAATCAGATGCTAAATTCAAAAGTTAATTACCTAGTAAAGGGTCCAATGTCTCGCATTTTGGCTTGTTCACGAACAAATTCCACCACTGCGTACCGGTAAATTTTAAAGAAAACACCTCGGGATGCAAACAAATGGGGGAGCTATTAACCTGCCCGCAGAGGCGAAGGTTGCTTAATTCGATGGTTCTACTATTTGTTTTCACGACCGCTTCATTAGAGATGAGAGAGATACCTTTTTTTAGTGAAAATTACGAGTGATTGTTGTAACATTTTGGCCTTGTATAAAAATGTGTAACTTAAAATAACCGGCGATAAACTGTATTGCGAAAAATGCCGGAACATAATATTAATATATTTGATAATAATCTTACCGCATTGAATCTTACACGCGTAATCAAGATTTAATTTATTATCAGTTACAATACACGCGCTGCGTCACTGCAAAATAGGTGACATTCGATAAAATGTTAAAATTTATAATTTCATTGTCATTTCTATAATTATTTCATTTTTCATACGATGAGGGAGAGAAACAGAAGACGGGTCTTTAAACTATTTATGCACGGAATTCGTATACATCCAAAACATTTACAAACAACCTTACGATTTTAAGGTTTTTCGAGCAATTTTACCTAAGTATGTATTACTGATTTCCATTTCGAAACAACCTAGGAAAGAACATTAAGTTACTTGCAAAAATGAACAATTGTAGGTAGGTACCTACTGAATATAGCCTTTGTGGTTAATATTAGTGATGGCTGATGTGAAATGAGCTACCAGAAGCTACTGAGTGGTTGAGGACCACCACGGACCGTTTGAGAATCTTAGTTTTAGTCCATAACTATCTTGCAGATTAGTATCTCCTATTTTCAAACTACAATTTCATAATATCGTCGACCTTAGCTTCAATTAAGGTAAGGGACATTGAAATCCCTGTCCGTTGCCCTAATTAAACCTACGATATGACGGTCGTTAAGCCGAGGTGTGAGCAACCGCTGTCGAGTACAGATGCGTAGTAGGGGTTGCTCGGGTTAATTTCACCGAGCTAGCCCTAAGGCGCAATGTCGTTAATTTTGGCCGCCTTTTGATATTAACGAGGAGGCTCGACGCGTAATTATATGTGGTATTCTATTTACTAGTGATAAACTGCGGTAATGGATACGCATAATTATTTCGGTTTAACCGTGTTAAGTCTTAGAACCGCTTCATAAATTTCACTCTTTTCCCACTGAGAATATTTTAAAACAAGACCAAGAGGGAGTCGAGCTCGAGCTGCAAGGATTCCACATCATTCCATTTTTTTTGCAATATGTAGCAAACTGATCGTAAAAATGTTCGATCGGTTTTTATTTTTAATTTTCTTATGTTTGTAGCTATGTGTTGTAGTTCAGTAGGTACGTTCATTATTTAACGTTTGCGACTATATGGAGAGATTTTGCAAAATTATGCATAACTCCGTTAAATTTTTCGGGAAACATCTAGTTCTAATATAAAAAGATACATACCTACACACGCGTTTAAAAGTGCAACGATTTATGATTGATTTCATTCATAAACTGCCCATGCAATTTTTAACGCGAGTGTACATTTGATATTAGTCCTATAGTTTATTTGTAAAATAGAACCATCGCGCAACGTTACGCGGCATGCTGTTGTTGCTGAATAACAAAACGTAAACACGCAACGGTTCAACCACGGCGCGAAACAACAATGCACAACCCGCACAGAACCGGTAATAAGCATATAAAGCGAATACCCTGGACAGCTAAACGCACTAATGCATCTATACTATCACAGCTTAAGATCGAAGACCGCCTTTTCACTATATGCCATTGTCGTATACTCGCCTATTTCAGTCACATTGCCAGGCGTGGAGATCAAAGCCTTGAAAAACTGATTGTAGTAGGCAACGTCGTGGGCAAGAGATCGCGAGGCCGATTTCCGACCAGGTGGTTCGATCAACTGAAGCAGAATCCCACACCCCGTTTCAACACCAGAGTGAGGATATGGCCACCGTCAGAAACCGATGGCAACAATTCATGAAATTAATATACCATTTATGTCAGAGGCCGAAAATGCTTGGTGCGATACTTGCCCAGACACTGAACTGCCCCGAGAACTTACTTCGCAGCGCCTTTGGAATGAGCCGCTCTGTAGGCTGGTACGGGATAACCTGTATCAAACGGCAACCAGCCTACCGGATCGAGCTCGTCTCCTTGCCGCTGTTGAATGGGAGTCCGGGCAGTGGCTCCAAGCTCTACCTTCAGTTTCAACTGACACCCTTTTAGATAATTCTACATTCCGCTTCTCCGTCGCTCTCCGCCTGGGTGTGACCTGTATTGCCTCTCATCGCTGACCCAGTGGACCAGTTTCGTCATCACGGATTATCCTGCGGCAGAAGCGCAGGGCGTGCCCCCCGCCATGCCGACCTTAACGACATCATCCGTCGGGCCTTAGCCAGTGCGGGAGCACCGGCTGTCTAAGAACCGACCGGCCTCGCCCGCGATGACGGTAAGAGACCCGACGGGATGACCCTCGTGCCTTGGAAGTCTGGACGATCACTGGTTTCGGACGCGACGTGTGCAGATCCTCTAGCGCTATCCCATCTTCGAGGCACTTGGCAGCCGTTTGTGGTTGAGACTCTGGGGCCCTGGGGAGAAAGCGCCCTTACTCTGGGGGATTTAAAGAATGCAGCCGCAGGATATTCGAAGCGACGCGTGACCAGAGGGCTCGGTCATATCTAGCAAAGCGGATCAGTATTGCCATACAACGTGGCAATGCTGCCAGCATTCTGGGCACGCTTCCACTAGGCAGCGATTTGGGGCATTTTTTAAATTTATATGTAGTTTATTTTTACTTTTATTTTCAAGTTTATAATTTTTAATTTTAACATTTATAATTTTTATTTAGGTAAGATTATGTAACCTCTACAGACGCCGTACGGCCGAACGGTACGAACAGCCATTAACAGACGATCGAAGCAGACCAAGGTCACGGCTCGGTACGGGCGTCTGTTGGGCTTATACGGGCTAAATGTATTTAGCAAACCCCTATTCTTTCTCACACTTTAGGGTTGAAACGAAAAAAAATAACCACCTACGATTTACATGTATGGGGTAGCCTAAAAGTAAAAGATTTTCGCAAAACACTAGACGTAAGTCTGATCTGTAGGATTGGCGGAATGCATCTGAAACGTTTAAAGTAAGAAAGGATTGCATGTGTGGTCGGGTATCCCAGTGGTCAGGGCGTCTGCCGCGAAAGCAGGAAGTCGCTGGTTCGATCCCAGCCCTGCTCACCGGGGGCCTTGGTCACTTTTTCTGTAGTATACAGTGTGTAAATTTAATACGGGCGAACCACTTAACAGTGGTTAGTACTCGTATAGGACATAAGAAATGTAATTAGGTAACTTTTAAATGAAATTGCAATTAAAATTTTATCCATAGAAAATAATTCGGCCCGCAATGTAATGCAAACACACTCGCGCTAAACATTCGTTGACAACTGTCAGCGTCAAATATTTTACAGTACATTGCTGCTGAAAATATTATAAAAAAATTAACTATGGGGTCATAATTAGGTGTAACTTAAAAATATGTTTTAATTATTGATAACACTAATGAATTCTATGTTTGGTTAAATTTATCGCCCGTATTAGACTTACACACTGTATGATATCACTTTCAATTTATAGTTTATATATAGCAGTGTGAATCTAAACATATTGATACAATAATTTCTTTTAAGTAGTTTATTAAGATTTAACAGATGTCACAATAACATTTTTGAATAAAAGTCAATATACGTAGAAAACATGAACCTGATGGCCAGTTCCAACAAAACATTTATTACAATTAATAAATGATTTGATTCCTTTATACAATTGTAAAAGATTTTCGATTTTTTATTTCATCACTTTGGTGGCATGATTAATTATATATTAATTAATATATTTAAACTAAATTACAGCTTTCCAGTACTAAAGATTAGCCGCAGACGGACGGACAGACCGACATGGTGAAACTATACCAGTTCCTAGTTGACAGCCTGGCGAACCAATTTTGTCATTAAAAAATCGCGAGTTGCACTCACTCAATGCCGTTTTTCTACTGATAGGAACAGCTTGTCAAAACTATGGGGATGAGAATTAAATTAAGGATTATTTGATTTATTTGGCACCGTAAACTATCAATAACTTATAAACGCTGGTTCCGGCCTCTGGGTCCAACTTGACGTAGTCTTCCATGAAGTCATCCCACCTGGCCTTGAGGCTGTCGAAAGGGTTCAGGCATTTCATCAACACTGGAACAACAACTTTAAGCTAAAAATGCATAATATAGTTTCAAATATGAATGCATTCATTTAAATTAGAACGATTACAATAAGAATTAGAATTAAAGTAACTCAAATCAAGCTTTTTCACTCATGACGTAATCAATGTGATATAAAGTAGGTAAAACATTGAAAACTAACTTCCGACGTTGATCGTGACGATGTCGTGATACTCGTAATCAAGACCAAATGCGGGTTGCTTGTTTTAATCTTAACTGTTCATTTTCACGGTAAAATAACTGGTGGTGGTGTTAATTACCTGTCACAAATCACCCAATAACACTTTCTTTAATACTCACATTTAAAATCTTCTACTCCACGTACATAGTTGAAGGTTTTGTGGTGCAATGTCACATCGATGTTCCGGAAGCCAATTCGTTGCATCATGTTGATAATTTCATTTTCTGGTTCCTAAGACAGAACACTTATAATGAGACATACAATAATGACATAAAACATAATAGGCATAAAGCATACTCTTTGCATTAAACTACGAATAAATATGTTTGTTTCTAGTAAAATGTACCACTTGGACAAAGTATCTTTTTCTAAAAACAATCACAAATTAACTTTCTACCTGAGAATAGTATACTAAGCCAACTGTCACAGACAAAGTTATATGTACTTTGTCTGTGAGTGACTTATGTGGGAGTTGTCATTTGGAAAGTAGGTACCATTAGCATGTTACTATTGGCGCCTCTGTTAAAGAAAACATGTGAAGAAGTCAAACTAATCTCAATAAGGTTAAGTTTATTTTCTATATTGCAATATTTAATGGAAATCTATTTTCTAACAATTAGTCCTTCTACCATATGTTGAGATTTAGGTTACCAAGAAAAACCCTCCCGACTGACTAAAGTCAGACACAAAACAATGTTCCGAGTCTTTCCGGAGGACTATTAAAAAGATAAGGGCTGTAAAGCTTGATTTTTTTATTTAATCCTTATCCATATTAAGCAGGTACTCCTTTTCTATTGCATTTATATGATGAAAATCATTACTACATGTCCACAAGATGTTAACATTTGACCACAGGACAGTGTGTGTTCAGCTAAACTGTAGAGCCAATCTATCCTGTGACCAATAGTTAAGTAATAGCTTGTAGTCGTGTAGTCGTGATTGTTATCATACAATTCAATAGAAAAGGAGTACCTTTTAATGTTGATAATGGTTCAATCAGAAAATCAACCTTCATAGTCCTTCTCTTTTGAAAAGTCCACGGGTAAGACTCCGAATATCGTTTTTTGTTTGACCCATTTTCAGTCATCGTAATTTTTATATGAAATAAATAAATAAATATATAAGATATATTTTTCTACAACGAATCACGAACTAATTTCCGTTTTACGCACTTATGTGCAAAATCAAATGTGCAAATGTAGTGAGAGATGAAAATTTAGTTTTCTGTTCACGGTAGCCGGTCAAAGCGCGAAGAAGATAATATTTAGACTTGCCTGTGAGTCGTGATACGGCGACATAAACTTCGTTGAAACGTTTTTGAGATCATCACTCCATTTCGGTGTGCGGGAGAGTTTACGGTAATTTTCGTAGGGTTTAAAATATCCGAGAAATACTAACAGACAGTTGCCGCCAACAGCCAGAAGATCATACACATTTGAAAACGCAGTTCTGTAAATAAATTTCATTAGATTATAGTTCAATACCCTTTATAACAATACATGATTTCTTAGTCAATTTTTGAGCTATCCTGAGTCACATATTGTTACAGAGAAAGCACGTTATCTCCAACCAAATGAACTGTCAAACTTTAAAGTGATCATTTAAACGTCAAACTTCTATGAAAGTATGAAGTTAACCCTTTCATAGTCTGTGCTATTAAAATTCAGGAATACTTAGCATAGTAGGACTCTATCAATATGCTTAATTATAACACTTAAATGATTTATTAGATCATTTTGAGCTATATCGAGTCATACTAACATGAAATTACTTCTTACTTCATTATTTCTTCAGGAAACAGGTGCTCTCCAAAACAAGTTGGGCGAGTTACTAAATATTATGTGTAGTTCGAACTTTCGAGGTACTATCGCGTTCAAAATTGCATGGCCAGTTTATGAATGCATTCATTCATAAATTGAGGGTGACATTTTCATTCGTGAAAAAACACTTTGTTGTTTTTTTTATAAAGAAAAAACATTGAGTGTATGTTTCTTTGTTTACATGTCATTTATTTGCATTTGTCATGTTGAGAGTTTATCAGGTTCTTATCTTTAATTGGAACAGTTTTTCGACAAAACAAACTGCAATTTAGTACCTATCTAAGTATGATCCAGTTGTGCATGTAAAGAAATCAACACTTATCATAATCTACGGAAATGAATCAATATACAAAGTCACGTTACTCACTCTTGCATATTTACCCAATGAAAAGTGTAAGACGAAATCACGTGGTCAAACTTTCCCACCATTTCTTTAGGTATCTCTTCCTCAATGTCGAGTCTTATGAACTGAGCGCGTTTATCCACATGATGGTCTGTTGCAAAATCCACACAGTATTGACTCTTGTCACTTCCCACTATCTCCATAAAATTCTCCGGCACATACTTTTTCCAGACGTTCATAGTAACACTGCCATCTCCACATCCTATGTCAATAATTCTTGCATTAGATTCTTTCCATTTGAATGGAATTTCTTGCAACGCAAACTTTACGTCTCTGACAGGCATTTGGTGAAGTTTTTGATATGCTTTTAGATCATGCATTTTTGCTTAAATCGAAATAGGTCTGCTACTATCAATTTATTAATGGAATTTGACAAGGGGTGTTCTCAGTCAGACGGCCACCTTTCTTGAGGAAAAAACAACTGTGCTGTAGTAAAAATGAGTTTGTCTGCATTTATTTATGCACTCGATCAATCAGTAACTACTTATCTACCGTATAAGATACGGTAGATAAGTAGTTACTGATTGATCGATTAATGCACTTATCATTAATCGCCCATTCAAAATACAATTATGGGCATTCGACTACAAGAATTAAGTCTATGTTACGTGCATAAATGTTATATAAACAACGAGACAGAGCAGCGTAAGTAGGACCAGTCGTATGACATTTCCTTAAATTATTAAATAATCACGTGGGTACAATTGGGGTACAAATATATATTTTTCTGTCATGACCTTCATATTTTAATACTTAACAAGAGGACTGTATGCTACTCAACGCCTATACAAAATAGTTTCTACAAAATTATTTTGCTCAATGTTGTATGGGAACATTACCCCTTAGCACTTGGCACAGTTGAACTTCAGGTGGCCTTGAGTAGATTTCGACCGGTCGCCAACGAGGGCCAACTGACATTTAAAGATGGAGAGGGTGAAAATTTGACTATGCCGCGCTAGAATGAAATGAACCCATACTTTCTAGAACTATATTTACATAATAGGGTAAGTATGTGATATTTAATTTCCCGATAAATTTTGATGAGGAATTCTTTCAAGTCTTGTTGGATTTTGTATACATAAAATGAATTTATGAGCGAAAGGCAGAATCATATAAAGAACGAAAGTTGAATTATTTTGCCAAGAACTAAAACATACATACATTAGGGACGCAATCTGGCAACAGCGCGAGGGAACGGGATTTTGTATAAACATTGTTAGTTTCTTCTTTTGTACGATCATAATACGCTTCGTAGTACTTACTTGAAATCTTGCTTTGTAAAATTACATAATTCGTTTTCATTATGTGTATGTAATACTTTCTAATTCAATTTAAAATTTGATGTTTTGGCGATCGTAAATATTGAAGTAACACGCATGATAAGAAACCATTTAAAGTCTTAATATAGTTCAAAGAGTGGTCCGTTGAGATTCCCACGCAGTGCACTCCTCAGGATTATGACGCGCTGTGTCATCCAGGGCGCCACACTCGTGGCACTTGGGGGATTTATCTCTACCTATACCTACGGTGCAAATACTTCCCAAAACATCCGTAGTCACTTAGTATCTGCATCATATGCAACGTCAATTCACCTTGTCGCCTTGTTGCCCAGCGTTCCAATTGTGGTAGTATTGCGCCTACCGTTGTTAGCCCCTATTTGGCTGCATCTATTTCAGCTTTCCATCGCCAAAGTGTCTCTATTTGAGCCGATGCCCGAATAAGTCGCACTTCTTCCGTCCGGAAACTCTGCCGACGCTCTTATTTCCGCTTTGTAGCGGTGAACTTCCGCAAGAATTCTCGCCTATAGGTCCCATTGGGGGTCTCCAGACAAAATCGTTGCCGCTGTAAAAGACATCGTCCAATAACCGCGTATGGCTCTTAAAGATATTGCCCTCTGTGGCCTGCGAAGTAGAGCCCTGTTTTCTGACAGAAAAAGCCTGCTTATTTAAGGGACCTATTTCTGGATGTAACCCGCCTCTTCTTTGACTCTCTTTAAGCGCTCTTTATTTGAAAACTGGCTGAATAAATAGTGAAGCTTAATGTCGCCTTTAACAACTACCGTTACAAAGATGACTGGGTATTATCGAGGTGTATAAGTTATCTGTCTGTCTGTCATTAGTTATCATGAGGCAATTTTAGAATCCATTTTAGAAACCTGGAGACACGGCATTTTTTTTGGGTTTTACCGTCCCTGACTTTCTCTTGATGATGTTATCAAACGCCCTTGCGTTATCATTCAGTACCATTCCAGTTATACCTGAATTGGGCTGTTATTCCGCAAACTGTTGTTGTTGTTGTTGAATTATACACTAGAACCTGCATCACGTTTACACAAATAAACATGTATCTTGTACAGCGATCATATCACAATTAGCGTCGGTACAATGATCACATTGTCATTGACTAATGAATGTCAACAATCAGACTTTATGTTCGATGCGCGATTCAAATCTTTGGCCAAAACTGCATTTTGTAGGCACGTATGTCAGGACGATCCGATCAACGATACGAGCTTGAGTTATCGTCGAATATAAATATACAGACATACATACAAATGACGGATTGTCGAAGTAGATTGGGAGCCCTGCCAAGAGAAAATGCCAAAATTATGAATAAGGGGCAAACGATTTTTAATTTAACAGGCCCTGTAAAAATTATATTATTCTGTAAATAATAGTTGGCTGACTGTTAGCTGTTTTGGTAGTAAATAGCATTTTCATTTTGCGTTTAAAATTTCACGAAACCAAATGAAAACATTCTAGCCAAGCTGTATTTGTGGGTTTAAAACATCAATTTCATCAGGGACCTATTAGACTCGGGAGAGAAAGACCTCATCGCGCAAATAGCGGCACTGAGCAAACCTTCGGGACACTAATAGGCCATTACACTAAATCCTTTCGAGGGCGGCAATATTCGGAAATACACTCAAAAAGGCTAACTCGTTGGAAAAAACGGAATATAACCAAGCTCAAAAGTTGAACACTGAAGTTTTATTAATAGAAATTTTTGTGTTAAGTAGTGTGAATAAACAAAAGTAAAACTTACGTACCTACCATAAACTTATTTGAAAATGTGACAAATTTGGTTATTATCAACCTTCTACTCGTATATGTATGAAAATTGTCACTGAGGAACATCCTACACTTAGTAAGAGTTTCGTACCTGTATATGTCTAATAACATGGAAGAAAAAAATGTATTTGGGTTCTGATAGAGACCTGACCAACTCAGTGCATCATAAAAGTGAAAACTCTCCACTTATACATATGCCTACGGGTAAAAACGTAACGTGTTGTTAAACCTAACAAAATTAAATACGCAGTGAGGTAACTGTTTCTATCTTTTCAACCTTCTAATTAAATAGACTTCACAGGGTATCAATCACGTTGTTTTTTCGAACAGTTTTATCGAGCGCTCCCATATCGTCTACCCACTTTACTCCTATCTCCTTTAATCGTATTTTTGTAAAAGTAACTCTATACAGCATTAAATAACGTCTATTTTTCAAAGTAAAATGGAGACACTGTATGCAGCTGAGATAGTTATCAGTCGATATTGGATTCAATCCATCTGTCAGCAGCTGATTGGACGGTTGCCTGTCCCCCGAACTGACACATATTCGATACTCCAACAATTTACCAGCCTATTGGATTTTGAAACATTTCCGGTATTCAAATTGCAACGGGTTTCCTTAAATTTACGAATTTCGGTGACGGTTCGGTGATTTTATTCTCGCATAAGGAAATTCTGGTGAATCCGGGTGATTTGAAATTGAAATTGCGACTTGCAGGTATATTATGTAGTTAAGGAAATTTAATTCGGCTTTTTTATTAGAATCCATGTACCACTAAAATTAGTTCATACATTTTTACAGGTAATTTTGATAACACAGTGGAATCGATACATGAGATAAATCTCAATTCGAGATCTCAATCTTAACTATGTATACATATACATAGTTAGTATACATATACTATGTATACTTACATTCCTCTTAAAATTCAGCTTTATTGCGATGCGTTTAGATTTAAAAAAAATTACACTTTCAACGTTTGTAGATATGGAAGATTTAAAATTATCAATATATGGCATAACTATGAGGGATGTAAAAGGTTTCCATTCACCTATTTGTTATTCGGAAAAATACTTTCTGATTGTTTTTTAAACTTCTATGCATTGATAGATGAAGAAACTTAATCGGCAGGCTATAGTGGTACAGCCTCAGTGGCGAGAATCCTGTGGTATGACCTGCGAGGCAAAAGGTGGGGAGGTCAGCTTCCATATATGTAGGTACTTGCAGCAGGCTTCACTGAGGTCACTCGCATACTCACTTGTTTGCTTGCACTACTGCCCGTTCACCGTGGGTCAGACTATTTCGACGCTTGTCCGTCGCTGATCGTTCACTACTGTACTGACTTGAGGACGTGGATACTTTCAGGTCAAAACTGACATTTTCCCCTTAGGTATATTTACTGGTGACTGTCAGCTCGCAAGGAACAATAATTGAGTTTCGTGAAATAAGTTCAACGGGCCATTTTTCTGTTGCCGGTTGCGTTGGGATAATATTAAAGGCATTTTCACGGGGTGAGTCAATTAGTCGCGCTTTTATGACTTAGATTCACCGTAAAAAAAAACCTCTTCATCTATTACACGAAATTTTCTGTCAAACAAATTTAAGAAAAACGTCACTTCTGTGGACAAAACATTGAAAGTTAATATTTCGGGTACAAGATCATCGGGATTTTCTCATTTTAGCCCCGAAATATCAAAAAAACCGGCCAAGTGCGAGTCTGACTTCGTATAAACTTTATGTTGTAACTTCACCTAGAAATAGAAATTTGACGTCAGTCACATGTATCGACAGATTGGGTCAGTCGTTTGTACGTACGGCATGGAGTTAGTATGCAAGTTTGTTCTTCATTGATATTTTTTAAGACGTAAACCAATTTTATTAGCTTAAGTTATAAGACTACTTTCAGCATGATATCACATAAATTTTAAGAAAAAAAAACGATCGAAGTTGGTTAAATTTCAACTTCCGTTCGGATTTTTTTTAAATTTAAATTAAAGTTAATGAAGTTAGGGGCAATGTTATGTTTTTCTTGTAATGTTTATAATAATATTAAGCTTGTGTAAAAAAAACATATTTTTTCCTTCATAGCCTTCGGAGATAAAGGGGGGTGGGGGGTATTTTTTTTACATTTTCGCTTATAAAACAAAAATTGTTTTAGAACATGCAAACCTACCCTTACCCCTTTCAAATGACCCAGTAACTAAACTTTTAATTTTTGCCCCCAATAGGGGCACATGGAGAGATGATTTATTGCATAGTTTAATTTATTTTTAATGAAAAAATCCCAATAAAATATTATTGAGATTTTTTCATTAAAAATAAATTAAACTATGCAATAAATCACCTCTCAATGTGTCTTAAATTTGTTTATAACTATTCCAAATTTCAAATCGGTAGCTTAAGTAGTTCTCGAGATCTTTAACGATGTGACAGACGGACAGAAAAACAGACCGAGTCGCACCATAAGGGTTTCTTTTTTACTATTTTGGTACGGAACCCTAACAAAGTGACCCGCATGTAAGGGTGCCACGTAAAAAGTTGCATTTAATTCTCTTAACTTTTACGATGTCCACAAAAGAGATATAAGTACCTATATAACGCGTTATTCGCGTTAACCATACAATGAAATCTGTATGACCCTTACACATAAATTTTCGACACACAATTTCTGACTCAAGTTGATGTTTGTATTTTATTGCAAAAGAAATATGACAACGAGTATGACTGCACTTTGGTTCGTGTATTTAATCAGTTGTGCTACTAATTTTACAAATGATTACTAGTTTTATGTGTTTTATATGATAATTTAATGTAATAAGGAAAAAAACATCGGAAATTTAGTTTACGAGAAAATACTGACCTAGTAATTATAATGTAATTCCTAAGGTAATTGTTGTGCACTGTTATTACTTATAATCATACGCAAAAACATTTATGCTCACATGTCCTCTAAAATATGCTAATTACAAAGCAGGATACATTTGCTGCAGCTGCATGTATTATGAGCTTAGAAATCTTAACTCGATTTGAAATTGATTTAATTTTACATAACTGGCTGTTTGCCTCGCTTACGCTTGTACTTATGCCATACATATATTGTTGTTTGTGCTGTCCTTTGATACCCCTGAGATGCAAAGGGCCTTCACAAGCTCGCGCTATCCCTTTCCTATCTCAAACGACCCTTTAGCTTCGTTTCAGCTGTTATGCTCACATTGCTCTAAAATATGTTAATTACGAAGCAGGTTTAAAAATCGGATGTGGACAGGGCTGCAGAGTTAAGTGACACCCCCTGCATACAAACTTTCTATGCAGAGGGGGTCACTTAACTCTTCAGCTGGCCGAACCTAATGATTGATATATACTCAAATATATTTTCATTGAATATAAAAATATTTTGTATATTTTACAAGGGTATAATCGCTCATTTAGCATAATGAACGTTTTTTATAATATTAAATTATAAAGTGTTATTTCATATATTTATCCTTTGAACACCTTAGTTCTTATAACCGTAATATGGTATAAATAGGTATCATTTGGTAAACAATTCATATTATATAAGTAGTAAGTACTTGAATCTTAACTCGATTTGAGATTGATTTAATTTTGACATACTTAACTGGCAGTATTCCTTATTTTTATATACCTGTACCTGTTGTTGTTATTGCTGTCTTATGATACCCCAGAGATGCAGATGGCCTTCACATACTGGCACCTTCCTTTCCCATCTTCAGCGACCCTTTTAACTTCGTTCCAGCTTAGTCGAACAGCTTACCGCACGTAGCTCGACCTCGACGGACCGTCGCCATGACTATTGCATTATTTGTTTCTCCTTGACGAATGGTATGGCCTATTAATCTGCATTTCCTCAATAAGTAGTCGCTCGCGCATTTAACTGTGACTTGAATATCACATTAATTCGGAATCGGATTAAGATTTACAAAGTTCCAATGTATTGCTCTAATTCATTGGCAAAGATTTTAAATAGTTTAATTTACAGATACCATATATACTCACAACGTTAAAAGTCCAGGAGCCTTACCATGACGTCTTAACGCGATTCAGTTTAGGGCCTAAACTGAGTCGCTGCCATACAACTGCGCACAGCTAAGAACTTAAACTGAGTCGCGTTAAGACGTCATTGTAAGACCCCAGTTGTATGGGAGTGACTCAGCTTAAGTCCTAAACTGGATCGCGTTAAGATGTCATGGTAAGACCCAGTTGTATGGGAGTAACTCAGTTTAAGTCTTAAACTGAATCGCGTTAAGGCGTCATGGTAGGCTATGAGATAAAATTACATATAAACTCTGTTTTAAATAGAAAACATTATACTAGTGATTCGCCCCAAACGTAAAACCCCGTGAAGCCTTCTAATCCCCCTTCTAAGCCCTATATCTCGAAGAGCCCGGTATATAAATTCGGCCGATTCAGCTGAACTTTTTAATACAAAAATTAAAAGATAATTCCAATTTGAATGGAATAAATGAAAAAGTTTTTCAAAATTATTGTCAGTTTTTGAAAAAATCCACCATTTTCTAACAGCTGTTTTACCATTTTGATGAGCGAGCTCCAAACATCTATCTAGTTTTAAACCTTATTGCTAATAAATCATAATAAAACATTTTTTTTCTTGTTCAATATATAGTCTTCTAGGGAACAAATGACACACTTTCACACAAAAATATTGAGTACATTTTTTTTTTTTGGTAGAAATACACGAACATTTGCCAAGTTTTCTGGCTAAACAGTAAGTTTTATTACATAAATGAGTATGCGTTGCGATGGAAAAACTATAAATAGTGTATACCCATCTCTAGTGTTTTTAACCAGCACTTTAAATTGCTCTGAATATAGCTATAAAATATAAGACGTAATAAATGTACCGGCAGTCCAGCTCGAGAGCTCGTAGAGAGAGGTCATGTTGCTCCGCGCTTTGACAATATTTACAAAGACGAGAGTACAGAGGAACGTGTAAGTAGTGGATATCGAGTCGGATAACTGAGTAACCCCTTGTATAGTTGGGATACTTTGGTATGTCTATAATATTAGAGTAAAGTGTAAATGTTGTATTTTCACGCGTTATTTGAACATATACCGCTATTAAAAATTCTTTATAAATAAACTTTACCTACCTACCATATTTCACGACGATCCGGCCAACTATACGGATTTTTCCAGTACACTCGGAGAACTTTGCTCGATTCGTTCGCTCGTTCAATTATTACATAATTATAGTGGTACAACTAGTACTAGTAATTCAAACATAGGTTTAACTGCTTTGTTTGTCATTTACCGAAACTCAGTTCCAACCTGAAATTCTGTGCGACTATGGGATGACTCACACTAGAACGGGACAGGACGGGGCGGGACGGGACGGGACGGTCTGTCCCTTTCTATAGAAAACGTTACGTGACATCCGAGGACTCCGAGCTATCACGTGAACGTCGTATCGTGAGTCTATTTGTATTCTGACCTCGAAAAATAGGCCCGTAGATAACATTACTATACTGCGCAGCCGTTGCAAATGATAAAATCAAAAGATTTTATATAGATACTCTTGTCTCTTGATCTTGATCTTGTCGTTTGGTTTGCGATTAAGGCGCGATATCCATAATTCCAACCTCGCTTTTATGACTTAAAAGGCGAAAAACATTTATCACTATCATTTAAGTGCATTTATGTGCAGAAAGTTAGTTTTAAAGTTGAAAACAAAACGTAGTAAAATTAGATTGAAACTTCATTGGTATGTAACATAAAAAAATTGAACGTTCGTTGTCTCAATTTTTCTACTAAATAAGTAATTAACAGTTGTAAAATAATAAATGACGCTTTTCTGCAACAAGGTACTATATTTGATGCAGATAATTTCGTCGAGGATGAAATAACCTTTATAATTTATAAATTTGTAATTTTACAATTTGAATTTTGAGCGCAAACCACTGTTGAAGTTAATTTTCTCTTCTATTCTAGTTCTACACCTACCTGTGGACTGTAATTAATTCTGTCCGAAATTCTACTTGTGAAGGTATCGCCTGTTCCGATACGTACCTACACAACACGTATAACATTCTATAATAGTCTTATGTAGGAGACACCATTAGAATCCAAATAAACCTGCCAAGAGCATGTCGGGCATCACAAAAGGCGAATTCTAAAAGGGTTTTAATAGATACCATGTTTATAACAATATCATCCTCATCATAAATTGCTGTTTTCATGCATGATTTTTTAATAGATTTACTATTTAGATTAAGTGCTATGTAAGCAATAACTTGTATATATATATATATAAGCATGTTGTGTTTGCCTGTAATTGGGTGAATACTCAAGCAAGTTAAATTTGTCTTAGTTATACATAAGTACATGGTATTACACCTGTTGGCAAACCTTAAATAAATAAAATAAAATAAATAAATCATAACAATAAAGTCTTAAGAGCTGTAAAGATATACGTACCTAAGTACCCCATCTTCGCAGCTCTTACGACTTATACGCCCTTTTAACCGAGAAGATACGGCTTTATTATCATGAATTTTTGGACTTGTGGACTTGTGGTTCAAAAGTTAGAGGGGGGGGGAAGAATTTTTTTTTTACTTCTGGAGCGATTCTTTCCGGAAATATTTCCTTTATCAAAAATTTTGTTGATTTCAAATCCCTATTCGGTTTAACGGCCTCCTAGCCTAGTCGGTAGTGACCCTGCCTACGAAGCAGGAGGTCCCGGGTTCGAATCCTGGTCAGGGCATTTATTTGTGTGTTTATCACAAATATTTGTTCCTGAGTTATGGATGTTTTCTATGTATTTAAGTATTTATATGTATCTATCTATTATATATATCGTCGTCTAGTACCCACAACACAAGCTTCATTGAGCTTACTGTGGGACTAGGTCGATTTGTGTAAGATTGTCCTATAATATTTATTTATTTATTTTATTTATGTGGTACATAAACAACATAAACATTGTTTTAAAATGGGAATTCCGAATTGTCTTCGGTTCCTTCCATGTGGCGTGTGTCGCCAGGTCCATTAGTACATAAAACTATTTTAGTTCCATTATAAAACGTTATGTTTTTCTATAGGTAATGCATTTTAAGAAAATGGAAGTACTTAAGCTAAATGTGTTCGAGGGTGAGTGACTGTACGCCAATACGAATTGGAATTAGAATAAGACAAACAGAATGTAAGTCTCAGCGAATATGTGTGGTGTTAATCTTTTTTTCATGACAACAAGCTGCATTGTCATTGAACTCCTTAATCAAACACTTCAAGTTTGAATATTTAATCGTCCACTTACGTTGTAGGTACACGGATAAGCAACTATTTATATTTGATACAGTACCAAACTAACATCAGTTCCTCTTGCGTCTTCATACAGGTTATTTCTTTGAGAAATTAAATTTTAATACAGACACCATCTTTTAAACCATGCAGGATCCAAAAGGATATCAACATGTCAATAATATACAAAGCAGAGATCTAGAAGTCATATTAAAGGAATACCCATTTGAATGGAAACAGAGAAGCGCAAGGATCCTCGACATCGGTTGTGGTGATGGAAGCGCCACTATGGGCCTTTGGAAAAAATATATTCCAGAGGATTATATGATAATAGTCGGGAGTGACAAAAGCGAAGCTTGTGTAAACTTTGCAAAGAAGAACTACGAGAGTGAAAGAGTTATATTCATGACACTTGATATAGAAGACGAAGTACCCCAGGAATTGGAAGGATGCTTTGACCACGTGGTCTCAAACTACACGTTTCATTGGGTTCAACAGCAAGAGTAAGTAGGAATGGGTTATTATTATTTTCATTCATAATTTCACGATTTCTAAAACTTTAAGCACTACTCATGACGAATAGAATAAACGATTTTAAAGACTAAATTAAAACTTAAACAGATCGCGAACGAAACGCGACTGTCATTGTCGCACTAATAAGGAAGAGTGATAGAGAGAGATAACTATGATACGCTATAAAGCATGAGCGAATGGCAACTTGGCTACGCACGCAGGTATTGAAAAAAAAAACAATCTAAGAAAATTGTTTTTTTTTTAATCAAGATTTTCAATAATATTTAATTACAGAAAAGGGTTTTTCAACGTATATAAGATGCTGGCAGATGGTGGTAACTGCCTGATAATATTCCTTGGCAATTGCAACATTTTTGGCAACTATCGAACACTTTCGCGCACTGCAAAATGGAGGGCTGATCTAAAAGATGTCGAGACCAAGTTTATGTCACCGTATCAATTTTCTCAGGCATGTATTTTTTATACTAATTCTTAGTTGACATATTAATTGTGGCAACTAAGATTGCGACACGCCTGGTGTTAAACCTCTTAGGCTCCAGAGAACAGGTTAATGGACCTGTTATCTGCAAGCAATGGAACACAACATTCATTACCCGTTTAAAGGGTAAAGCTAGTATAAATGGGTTTGAAACGACTTTGCCCAGCGTTATCTGTCAAATACGACATAAAAAAAAGCTTAACTTTGATAACCCCGGTTAATGATCCTATGGATAAACGCAACCCAATTCATAGCGTACGTTTTATAATTGGTTTGTTTTAGGATCCAGGATACGAAATCAGAAGTTTGATGAAGAGAATTGGTTTCCAAAATGTTAAAATCCAAGCGCGGGATCTTACGTTTGATTTTATAGGCGGCGTCGACGAATTTAGAGGTAAGTTTTTAACGTAGAGCTGGCAGCTTCCTCGCCCAACGCATTAGTATTGCAATACAGCGAGGAAACGCTGCCAGCGTCTATGGTACCATGCCGAGGGGGAATATTTAATTTAACTTTAATTTTATTTTAGTATTAAGTGTTTTACTTGTTATTGAAATAAATATATATATAGTTATTAATTGATGAGATGATCTAGTCATTACCGGCGGGATGTCGTTTAAGTTAGCAAACGTCACACAGTTTACAGATAGTAAATTTAGAATGCTTACTCAGAAGAGGTAAGCACCAGCTTCAGGATCCCCTGTGGAAGATATTAAAATGCTTATAAAGAAATTACTTCAAAATTTGTTTGCAAAGCCTGCAAACATATTGTTTCTATTAGGTTTCTAGACATGAATACAAATTAGAATCTTTCTGCGCTTATTATCGCAGTTGCTAAGCTGCATCACTTACATTTGCAGTTACGTAAGTATGTACGTCACTTCTTACAGCTACTGCAAAATGGAGGAAGCTGAAGACGGTGGCGTTATGTTTCAATTTCCTTTTTTCTAGTTTTGTATAATAATTAATCAAACATCTCCTATTCTGACGCCTGAATATTCAAATTGATGATTGATAGTTTGAATTATTGGTAATGGCTAGATTACAGTTTTTTTGTTTTATAATTTTTTTTTGTTCCAGAAATGATGAAATGCCTGAATCCCTTTGAAGGACTGAAGGACAAATGGGAAGATTTCATGGAAGACTACATAAGGTTAGACCCCAACGCGGGTACGGCTATATATCAGCTGTTAATTGTTTCTGGGACGAAGTAAAATAAACTCATGTTCTCTCAATAATAATATTGTTTCAAATATACGAAAAGAAACTCTGATGTTTAATTCTAAAACAAACAATGGATTTTGTGTATTTCAAGTGGATTAATTTATATATGTTAGTATTTTGGAGGCATGTCGTACACAGGGACAAAGTTATAATGTGTAGTAGTAAATAACACCCATGTTATGATTATGCATGCAATCATTTTGAACTTTTTTTGGGCAGAACGGTAAAGCGTCAGACTTTGTCAAGAACAGAGAAGGTTGTGGCCATGAAAATAATATTAGTATTCATTGAATGAAACACTTTCACATATATTACGGGCGTTACAGCGCTCGTGAGCCCGTAGGCTGACGAGATATGACGTATCATAACTAATTTGCAAGCACCTTATGTAGGGCACCTGTTTCATTACTGGATCCCCCTGAAGTTGGCGCATGGCGCCTCCTTAGCGACGAAGCTATTACGAAGATTCCCAGCTAATGGAGCAGTAATTGGCTGCTTCGCTAACTAATGGACAATTATACCGGCCCACGCAGAATTTGAGAGAATCGTAATGCTGTTATGTTCATAACGTGCCGAGCGTGAAAGCTTTAAAGACGTTCGGATAAATGGGTGAGAGGCCGACCTTTTCTTGTATGTAATATGCCAAGTATGGCCTCCGAACGACAAGCTCCATAAAAAAAAATTGTATGTTTATATATTTTCCTGATTAGATCACGTTACTGATTACTTTTTAAACGGATCAACAAAATGTTTGTCACATCTTGTATTTTAAAAATAAAAAATATAAAACTCAGCTTTATCGCTGTTGTTAATAAAAAAATTTGATAGAAAACTTATTTATTTGTGATTTTTTTATGTACTCGGACAAACAGCAGCGCCCTTAACTTATTGGTATGTATACCTTATGCCGTTTCAATAGGAACGACAGATTACATGGTATGTTGTGTGTTGGCGATGGGATATACATACGATCTTACAATTTGGTTCGCAATTACTCCGAAAAATATTTAAAATATAATTATTCTTTTACGCCTTTTTTATAAATGTTTCTTTTTTATTTCCAATATACACTTTAAGTCTAATACGGGCGATAAATTTGACCAAACATAGAATTCATTAGTGTTATAAATAATTAAAACATTTTTTAAGGTACACTTAATTATGACCCCAAAATTATTTTTTAAATAAAATTTTCAGCAGCAATGTATACTACAAAAATTTGACGCTGACAGTTGTCAACGAATGTTTAACGCGAGTGTGTTGGCATTACATTGCGGGCCGAATTATTTTCTATGGAAAATATTTTTATTGCAATTCCATTTAAAAGTTACCTGATTACATTTCTTATGTCCTATGCTAACCAACGTTAAGAGGTTCGCCCGTATTCGATTTACACACTGTATAAATAACAAACACAACACATAAACAATAAATTACTATTTTTCATTTATTCTATTGGACTGTCCATTTCTGGACATATAGTCCTCTTCCATCTTGAGCTATTGCTGCTGATTTTTAGCGGCGCGGGTCCATGTCAACCATCAACGGCGTTTTGGGTGGCCCTGGGACGGTCAGTGTCAACTCGTGAAGACCAGCCAAGTCCACCATTTATACTTGTCTTGAATTGACCCTTTGAAATGGTTGAAAATGCCATTAGGCATTAAGACCGCCATTTGTACAGTTTTGTATTTTGCGCAAAGAAGGTTAGTTAAATAAATATATTTGTTCACATTTTAAGTGTGTGTGTGATAACACTGATACCAGGCTTCAAGTGCCTGTTACAACGGGTACATACATAGGTAGCTCATAAACAAACTTTCTAACATAACCCACTCAGGACTAAATGGATCAGAGGCATGTGAGACACGGGCCTACGTCCTATTTCCTTCATCGCAACCAGAGACATGTAGTGTAAGTAGATGTTGCATGTGCCGCTTACAAATACCATGAAATAATCTACTATCAATATGATGAAGAGTGTTATAGGAGTGACAAAGAGGTTTTCCCGTCAATGCCAATTTTCGACGTTCGTGGTAGGCGTGCTGGTTAAAGACGGCGTAAGTTCATTGTCGAAATCTGTGGAACCTTTGTTCAGCAGTGGACGTCTTTCGACTAAAATGATGATGCACATCCCGAAGGCTTTTTACTATACTTAGACCTACTTGATCCGCTAACCCGGAGTTAAGCTATCAAATTTCATACAAAAAAAACGCTTAGCTCCGGGTTACGTGGCTAAGCCCGGGTCGTGCAAGCGGCCCTTACTCGTATGTATAACGGTGTTCTCTTCTTTTAACCACATCCACCTTGATTCCTTGCGTTGATATCTACTAGGGCTCCCGAAATCCGTACGTACTACACGCCGAACCGTAGCTCGGTTACCTTAACCCCGGCGGTACTAAGATCACGAATTTCACGGTCACGCCGAAATACGTAGCCGAATGTTCGTACGTATACGTATCTACGAATCTCTAAAATTGTATGTAAGGTCTTAAAATTGTATGTAGGGTTGTATATGTTCTACATACAAAATATTTATATTTTAAATGTCCATACTCCTAAAAGTAAAATAAATGCAAAATAACATTAGATGCACAAATCTTACGATACATTCTCGTTCGTATTTCGTAGTCCTTAGAGACAATGCATCGAATCGTCACTTAACATCGCGAGTAGACCGTATCCGCGTGTAATTAAGATACGTGTACCCGTGTACACGTATCTTTATTACTCGTGGTGTAACACGGCCACGAGTACACGGCCACGTGGCAAACGGGGCTCCGGCTACGGATACACGAACCCCGGATACGACCGCGAGCCCTTATCTACTTCCACGTATGTCTGGCGGACGTCGCTATTCCCTCCATCATAACGCACATTAATTTGGGCATATCTTCCAAAGTGGGAAGTTGGCGTGTCGGTGCGGTGTAAAAGTTGCCCAACTGTCGGCAACTCGTAAACTAGCGGGTCGTGAGTCCCCGTAATTCGGTTAGGGAGAGTTCTGCGAACCGATGTTACTGGCGTTTTATTGTTTTCTCGAACACAGGCTGTCTATCACGCTACATGCCGGTTTACACGATACATCTAACTATACAAATTGTATCGAGAGAGGCCGAATCAAAGCAATATTGCTCTTCCGTAGGTACTTTAATCCACAGAGCTTAGTAATTTAAATATGGCAAGGTCTTTATAAATTAACGATTAAATTATAAGTGCCGACTAGTGACTACAAAAAAGGAACTTGGTCTTTGGTATATTTTAAATATGTTGGAGCTTAACAAATAATGGTATTTGTATGTAACTCTCTGTCGGGAAATCACGACTGCAGTTTCTGTAACTTTTAATTTTTTAATTGACTATAAAAAATCACTTTACGACCTAATTTGTAACTGGAAAAATTGACTTAGCATAGCATTTTCGACAAAATACCTATAATAACACAATTACATGGGCCATGAAATCCGCAAGCTAATAGGAAATCACTACAAGTCAAGAATTTCAAACCCCTAGAGTTCGGGCAAATATGACGCATGATCGGCTCGCGAGATTAGCAAATATTGTCCGCGCCAGGTCGGCCGTGTGGACACAGCACTCCACTTCTTCTATCGGATATCCACCGAACTCATGGACACTCTAGAGTTAAATATTGCCCTCTGGCATTTTCTCAGTATGATTTGTAGTCTGAAGGAGGATTGATTTTAAAGATTTGTTCGAGAAGTCGGAGAGAAATCGGCACATACCTCTTGATGCATGTACCTACTCGTATTTACTGTACTTATAATATAGTAGAAAAACACAAATTAACAGTAACTAATGCTATAGATCTCTTCAGACCACGAATTTTTTTTTAAATACATGTTAGTATAATTATAATTATGAATTTACGGTACATTTTTATAACACATTGATTATGTTGTCGATATTTCATGTGAGCATGACTATAGGTATGTATATACATACATAAGTATAGTCACAGTACGTCACAGTAGGTATAGTCACAGCTATAATTACTATTTAAAACGAGATATTTACCATGTACATTTGTTTTCATGAGCTCCCGATATTTCGGCACTGTTACAAGTGCCATGTTCACGGTGTAACTGATGTACCATGTACAAATGTACATGGTAAATATCTCGTTTTAAATAGTAATTATAGTGTAAATGACCATGTTAGCTTAAAATCTTATATAGTCACAGCTGTTTGTCGGAGGGTTAGACAGAGACAGTAGGTTTCCATTTGCTACGATTACGACACTTGTGACCTCTTTTCATCCATTTTGCTTTCATATGATTCTTCATATATGTAGGCTCGTCCGTTTGCGGTACTCTACACACCACATTTTTGAAATTATATACATATGTATGAAAAAGTTAAAAAAAAAGCATTTATATAATAAGTTTACTAAGTACCTAGTCCTCAGTGGAGTGAGGACCAATGCCGGATTAGGCCACTGTTCCACATCTCCGTCACTACGCTAAGGATGTTGTGGCGGCTGCCGCGGACTCTGCGGATATATATAGGTACATAATTATATTAAAACACGGTCAAATCTCACAGTACTATCTCAATGGCGTACATACATGTTTCGTCGTACACAAAGTTGCTACGACGCGAGAATAACAAACACTCTGCCCGATGATGATAGCCAAATGTCATTGAAACATGATCAGCCTTTAGCTTTGGGATAAAAATATTTAAATAAGAGCACCACTGAGAATTTGCCCTATGTGGGATTTCAGAGTTTGTCCAAATGCTAAGGTCACTCTGTATAATAAAGCTAACAACAAAAGAGGAATTGATGACACCTATCAAAATAAATTGTTTTTCCGCGAAACAATAATGAAATCTGTCTAAATGCAAATTCTGCTTTCATAGGATGCATGATCCTATTTATTTCGTCGATTTAATAAGAGTTGAGTTGAGCTTGATATAATTTTATTTTAGAAAGGGTCGGTGACATGCAGACTGTGCAGACTGTGCACATTTGAAGCCCTGATGTCACATGACATTTTCTATACCTACTGACAGATCCGCCCGTCCCACCTCGTCCCGTCCCGTCCTAGTGTGAGTCAGTCTTCATTCAGTCAGTGGAGAACGGAAACGGTTATTTTCTATATAGAGAGCGTGCAATATAAAAAAAAAACTATACATAGTTATTTTGAGAGGTATGACTTTCTCGGTTGTCATCTGTATTTTAGGATTTATATTTTTTTACATTTTTACTCTAGAAGTTTTTGTGTAACCATTTTATATAACTTTTAATGTATCCTCAGTCAACAATAAAGCGAAAAAGAAACTTGTAGAAGAAGGACTTGATTTCATAACAAAGACCACTTCTTGTCAAACTGTTTGTAGCAGATATTACACATTCAATTGGATTTTATTTCTTATGGATGTATATTAGAGATGAGCGCCTTTCAACAGGTATCATCAGGTATTTCATCAGATATATAGGTAGAGTAATAAAAAGTAGCTTATCACTAAATTTGGACTACTTTAGGCTTAGAAACGACTCATGAGAAAAAAACCCTGTATAAACACTTTTTCTTAAAAAGCTATAATCTCAGTGGACTCCCCCCAACCTCCAAGCAAAACTCCGAGAACCAAAATTTAACATACAAAAAGTGACCTAAGGAAAATGAGCCGTGGGATTTTCAGGTTGGTTCGATTGTACTGACAATTACAATATTTATTTATCGTACGTATGGCAAATATTTACATAACACTGCAATAAATAATAATATTAACAATAAGGCGTAGGGATGTGGCGACCTCATCGCCCACTGGTTTCGACCGATCCAATCAGTCAACGCAGGGCAGCTTGTGGCGAGTTGTTGGGGAGTAGCGACCCCACGTACCTGAGCGCTCCTGGAGGACTCCGTCGTCCGAACAAGTCTTCGGCCTCTGGCTTGCCTTAACCGGCCGTCCAGAGTGGGGTCGCAAGAGCTGTGTTCTCGAGGGTAGATGTGGAAACCTAAGTGGCGAGTTGGCTATATGTTTAAAGTCCAGTGACACCTCTCTACCCCCAGCCCTCATACCGGTGTTGCCCTCGAGCCATCTTAGATGTCGCTTTTTGTGGGGGCCCATCTTATGTGGGCGAGTCACCGTCTGCCGGAGATAAAATTGATTACCGTTTTGTTAGGCAGCATTATACATTTGAATATAAAATTAATATGTTAGTAAGCCAAATAAGCAAATATTCTTTTCAATTCTACCTCTATTTGTATGATTGTCAAGTATGTTTTTATTTATTTGCGCAGTCATTTTTTTTAAGCACAATATTAATATGTGTATATTATAAATCGAGCCTTAATAACTGTATGCGTTTAACGAAACGAGGACCTAATAGCACATGATCAGACCCAAGCGTGAAGCGAACCTATGATAGCTGGCATCTGCCGGCATAATCACAGTAATAGGGCAGGTAATAACATTACTCGCGCCGCTTTACCATAGTGTAGTTGAGGCAGCAGAATGCTCGCGTTGTTTTTATTACCCTTTAACCCTTGAATAAACTTGGTAGTTATCAGTATCTTTTTTGGGCTTCGTAGTCATTTAGCTTTAGCTACGGCTTAGGAACCTTGGAGTCCTACCCAAAAATTTGGTACAGAGCGTTTTTCAAAATAAAACCCAAAAACCTGATTCTTCCAGATCTGGACTTGCTTGGGCTCATTTGAATCAGAATAACGAGCTGCTCCGACCCTGATGATATAATAAATTGTCACACAAAAATCCCATCCATTGCGTCACGTTGTAGTATGAACCTTTGATTTGACCATTTGACCTAATCAGCTAATTTTTGTGAAATTTTGCGAACAAGTTAGTAGATTATATAAAAAAAGAAATTGTTGATTCAGTTTTTGGAAATTTACAAAATGGCGGGAATTGGTACAAAGGTTCTAAGCGCCATAGACCCCCACAGGCGCTTACGATCTTTATGCCAATACCAGTACCATCTCGCGAGAGCTACACAGCTTACAGAGCCACTAGTACATAGAGAGGAGACGCTATATGTGCCTTTATAAAAAGAGGTAAGATAACGGAAAACGAAAGAAATATTTAACACCAGCGTGCGTAGCCAAGATGCCAATCGCTCACGGTTAATAACGTATCGTAGCTCTTCCTCACTTTTCCTTATTGACAATGACAGTTGCGTTTCGTTAGCGACAGAGCGTGAGCGATTGGCATCTTGGCTACGAACCCAGGTCATAGTTATCAGATTTAGATTTTATCTTAGAACCGGCCTCCTCTTCTACTTAGACTGTGTACGGGGTTATTCTACACACGTGCTGCGTGCGTGCTTATTACACAACTGGGGCTGTTAAGACTTCCTGATGATGGCAGTTGCTTCTTTCTCTCTTATTAACTTCATAATTTAGAAATTTAAATATACAAAAAATAAATTTAATATGTAACGTGAGACCTGAGAGTGAGATCTGTAAATTTTCGCTTTGTTGAATTACAAAAAATGTTGTAATTATTTTTCAATCTGTCTCTGTCCCGCTCTTATAGACTATCAATTCGCGTATATAATATGAAGACCGCCTTAGTTAACAGCGTGTAGCTTTTTAAAGCGTTGGTGGCCTCCGTGGTTCAATCCGAAGGTCGCGGGCTCAAATCCTGGAAGCTCGATGAGTTTTTCGGAATTTACGTACGGATATATTCCAATCGTTTTTCGGTGAAGGAAAACATCGCGAAGAAACCAGAATAATCTCAAGAAGGCCTATTTTAAGCTCTGGTTTGGAAGGTCAGATGGCAGTCGCTTTCGTAAAACTGGTACCAACGCCAAATCTTGAGATTGGTTACTAAAGCGAATCCCAGGCTTCCTACATGAGCCGTGGCATAAGCCGGGAAAACTATAGGAATATGAGAGCTTTTACAAAAGAGATGTTGATCCTGTAATTTAACTCAGTGAGGATATTAAGTATCTCTATAAAACACTCTCGCGACTTTTTTTATATACCTAGTTTGTTGTATAAACATGAGATGCCGCCAGAAATAAAATCAGTCTTTGTGACGATTTTTTATTTTAATTTGCCCGTTTATAATTCCCTTAAGCCAACTGCCTCAAACCCAACTAAAGAGCCTTTAGTACTTAACTCGCAGCTATTTTTAACAAAATACATGAGCAAAACTATTTAAAGTTGTAAAAATATTAGTCCAACTTGAGGAGTTTCAAGTTGCTTGTGGATATTTCTTAAAACTCTGAACTTCCAAGTATGGAAGTTCAGAGTTGATGTTCTGTGATGTTGTTGGTAAGTATACGTATAGAAATTACTGGAGGTCTTGGAATTAGAGTCGTTTTGAGACCTTGATTAAGTTTAGTATTGTGAATCATAAATTGTTTTGTACATGACTGTTAAACATAAAGATCACGCGTAGATATTTACAAAAAAAATGCAATAGAGGCTTAAATGATGACTCACACTAGGATGGGACGCGATGAGGCGCGACGGGACGACCTGTCAATTTCTGCAGAAAGAATCACGTGATAGCTCGGAGCCCTCGGATAACACGTGACGTTTTCTATAGAAACTAACAGATCGTCCCGGCTGGGTCACGTCCCCGCCCGTTATAGTGTGAGTCATCCTTAAACAGCAAAATTTAAATAACCACATTGAAATGTAATGCATGAGCAAGGCAATTTATAATAAAAGTGGCTCTTCTGATGTTTGATATTGATGTTGCTTATTTTATGTATGTCCATGGGTGGCGATAATCGCTTTTCATTAGGTGGTTCGTCTGATCGTCTGTTACCTTTTCCATAAAAACATACCTGCCTGTCCCACAAAATATTTCGCGAATATCGAAAACTCGCATTTTTGTATTTGTGTGTCTTTTGCTGGAATAAGAAAGAGCAATACCTAAATAGGTACTCGTAGAGACGAACATACTTTCCGATTTGACTACTTATATAAACAGAAATAAAAGCAACGCTAAGCACCCACCTCCTTCCCGCAACATACATTGCCGTTAGCTTTTGTTCTAAAAACAAAAATACTTTATTCGTCCCCGCGGGTCGATACGGGATACTTAGAAAGCGAATTATCCACGAGGGAGCCAAGTAGGTAAATAAAATCCACAAATAAATGGGACTAACCACGTTCACGTAGGCAATCATTTCGTTAAGAAAGTACGAGTGAAGTTTTATTTCTCCCGGGGCATGGCCAAGCTCGCAAATCATTATTATGTCGTCTTATAGTGGTGTTTGGGCTTAGCGTTGGTGTGTTTGGTTCCGTTTTGCAGTTTTGCATAAATTGCTGCATTCAGTTACGAAAAATTCAATTCGAATGGAATATACAGTCAACCATCAAACATCGGCATGTGGACATTCAATAGGCCCTTCAATTGAATTATGTGATTTGTAAATTATATTATTACGCAAATCTTACACGTGGAGACCGTTTCTTTGAAATGGGACTGCTGAATATACAATTTAATGTAATGTGCGCAATGGACATCAAAAATAATAACGAGTATAATTATAATTACTATTTAAAACGAGGTATTTACCACATATATTTGTTTTTCCAAGCTTCCGACATGTCGGCACTGTCACAAGTGCTATCTTCACAGTGTAACTGAGTACTACGAGTTTACATGTAGGTAGTACCTACATAGTAATTAATTTACAATGTAAGTGACTATGTTAGCTTAAAATTACGAGTATATATTTTTTGGCTTATTACAAATGATTTGTTTGATATCAAACGAACAGAACGTTGTACATAAATTAAAAAATTCCACCTTATTTAAATATCGATAATAATAATTAAAAATATGCAATATTAATTTTAGCTGCCAGGGCCCAAAACCATAATTTTAGACTGCTATTTTTTTTATGCTATAGGGGGCAAACGAGCAAACGAATCGCCTGATGGTAAGCGATTAACGTCGTCCATGGACACCCGCAACACCAGAGGTGTCGCAAGTGCGTTGCCGGCCTTTAAGGTGGGAGTACGCTCTTTTCTTGAAGGTTTGAAGGTCGTATCGGTCCGGAAACACCGCTGGCGACAGTTCGTTCCACAGTTTAGCTGTGCTAGTCGCGGTAATATGATACAACATTGTATTGACATAATATATTATATTTGATTAGGTATTTAGATATAGTAGATTTACTTATTTAGAAAAAAATGCTGTCGTGTCGCTTCCACAGAAAAGAGCGTAGATCTAAAAAAATAATGATGATGATATAGTAGTGTGACTGGGTACTTAAAGCACAGATCAAAATAATAAATGAAACAATTCGATTTCTTCTATAATGGTGGTAAAAATTCTAGTTTTTTATTTCTCACTTCACTTCGCAAACAACCTCTATCCAACAAGTTCTGTCATATTGCAAAAATACGCGTACATCGAAACAATTGATCAACCGTACCGTCCGTGGTTTGGTTTACAGCCAACCGCTACAAATTACATTGTGACGGCGCAGTGAAGCTATATTCTAGAACGTGGATGGATAAAGCCAGTTGGATGAGGCATTTTTAAGAACAGGGTCCTTATTACCATGTCGTCTAACATGATTCAATTTAGGTTCAGTTTAGGCTCGGTATGAAAGCGACTCAGGACGTTTGGGCTAAGCAGAACTGAAAAACACTTCTCATAATTAAAATATGGAGATTTACTAGAGATTATTGGACATTTTGCTCGTTTGCCGAAGAAGGGTTATGGT